>CM066330.1:100083126-100683126 GCA_033807585.1 Hydrophis major | reverse complement strand
GAAGAGCTGGCAGATTTATTGAAAATTCAAGTTATGAACAAAGCTAAATATTTGGGGATATATCTGATGTCAAGATGTACTACACTGAAAGAGAATAACTATATTAAACTTAAACAGCAGATAGCATCCGATCTGAAAAAATGGGAAAACCTACAATTGTCATTGATAGGTAGAATTTCAACAATTAAGATGAATATTTTACCCAGAATTTTATATTTGTTCCAAACAATACCAATTAGGTTAGGTAAGGATTACTTTGAAGAATTAAATAAAATTGTGTTGAAGTATATATGGCAAGGCAAGAAAGCGAGAATAAAATTAAAACTTTTACAGGATGCTAGAATTAGAGGAGGATTTGGCCTTCCTAATTGGGAGTTGTATTATCAAGCTGCAAACTTAATGTGGGTTAAAGAATGGATAACGTTAAGAAAGACTAGATTGTTGGCATTAGAAGGTCATGATTTATTTTTGGGTTGGCATGCTTTTTTATGGTATAAGGGAACTAAATCACAGGGTTATTTTAGAAGGCATTATATACGGGAATCGTTATGGTTGAATTGGGAGAAATTTAAGAAAGAATGTTATTTGAAAATCCCAGTTTGGTTATCAACTATTGAAGCTTTTTCGTATCCTATCACCTATAAGAAGGAACAAACAGTTAGATATGGGGAAATACTGGATGAAAAGAGTGAACTTAAAACGATGCAAAATTTAGAAGAACAAGGTATAAAGATGAATTGGTTTTCATATGCGCAAATACATGCAAGGTATCTTAAAGATTCTAAAATTGAAGGATTTTATGATAAATTGACTGATTTAGATAGGATTTTGACAGGTACTGATGAAAAAGTGATTAAAAAACTCAATAGTTATTTATTGGAAATTAAATTAGAGGAAGAACAAGTTAAAGAAACAATGATTGCTTGGGGGAAGAATTTTGGATATGGGATTGATTTAGAGAAATGGCAAAAATTGTGGTCACAAAATTATAAAATGACAATGTCAACAGCATATGAAGAAAATTTGTATAAGATGTTTTACAGGTGGCACTTTCCCCCGACAAGAATAGCAAGAATGTTCAAGAATAAATCTGAAAAGTGCTGGAAATGTCATCAGATACCTGGCTCATATTGCCATATGTGGTGGACTTGTGAGGAGGCCAGGAAATACTGGACTAGAATTCGCATATTGCTGGAAAAAATGACAAAGAAACACATAGATTTGAAACCAGAGATTTTTTTTATTGGGAATCTTACCTGATATATATAATAAAAACTTAAAGATTTGATTGTAAATGTATTAACAGCGGCTAGGATTGTATTTGCTAAACATTGGAAGAGTGAGAAAATACCATTAGAGGAAGGAAATATTAAGCAAATATTGGAATATGCTGAAATGAGTAGATTGACATTTGAAATTAAAGAACAAGAAGATAAACAATTTTATGAAATTTGGGATCTCTTTTATCAATGGTTAGATAATACAATATGATAATAGAATATTTAGAAATCTAGGAAATAACGAATATATAATTTTTCTTGGTTTTGATAATATTTTTAGAATATTTTATGAAGATAGATTTGGTATGATTCTATGATCTGTTATAAAATAATTTAATTCAATTATAGTTATTTCACTTAAATATGAATTGGTAAAATTATAGTCAAATGATTGTTTAATAATGATATTAGGATATTTAACCGATGATTGATAATGTGAGTTATTATGTAATGTAATTGTTTTGATGACTGTGAAATGGGTGTACAGAAAGGAGTGGTAAACCAACCGATACACTGTAAATTTATGAAGAATGATGATTTTTTTACGTTATATTTTATGTTTTGTGTGCTTTTGTTTGTCATTAAAATCAATAAAACTTTTATCAAAAAAAAAAAAAAAAAAAAAGATTCCAGAAGGTTTGCAGCACCCACTCTTAACTCCATTTTGTGAGCTGACCCAGAACTGCTTCTGTTCATCAATAAACTTTCTTTCTAATCAGCCTATATGTTGTTTCCAACATTGTTCTCCCAGCTTAAAACTGAACCAGATATTATTATTGGATATTTCTTCCAATAATAATGTTTAATAATAATATTATTATTATTGGATATTTCTTCCAATAATAATGAGGATCAGTTCTTTTTCCAACACATTTGTCTAGTATTTTCAAATACAAATATCTAAGATATATGCATATTTTACATTTCAGAAAGAAAGCATTCCTATTGTTGTAGCTCAAACATGGACCATCTCAAGCAATCAAATCACTTTAAAGATACACCATCATTTTGCTAGCATGCCATAAAGTATCTATTGAGCACCAAGCAAAGCATTGACACCCTGCTGGGCAGTCCTGGCAAAGGCAGTACTAGAACTTCTGTATCATTGGCGTAGTACATTGTAAAGGCAAGAAAACGAAAAATGGAGACACAATAGAAATTACATGAAAATAATTGGACTGGACTATCTTAATATAATTATGATGGGAGATTTTAATGGAATTGTGGACAATAAATTGGACTATATAGCAACAACAACAAAGCAAAATAGAAAGGCTCTCCCAAGGTCTTTTTTTAAAATGACAGATGAATTAACTTTAAAAGATATTTGGAGAGAAAGAAATGTTAAAGCTAAACAATATACTTTTTATTCAAATAGACATCTATCATGGTCCAGATTAGATATGATTTGGATCTCAACAGAATTAATATCCAATATTCAAGAAACAAATATTGAAACAAGTACTTGGGCAGATCATAGCCCAATGACAATTAAATGGAAGGGACAAAAAAAAAGATCGAGATGGACATTAAATAATACTATTTTAAAGGAGAAAGATTTTATACAATGGATGGAGAAGGAATTGGCTTTTTTCTTCAGAGAAAATAAAAAAGAAGATATTTCAACGCAGAATGTGTGGGATACAATGAAGGCATACGCTAGAGGTTTGATAATAGATTATACAAGAAAAAAGAATATTAGGAAAAGGCAAGCTTCTAAGGCCTTGGAAGATGAGTATAAAATTCTTGAAAAAGAATTACAGAAAATGCCACAGAAAAAGGATATTAAATTGAAGCTGGATGTAATTAAACATAAAATGGAATTAATAGAGAAAGAAGAACTGGCACAGAAAATCAGAAGTGCTAAACAGAATTATTTTGAAGATGCAAATAAACCAGGTAGATGGCTAGCATATAAATTGAGAAAAGAGAAGGATCAAGAAAAATATTGAAGTTAATAGATGAACAAGGCCAAGTTTGTCATGGTAATAAGGAGAAAAAGGAAATTATTCAAGATTTTTATGGGCAACTATATAAACAAGAGAATATTGATGAGGAAAAAGTCAAACAGTATTTACAGGAAGCTAATTTACCGAAGATACCTAAAGAGACTGAAGAAATGCTAGAAAGCAACATAACAATGATGGAACTAAATGAAGCATTTAAGAGACAAAATAATGGGAAAGCACCGGGTCCAGATGGGCTTCCAGCAGAATTCTATAAAACATTTCAAGAATCATTGAGCATCCCATTGTTAGAAGTTATGAATGAAGTTATGTTAAAAAAGATGATACCCAAAACATGGTCAGAGGGTTATATTACACTTATACCGAAGGAAGAGACTGACCCACTGCAAATTAAGAATTATAGACCTATTTCTTTATTGAATGCAGACTATAAAATCTTTGCTTCAATCTTAGCAGAAAGACTTAAAAAATATTTAAATAATTTTATTCACCCAGATCAAAATGGATTTCTGCCAAAGAGACAAATTAGAGACAATATGAGAGTAATCTTGGACACTTTGGAATACTATGAGGCTCATCCTGAAAAGCAAATGGCTTTGATATTCCTAGATGCTCAAAAAGCATTTGACAACGTGAACTGGAGATTTATGTTATTATTGTTGGAGCAGATGGGTTTTGCTTAAAAAATTATTCAAGCAATAGAAGCCATATATAATAAACAGACAGCAAGGGTAATGATGGAGGGGGAACTTACAGATTTTATTAATATAAGGAAAGGCACAAGACAAGGATGCCCCCTATCTCCTTTGCTATTTGTGTTGACCTTGGAAGTGTTGAATAGAAATATTAGGGATGATAAAAGCATAAAAGGAATGAAAATTAAGAAGGAAGAAATTAAGCTACAAGCTTTTGCTGATGATTTAGCTTTTATTTTGGAAGACCCGCTAGAAACAGCTCCAAAGTTATTGGAAAGGATAGAGACATATGGAGAGGTGGCTGGTTTGAAAATAAATAAAGATAAAACAAAGATTTTGACAAAGAATATGCTATTGAGACAGAGAGAAGAACTGGCAGATCTTTTGAAAATTCAAGTTACAAATAAGGTTAAGTATCTGGGGATATATTTGACAACAAGATGTAGCACATTAAAGGAGAATAATTATATTAAACTTAAACAACAGATAACTACAGATTTGAAGAAGTGGGAAAACTTGCAATTGTCATTAATAGGGAGAATTTCAACAATTAAGATGAATATTTTATCTAGAATTTTATTTTTGTTTCAAACAATACCAATTAGGCTTGGAAAAGACTATTTTGAAGATTTAAATAAAATTATGTTGAAGTTTATATGGCAAGGTAAAAAAGCGAGAATAAAGCTAAAGCTTTTGCAAGATGCTAGAATTAGAGGAGGTTTTGGCCTGCCTAATTGGGAATTGTATTATCAAGCTGCAAGTTTGATGTGGGTCAAAGAATGGATAACATTAAGGAAACATAGGTTGTTGACATTAGAAGGGCATGACTTGCTGTTGGGCTGGCATGCTTTTTTATGGTATAAGGGAACGAAAACACAGGGTTATTTTAGAAGACATTATGTACGGGAGTCTTTGTGGTTAAATTGGGAGAAGATAAAAAGACAATGTTATTTGAAAATTCCAGTTTGGTTATCGACTATTGAAGCATTTTCCTATCCTATAATTTACAAGAAGGAACAAACAGTTAGATATGGGAAACTTTTGGATGAAAAGGGTGAACTTAAATCGATCCAAAACTTAGAGGAACAAGGTATAAGGATGAATTGGTTTTCATATGCACAAATACATTCAAGTTATGATGAAGATTTTAAAACGGAGGGATTTTATAATAAGCAGACTGATTTAGATAAGATCTTGATGAGAAGGTGATTAAAAAAATATATGGTTATTTACTGGGAATGAAATTAGGGGAAGAACAAGTCAAAGAAACTATGATTGTTTGGGGGAAGAATTTTGGATATGGGATTGATTTAGAGAAATGGCAGAAATTGTGGTCTCAAAATTATAAAATGACAATGTCAACAGCATATAAAGAAAACTTGTATAAGATGTTTTACAGGTGGCACTTTCCTCCAACAAGAATAGCAAGAATGTTTAAGAACAAATCTGAAAAATGCTGGAAATGTCATCAGATACCCGGCTCGTATTACCATATGTGGTGGACTTGTGAGGATGCTAGAAAATATTGGACTATAATTTGCATGTGGTTGGAAAAAATGACAAAGAAACATATAGATTTGAAACCAGAGATCTTCTTATTGGGAATTTTACCTGATATATATAGTAAAGATTTGAAATACCTGATTGTAAATGTATTAACAGCGGCCAAGATTGTATTTGCTAAAAATTGGAAGAATGAGAAAATACCATTAAAGGAAGAAATTATTAAGAAAATATTGGAATGTGCTGAGATGAGCAGATTGACATTTGAAATTAGAGAGCAAGAGGATAAACAATTTTATGAAATTTGGGATCTTTTTTATAAATGGCTAGATGATAAAATACGATAATAGAATATTTAGAATGCTAGATAGTAAGAAATATCTTTATTTTGCTATTTTGCTATTATTTTGTTATTTGATATTATAGTTATAAAGGGTTTTTTAGAATTGATTTGGTATGATTATATGATTTGTTGAATAATCTGGTTAAAGTATTGTTAGCTCATAAAGCATGAATGATTAAAAGTATAGTCAAAAAAAAATTTTTTTTTTTTTAGTGATTTTAGGATATATAAGTTTGCATTGATAATATGAGTTGTTATGTAACATAATTGTAACTGGGACTACAGAATGAATGCACAAAAATGATGAACCAACTGACACACTGGATGTACATACGAGAGTTGAATGTTTTAATGTTTTGTTTGTCTTGTTTGTTTGTAGAAAATTAATAAAATCTTCTTTCAAAAAAAAAAAAGAAATTACAGCTTGATGTTGGAATGTTTTTGATAAACCCATCTGTGTGAACTTGTTATTATTTATCACCTTCTACTAGGTCAAAGTGCTAATCGCAGCACCTTTGAGATATATTCAGTGAATAAAAACAATTTTGTTTAATAAGTCAGTAGTTCCTGACTGATTCTTCATAGATTTGATAGCAAATGCAGCACACATGTGTATTGTACTGGTGGGGAAGGGGAGTACCACATTTAATACCATACTATACTGAAACATTTAGAATCTGGTTCTTATTTATTTATTTATTTAGTTAGTTAGTTAGTTAGTTAGTTAGTTAGTTAGTTAGTCAGTCAGTCAGGAGCTTACAATATAACAGAAACAAGAACAAACATAAGTTTAAATACAAGAAATAGGAACTAATAATTGGGAACAATAGTACAGGGACAGTAGGCACAATTGTGCACTTATGCACGCCCCTTACAGACCTCTTAGGAATGGGGTGAGGTCAATAGAGGTTAGTTTGAGGGTAAAGGAGTGGGGGTTTGAGCAGGTGACAACAGAATCAAGTAGTGAGTTTCAGACATTGATCACTCTGTTGTAGAAATTGTATTTCCTGCAATCAAGCATGGAGTGGTTTACATTTAGTTTATATCAGTTCTGTGCTCTTGTGTTGTTGTTGTTAAAGCTGAAATATTCATTAACTGGTAAGACGTTGTGACATATGATTTTATGTACCAAGCTTAAGTCTAATCTTAGGCAGCATAGTTCAAGGTTATCTAAGCCTAGAATCTCAAGTCTAGTGCTGTAGGGTATTCTGTTGTGAACAGAGGAATGTAGTACTCTTCTGGTAAAATACTTCTGGACTCACTCAATTGTATTTATGTCTGATATACAATGCGGATTCCAGACAGCAGAGCTGAATTCAAGTTTTGGTCTCGCAAAGGTTTTGAATACCCTAGTTTGCAAATCAGTATTACCAGAGGAGAAGCTTCATAAAATTAAATTTATAACTTCTAAAGCCTTTTTGGCAATACTGTTGCAGTGAGCTTTGGCACTCAATATCAGAACTCCAAGATCCTTGACAAAGTGAGGATCATTAACAAGGTCATGTCCGCCTAGCTTATATTTGGTATATAGATTTTTTTTACCAATGTGTAGGACAGAGCATTTGTTGGTAGAGATTTGGAGTTGCCAACTGTTAGACCATTCAAACATAATCAAGGTCTTTTTGAAGGATAGTAGCATTGACAGTGATGTTGAATAGTTTTACATCATCAGTGAAGAGGATGCAGTTGTTAATAAGGTGATCACAAAAGTCATAAATATATAGTATGAAGAGTGTGAATCCTAGAATGCTCCCTTGTGGGACGCTGCTGATAACTAGTGCAGGGTTTGATAGGGCGTTTCCTATTTTTACTATTTGTTGCCTATTTGACAGGAAGGCAGTAATACACTTGTGAAGGGATCCAGAAATGCCATAAGAATTTAATTTTAATAGCAATTTGTCATGTACCACTGAGTCAAATGCTTTGCAGAAGTTAATGAAAATTACATCTATTGATTTACCCTGGTCAAGAAGTGTAGTCTATATGTTTTTGCAGTGTAGAAGTTGCAAATTGCAGGACAATTTTTTTCTGAAACCAGATTGTTTATTGGACAGTAAGCTGTTTGACTCTAGGTGGAAGGTAATGCATTGATTAATAATTGGTTCCATAACTTTGCACATGATGCAACACAATGAGATTGGTTTGTAGTTTTCAACCAAGCAGGGGTCACCTTTTTTTGAAAATAGGGATGACCATTTCTAAAGACCACAAATTCAGTAAGGAGCTGGTTCTGAATGATAACTCATATATTATGCTTAGTGATTCAGCTATGTTAGTGGAGAGCTTTTTTAAGAAGAAAGCACATAAGCCATCAGGGCCAATAGATAAAAATGATTTAAGGAGGCGTATTGCATTTTGTACGCTATCTTCAGTAAAGTTGATTTGTAGATTGTTGTAGTTTGTTGTCATACGATTAGGAAATGTGGGACATAAGCCATTACTATTAACAAAGACTGAACTGAAGAACGTGTTGAAGAGGTTTGCCTTAATGACTTCATCACTATAGTCTATATTCTAAAGCCTGACAACTGCTACAAAATATCCTGAGTCAAGCACAACCAAAATTATTCCATTTTAAAGAGCCCATCTCATGTCCAGTATTTCTATACCACAATTTTCAGAGTATTTCTGTACTTTTCCCCCTTCACTGCTTTAAAACAGAATTCTTGGCTCTTCCTGATCTAGAATCTGCTTCAGCAAATTTGACAAGTCTGGCTTTGATTAAATTTATCATCCAAAGAATATCTATGACCAGCCAAGAAGTATCCGGTTTCTCTTTTCTCTAGAATTAATGTTTATTTTTCTCTTCTTTCCTTTCTTAATGTATTGATTTCTTTATCATTCATCACAATTTTAATTAGCTTTCAATTTTTTCCTTGACATGCAGCAACCTATGCCCTGCTATTTATATTGTGTCTCATTGCATTTCTTTCTCTTTTTTGACAATTCCTAATTTCTTCAATCTCTTTCTCCATCTCTAATATTAGAACTGTTCGACAACTTTCTTGATGATAAATGAAATACTCTTGTTGTTATGGCCTGGAAATTCTATTATTCCTGGGTATTGAAAAGCTATTGCTTTAATTTATAGCCATATATACTTACACATACATCAAGAGTATCCAAAGTATATAAAATTCACTACCTTATTTTACACAATACATTGCACCCACAAATTGATAAGAATTCTAAATGAGTTATAAATAATAATTTTTTAAAAGTCAGGTTATATTCAAGACAGTATAAAGTCAAATGATTTTGAATGGTTGAAATTAAAATAATTTCCTTGATCAAAGCAGGTTTGGGAGACAAAATCAAGAGATTTAGAACCACACCAGGTTTAAAGGAAATGAAACTGGATGTTATTTGTTTTCCAGAAATACATAAAATCAGCAAGTAGTTACTAGTTCTAAAAGGGAATTGGTTTAGGGAAAATATACAACATCCAAATTTTTAAGGGGATTTCGGTTTTGTTTTGTTTTGGTTTAAAATGACAAATGAGGACTTTACCTTTTTGTTCAGTCTTTGATACAAGTTTGATTCAGTTGCAGAATATATACCTACAGGAGCACAGAACGTTTTATTTCTTCAGAATTATTCCTTCAGAAACATAATAACTGTGCTGAAATGAAGACACTTTTACTTTTGCTAAAATTTGAAGAATATTGGAACTCCTGCTATCAAAGATAAACCAAAACTGGGTAATGTATGTATTATGTAGTATACAATTTCTGGGATTATCATCTGAAAGAATACAGAATAGAAGTTGGAATGAACTTTGGAGATCTTCTAGATAGAACAATGTTCCTGCTCAAACAGGAGACCCTGTACCATTCTGGACAAATGGTTGCCTAATCCTTTCTTAAAGGGAGCTGCGGTGGGGCAGTGATTAGAATGCAGTACTGCAGGGCTAACTCACTGCTCAGTCCAGGAGTTTGATTCGCAGTGGCTCAAGTTTGACTCAGCCTTCCATCCTTCCGAGATTGGTAAAATGAGGACTCAGATTGTTGGGGGCAATATGCTGATTCTGTAAACCATTTAGAGAGGGATATAAAGCACTGTGAAATTGTATATAAGTCTAAGTGTTATTGCTAAAAAGCTCCAGTGAAGGAACAGCCACAACTTCTGGAGGCAAATAATATCACTGATCAATTATTTTCACTGTCAGGAAATGTTTCCTTAGTTCTATTTTGGATCTCTCTTTGATATATTTCCATCTGTTACTTCTTGTCCTGCCCTCTGGTGTTTTGGAGAATACATTGACCCTCTCTTTTCTGTGACAGCTCCTCAGATATTGGCAGACTATTATTATGTCACCTATAGTCCTTCTCTTTGTTAGAGTAGACATACACAGTTCTTGCAACCATTAGTCTCCAGTCCGCTAATCTAATTTTCAACAGAATATAACCATTTATTTGGCTAGCTTACACTTTGACATTAGTGATTCAATTAAACTTCAGTAAATTTACTGTTGTTTTAATTAAAATTAATATATTTAACATATTTAACACATTAGCTATATTTAATAGTCATTTTCAGTATTCATTCCTATTTAACTTAGTTGTACACATTTTATTCGAGTATTATCAGATTATTTGTTTTGCAAATCTTACCAGATAAAATGGGAAGCACTAAAAGCATAATAAGAGTTGGATGCTAATTAAAAGAAATGAAAAAGAATAAATTAGAAGTTATGGGAACTGAATTCAACCAATGTTAGAATGCTACACATAAAACAAAAAATATGAATATAACACAATAACAGTATTTAAGCTTATGAAGACAAAGTTGTAATAGGAGAGTAAATGTTTTTACAGAACACAATAGAAGGAATTTAAAGAATTGTCCAATAAAATCAACTGCATAAGAATAATAATTGATTTGGGAGCCTTTAAAAAAGGTATTATGATAACACACATTTGTACTATTTTACTGAATTTACAATACTTCATAATTTACTTAATATAGACATTGGCAAAGTGACTTTTTTACATCATAGTAATTTTATCTACTTTTACCAATGTTGCAACAGATCAATTTCCCATTTGCTCCTGGAATAAGCTAGTTTGTTCACAGTAATTCTCTGCAACTATTCTGCCATCCCTATACTAGAATCTTGGTTATTCAATTGCTTGGTTATTTCCAACACTTTGATAGACACTATTTTCTATCAGTAATTGTTTCTTTGAGCTTTTACAAGCTCATGCTTTCACCATTAGTGACACTATATGGCCAGTAAATCTTCTATTGGTCTCTTTTTTGATTGTCTTTCATGTTTCAAGGCATTGAACTCTCCTCCATTCTCTTCCTTCACAATATGCTATAAAAATATTTAGATTTTAGCTTTATTATTAGCATGTCTACTGAACAGTAGACATGCTAATAATTATCAATAATAATAATAATAATAATAATAATAATAATAATAATAATAATAATAATAATAGTTGCCCTGGGTGCAAATACAATGACAGCTCTGTGGCCCCAAGATTTTGTAGAGTTGAATGCAAAAATGAGTCCAGCAAATGCATATTCATTCATACAATAAATGCCATTGCAAAAACCAATCCCAACCACAAAAAACTTCGTTCAAGACCAGACTTATCCATACTGCAAAGAATCCACTCCCATTAACTCCATGCAGAACTCAAAAACCATCTAGACAATGGAGAAAAGAATCTATACGTTAATTACCAAGCTGATTGCATCAAAAGAAAGTCACACAACCCACAACTCTGCATCCAACCCCACCCCATCCAATCCAACATCACTCAAAACTAGGCATGCATGTCCCTAACTACCTCTATTCCAACCACAATTGGCCTTAAATGCAAGCTACTCAATGCAAGAAGCCTTGTAAATAAAATACCTGAATTTCTCCTCTTACTAAATATGGCTAAATTTGACATTATATTTGTCTTTGAAACATGGTTCAATGCATCTCTCCCTGACTCCATTACCACAGTAAGAGACTATCATGTTTACCAATTAGATTGGAAAATCTGTAGAGGAGATGGTGTTGCTATATTCTATAAAAACTGCCTACATCTAAAAAACATCCAAGTTACCCAGGAGCTTGCTATTCCAGAGACCATCATCTGTGAACTGTCCTCAAATATCACATTTCGGTTCTTACTATGTTACTGAGCCCCTGATTATGATATTGAACATGCAAGCAAGCTAAATACACTACTAACATGGGCAGCATCCTGCCTACATGCTTTTATCTTTCTTGGTGACTTCAATCTACCTCATATTAACTGAACCCTTAAAGAATGTACAACTGAACCCACACATGCAATATTCTACAATGCAGTAACAAATCTGGGACTAGAACAACTAGTAACCAACAACACTAGATTTAACAACTGCCTCGATCTCATCTTCTGCAATAGTTTGAATTCAATTTAAGGAATACAAACTAAGAAGAACCCTTTTCCAACAGTGACCACAGCATGATTGACTTTTGTCTGAACATACGTCCCCCAAAAATCATCACAACGATGGAATCTCCAATTATAACTTCAAAAAAGGCAACTATGATCTTATAAACAACGATCTCTCATCCCTTGATTGGCAATTTCTATTCTCTGAATGCAATACTGTAGAAGACCATTACAACATATTTTTACTTGAAGTCAACCCCCAAACCATTTTTACTTGAAGTCAACCCCCTCAAGTATTTTTACTTGAAGTCAACCCCCAAACCAGAAAAAACAAATTACCCATAACAATGAGAAAGCTTCAATCCAAAAAGAGATCACTCTGGCGGAAAAACAAATCTGGTCACGTTGCCAACTTCAAAAATCGATACAAAAATTTATGCCACCAGATAAAAATTGAATGCACCAATTATCACATTAAATAAGAAGAAAACCTTCTATGCACCAATTCCACCCGTGCTTTCTACAATTTTGTAAACAACAAACTAAAAGACTCAAGATCCATCCCACCCCTGAAAGGACCTAATGGTAAAGACTGCAACAACGGCACTATTAAAGCCAACCTCTTTAACACATTATTTGGCTCAGTATTTGTAAACAACAACGGATCATGCCCAATATTTCCTAGTTGAACCACAGACAACTACAATGATCTAATACATATCGATTTTACAGAAGACAATGTTGAAAAAGCACTATGCAATCTAAAACCATCTCTATCTATTGGACCGGATAGAATATGTGCATACTTCTTAAAAAAGCTACCCACTGCCATAGCAGAATCTCTAAGCATAATCTTTGAAAAATCTTTCAGGACCAGTTCCTTGCCAAAACTATAGTCACAAGCCACAGTCATCCCTGTTAAGCCTGGGTTCCCCAACCAGGGTTAAGGAGACAAGCTAAACAGAATGTGCAGCGTTAGTCAGATAGGCACACAGATAAATGAGTGAGATATGTTTGTATGTTTGTTAACATACAGTAAAAATAACAGATACGCTTGTGCTATCAAAAGATAGTTTATTCCATTTAGAGTTTATAGCATAGTCAAAATAACAGTCCATTAGTCATGTATCGTTTTAGTCAGTCCATTCAAGGATATTCAATTAGCAAAGTCCGTGTAGAATATCCTATGACAGTTCACTTACAATAAATCAGTCCTTTCTCTCTCTCCCGTTCCAGTAGGGAAAAACGCAGTCTTCATCCAGTAATTAGGGATCATCAAGTCAGAGAGAGCAAGCTGAGGTACCTTGCTTCTTTTATGGTGCTTTCTCAACCACTCCCCCAATTACATTCCTACAGTTAAAGTTGCAGACACTTTAACTAATAAACCATGATAACATATTTATTATTTTACCTAAACCAGTTAGGGTAAACAATGTTATCCCTAACAATCCCCATCATCAAAAAGAGAGACCCCAGCCTAGTTGAAAATTACAGATTAATCTCTTTATGCTGCATCACCTGTAAAGTCATGGAATCAATTATTAACCAATCCATCATCCTCCACTTAAAAACAAACAACCTACTCTCTAATAAACAATTTGGTTTAAGAAAAAAACTATCATGTAATCTGCAACTCTTACACTGCAAAAACATATGGACTACACAACTCGATCAGGGCAAAGCAACCTACATAGACTTCTGTAAAGCCTTTGATTCAGTGGTACACGATAAATTACTCCTAAAACTAAAATCTTATGGTATATCTGGACACCTGCATAACTGGATAGAAGCATTCCTGTCAAATAGACAACAAATGGTCAAAATTGGGAGTGTGCTATCAAATTCTGTACCTGTCAACAGTGGTGTCCCCCAAGGCAGTGTTTTAGGATCAACTCTTTTCATACTGTACATAAATGATCTCTGTGATCACATCAAGAGCAACTGCGTTCTCTTCGCTGATAATGTAAAGCTATTCAGCACCACAGACAATACTGCTACCCTTCAAAAAGACCTCGACTGTATATCAGAATGGTCAAACAAATGGCAACTTCAAATCTCAATAAATAAATGCTCTGTCCTACATATTGGCAAAAGAAATCAGAAACTAAAATACAGGCTGAATAGTCAAGTCCTTGTTGATGATCCAAACTCTGTCAAGGATCTTGGAGTACTCATCTCTAATGATCTAAGTGCTAGAGCCCACTGTAACTACATAGCCAAAAAGGTGTTAAGAGTTGTTAACCTCATCTTACATAGCTTTTTCTCTGGTAATATTACACTACTAACTAGAGCATACAAAACATTTGCTAGACCAATACTCGAATACAGCTCATCAGTCTGGAACCCACATTACGTATCTGATATTAACACAGTTGAGAAAGTCCAGAAATATTTCACAAGAAGAGTTCTCCATTCCTCTACTCATTGCAGAATACCTTATGCCACCAGACTCGAAATTCTAGTCCTAGAAAACCTAGAACTACGCCGCCTTCAGTCCGATTTATGTATAGTATATAAAATCATGCATTGCAATGTCCTACCTGTCAATGAATACTTCAACTTCAACCATAACAACACAAGAGCAAACAATAGATACAAACTCAAGGTTAACCGGACCAAACTTGATTGCAGGAAATACAACTTCAGCAACAGAGTGGTTAATGTCTGGAATACTCTACCTGACTCTGTGGTTTCTTCCTCAAACCCCCAAAACTTTAATCTTAGACTGTCTATTATTGACCTCACCCCTTTCCTAAAAGGTCTGTAGGGGAAGTACATAAGCGCACCAATGTGCCTACTGTCCCTGTCCTATTGTTTCTTTCATTTTTTTTATTTTTCTTATATGTATCCATGTATTTATAATTATGTTTTTACTTATACCTATTATCTTGTAAGCAATTGACATAAATAAATAAATATAAATAAATAAACAAACAAACAAACAAACAGTCTGCTTTTACTTCTGTTGAATGCTGACTATTGCTACTTCTTATGTTCCAAAGTATTGTTAATAATTTCCTCCAGAAAATTGAAGTATGTTTTTTTTTTTCCTTTTAATCCAGGCACATCCAACCGATGACCTATGGGCCACATGCAGCCCTGGATAGCTGATAATAGGACTTCACAATATTTTTTAAAGGAAGTTTCTTACTTATATTCTGTTTATTAACTATATATTGCCGAAGAGAATTCCTCTTCAATCAATGCAGCCCAGGCATGACAAAAATTTGGGCAACTATAGTTTGGCCTGTCTGATTATCCAGCTTTCATAGCCATACTTCAGAATTTGAAAAACCATAGCTTTGACAATACTTGCTTCCATTCAGTGCATTGTATCTGTATCTGCACTCCAGTATTTTGTCTTAATCTCTCACAGTCTTTCTCCCAAATAGCAGGAACTTCTTTGTGTCATGAGTAGAGGCACTATCCCTGTGAATTATTAAAACTAGGCAGATAAAATCTACATCAATTTCTTCTCTGCCTAGTAACAATCATAAATGATGGGATTAGTGATGCAATGTGTAGCATGTCACTATTTGTGTTTTATCATGGTGCCTGATGGTATGTCAAGATTTGCAATGGCTTCTTTCTTACTTACTTTCTTACTCTTTGCTGGCCTGTAAAACTTGCCACCATCTTCCTACATGGATTAATGGAAAAAGAAAATATGCCATATGCAGAATCCCACTCGCTAAAACTTGAACTGCTTCAAAATATTTTCTAAATATCATTTCTGAAAATGTCAAAGATGCTTTTCCATTTCAGAAACCAATGAAATCTCCCAAGTTGCATAGGCATCTTATGATTGGTAATTACCTTGAAGTCATGACAGTTACAGTGCCATCAAAAAGACAGGAATCATAGCATCCATTACAGATGTACATTTCAATCGAAGAATTGTTGCGGTAGTTTTGTATGTCTGAAATTACCTCAGACAAAATTCACATATTTAATTTCAAGACAGGTTGACAGAATGTTTTCAAACTGTGATTTCATCAGATAATTAGAATGGTGAGATTCCCAGTGAGAAATTTCAGCAGAAGAATAATTTGTTTTTCCTTAAACTGACAATTTAGAAATAAGATCAGTAGGAAAAAAGACATACAACTACCTGCTTAGTTTATTGTAGCTGGTACATGAATAAGCAGTAGCTCCAGCACCCTAGTTAAGCTCATTTGCTCTTGAACAACTACATTTGTATGAAAATTTAATCTCTCTTTTATTTTCCTTAGAATCAGCCATCATTACAGGTGGTGGCACTTAATCTATTGCAGAAAACTTTTGGTTAGAATTAAATGTCATTTTACTTCTCACAACTGTCCCTATGTGTAGGGACACAGCTTGGCTATGTACTCAAGTCAGAAGTGGAGCTTGTGTCATTGTAAAGCTGTTTCCAAGTTTAGTGTTTTGTTTTTTCTATATGGGCAAGAAAGCATTCATGAAAGAGACCTGAAACAAGATGGTTCGGCAACATCAGCAAGTATTGCAGGTCCAATTGGCAAAAGAAAGCTCAAGACCATATTGGTTGGAAACATGCAGAAGAAGCCTTCAACCTGCAGTGGATAGATAATGGCTAAGATGATGATGATGATGATGATGATGATGATGATGATGATGATGATGATGATGGTGGTGATATGGGCAAGAATAATTAAATGAAAAAGTCAAGGAGTTCACAGGAAGTGCTGGCTTGTCAAACCATAGTTCATCGAGTTTATTATTGCTTGCTTTTTTCCCCATCTGCATATCTTTATCTCAGGTTATGTTTCTAGATGCAGTTTGAGCATAATGAATTCCTGACCCACCAAAAGCTGATATAATCTTGCATTTTTAAAACCTAGGATATCAATTATATTTTTTAAATGTTTAAATTAATTTCTACGATGTACAACATTCAGTTCAATCTTTTAGAGATGAAATGTATTATTTTCCATTGAAGGTCTTTTTCTTTGATCCAGTAAATAAAAACTACTTTGGGGAAACTTCAAACATTTTTTCCCCTTAATTGTAATTGATGAAGAATATACTCCACCAAAGGAAATAACGAAGCAACATGGATTCATCACTCACATACCAATCCTAGAATGATTGCAGCATTCTGAGCCAAGTGAATACTTGGCACGCTATTTCAGCTATATCGCTGAGTCAGCATTTAGGAGCTGAATATCCAGGAACAAAGTACAGCCAGAAGTATAGCTTCTTTTAAACTTAAAAAAAAAAAAATCCTGCTTTTGTTGTTCTTGCACCATTATTTTAAGTGAGGCATTAGGGGATCCTTTAGCTCAGTATTTCTCAAACTCTGCCAATTTAAGATGTGCAGACTTCAACTCCCAGCATTCCCCAGATGGTATGGTGACTGGAGAATTCTGGGAGTTGAAGTCAGCACATCTTAAAGTTACCAAAGCAGAAAAATACTGAGCAAGCTGAAAGAGAATACATTAAAGCAGTCCTAATATATCAGTTACTACTTTCCTCTTGCAAATTAGAGGAAAATTTTGGGATTGTTATGCAAAAATCTCATAGAATGTTTTCCATATTGCTAATGGAGAAAATGCCCATTGGATGTAAAAGACTGGTGTTATATTTATATTTCTAGAAACCCTAAAGACAGAATCGAGTTAGAAAACCAAGGAGTATACGAAATCCCATGCACCATCTGTCCTACCACATATATCAGACAAACCAACAGAAGAATAAGTGCACTCATTGAAGAACACAAGAACTCAATCAAAAAAGAAGAACCGACCTCTTCCCTGGTCCAACATCTCAAAGCCACAGGACATGAGATTGACTTTAAAAATACTAGAACTATCGCCAAAACTGAACACTTCAACAACAGAATAATCAGAGAAGCCATAGAGATAGAAAGCTCCCACACAGCATGAATAAACAAGATGATACCTCCCACCTACCAGCCATTTGGAAACCTGCCCTCACTAACAAATGAGTACCTAACATGAAGAATGATACCAGACCCACACCCACAAGGGCCACACAAGATGCTACCACCACAGCTCCATGTAGAAAGCAGACTCACACCGACACAGATGATGAGACATGACCACGGACCAGAAGCCGTACCGCAGCTGCATCAAAACCACTTCAAACCCCTCCAACCCATACATGAAGCAAATGGACACCCACCATGAAGATGTGGCGCGACCACGAACACGAAGCCAAACAACAGGATCACAGCTCTCAGGATCAAAATTGGAAGTATCTTGGCAACGATTCGACAAAATCTCATTCCTCATCTTCAGGTTTGTGTCTTCGGCTTTGTGCTTCTCAGAGTAATGTGAGCTTGCAGCTGCTTCTTCCTTTTAACTGCTAGTGGGGGTGTGACTTGATTGGGTGGGGGCTTGGCTGTGTTCTGATTGGGTGGGGGTGTGTTCTCATTGGTTGGGGGTTTGGCTGTGTTCTGATTGGTAGGGGGTTTGGCTGTGTTCTGATTGGCTGGGGTGTGTTCTGTTCAGTTGGGGGCTTGGTTGTGCTCAGGTTAGTCTTAGTTGCCGGAGGATTTGAGCTGGTGAGCTGTGATCCTGTTGTTTGGCTTCGTGATCGTGCCACATCTTCATGGTGGGCATCCTTTCGCTTCATGTATGGGTCAGGGGGGTTTGAAACAGGTAGTGATGCAGCTGCAGTACGGCTTCTGGTCCATATCCAATCTATTTTAAAGCTACTGCTGTGTGGGCTGACAAGTTCTTTATAACTGGAAAGCTTAAATAGTGTATAATAGGAAAAAAAGGACACCAGAATCCACTTGAGATTATTAGACAGTTGGCTACATTCAATTATAATTGGGTTCAGTGATATTAACTATGTACTGTAGGAGCTGGAATTATGCTTTTGTCTTTGGATAAGAGGTGCACATATCTGCAACAAGAGATATTTCTATCCTTAGTAAAATCTAACATCTTGTTTGAGAAATAATGAAGACAGATTTTATTTGCAACACTTCTCACATTAAAAGAAAAAGATTCAGCAATAGAACAGAATGCAGAAATAAAAGAAAGTAAGGCCCATGTTCTACAGCTAGTCTTTGTCTTACAACAGAAATTGCCATCACTAAGTGCTGTTCAGTTTTAGGATTCAAACTCACACACACTAATTTGCTAGGTGAGAATAGCAATATACTCAAGTCTGAGCTGATAATGGCAGACAAGAGAAAGAATGTAAATCAATAAAGTCTTTTGGAAAGAAAGCTTGCCTAGGTGATTTTGCTTTCAACAAGAGGACACTGAAGAGTGATCAAAATCCAGTCTGAAGTTCAGAGAGCCGAGTCAAGCTTGTCAGCCCATCCAAGGTCAGTGTTTCATGAGCAGATTCATAGCAATGACACTCAAGAGCAGAAAATAAAACTGGTTTTTTTCAATGGAGAAACATGAGTCATTGCTGTCTCTTAAATCAGGGTATAGACAATTGTTTTAATTAAGAGAATTAATCATTAAGCCTCATTGAGAGTTTTTGTTCTGCTCTCCACTCTACTCACTGGCTCAGCTGTTCTGATGGTACCTGTGTTTGATCAGCCTCAGGAGATTCCTGGCTTGGTACCTCCATTGGTTCAACTGGAGCAGTTTCTTCAAGGTCAGAAGCTGAGACTTTGAGCCATGACAGACAAAGCATAAGATCATATGACTGAACCATTTAGTGGCAGCAGTTTCAACAGTTCTGGTGTGGTGTCATTTTGAAGCAATGACCTCACATGATCATAACGTTTGATGACTTCTTGACTTCCTCAGGCTTTATTTGTGGGAAGCTGGCAGGGAACATCAGAATCAAATGACTGGGGTGATTTTAGAATTGTATCTGGAAAGTTTGTAAATGCTAAAGCTTTGTGAAACTGTTGTAAAACAAGAGTGGGATAAATTAAAAAAATATCTTTTTCTGGAAAAAGTCAGTTTTGTTTACATTCCAAATGCAAAACAAGATTTTGAAGGTTGATTTCCAAAGAACAAGTTGGGTATTTTACAGGAGATGTTTCATCTGTGAGCTTGGGAAGTGCACAAGGTTTTTAATTCTTTACTGCAACCAAAAGTTGCCATTGAAGATGAATTAACTCCTTGAATAGAGCTGAAATGATCTTTAAGGTAGATTTTAAAATTACCATTTATATGAAGGAAATACTGGATTGACAAATAGAATTTGTTATGGATTAAGCCAACGCAGCAATACAACCCTCAACAGCTTCATCTTACAGCAGGCTTGTAATCCTGCAATTCTCATTGGCTCGTAGATAGCGAGTCGTGATTGGTCATGTTTGGCCAGTCTGATTGGCTGTTAATGGGAACCCCTGATTGGACGCTTGTGAAAGCGATAGACTCAGTTCATTGGAGCTACTGCTGCCCAGATATTTTGCTCCGTTCTTTCTTGTTAATAAAGAGTTGAAGTCACCATCCGATGTCTCGTCTCCATTCCTTCCGCCCATGCCCCGGACTTTACATGGGATGTGGAGACTATAGAGCTGACTAGAACACATTGGACAAGACAGAGTACGTGGCGAAAGAGCGCATGCAACAGACGGCAAGATGACCAGCAGCGCCATACCACCCGCTCCATTCGATCCAGCAACCGAAGACTGAGACTCGTATATAGACCACTTCCAGATGTTCCTGGAGACCAACAATTTAAAAGATGCTATGCCTGGCAAGAAACTGACTCATTGCGGCCCCGCCGTTTTCAAAATGGCTAAAGCATTAGCAAAACAGGCGGAAGTGAAGACCATGGATTGGGACACCCTCACTCCAATCCTCCGTGCCCATTACACACCCGCAGTACCGACACTCATACGAAGATACGAATTTTACCAGAGAGACCAACGGAAGGACGAGAGCATTGGTAATTTTGTAGCCGACCTCCGGAACCTAGGAGGCCTTTGTGGTTTTGCAAACTTAGAGGAAGCCCTAAGAGGCCGTATAGTTCTGGGTTTAAATGCACCACACGTGCAGAGTAAGCTGATGGTGAAAGGCGACATCAGCCTTACAGATGTCATCACCGACGCTATTGCCGCAGAAGCAACCAGGAAGTCAGCCGCTCGAATGCGCCGAGCGAACGCACCGCTTCGCCAACTCTCTGACGAGATCCCACTTGCCACTGAGAAGCACCCTACCACTACCCACCACAAAGACCTCGAATCACCCTCAGACAGTGATGAAGAGGAGGTCAATCGGCTCCACTCGGAACGAGAGAAAAGGAACCAGTGACGTCTGCACCAATGTGCAGGTTGCGGGGCAAACCACCCGCGATCGGACTGCAAATTCCTCGATGCACTCTGCCGTAACTGCGGGAAAAAAGGCCACATCATGAAGGTCTGCAGAAGCAGACGAGAGTCCAGTCCCAACCGAAGGGAGAACAACCTCCATCAGGAGATATGCAAACCTCCTGAGAACCGGGACCGTCTGAACCACCAATGGAACAACCACTACTACTACAGAAACCAAGCACCTGCCTCTTCAACAAGACGAGAAGAGGCCCACCAAACTATTATCATCGGCCACGCTTCATCGTTCAATGCAAGAAAGACCCGCGTAAAGGTTACTATTGAGAATTGACCGTGTGTGATGGAAGTCGATTCGGGATCATCCTTATCGATGGTATCTTGGAAAACCCTCAAACAGCTGATCCCTGCCATTTCCCGCCAGGACCTCAGCATGCAGTGAATCATCCTGAAAGACTACCAGGGAAACAGAATCCCAGTTATCGGTTCCAGCAATGTCCAAGTATCCTTTAAGGACTGCACAGCAACGCTTCCCCTGACTGCCGTCGATCGTGACCAACCCAGCTTGTTAGGGTTAAAGTAGTTTGCCCCACTTGGAATTGAACTAGCTGGCATACACCATACCAGAAATGATGACTGGGAAGAGACTCTCATCCAGGAATTCCAGGATGTGTCCACAGGAACATTAGGCAAGTACAAGGGGACTCCTATATCGTTTAATCTCAGCCCCGATGTAACTCCCATTCAGCTTAAGCCCCGTTGAGTACCTTTTGGCTTAAAACCGAAGATCGACGAGCAGCTAGATAAACCGATAGCCCAGGGTGTATTGGAACCAATTGACCACGCCTGCTGGGAAACCCCGATAGTAACGCCCATGAAGCCAGATGGTTCATTAAGAATTTGCGGGGACTATCGGGCCACCCTAAATCATGCTCTTCAACAGAATGCTTATCCAGTACCAGTGGTCCAACACCTTCTTCATTCCCTGGGTGGCGGAAAATATTTGCGAAATTGGACTTAGCTCAGGCGTAACAGCAACTCCCTGTAGACGCAGCAACTGCAGAAGCCGAGACAATAGTTACATATAGAGGCGCTTTTAAGTGCAATAGACTCCAATTTGGAGTAAGCGTGGCGCCGGGCATTTTCCAAAGTTTAATGGAGAGACTATTACAAGGCATAAAAGGCGTTGTGCCTTATTTTGACTACGTCCTAATAGCTGCCCCCACTAAAAAGTTATTAGTACAACGACTCAGAAAAGTCCTGCAGAAATTCAAAGATGCGGGTCTTAAGATAAAACGAGACAAGTGTCAACTTTGTACGGAGAGAGTGGAGTTCCTGGGATATCTTCTCGACAGACAGGGAATCCACCCCACCGAAAAAAACTAACCGCAATCAAAAAAGCCCTGAGACCTAGGAATAAGACAGACCTTCAAGCCTTCCTGGGACTCATTAACTTTTATAACATTTTCTTGCCCCAGAAGGCAACCATAGCCGAGCCCCTACATAGACTTCTCGATAAAAAGGCTTCTTGGGTTTGGGGACGGCATGAAGAGAAAGCGTTCAAAGAGATAAAATACCTTTTAACCTCCGATGCTGTATTAATGCAATACAACGAGACTCTCCTTTTGACGGTTACCTGTGATGCCTCACCATTTGGAGTAGGAGCCATCTTAAGCCATGTCCTACCAAATGGAAATGAGGCACCCATTGCATTCTTTTTGAGAACTTTGTCTAAAACTGAAAGGAACTATAGTCAACTTGATAAAGAGGCCCTTGCTATTGTATCCGCAATTAAACACGTCCATGAATATATATATGGGAGACCCTTTACCATAATTACAGACCACAAGCCGTTACTTGGGATTTTGGCAGAAAACAAACCAACTCCCCATATCTTATTACCAAGAATGACACGTTGGTCAGAATTTTTAGCCACCTATGATTACCAATTGCAACATCGCCCGGGGAAAACCATTCCCCACGCTGACGCTTTGAGCCACCCTCCACTACCAGACGTTATAGAGGACCCTGCTCCAACCATAACCGTATTACAAATTGAAACCCTCAAATCGCTGCAACTAACCGCTCAAGACATAGTCTTAGAGACAAAAAAGGACCCTCTTTTGGCACAAGTCCTCAGCTGAGTAGAACGGGGTTGGCCAGTCAGTGCAACCGATGACACGTTCAAGCCATTAAGGAATCATCAAACAGAACTATTCTCCCAGAAAGGTTGCATAGTATGCGGTGACAGAGTCATAGTCCTGGAGAAATTGCAATATAGGGTATTGAAAATGCTGCACGAGGGACATCCAGGCATCGTGCGGATGAAGGCACTAGCCAGGAGTAATGCATGGTGGCCTGGTTTAGATAGACAGATAGAGACTTGGGTAGCAAAATGCAGTAAATGCCAGGAACTCGCTCCGCTCCTCCAAAGACTCCCCCAACTCAGTGGGAAAAATCTCTAGGTCCTTGGTCTCATATCCACATCGATTTTGCAGGACCCACAAGAGGACACACTTTCCTCTTAACAGTGGATGCCTAGTCAAACTGGCTTGAAGTCCAAAAAATGAAAAGCACCACCACAGACGCAGTCACTAAAAAACTGAATAAACTATTCGCTACCCACGGACTTCCCGATGTCCTCGTCTCAGATAATGGCCCCCAGTTCACTGCCCTGCCATTCGAACAATACCTGGCAGATCGGGGCATCCGCCATGCTTTAACATCGCCAGCTCACTCTGCGGTCAATGGTAGGGCTGAGCGAATGGTTCAATTTGTAAAACAGACCCTGCACCAAATGGACCACGGTGACATTGACGATAAAATAAACCGAATGTATTTGATCCAACACATAACCCCAAACAGCACCACGAACAAAACCCCAGCTGAACTCCTTATGGGCCGGAAACTTCGCTTGCATCTTGATCGCCTCCACCCAAACTACATGCTAGAACAACCCCTGGGATCCAGCAGCAAGTGTTGACCATTCCAGAAAGGGGACCTTGTGTTTGCAAAAAACTTCTCGGGCGACTCATTGTGGGTCCCCGCGACAATAACACAACTTACAGGACCCTGATCCTATCGCCTACAAATAGCAGACGGTAAGATGTGGAAACACCACATAGACCAACTCTGTTCCTGATTAGCACCGGAACCTCTAGCTGGGGGGGGGAAGGAACATGGAGGAGGATGAAGAAGAAATCGAAACCCAACAGCCCAGGGGATACTCACCATCTGAGGGAGAACTGAGCCAGGGAGCGGCCTCGCCATGTGACAGCGCCGTGACGGAGGCGGATCCAGGGAACCCGGAAGACAGCGCTGACGAAAGCAACCCGGGACCACAATCTTCACCATCCAACCCAGCTGGCAGCCCACCGGAACCAGAACCAGAACCAGAACAGGGACAGAACCCGGTGGAACAGCGCAGGTCAAGCAGACAGATGAAGCGGCCTACCTACTTGCGAGAATACTTCACCCCACCCCTCAGATGGAACCAAGGGGGGAGGGGTGTTATGGATTAAGCCAACGCAGCGATACAACCCTCAACAGCTTTGTCTTACAGCAGGCTTGTAATCCTGCAATTCTCATTGGCCCGTAGATAGTGAGTCATGATTGGTCAGGTTTGGCCAGTCTGACTGGCTGTTAACGGGAACCCCTGATTGGATGCTTGTGAAAGTGATATACTCAGTTCATTGGTTGTTTTGATGGCAGCAAGCTCTATAAAAGAGCTACTGCTGCCCAGATATTTTGCTCCATTCTTTCTTGTTAATAAAGAGTTGAAATCACCATCTGATGTCTTGTCTCCGTTCCTTGTGCCCATGCCCCAGTCTTAACAGAATTGAATGTTCATTTAAAAATCAAAATGGATATGCAAATAATGTACCAAATGAGTGATGTCTACTACTTTTTAAAACTGAAATATAAGAAATCCACTGGACTTATTTCATGGATATTACAAATGCTAGTTGAAGAAAACAGGAGTTATAATTTTATTTATAGGACTTTTCATTGCATTCGTGTTTGATGCATTTCCTGGTTGAAAGGCACTTCTGGACAGGGGTGAGATTCTACTGGTTCTAACGAGTTCTATAGAACTGGTTTTTGTTGTTAAGCCTGGTTTCCCCAACCAGGGTTAGAGAGACAAGCTAAACAGAATATGCAGTGTTAGTCAGATAGGCACACAGATAAATGAGTGAGCTAAGCTTGTATGTTTATGTTTATGTAAAAATAACAGATACGCTTGTGCTATCAAAAATATAGTTTATTCTATTATGAGTTCATAGCATAGTCAAAATAACAGTCCAACAGTCATGTATCATTTAGTCAGTCCATTCAGGGATATTCAGTTAGCAAAATCCGTGTAGAATATCCTGTCAGTTCACTTACAAATCAGTCCTTTGTTTTCTCTCCCGTTCGAGCAATGCAGTCTTGAGTCCAAGCAGTAATCAGGGATCATCAAAGCCAGAGAGAGAGCAAGCTGTCCTCTTGCTTCTTTTAAAGTGCTTTCACAACCACTCCCTTAATTACATTCCCTATATTTAAAGCTGCAGACACTTTAACTAACAAACTATGATTACTTAGTTATTATTTTACCTAAACCAGTTAGGGTAAACAATGTTATCCCTAACATTCTCCCCTTTTAGGTTAAATAATAATATAACTATTTACATCTTTAAATCATATTTGTTACAACTCTCTTTCAACTTAATTACTCCTTGAACTTTTGTAAATTGGTCTGCAATGTTTTCTTCCGTCATGCAGTATTCCAATTTAATTAGCCCATTCTTTACAGATTCTCTAACATTTAAGTATCTTAAGTCAATATGCTTTGATCTAGTTTTTACAGCAATACTAGTAGCTAACTTTATAGTTGCTTGGTTATCCTCGTACACAATAATGGAATCTTTTACAGTTATACCCATGTCTAATAATAACTGTTTGTACAAAATCAAGTCAGTGCATAATAATGATAGACATGAAAATTCCGCTTCCATCGTGGACAAGCTGATATGCTGTTGTCTGATTGACCTCCATCCTATTAGTGTCTTACCAAATAATATAGCCATCCCAGATGTTGATTTTCTAGTGTTTATATCAGTTGCAAAACTTGCATCTGCATAGGCACTAAGATTCAAATCACCCTTTGGTTCTATATACAATGCATGGTTCATTGTTCCTTTAAGATATCTTAAAATTCTCTTTAATGATTGCCAATGACATTGATGTGGATCTGAATTAAAACGTGCCAGCTGATTTACACTATAAGCTATATTTGGCCTTGACCAATTGCTTATATATGATAAGCTACCAATCAAAGATTGATATATAGACTTATCAAATTTGGGACTCTGATCATCAGTTTGGCAAACTTCCTGACTCATTGGAGTCTTTGCCGGTTTACAAAGTTCCATTTCAAACGTTTTAATTAATTGGCAAATTTTATCTTCTTGAGATATCTTAAAACCATTATTTGTTTTGTTAATTGTCAATCCTAGATACTTTTTAATTTCACCTAAATGCTTTAATTTTATCTTTTTGGCTAATAATGATATAATCTTATTAGCTTCATTATTAGTCTTAGTTATCAAAGCAATATCATCTGTAAATAATAACAATAATGACACCGTTCCATTATTTTCTCTTTTAAACACACATGGATCTGCTAAACCAGATTTAAAACCTATATTGTTTAACTCTTTCACAATATATTGGTTCCACTCAAACCCAGATTGTTTCAACCCGTAAAGACTCTTTTTGAGTTTCCAACAATCATTACTATTTACTTTATTGTCTTTTATACCTACTGGTTTTCTTAAATATATAGTGTGCTGCAATGGTGCATGCAGATAGGCAGTTTCTACATCTAAATGGTTAATGACATAGTTTTTCTTAGCTGCCCACACTAATGCTGCTCTTAAAGATGTTGCTTTAAGACTTGGTGCAAAAACTTCATCGTAATCAGATGCAGTTTGATTAAATCCTTGAGCTACTAACCTAGTTTTATGGGTAACAGTCCCATCATTTCCAGTTTTTACTTTAAATATCCATTTGCACCCAATAGATTTTTCTCCTGGAGGAAATATGGCATCTTCATATACTTTCATTACCTTTAATGAATTTAGTTCTTTTTCTATTGCCTTTTGCAATTTTCCTGATCCTTAGCAGGATACATCTTAAGTTCATCTACACTAGTTGGAACTTTAGTTACTTGGCAAACTATACTTGCTTGATACCTATCAGGTGGTCTAGTTATACGTGTAGTACGTCTAGGTATTACAGGACTTACAGGTGGACTTTCATTTATTAACTCTTCTTGATTATCTAACTCTTCCTGATCATCTGTTTCCTCTTGTTCTGGTCCTATTTGCTCTTCGTGGACTTCTTCTTTAATTGGACTCTTCTTATAACTAGTCTGATCTTTCTGCCTTTTGTAGGGTTCAATAATTACTTCATTATTTAAATCTTGCTCTAATCTATTCCATCCTACATGTTCTAGGAATTTAGCACTAGAACTGGTGTAAACTCTAGATGTACCTTGTTCCCAGAATCTATAAGATCTATGATTAGATGTATATCCTACAAAATATAATCTTTTAGCTCTATGCTGTCCTTTGTGTCTAAGTTGTGTAGGGATATGCACCCATGCTGGTGCTCCAACTTAAATCAGGTTTTGTACCATGTAACTTAAATCAGGTTTTGTACCATGCCACAGTGTGAATGGTAATTCACCTGTTGTTGAATTAACAACATTATTTAATATATGATTACCACACATTATTGCTTCTCCCCATAAATTGTCAGGTAATCCTGAATCAGACATTATAGTTCGTGTCATTGATTGTAATGTTTGGCCTCTTCTCTCTATAAAGGCATTATGTTGTGGCCTATATGGTGCAGACATTTTATGTTGAATACCTAACATTCTTAGTCTGTTCTGGAATTTATTATTTGTAAATTCCGCACCATTATCTGTTATAAGAGTTACTAATTTCTTTTTAGTTTTCCTTTCAGCAAATTTTATCCAATTAAAGAGATTTTGATACGTTTCAGTTTTGCTCTTCATTAAATAGCAAAACCCATATCTAGAATAGTGGTCCATTATACTTAGTATGTAACGAGCTCCTCCTACACTTGGTTTTTTCGGACCTATTATATCTGCAAATACTACTTCTAAAGGTTCTTTAGTAGTAAATCCATCAACTCTATCAGCCGGTGTGACCCTGGCTTTGCTTTGATTACAGGCATTACATTGCAAATACTTATTACAAGGTTTCAAACTTATTCCCTTAGATAATTCAACAGTTTTTTTAAGCATTTTAAAATTTAAATGCCCTAGCCTTCGATGTAACAAGTGAATACATTCATCATGAGGTTTCTTATTTTCATAAATTGTGTTAGCCACCTTTAAACCATCATCATTTAACACATATAATTCACCTCTTAAAGATGCAGTAATTTTCTTATTTTCTTTCTCAATTATGCAGTTATCTCCCCTAAATGTAACTACATATCCTAGTTTAACCAAAATTCTAACTGAAATTAAATTAAACTTAAGTTATGGTACATATAACATTTTTACATTCTCTTTTATGAAAGAACAATATGCTATACCTTGACCTTTAGCTTTCAGTTTCCAGCCATTGGCTAACGATATCTGCTGTGTACTCTTGGACATTTTAATAAAATTTCTGTTATCATTTGTTATACAGTGGGATGCTCCACTGTCAACCACCCATAAATTATTTTTTACAGCTCCGTTACTATACATGGCTAACTCTAAATTTTTATTTATCTTTTGATGACTTTTAGTATTCTGGCCAGCGTTCTGGCATTTTGCTTTTTTACAAAATCTTGCCAAATGTCCTCTTCCTCCACAATTAAAGCACTTTTTAATTTCGTATGCAGTAGGAGATTCATTATCTTCTTTTTGAGGTTGCTGCCTCCTTAACTGATCTCTTTCAAGCCTTCTTCTGGCCTCTTCAATCAATCTGCCAGTTATATCAGTTAAAGTTAAACTTTCCTTTGGCAAAATTTCAAGGGAAGTTACGTAGTTGTCATAACTTTCATCAAGGGAAGATAGAATTATGTAGACTTGGTGTTGTTCAGAGAAAATAAGCTCTTTCTCGTGCAGTTCTTGAAAAATGCTTTGCATAGTTTTCAAATGACTCAGCATATCACCATTCGTCTGGAGATGCGTACTGAAAAGCTTCCGTGTTAGATTTATGTGAGCACCAACATTATCTCGAACATAAATCCTCTTCAGCTTCTGCCAACACCCAACAGCCGTTTTCTCTCCGTGGATATAAACAAGCTGTTGGTCAGTTAAGGTTAAAGCAATTATGCAAATAGCGTGTTCATTTTTATGCATAAATTCTTCTATCTTTAGTTTATCTTCATCATCCTCTGGATCCCATTCTTCTACGTTTGGTGGATTTTCAATTATGTTCCACAAACCTTCTCTTCGTAGAAGCAGACTACATTTCATTGACCATGATACATAGTTTGTTCCATCCAACTTGGATATAAGGGACAAACTTTGTCGATTGACTTGTGCCATGTTTTCTTTGTATGGATATAAAACTATAATTCATAAAACACAGCTGTCTGTTTACTGTAATGTATAACAACACAAACTCTCACTTTTACATAAATCTGTTTTATCCTAGTTAAACTGACTTTGCAGCCTCTGGGCCCATAACCAGTGTTAAGCCTGGTTTCCCCAACCAGGGTTAGGGAGACAAGCTAAACAGAATGTGCAGCATTAGTCAGATAGGCACACAGATAAATGAGTGAGCTAAGCTTGTATGTTTATTAAAATAACAGTAAAAATAACACATACGCTTGTGCTATCAAAAATATAGTTTATTCCATTATGAGTTCATAGCATAGTCAAAATAACAGTCCAATAGTCATGTATCATTTAGTCAGTCCATTCAGGGATATTCAGTTAGCAAAATCCGTGTAGAATATCCTATGTCAGTTCACTTACAAATCAGTCCTTTGTTTATCTCTCCCATTCGAGCAATGCAGTCTTGATTCCAAGCAGTAATCAGGGATCATCAAAGCCAGAGAGAGAGCAAGCTGTCGTCTTGCTTCTTTTAAAGTGCTTTCACAACCACTCCCTTAATTACATTCCCTATATTTAAAGCTGCAGATACTTTAACTAACAAACTATGATTACTTAGTTATTATTTTACCTAAACCAGTTAGGGTAAACAATGTTATCCCTAACAGTTATGATTCTGCGCAGTTCAGAGAACCGGCAAATCATGCCTCTGGCTTGCCTCTCTCCAATTCACCTGCCCCTCCCATCCCTGCCCAGTCAGTATGTGTGTGTGTGTGTTTGCTGAGCCCCCCTTCTGCTCTGTTTTTTGCCTTCCTGAGCCCCAGGGAAGCCTTCTGGAAGCAAAAAATGCCCCATCAGGAGGCTTCCCTGAGGCCCAGGAGGTCAAAAAATGGAGTGCATGGGGGGGGGTCCATTTCCCCTCCCGAACGCCATTCTTTGCCTTGCTAGGCACCAGGGAAGCTTCCTGGGAACAAAAATGCCTCTCAGGAGGCTTCCCTGGGTCCCAGGAGGCAAAACTGGGGGGGGGGAGAAGCCACACCCACCCAGTCACATGGCCATGCCCAGTGAGCCACACCTACCTAGCCATGCCCACAGAACCATTTGTTAAAAAAATTGAATCATACCCCTGCTTCTGGGTTGAAAGCATTAGCCAGTGACTATTGCCTGGGGGACACCCAATTGGGGGCTCCTTTCATGTACCCATTAATGAGCCCATTGAAGTGGTACCTTTTCATCTATTCACATTTGCATGCTTTCGAACTGCTAGGTCAGCAGGAGCAGGAGCAAATAACGGGAGCTCACCTGTCACACAGTAGCACTTGGGTCTTAAATGTGGGCTTGCAAATTGTCAAACCAGGGTTCTAACCTTATGAGCTACCACACTCCTATTATACAGGACTTAAATATGACTGGGAAGAAGAAAAAAAAAATACAAGTCATTTATTTGATTATGACTGCATAATGAGTTGCTATCTCTGGTGATGCTTAATGGTTATCTGAATTGGATGGTTCTGTGTTACCATCATTTACATTTGATTTTGGAAATATTTAACAGCATAATGGATTATTTTGTAATACTTACTGTATATCGTTATTTTTTATATCTAGATAAGGGGTTGTTTCTGGTAATGTTTACACTTGTTTTATAATATTTAATTGTTACTAGAGGGATAAGGGGGATATAGACAAAATGGAAAGGGGGAATTATATACTTAAATTGTTAGGTATTTATGTTAATTTTATCTGGACCTCCACTGATTAATAAGGAAAGGTGAAGATTTAGAGATGAGTTTATAGAAAATGAGGTAGAATATGGAATGAAGGTATATCTGATAGTATTTTAAGAGTCAGTGATACATTGTTAATATTGAATATTCTTGCTGGGGATGAAAGGGGAAAATTTCCTTACTAGTTTCTATAATATACATATAATTAAACTTTTTAATTTAGATTTTTATATAGTTATATCTGTTAAATATAATTCTTAAGAAAACTTTAAAACCCATAGAAGAAATCTTTTTCCAATTCAAAAGAACATCTGATCATCTATCTCTGGGTTTTAAATTGGAAAATTTTAGAGTCAAAGAGAAAATTGTAAAGAGTGCAATGGAAAAATGGAAAAATGGAAAACAACTATTATGGCTAATACAGAAATTTCAGAAAAGGGATTTTTCAAGGAGGCTGTTTGTCTTCACAGATAATAATTTTGAACAAATTATTGAGCCATAGCACTCGAAAGGTTGATGTTGTCTTGTCTTATGTTAATTTTTATAAGAATAGATTTGCTGCAGCAATCCATTTTCTATTTTTAATATATATTTCTGTTTCTGGTCAGAAATCATTATAAATAAATTTCAAGATGTCAATAGGTTATGAATTATCCAAGCAGCAAATGAACATTTCACATTTGTTCTACATGGATATTTTGAAACCATATGCAAACTCTTATTTAATTTCTATAGAATTAAATAACTTTTAAGTGCAGTTCAAATGAGGATGTCAAAAAGAAATTTGAATGGAATAAGTGTGCAACATTGGCAAAGGGAAAATAAAACATGGAACTGTGGAATGGTATTAAATTGAAAGCATTGATAACTGTGAAAAGTTTTAAGTATTTGGGATGTTTCAGAAGCAAACAGTATTCTGCATCTTTATGTGAAAAAGAAAACCATTCATAAATATATAGGTCCATGATGGCAAACCTATGGCATGAGTGCCAGAAGTGGCACGCAGAGCCATCTCCACTGGCACGCGAGCCATCACCCCAGAGCAGGACCGCAGCACAGGCGTGTGCACCACCCACCTGCCAGCTGGTCATTGGTAACTGCTGTGAATGTGCGGGGGCAGGGTGCACGCAGGAAACATGCATGCATGTGCAGAATTGCACGGTGCATGTGGGGGATCACACACATGCACAGATGCACAGTGCACAGGGGGCATGGGGTGTGTGTGCATTGCCTTATGTGCATTTTTGGCATGTGAGGACGGAACCATCACTGATATTGGTTATGTTAGTTGTTTTAAAATCAAAGGTAAATGATGGTAATACAATCAAAACCATTTACTTGAGCTGTTTAATCAATTCATTATAAGCAGAACTAAATGTTTTAGATATAAAACCCCAAAACATAAGAAAACTTCATGCACTCCATTCCTAAAGTCACCATATATTATATTTAACAAGGGAAATTGATGATTGTAGTTTGTTGCAAGTGAAACACAACAGTGAAATTATAAGTCTAAAAGATTAAATAAAAGCCACCAATGAAAGTGTTCTGTACGTTCATTTACATTCTTGAAACCCTGCGTTTTGATTGGCCAAAGCATGGGGTAATCCGATTGGTCTAGCGAGCCGCGCTGATTGGCCCGCTGAGAATCTCCCACAATTGGTGGAAACGAATTGCGGGAGATTCAAAGTGGTGCCATTGGCTGCAGCCGCCGCGGCTTGAGAATAAAAAGCCGCTGTTTTTCCCTCAGAGCCAGACCGGTTCCGGGGACCAATAAAAGAGCTGAACTAAGTCACTGACTCTGGGTCTCCTTGCCATGACGGACACGACACTGGCGACGAGGATGGGATCCCGAGGCTAACCCCATCGAGCACGTGTCCGAAGGAAGCAAGACCGATGAGATGGCCAGCATCGCTCCGCCCGCGCCCTTTAATTCCGCTAGCGAGGACTAGGAATCATACACAGGCAGATTCCTCATGTTCCTCGAATGCAGCAACATGAAGGATGCCACCGGGCCGAAGAAACGAGCTGTCTTCCTGACACACTGCAGGCCCGCAGTGTTCAAGATGGCAAAAGCCCTAGTGAAACCCGCTGATGTCAAGGAGATGGACTGGGCCAACCTCGAAACATTGTTCCGCAACCACTATGCCCCCGCCGTGCCCACCCTCATCAGGCGGCATGACTTCTACCGGAGTGACCAGAGACCAGACGAAAGCATCAGCGATTTTGTGGCGGAGCTGCGGAACCTAGGGGGCATGTGCGGGTTCTCTGACATGGATGAGGCCCTACGGGACCGCATTGTGCTCAGACTTCGGGACCCAGTCCTACAGAGTCAGCTGATGGCCAAAGGTGACATCGCCCTCGCTGACACCATCGCTGAAGCCACTGCAGCTGAGGCAACCAGAAATCGGCGAACCGCATGCAGAGACCGGACGCCGGAGACCGCACCATGACCACCGACCCAGGACGGGTGACCGAGGCCCAACCAGAACCAAGTCACCATGAGACCACCACCCAACATGGCGAATTCCACTCTGCCTCCAACACCATGGACGAGGAGGAGGAGATCCACCGGCTCCAGACAGGACGTGACCACCAAAATCGATGGGGTCGTAAGTCGGGGACCGCATGTGCCGGGTGTGGAGGTGACCACCCTCGAGCCGAGTGCCGTTTCTTCGATGCAGTCTGTCGGCACTGCGACAAAAAGGATCACATCGCCCGAGTCTGCCGATTGAGGAAGGCCTACAGCCCCCAACGGCGGGACCACAGCGAGCGGAGACGAGACAGCACACCCCCCAGAGCCAGAGATCGCCAAGCTGACAGCCGATGGGACGAGAGCAGGTGGAACCGACGAGGTGGCGAAACCCGGCCGAAGGAGGAAACCCACCAGACAGTCATCATCGGCCACGCATCAACCACCGATGCCTGAAAAGTCTACGTGGAGGTAGGCATCGAAGGCGAGCCATGCAAAATGGAGGTGGACTCTGGGTCCTACCTCTCCATGGTCGCCTGGCAAGAGATCAAACGCTTGGTGCCTACCATCCACAAAAAGGGACTGAAGAACCAGAGACTAATCATCAAAGACTACCAGGGAAACCGCATCCAGGTAGTCAGAACCAGACAATTCAAAGTGACACTCAAGGGCCGCACTGCAAAGCTTCCCCTGATGATCGTGGACTGAGACCGACCCAGCCTCTTGGGGCTGCAATGGTTCACACCACTCGGCATCAAAGTCACAGGCATCAACCACATTGCCAAGACTGATTGGGAACAGCAACTGGCACAGGACTTCTAGGAAGTGTTCGACGGCACCCTAGGCAAGTACCGAGGGCCCCCATCTCCTTCAGTCTAGACCCCAACATTCCCCCGAGATGCCTAAAACCAAGGCGGGTACCCTTTGCACTCAGGCCAAAAATAGACGAGCAAATTGACAAGCTCGTCAAGCAAGGGGTCCTACAACCAATTGACCATGCCCGGTGGGAGACCCCAATAGTCACCCCATTCAAGCCCAATGGGTCGGTAAGAATCTGCGGGGACTATAAGGCCACCCTAAATTGCGCCTTACAAAAAAGTGCCTACCACGTCCCAGTTGTGCAGCACCTTCTACACTCACTGGGGGGAGGCAAGGTTTTTGCAAAACTCAATCTGGCCCAAGCATACCAACAGCTGTCAGTCAACGCAGAAACTGCGGAGGCGCAAACCATAGTCACCCACCGGGGAGCGTTCAGATGTAACCGACTCCAGTTTGGAGTCAGCGTGGCACCTGGAATTTTCCAGAGCCTCATGGTGAGGCTTTTGAAAGGAATTAAGGGGGTGGCGCCCTACTTTGATGACGTGCTGGTGTCGGCAACCAACCAGCTAGAACTAGAGGGTCAGCTAAGGGAGGTGCTAACAAAATTCAAGGAAACCGGGCTAAAAGTGAAGACAGAAAAATGCCAGCTTTACACAGATCGGGTCGAGTTTCTGGGGTACCTCCTAGACCGGCACGGCATCCATCCAACCGCAAACAAAATCAGAGCCATTAAGGAGGCCCCCACACCCAGGAATAAAATGGAACTGCAGGCATTTCTGGGACTGCTTAATTTTTACAATGTTTTCCTGCCCCAAAATGTGGGGCTCTTGGACAAGGCGGCCACCTGGACTTGGGGGAAATGCGAGGAAGCCGCCTTCAGGAAAACCAAGCACCTGCTCACCTCGGATGCCGTCCTCATCCAATACAATGAGACCCTACCACTCGCTGTCACATGCAACGTCGGTGCCGTCCTCAGCCACACATTCCTGGATGGAAGAGAAGCTCCCATCGCTTTCGTCTCGAGGACACTCACCAAACCAGAGAGGAACTATAGTCAGCTGGACAAGGAGGCCCTAGCCATCGTCGCAGCAGTAAAGAGGTTCCACGAGTACCTCTACGGCCGCACGTTCACCATCATCACAGACCACAAGCCATTGCTGGGCATCCTGGCAGGGAACCGGACCACCCCGAACATCTTATCTCCCAGAATGACAAGGTGGTCCGAATTCCTTGCCACCTACAGCTACTGGCTCACACACCGACCCGATAAGACTATCACACATGCAGACGCTTTGAGTCGCTCGCCATTACCCAACTTAAACACCGACCCAGCACCCACGACGAGCACCCTCAGCATAGAGACTCTGCCCAATCTACCCATAACCGCATCAGACATTGCCTGAGAAATTAATAAAGACAAACGTCTGGCGCGGGTGTTACATTGGATAGAAAAAGGGTGGCCGGAAAAGGACAACGACGAAGCATTCAAAACATTCCAGAACCGGCAAACAGAACTCTCACTACAGAAAGGGTGGGTACTGTGGGGGGATAGGGTTGTTATTCCGGAAAAACTACAAGGGAAGGTATTGGGTTTGTTACACGAGGGGCACCCAGGCATAGTTAGAATGAAAGCCCTGGCCAGAAGTTACGCTTGGTGGCCAGGGATGGACAAGCAAATCGAGGCCTAGGAGGCAAGGTGTCAATGCTACCAAGAAACCAGACCGAGCCCTCCCGCGGCACCGATCCTGGAATGGAAAACCCCAGGGGACCTTGGTCTATGATCCACATAGATTTTGCCGGGGCCACCAAGGGACATACATTCCTAATAACCATAGATGCTTACTCCAACTGGTTGGAGGTAAGCAACATGAAAACCACCACCACAGAAGCCGTGACCAAGGAACTTAGTAAACTATTCGCAACCCACGGCCTCCCGGATGTCATCGTGTCAGATAACGGGCCCCAATTCACCTCGCTAGAATTTGAAAAATTCCCAGCGGAACGGGGCATACGACATGCACTGACAGCTCTGGTACATCCAGCGGCAAACGGAAGGGCGGAACGGATGGTTCAATTCATGAAAAAAACCATCCAGAAAATCGAACACGGGGAAATCCAAGAAAAAATAAATAAAATGCTTTTTATACAAAAAACACGACAACAAACAAAAGCCCGGCAGAGCTGCTAATGGGGAGAAAATTAAAGTCCCCACTCGACAGACTGCACCCCACATACAATGCGGAAAACCCCCCTAACTCCTCCAGCAAGCACCGGTCCTTTGCGCCAGGTGACGCCGTCTACACAAAGAACCTAACCGGAGACCCACTGTGGGTACCAGCAACCATAACCCAACTGACAAGTCCCCGCTCGTACTGGCTGCAAAAGACCGACGGACGAGCGTGGAAATGCCACATCGACCAAATAAGATCGAGAACGGTCATAAGAAACACAACTGACATGCAATCAGACACAGATGAACCCCTTAATACAAGCCAAGAGGGGAGGGAATACCCCGAGAACCAAAACCCAAGAGAAAGAAACCAGCCATACTCACCGGCAAGCAGCCAGCCTGAAACTTCACCAGGGAGAAGCAGCCAGGCCAGCTCGACCAGCCCGGAAAGACCAGGCGGGAGTGGCGAAAACTGCAGCTCAACCAGCCCGGGTAGACCAAGAGGCAGCTGCGACAAGTAGCCCAGCAGGGCCTTCCAGACGGTTCCAACGACGAGACCAAGAGAAACAGAGAACCCGACCGAACCGGCTGGGAGCCAACCAAAAACTGACCTGCGCAGGTCCAGTAGGCAAGTACGGAGCCCTGCCTACTTACGGGACTACGTCACATAGGACCAAACCAAGAGGGAAGGGGTGTTCTGTACGTTCATTTACATTCTTGAAACCCCGTGTTTTGATTGGCCAAAGCACGGGGTAATCCGATTGGTCTAGAGAGCCGCGCTGATTGGCCCGCTGAGAATCTCCCACGATTGGTGGAAACGAATCACAGGAGATTCAAAGTGGTGTCATTGGCTGCGGCCGCCGCGACTAGAGAATAAAAAGCTGCTGTTTTTCCCTCGGAGACAGACCGGTTCCGGGGACCAATAAAAGAGCTGAACTAAGTCACTGACTCCAGGTCTCCTTGCCGTGACGGACACGACAGAAAGGATGTTAATAGTTGTCTGCAAGGAAAACATGTTGAATGTGATAGAAATAAAGGTGGCATACAAAACACAACAGTTTCAATAGCAAATGAACAATTGTAAAGATATATTTCTACATAGTCAATATCTGAAAGAAATTGGAAACAAATTGAATAGCAATAAAACTTGCAAACAGCTTCAGAATGGATCCATTAAGAAGTAATCAGAAGGCTTAATGTTTTCAGCACAAGAATGAGCACTAGCATCAAATGCCACAAATGAAAACAAGAAACAACAGAAAATATAGATTATGCAAAGAGAAAGATGAGACTGTTGAAAGCTTAATCAGCTGTAGCAAATTTCCCCAGTGTATAGAACAAGTCCCTCAACACCCAAAGTAGTAAAAGAAGTAAAGAAGAAGTATAAAGAAAGGCATGACTGGATGATAAAAATGACTTAGAATTTATGCAAAAAGTAACATTTGATTATATAAACATTGAATTTAATTATGTTGAAAAAAGTATTCCAGAATGACATGTATTTTTATGCGATTTCTAGATACAAATGGACGAGCATCAAGAAAAGCAAGTTTTAATTAGAAGTAGAATTAGAATTCTTTTTTGGCCAAGTGTGATTGGACACACAAGGAATTTGTCTTGGTGCAAATGCTCTCAGTATACATAAAAGAAAAGATACATTGGTCAAGAGTCAAAAATCATAAGGTACAACACTTAATGATAGTCATAGGATACAATAAGCAACCAAATCATACCACAAAACAGTCAATATAAATCATAAGAATACAAGCAACAAAGTTACAGTAATACAGTCACAAGTGGGAGGGGATGGGTGATAAGGAGTGGTGAGAAGATTAATAGTAATAGTAGTGCAGACTTTGTAAATAATTGAACAGTGTTGAGGGAATTATTTGTTTTGCAGAAGATGGCGTTGGGGGAAAAGCTGTTCTTCTAGTTGTTCTGGTGTGCAGTGCTCTATAGGATCGTTTTGAGGGAAGGAGTTAAAACAGTTTATGTTCACGATGTGAGGGGTCTGTAAATATTTTCATAGCCCTCTTTTTGACTTGTACAGTATACAGGTCCTTGATTGAAGGCAGGTTGGTAGTAATTGCTTTTTTATATTTTTATATTTATAATTTATATTTATAATTATAGAATAGATGTAGCAATACTCTATGACATAGATGAGTTCAAAATGAATAGAAAAAGGCTGTAAAATATTGAGATTTAACAATAAAAGAATAAACCATTACATGTTTTTGGAACACTGGGAGCTATAAAAATAGATGTGTTAAAACAGCTAACAGAATTAACATTATTTTACCTCATAGCATTTATTTAAAAAAAAAAACAACAGCTTTTTTGGAACCACAGATATATTATAGTGGCATCTGGATAAATCTTATTTTTTTAATGCTACCCATATCCCCTGTAAGGTGATACTTGAAGGCAGATACAGGAATACTTGGAGGGATAACACCCCAGTGAGTAATACGGACATGTAGAAACAACAGAAACTTCTTCAATGCTTCTACTACAGAGATATTTACACTAGTTTCAATTTACCACTGCTACATAAATACCCAGGGTGCACAAGAAAAAATATACCATCCTATTGCTTTCAAATACCAAACCTAGCACAATATCCATGCTTCCAGGTCCAGTTTAGTAGTCCTCAAAAATTATAAGATGATGATCTGTATTTGGGGCTCAACTTTGAAACAATTTATAATGACCATCTAGTTTTAAAATAGTGAAATAATTTGTAACTTGATAGTCTTTCCCATACTAATTTTTATATGTTACTTTTTTTAATGAGTGAATTCTACCCCATTATGCTAAAGCAAGGGTGGGCAAACTACGGCCCACGGGCCACACCCAGCCCGTTGGTTTTTCTAATCTGGCCCGCTGAAGTTTGGGGGCTCCGGTTGGAGCACCCAAACAGGAGCCGGGAAACAACAGATCTGGGCGGGACGACGGCTTGGCGGCTGAGCCGGGCGGCCAACAGCAGAGAGGAATGGAGCACAGTCAACCTGCCAGCCGAAGGGAGAGAGACTCGCCAGCTGCCCTTCGAGGAGCCGGTGCATGCCCAAGCGACCGGGGAAGCCTGCTGGCAACCGCAGAGCAGTAGGCAGGTATGGGTGACTACGGGCGGGGATGGATTGATGGACAGACGGGGCGGCATGCTCGGGAGCCTCGCAGGGTCTGCCTGCCTTGCTGGCTGGCTGCCTTCCACATTGGCAAAGGGAGAGTTTGGGGCATCTGGGCACGGATGCGCGCTGCCTCTCCATCCCTGGAGAGCATCGAGCCCGGGGTGGTGGGCGGCAGCTTCAGCGCTTGCCGGACGGGAAGGGCAGATTTCTCCCATATTCGGGACCGGTGCGGTAATATCTGATGTCCGGGGCTCACGTGTGTGTTTTGGGTCTCCCCTTTTTTGCAAGGGGAGGTGTGTTACTCGGTTCTCCAGGGCTGACAACCGACCTCTTGCCTTTATTTATGTCAGAGAGAGTGGGGGGGTTGGGGGGGGGGAATGGTCTTGCCATGGCTGGCTGGGGAGCGTGTTTGCAGGGATGCTCAGGAGGAGATCTGGGGGGTGCCCAGCTCCCCAATGTACCCTAGTTATTTCTTGTGTACATGTTTGTGTGTGTGTGTAGTGACAGCTCCGATGATGTCATATGCCGCTACGACCTCCATTCTCCGCACGTTCATTTTGTCCCTTCTGTAAAGAATCTTTCGCTGTCAATCCGGACTGTTAGAGAGAATTGTGCTCGGATTTCCACAATTCTGACCCTTCATGGACTGGGCTCTGTTTCCAGCCATGAACAGTTTTGCGAGAGCGTCCCTTGACCATGCTAACCATGAAAACGTGTGGGGTTTACGCCAGGGGTGCTTACTCGGGAGAAAACCTCTCTTGATCACTGTTCAAGGTAGGGTCTGACTGACTGACAGGGAATGGATTTTGAGGTTTCTGCATTGATACCCCCCCCAGCCTTTTCAAAGCATCTCAACTACAGTGCCCATGATCCCCATTGAGAAGAGTTTGGGATAATGGGATAAAATCTTATAGGACTTATAAGAAAAAAGGATCTTTTTTCTGTTTATGTTTGATATGTACTGTTAACAAATGCAGTTTTTTATATGTATCTTATCTTGTGCTGACCCGGCCCGCCTGTCAAATTTTAAAAGTCAATGAGGCCCCCGAGCCAAAAAGTTTGCCCACCCCTGTGCTAGAGTATGTCCATAATAAAGAAATTATTTCATCTGATCTGGCTTAAGTTTTGAGGCAAAACTTGAATTTACTCTAATGTATTAGCATTTTATGAGATTTTCTCAAATTAGACTATATAATAACGATAATACCATATCAGTTTTTATTGCTTTAAAAACTAATAATTTTATTGTAGTTACCCACTTTTATGTACAGTAAGACAAGAAGTTAATAACAGCAAGTTAATTTTGCAAAAAATTCAGTGGCTGAAGAACCAAAAAAGAAATATTATTTCTTTTATTACCTATCCCTTTGTTAATATATGAACAATACTAAGCTCCAATGAACTGTATTTTATATAAGTGATAATGTTTTAGCACTACATGCAGACTATCTCAAAGCACCGTGCATTGTCAATAGAAATATTACTATTTTAATCAAGCCTGGCCAGCTTTTAACTTTGAAACTTTAAATAAGATGCAGACTCCAAGCTAGATATTGTGATTCAGGAAATTACTTTGAAGGTTCACCAGAGCTTTCCTAGATTTTTGCTGCAAGACTCGTTTTCTTGAACCCAAGTCTGTTTCCTGTAGCATCATAATATCTAATATCTAAATCATATATGTAAATAAACAAACTACAGAGCCAGTTCCCACAAAGTAAATATTAGAAGAAATGGTTTCCACATCACAAGAGAATGGAGAACTAACAAAAACTACCAGAAGTATGTCATGGTTTGAATAGCTAAAATAAAAATGAATCCAAGTGATCACTAATAAGCAGCTAAGAGTTATTGTATCCTTTTGCTGTCACTTATAAGTTATCCATATTTTTAAAGCCCATATTTTTATTAGTTATCCATATTTTTAAAGACTTCCAGATGTGGAAGTCCTAGATCTGGCAGTCTTGTCATTTTGCAATCCAAGAGACAAATGGAAATACCAAAAGAATACTTGATGAATTCAAATTCATTTCTAATTCATATTACATTAAGCAACCATGAAGAAATTATAAGAAAAAAATAAATAATGTTTAAGATGAATGCATAAAGGAATAAGATAAGATTGTTAAAAATAGATATATTAGATAAGATGTATAAGAAAATGTGATTATTGATATATTGGTAAGAAAAGTATTCATTATAATTGTATGCACACATACCTAGTCGACACACAGTTGAAATGCAATGGAATTATTGTATATATAAAATAAAAAACTATTTATATAAAAAAAGAAATTATTTGTAAATTCTAGCAAAAACTACATGATCATATTTGATGTGAGAGTGCAATAATCTAGACTGTGGTGATCATAAACAGAGTTTTCTTATATTTGGGGTAATGTCTATTGTTCTGTCCCCTAATTTGAATTTTTGAGATCCCCGCGCTTGATTGGCCAAAGCGCGGGGCGATCGGATTGGCTAGGCGAGCCGCACCGATTGGCTCGCTGAGAATCTCCCGCGATTGGTCGATTCGAATCGCAGGAGATTCAAAGCGGTGCCATTGGCCGCGGCCGCCGTGGCTTGGAAATAAAAAAGCCGCAAAGTTTTCCTTTAGCCCCAGTTCGGTTCCTGACTAAATAAAAGAGCTTGATACAAAGTCACCGACTCCTGGCTTCCTTCCACATGGACATAATACTGGCAACAAAGGTGGGATCCTTATCCTGAACCGAAACACGTGTCCGACGGAAGCCAGCCAACCGACGAGATGGCCAGCATTGTGCCACCAACCCCCTTCAACCCCGCCAGTGAGGACTGGGAATCTTACATGGACAGATTCCACATGTTCCTCAAATGCAACGACCTGAAGGATGCCACGGGACCAAAGAAAAGAGCCATCTTTCTAACCACTGCAGGCCCGCAGTGTTTAAGATGGCAAAAGCGCTAGTCAAGCCCGCCGATGTTACCGCGATGGATTGGGCGGACCTCGAGCCATTACTCCGGAAACACTACGCTCCAGCCGTACCCATTCTCATCTGACGACACGAATTTTATCGGCGGGACCAGCGGTCGGGCGAGAGTTTCAGTGATTTCGTTGCAGAGCTGCGGTGCCTGGGAGGACTATGTGAATTCTCCAATATGAACGAGGCCCTGCGGGACCGAATTGTGCTCGGCCTTTGGGACCCCGTTCTCCAAAGTCGGTTGATGGCTAAGGGCAACATCGCTCTCGCCGATGCCATCTCCGAAGCCGCGGCAGCTGAAGCAACCCGACAATCAGCAGACCTCATGCGGAGACCAAACGCCGGGGACCGCACTGCAAACAACAACCCTGCAAGGTCAACTGAGGCCAAACCTGAAACTACCACCCACCAGGGCGAACTCCACTCCAGCTTGGGCACGTCAGATGAGGAGGAAGACATCCACCGTCTCCAGGCAGGCTGCGACCAGCGCAGCCGGTGGAGTCGTAAGTCAAGGACTGGATGTGCCGATTGCGGAGGCGACCATCCCAGATCCGAATGCTGGTTCTTCGACTCCGTTTGCAGGCACTGCGACAAAAAAGGCCACATAGCCCGCGTCTGCCATCTCAAGAAAACCCACAGCCCCAGACGATGGGACCCGAGTGAGCGGAAACGAGACAGCCCACCCTCCAGAACCAGAGACCGCCCAGCAGATAACCGTTGGGAACGGAACGGACGAGCCCAACGAGGGGACGAGAGCCCGCGGAGAGAAGGGACACATCAGACAGTCACCATCGGCCACGCAACTACCACAGACGCCAGAAAGGTCTACGTGGAGGTAGGCATCAAAGGCGAACCCTGTAAGATGGAGGTGGACTCCGGGTCCTACCTCTCAATGGTAGCATGGCAAGAAATTAAATGCTTGGTGCCTACCATCCAGAGGAGGGAACTAGAAAACCAGAGACTAATCCTCAAAGACTACCAGGGAAACCACATCCCTGTAGTCGGAACAGGAAAATTCACAGTGACATACAAGGGGCACACCGAAAGACTTCCCCTGACTATTGTCGATTGAGACCGACCTAGCCTGCTGGGACTTCAATGGTTCGCACCACTAGGCATCGCAGTCACGGGCATCGACCACATCGCCGAAGCCGACTGGGAGCAGCAACTGGCCTGGGACTTCCAAGAAGTGTTCGACGACACCCTAGGCAAGTACCAAGGGCCCCCTATATCCTTCAGCCTAGACCCAAACATTCCCCTGAAATGCCTAAAACCAAGGCGGGTACCTTTCGCACTCAAACCGAAAATCGATGAGCAAATTGACAAGCCCGTCAAGCAAGGGGTCTTACAACCCATAGACCACGCCCGGTGGGAGACCCCCATAGTCACCCCAATTAAGCCTGATGGGTCAGTGAGAATCTGCGGGGACTATAAGGCCACCCTAAATGGCGCCTTGCAGCAAAGCGCTTACCCCGTCCCCGTAGTGCAGCATCTCCTACATTCACTGGGAGGGAGCAAAGTTTTTGCGAAACTCGACCTGGCCCAAGCATACCAGCAACTGCCAGTCGATAAGGAAACTGCAGAGGCACAAACCATAGTCACCCACCGGGGAGCCTTTAGATGCAACCGCCTCCAATTTGGAGTCAGCGTGGCGCCTGGAATTTTCCAGAGCCTCATGGAAAGACTCTTACAGGGCATCAAGGGGGTGGTACCATACTTCGACAATGTACTAGTATCGGCAACCAACCAGGCCGAACTAGAGACTCGCCTAAGGGAGGTTCTAACGAGGTTCAAAGAAACCGGGCTTAAAGTGAAGAGGGAAAAATGTCAGCTGTACACAGAGCGGGTCAAATTCCTAGGATACCTCTTAGACCGACATGGCATTCACCCCACCAACAAAAAAGTTAAAGCCATCAAGGAAGCCCCCACACCGAAGTCAAAAACAGAACTGCAGGCGTTTCTGGGGCTACTTAACTTTTATAACGTCTTCCTGCCCCAAAAGGTGACCACCGACTCCTGGCTTTCTTCCACGCGGACATAACATCTATGATATAACAAGTATAGTCATTTGGACTTCCCTACCCCCAATAACACTTAGAAAAAATATGTTACTCCTTTTTTCATTGGTAGTCCATGAAAGCAGAAATATATTTGGATGAAATTTATTGTCTGGACCTTTGGAAAGGATAAGAGGATAACAGATCTGGTTTAATGAGCACAGCTATCAATCCTGCTATGGCATTCTCTAACTGCATTATCTAAAAAGGACTATTTTTTGTATATATTTATTGAAAAATTATAATAACTAGAGAGAGCCAATTTCATGTTAAGGCATCAGACTAGAAACCGGGAAAGCATCTTAGGCACAAGGCCAGCTGGGTGACATTAGGCCTTGAGTCCATCCCTCTCTCTCAGCCCTAGGAAGGAGGCAATGGAAAACTGCTTCTAAAAATCTTGCCAAGAAAATTATAGGAACTTGTCTTTTTATGCTCTAAGAATCAAGCATAGTTGAACAGAAGAGGGGGGAAAGTAACAACCAGAAAACATGATAAAGTACAATTAAAAATATAGTATTCCTGGTAAAAACAGTAAAATATATATGTTGGATAATGAATAAATGAATAACATTCATAGCTACTAAAACTACATCCATAAAATGCTAATATAAAACTAGTTCTTCCTTAACAGATGATTAAATCTAGCCATATAGACTATCTATTGCTTCATTTTCCAAATTTTAGCACAATACGTTATTCTGCAATTATTAATATGATATTTAATGAAATAGGATTAAATATTTTCAGAGAGCAATTTAAAAAAAAAAAAAAACTTATCTGGTACATTTTTATAGCTTGATATCCTTAGTATAAAAATAGAAAACAAGTTATTATGTCACAGGACAAAGAAGGTTTGTTAAGAAATCAACTTACCTATTTTGCCATAATAAGTTTCTTTAATATTCAAACTACTCAAATCTATTGTTTTTCTTTTTTTCCCAGATTAAAATATTTGGACTATCCCTCTGCAATTCCTAAAAAAAAAATAACTTGGGTTTTAGTAAATAACATTTTAATACTAATTGTGCACTGTCATAGTTCCATAAAACAATAACTACTAAAAGCAATTTTCTTTGCATTTTCAGTTGATTTTTTTTTTTACAGCACATTCACTGGATGCATATACAGGAAATCAGGAACTGATCCAAAACTTTGTCACTTCCAAATCATCCCTTCATATTCTTTCTGGTTAGCAGTTTACTTTTAAATCTATAAATATTTGTATTATATAAAATGTCAAAAATAGGTTTAAATGTTAAAAGTAGCAAATAAGAATATTTATGGCCACATGCTGATAAACCAAGCTTGCTGTATGACAATTTATTTCATTAAAAATGTGATCATCATTTATTTTTCAGGCTTGGATGATTATTTAGACCAATTTAGTTCATTCCCTGAAAATTTTATAGGAAAAATTAATGTTTGAAAATGTAGTACTTTCCTGTTAAATTATTTTACAGGTTGAAATTATGGGTTGCCACCTATAGGCTATTGCTGAAAAAAACAGCATTTAGCAGATTGTTTAAATGAAAACTCAGCTCTTCCTAAGAGATACCATGCTTTTATTCGTCTTCAAATAATAGATATTTGATATCTCATCTGAGCAAGGACCTATTATAGTAATAATTCATGTTCTATTGTCTTCCTTCTTAGATTAGTGCAATGCAACAATCTCAGAGATAGTTTAGAACCTGCAAACACAGCAGTTACTGCCTCTTTTGAAATATCTATGGTAGAGTATTTCTTTCAGCTGAATTCAATTCAACATTCCACAAGGATAAACTTCCCCAATATCAGCTTGTCCAAATGCTTTGTTTGCTTCTTTGTTTAGATGATTTATTTGTTCATGCATTTCACAACAGTGACTCTGGTCATTAGAAGAATGAAAGCATGAACAGTACCCAACTATAAAGCAATAAACCGAATCATGCATGCATGCACATGTACACACACACACACACACACACAGAGAGAGAGAGAGAGAGAGAGAGAGAGAGAGAGAGAGAGAGAGAGAGAGAGAGAGAGAGAAGCACATCTACAGTAACAGCAGTTTTTGACCTTACTTAACATCTGGACAAAAACCCCATAGGATTTAGCCAGAACTTCACCACCTTACAAAAGTCTGACAAGGATCAAGACTATCTAGATCATAGGTGTCAAACTCATAGTGTGATGTTGCTGTCATGTGATGTATCACAACCTTTTTTTCCTTTGTGGAGCTGGGGTGGGTGTGGCCTGCACGTAATGCATCTGTGCTCTTTAGTCATGTTTGTGTCTTCTTTTGTGATTCTTTACATCATCATCATCATCATCATCATCATCACAACAACTATGGCAAAGGCAAACAAGGGTAGTACCAATGGTAATAGGCCCGTTGGGTGCAGTCCCAAAACAACTGGAGCACCACTTGAACATCATAGGCATTGACAAAATTGTCAACAGTCAATTGCAGAAGGCAGCTTTACTTTATCACTTCCATCCTGCGGCGATATCTGTAAGACCATCAAGCATCCAGATTTGCCTATCCCTGATCAAACCCAGTCTGAACATCTGGGTGACTGTCCGATAAATAATAATAATACATTGTACATTTTAAGAAGATACTTGGTTGATACCTAGGATGCTGGCAACAACCCATATCAACAATCAACACCAGTCAGTGACATTTGTGATACATTTTTAAATGTTCAGTTGACTGAGTTTCATATTTAATGAATAAAAAGTATGATAATAATATCAACATAACAACAACAACAACAGCAACAACAATAACAACAATAACAACAATAACAATAATAAGGGTAGCACCAGCATGTGTTGGCTGATTATGTAAAAGACAGCCAAGAGAACAAGCATTGATGCAACTTAAAACGGGAACTTATTGAATGTACAGAAAACAAAACTTGAATATTGAGATTATATAGTAAAATAATGAACAGAATGGTGGCCAGGAAAATAATTACATGATCCATTTCTACTAAATGTCAAGGGGAGAGTAAGATAAAGATAAAACCTAGAAATGGCTTACAACATGGGCATTTAAAAAAGAAATTGAAGGCTTGATTTTTGTCTTTGAAAAAACAAGCTATTCAAACTTGATGCAATCAAGGCCAGAACTGAAAACTCATCATTCACATTCAAAGTATATTTTCCTTATAATATTGCCTGAAGAGCTCCTAGCTATTTGGGATAGCATGTTTCATAATGTTGCAGGTGAAGCCCAGGAATCCACTTGTTGCTTTGTAGAAGAGGAAATAACTGTATCCCTTCAATTGAGTCAATGCTTACCATTCTCTCTAGTATCTTTACAGCTGCCATTTTACACCAAGTACTATAATGGTTGTACTTGTGGCATTGCAAATGGAAGCTTGTTGATTCAAACAATTTTTTAATTACTGTTTTTCTTTTCTTTCTTTCATTTCCCTGAACTGTTTAAATAAAGTCAATTTTTCCTCCCAAACTCCAATGGTGCAGAATTAGGAGTTGAGAATGAAACTCCTTCTTCAAATGACTAAAAAAAGGTTCAATGGCAAGGCAGTGAAGTGTATTTTAAGTAAAAAAAAGGACCCCAAATAAACAAAAAGGAAAAAGGAAAAGGCTCAGGGGGAAAAGTATTTTTTTTAGAAAAAAAAATCCCCTGGATTTGAACCAGCAATTTTCTATATACAAGACAAGAATTATAGCCTTTGTGCTATCATAATTCTCACAATACAGGAAATTTAAAAGATATCAGAAAAAAGTTTTTAATAAAATCTGCTTATTGTACTTGTAGGCATGTGCATTTAGAATATTCTCCATATAAATTCATTTTAACTTTATACATAGTACATATGCATTATGTGTGTAAATGTATATGTATATATGCAGTGATGGGATTCAAAAATTTTTTACTATCAGTTCTGTTGGCGTGGCAGGGTAAGAATATTGTAAAATCTCCAGTCAGAGGTGGTATTTGCCGGTTCTCCAAACTAGTCAAAATTTCTGCTACCAGTTCTCTAGAACTGGTCAGAACCTGCTGAATAGCACCTCTGTATATATATGTCAAGAAGACCCACCCACCATAGGGAAAAATAGCAATTAGCAAATGCTTTCCTGGAATGGAAATGTGATAGCCCACAATTCAGCCTTAATACTTTGTGTGCTGTTTTCAAAGTGTCTAGGATTTTCTTAAGATAACATGCATTCAAAAGCAACTTAAAAAGTAAGTGTAGCAGTATATTCTCAGTTATATCAGATTTTTTTTTAAAGAAAAGCAAGTAGTGAGAGATTTATGTCCTTTTCAAACATTAATAGAAACTTAAATTTATTTTATATAATTTTTAAATTGGAGCAGGATACTTTCTACATGAGAGTGATATGGGTGTTACCCAGATTTGATGAATAAATAAAATAAATTAATTTAGCTTCTCTTTAGACATCTTGCTGGACAATTTGGAAGCTGCTATCCAGTCCTTTCCTTGTTTTTGCTATCACTTCTTTTAAAAAGGTATGTGGAAAATTTATCAAAAAAAGTTTGCAACGGAGCTGTTCAAGGTATCCACTAAGTGGTTTGCCACCAATTTCCACCCCATCTTATCTAAAATGGAGCCAATTGTAGATGTTTTGATGCTTTCTTATATAGTCATTGTAAGGTGAAGTCTTCTATCATAATTTGAACTGTTTTGAATCAAATCATACTGCTTTCAAATCATGAATAACCTTTTGGCTACTTTGTATACTTTCAGTACAAATAATGTTAAATTAGACATGGAGAACCACCAGCTAGCAAACCTATCCTTGTATCCTGTCCCTAAAGAAATTACCTTATGAAAACACCCATAGTATTAAAATCCTACCCTTAAGAACATGACCTACAAAATTATATGTTCTTGCTTATGACTGCTTACTAGTGAGAAAAAGGCTAAATCAAAATTATTTTTTCTTTTTTATTAAAATGTGCTCATATCCAGTTTCCAAAAATTAATTTCAGATTCCCAGAGCATCTCATACAAAAGTAATAAGCTCTCGTCTAGAATATAGAGTAGTCTTGAATTGGAAAATGTAGCACATTTTTCATTAGACAACAAGCATTTGCTTGGAAGAAATGCAATCTCCGACTGTGATGATGGTATAGAGATAGATATAACTCCATTTCATACAAGGTATATTTAAAAGGGTCAAAGAGAATGCTAATGTGAATGGTCTGGAAAAAGAGATAAAAAGGAATATTTTCAATGGAAGATGTTCCAAGAGGAATTCAACATACATGCACAATAACATTAGCAAGTAGTAGAACAGGACTGTGCAATGCCTTTATATTGTATATGGGAACAAAGAAAGTCATACTTGCTGTAGAAAACTATTAAAATATATTAAAAGGAATTTGGCTAGTTTTTGGCATTTTTACACAATAATTGTCAAAAATAGAAATAGAATAGGAAGGATTCATTTAAAATAAATAAAATCTGAAATCACAATCAATAATTTAAGTTTCCAAATATTTAATACTCACCTAGATAATAAGAGAAGTATTGCAGGTTTTCCTGTTTCGCGTGGCTTCGGGGCAGCAGGAATTCGCGACAGCTCGCGATTCCTGCTGTGCTAGCCACCGAGGTACCCCCGATCCAGATGGGTCAGGGGGATATGGCTGCCCTGTAGGGACAGCTGAAGAGAGAGGGGAGTCGGACAAGGGGTTGGGGGTGTCGCAGACCCCCTCCTTCTCCGGAAAAACCCCTTTTTCCCAAGGCGGTGGAGCGGCGGTCAGCAATGGCCGCCACGAAGAAGCCAGCAACCGGGTAAGATTGAGCTGGAGGAAGTAAGAAGAGTGAAAGTGCTGTCTGAGCCGGGTCAAGTAACATCTTTAAAATTGGTTGGAACTGAGCTGTTTGAATTGCTGGAGGATACATTGTATCCCTAAGAAGATCGAAAGCGGCGGAGAAGCTGTTAAAGGGAACTTTTTTTTTCTTCTTTACTCTCCCACCCCATGGAAACAGCAGAAATGTTTGGACTTATTGGACATTGAAAGTGAATTGTTTTGAGAGTTGAAGCTAAGGGACAAAAGGATTTTTGGACATTGAAAAACTTAAGAAATTGGAAAACCCTTGTTAGAGGTATGGATTTCTGATTATTTAAAATTGATGTTGCAAATGGGAAGGGAGAGGAAAAAAAATTGGAGCAGAAGCTGAAAAAGGAGGAGATTTCCTAGAATCCCAAAGAAAGGTATATGGTAATTGGACCTCTTTGATTAAACATTAACCCCAGAAAGAGAAAGAGAAGAAGGAAGAAAAGTATTAATTTTTGGAACTTTTTTTGAATTATTTTTGATTAAAAATACTTGTGGTTGTTTTGGGAAAAGTTTCTCTTTTCATAATGGCATCGCTTGTGGATGAACTAAAGACTGAATATCAAAAATATAAAAAGGAAGATACTTTGGGCACTTTGTTTCAATTCTTAGAAATGGCGTTATGTACTTATGAAAAGTTGACTATGCAGCAGAAGGACTGGGACAAAGAAGAAGAGGAAGAAGAAGCCATCTTTGATGAACAATGGGTTCTTTCCAGGGAGGAGGAGAAAAAGGATAAGAAAAAGGGGATTTTAAGAATTATAAAAACAACCAAAGAAGAGAAAAATGAGCGGAAAGGTGGAGGCAAAGTTAGAAAGCAAAGGAAAAGGAGTAAGAAAAGGGAGGAGGAAAGACAAAGGGGTAAAAAGGGCAAGGAGAAGAATAAGCAAGAGAGAAAGGGGGGGAGGAGAAGCCTCAATGGGGGGAAGCAAGATCTAAAGAAAAAAAGTTTATTCAGAGACAATGGGTGAATTTAATTTAGGATAAAAGAGGGATTCTGGAGGGTACATAAGATTGTGTTTTTTATATGTGTATTTAGAGTATAAAATTCATTGTGTAATTTTAGAATCTTTTAAACAGAATCCCAAGAAAAATTGTTATATGAAGTACTTTTAAGTTAGGGTAATGAGTTATAGACGTTACTCCAATTGGTATATAGAAGTATAATAAAAGAAAAAAGATGAATGGATAGTTGGAAATAGAACAGACAAAGAATATTATTGAAAATGGTAATAAGATATGAAAGGATATATAAAGGTTTTGTTATGCTTTTTTTTTTTTTTTGGGATGTTGTATATTGAAAAAAGGCAAAAAAAATTTTTTTTAATTAATAAGAAATAATTTGGATGAAAAGGAGAAGTTGGGATAAGATATGAAGTTAAATAGACAAAGTATTGATACTATAATTTGGGATTGTTATGTTCTATTGGTTTTCTTCTTTTATTATTTTTTCTTAGAAAAGAACTTATAAGCTGTTATGCCTTGTGCATTGTTTACATAAAATTGATAAAAATGGTTTATATATATAATATAAAAAAGAAAATGATAATAAGATATGGAAGGATATATAAAGTGAATATGATGTTTGAATTTGTGTCTGTGCGAAGAGTTTCAACCCGGGATCAGACAGCCTTCAGAAAAGATCTTTTAGTTTTGTTTGTGTTCTGTAAAATCAATAAAATTTGTTTTTTAAAAAAATAAAATAAGAGAAGTATTGCAAACAAGCAAAAAATAAAGGAATGGTGGAAATAGAAATGTGCCAATTAAGCTGTGTCAGTGGTATGAACAATACAAAATATTTCCACTGGGAGTAAAACAATATACTGTGTTAGGGATAACATTGTTTACCCTAACTGGTTTAGGTAAAATAATAACTAAGTAATCATAGTTTGTATGTTAAAGTGTCTGCAACTTTAACTGTGGGACAGTAATTAAGGGAGTGGTTGTGAAAGCACTTTAAAAGAGGTAAGACTGCAGCTTGCTCTCTCTCTGGCTTTGATGATCCCTGATTACTGCAAGGACTCAAGACTGCATTGCTCGAACAGGAGATAAAACAAAGGACTGACGTGTAAGTGAACTGACATAGGATATTCTAAATGGACTTTGCTAACTGAATATCCCTGAATGGACTGACTAAATGATACATGACTATTGGACTGTTATTTTGACTATGCTATGAACTCATAATGGAATAAACTATATTTTTGATAGCACAAGCGTATCTGTTATTTTTACTGTATGTTAATAAACATACAAGCTTAGTTCACTCATTTATCTGTGTGCCTATCTGACTAATCTGCACATTCTGTTTAGCTTGTCTCCCTAACCCTGGTTGGGGAAACCAGGCTTAACACTGGTTATGGGCCCAGAGGCTGCAAAGTCAGTTTAACTAGGATAAAACAGATTTATGTAAAAGTGAGAGTTTGTATTGTTATACATTACAGTAAACAGACTGCTGTGTTTTATTAATTATAGTTTTATATCCATATAAGAAAACATGGCACAAGTCAATCTACAAAGTTTGTCCCTTATATCCAAGTTGGATGGAACAAACTATGTATCATGGTCTATGAAATGTAGTCTGCTTCTACAAAGAGAAGGTTTGTGGAACATAATTGAAAATCCACCAAACGTAGAGGAATGGGATCCAGAGGATAAAGAAGATAAAATAAAGATAGAAGAATTTATGCATAAAAATGAACACGCTATTTGCATTATTGCTTTAACCTTAACTGATCAACAGCTTGTTTATATCCACGGAGAGAAAATGGCTGTTGGGTGTTGGCAGAAGCTGAAGAGGATTTATGTTCGAGATAATGTTGGTGCTCACATAAATCTAACACGGAAACTTTTCAGTATACATCTCCAAACAAATGGTGATATGCTGAGTCATTTGAAAACTATGCAAAGCATTTTTCAAGAACTGCACGAGAAAGAGCTTATTTTCTCTGAACTACACCAAGTCTACATAATTCTATCTTCCCTTGATGAAAGTTATGACAACTACGTCACTTCCCTTGAAATATTGCCAAAGGAAAGTCTAACTTTAACTGATACAACTGGCAGATTAATTGAAGAGGCCAGAAGAAGGCTTGAAAGAGAACAGTTAAGGAGGCAGCAACCTCAAAAAGAAGATAATGAATCTCCTACTGCATATGCAATTAAAAAGTGTTTTAATTGTGGAGGAAGAGGACATTTGGCAAGATTTTGTAAAAAAGCAAAATGCCAGAACGCTGGCCAGAATACTAAAAGTCATCAAAAGATAAATAAAATTTTTGACTTAGCCATGTATACTAACGGAGCTGTAAAAAATAATTTATGGGTGGTTGACAGTGGAGCGTCCCATTGTATAACAAATGATAACAAAATTTTTATTAAAATGTCCAAGAGTACACAGCAGATACCGTTAGCCAATGGCTGGAAACTGAAAGCTAAAGGTCAAGGTATAGCATATTGTTCTTTTATAAAAGAGAATGTAAAAATGTTATATGTACCACAACTTAAGTTTAATTTAATTTCAGTAAGAATTTTGGTTAAACTAGGATATGTAGTTACTTTTAAAGGAGATAACTGCATCATTGAAAAAGAAGATAAGAGAATTACTGCATCTTTAAGAGGTGAATTATATGTGTTAAATGATGATGGTTTAAAGGTGGCTAACACAGTTTATGAAAATAAGAAACCTCATGATGAATGTATTCACTTGTTACATCGAAGGCTAAGGCATTTAAATTTTAAAATGCTTAAGAAAACTGTTGAATTATCTAAGGGAATAAGTTTGAAACCTTGTAATAAGTATTTGCAATGTAATATTTGCAATCAAAGCAAAGCCAGGGTCACACCGGCTAATAGAGTTGATGGATTTACTACTAAAGAACCTTTAGAGGTAGTATTTGCTGATTTAATAGGTCCGAAAAAACCAAGTGTAGGAGGAGCTCGTTACATACTAAGTATAATGGACCATTATTCTAGATATGGGTTTTGCTATTTAATGAAAAGCAAAACTGAAACGTATCAAAATCTCTTTAATTGGATAAAATTTGCTTAAAGGAAAACTAAAAAGAAATTAGTAACTCTTATAACAGATAATGGTACGGAATTTACAAATAATAAATTCCAGAACAGACTAAGAATGTTAGGTATTCAACATAAAAAGTCTGCACCATATAGGCCACAACATAATGCATTTATAGAGAGAAGAGGCCAAACATTACAATCAATGGCACGAACTATGATGTCTGATTCAGGATTACCTGACAATTTGTGGGGAGAAGCAATAATGTGTGGTAATCATATATTAAATAATGTTGTTAATTCAACAACAGGTGAATTACCATTCACATTGTGGCATGGTACAAAACCTGATTTAAGTTACATGCACACATTTGGAGCACCAGCATGGGTGCATATCCCTTCACAACTTAGACACAAAGGACAGCATAGAGCTAAAAGATTATATTTTGTAGGATATACATCTAATCATAGATCTTATAGATTCTGGGAACCAGGTACATCTAGAGTTTACACCAGTGCTAGTGCTAAATTCCTAGAACATGTAGGATGGAATGGATTAGAGCAAGATTTAAATAATGAAGTAATTATTGAACCCTACAAAAGGCAGAAAGATCAGACTAGTTATAAGAAGAATCTAATTAAAGAAGAAGTCCACGAAGAGCAAATAGGATCAGAACAAGATGAAACAGTTGATCAGGAAGAGTTAGATAATCAAGAAGAGTTAGTTAATGAAAGTCCACCTGTAAGTCCTGTAATACCTAGACATACTACACGTATAACTAGACCACCTGATAGGTATCAAGCAAGTATAGTTTGCCAAGTAACTAAAGTTCCAACTAGTGTAGATGAACTTAGGATGTATCCTGCTAAGGATCAGGAAAATTGGCAAAAGGAAATGGAAAAGGAACTAAATTCATTAAAGGTAATGAAAGTTTATGAAGATGCTAAATTACCTCCAGGAGAAAAATCCATTGGGTGCAAATGGATATTTAAAGTAAAAACTGGAAATGATGGGACTGTTACCCATAAGGCTAGGTTAGTAGCTCAAGGATTTAATCAAACTGCATCTGATTACGATGAAGTTTTTGCACCAAGTCTTAAAGCAACATCTTTAAGAGCAGCATTAGTGTGGGCAGCTAAGAAAAACTATGTCATTAACCATTTAGATGTAGAAACTGCTTGTCTACATGCACCATTGCAGCACACTATATATTTAAGAAAACCAGTAGGTATAAAAGACAATAAATTAAATAGTAATGATTGTTGGAAACTCAAAAAGAGTCTTTATGGGTTGAAACAATCTGGGTTTGAGTGGAACCAGAATATTGTGAAAGAGTTAAACAATATAGGTTTTAAATCTGGTTTAGCAGATCCATGTGTGTTTAAAAGAGAAAATAATGGAACGGTGTCATTATTGTTATTATTTACAGATGATATTGCTTTGATAACTAAGACTAATAATGAAGCTAATGAGATTATATCATTATTAGCCAAAAAGATAAAATTAAAGCATTTAGGTGAAATTAAAAAGTATCTAGGATTGACAATTAACAAAACAAAAAATGGTTTTAAGATATCTCAAGAAGATAAAATTTGCCAATTAATTAAAACGTTTAAAATGGAACTTTATAAACCGGCAAAGACTCCAATGAGTCAGGAAGTTTGCCAAACTGATGATCAAAGTCCCAAATTTGATAAGTCCATATATCAATCTTTGATTGGTAGCTTATCATATATAAGCAATTGGTCAAGGCCTGATATAGCTTATAGTGTTAATCAGCTGGCACGTTTTAATTCAGATCCACATCAATGTCATTGGCAATCATTAAAGAGAATTTTAAGATATCTTAAAGGAACAATGAACCATGCATTGTATATAGAACCAAAGGGTGATTTGAGTCTTAGTGCCTATGCAGATGCAAGTTTTGCAACTGATATAAACACTAGAAAATCAACATCTGGGATGGCTATATTATTTGGTAAAACACTTATAGGGTGGAGGTCAATCAAACAACTGCATATCAGCTTGTCCACGATGGAAGCGGAATTTTCATGTCTGTCATTATTATGCACTGATTTGATTTTGTACAAACAGTTATTATTAGACATGGGTATAAATATAACTTATATAGCTAAAAGCCTTTACTTTCAGTATATTTCTTTCTTTCAATTCTGCCTTTATTATTTTTACAAAGAACTCAAGTTGGTGAATATATCCCACACAACTTCTTCCTATTTTCCCCACAACAACCCTCTAAGATGGGTTGAGCTGAGAGAGAGTGACTGGCCCAGTGTTACCCAGCTGACTTTCATGGCCAAGGTGGCTCATGGTCTCCCTCTTTCTAGGCTATTAGCCCCTAGAACAAATTGGCTCAATGTTGTTATCAATTGAGAAGACACTTTCCCTTCCTGATAGTCTAAATATGTTCTGTTGTTGCAATATACTAAGTTTTGAAGAAGCAGAATATTGGGGCTCGAACTTTGGTGTTGGATAAGACTCTTGATAATGCTGTGGAGGACAATCAAGAAAACAAGCAAATAGATCATCAAGCAAATTAATTCAGAGTTCTTACTTAACATACAAATTACCAGACTCAAATAATCCTACTTTATACATTCTGCATTTTGGGAACACACAGCTTTTTGGAAAACAGAAAAGTAGAAATATCTAAAGACTCATCATATCCTGGATATAAACTTCAACTCCTCCCTTCAGGATGCTGCAATAAGACATTGCATGCCACACTGTTTTCCCCCATGCCATCACTCTGTTAAACACCTAATTCTCACAGCACTGTCTTGTGCCTGAAGATATTTACCCATGTAGTAGTGCTGTAGTGCTATTAACCTTCTCATATTTCCTATTATCTTCTTCTCTCAGTATCTTATGATTTATCATTTTGTTTCTTGCATCTTATTATTTATGATTGAATTTTATGATTTATGATTTATGACTGTTATTTACATGTACACTGAGAGCTCATGCACTGGAGACAAATTCCTTGTGTGTCTAATTACACTTAGTCAATAAAGAATTCTCTTCTCTTCCATTCCATGGCGTGCCATGCCATGCTATTGAAAGGGAAGAAGAGGACTGCCAGCAGCAAGTTGATGGACTCAGTTACAATGGTGATGAGTATAGCATTGAAAGACTTGAAAAATCAGGTTGAATAATTTATTGGGCTCATCTATGTAATTGCTTATAGTCAACAATTATTTGATGGCACATAATCAATCAAATACAACCAAAAGAAATTGAATAGTTGCATAATTCACCCATGGTCACTTTCAATAGGAATTTCATGAACTTCTGAATAATGCACACTGACATAATGCTATTGTAGTAACTGTACAGGAAGAAAATGAAAGACTCATAATCATTTCCTACTAATATGTTGATGGGTTTCATTCAAGTGCTTCATGAATATGGGATAGTTGTTTTTAATGTATTTATTTAATGTCTTTCACATACTTTGTGTACTTTGCATTGATGATTTCTAACCATTATTATAATTGGTATTGTAAATGTCCCTGCATCCTCTAGAAGTGGACAGTCCATAAAAATTGCATACAAAATAAAATTTCATTTTATTGTATGTTTATATTTTTCTCCAAGTTGATTTTAGAAATGCTAATTAATTTCCAAGAAGGTAAGAAACAGCATATTCCAGCTAGGACTGACTTCTTTTGTTGAATATGTTGTTCCAGTTGAATAAGCTGCAGTAGAAAATAAAATAATCAGCAACTAAAGTTAATTGGAAGAAATGTACTTTTAAAATATTTATTTATTTAAGATTACTTGGGTCTACCACTTTTAATATGCTGTTCAAACAAAAGATTAAGTGGAAAATTAGCTTGTATAAAAGCAGATGTATACCAATGCCAATCTGATTTGTCATGGTTTGGTTTGCTTCCAATTGAGAAACACAAGACACTTCCCAGAGCTTTTTGTTTGACACATTCCTTCCCTGACTGGGGAAAGATATGGATTAGACAAACCACAAAGATTAAAGAAAGCAGACAAAATAAATTACCAATTATTCTTCTACTAGGCCACGTTATTTTATGGCCCCATTAAGTTGAGGAAATCATGTGGTTCTGCTTAACCTGGTTTGACTATCATGACCTATTCTAAAATTTCATATTACTAAATGTTTTATCTCTGTTTGATACTTTGATGCCTGATGCTAAGGTAAAAGATGGCTGAGGGATGCCAGCAGTTGCTAAGAGACAAGGGGCCCTTGGGATCATACTGAAATGGGGAATTGAGGTGTGTTTTTCTCATGGTTTATAGTTCCTTTGGTTCCCTCATCCCAGCAAAGCAACAGGCAATTCTGCAGCTTACCCAAGGAGGAGGAGGAGAATCCTGAGGGCCACGAGGAAGGGAAATAGCAAAAGCGTATATTATATGTGGGCACAGCTTTACAACTCTGATTGGTGTAAAAGACTCTCAAACATAATTTTAAAAATATAATCACATCAGTAAACAATACTAACCTTCCTAGGAGCCAGGAGCAAGTGAACCAACCAAGTCACAAGGGGCAGAATTTCCATAAAATAACTGTGAAGGCCTGTCATCTCCCCTACACTCTCCTGTTAAAGCAGCACCTTACAAAAGCCTCTCTTGATTATCTAACATAAGTAAAATTCATTTTGGGTGGGTGGGGGGCTTTCTAAGAATTATTGTGTTTCTTTGTAGAACAATGAAAATGAAACAATGTCACTTTTTGTAACTGTTTTGGAACTTCATCTGAACTACCTTTAAAATAGGGAAGATGTGTCTAATGACAAAAAGGCCTACAGAGTAAACAAAAGTTCAATAAGTGTTAAATTACCTCACTTATTTGCTAGTGCTGATTCAACAACAACACATAACTGTCCAATGATTTACTAATATCAGAGAGAGAGAGATTGTTTTGATCAACTGTAACCACAATAACATTAACATAAAACCCAAAATCATACAGAAAAGTTCCACAATGTACAGTAAGTCATTACAAAAATCTATATAATTCACCAGTTTGATTTACTAATTGAATAATAAATATTATACCAAATTAAATACGATTACATATTTAATATTTAAATATTAAATTAAATATGAGCTTCGGTAGCGCAGTGGTTAGAGTGCAGGACTGCAAGCTACTCCCACTGCAATTTGGCAGATCAAATCCCACCAGGCTCAAGGTTGACTCAGCCTTCCATCCTTCCAAGGTGGGTAAAATGGGAACCCAAATTGTTGGGGGCAATATGCTGACTCTGTAAACCACTTTGAGAGGGCTGTAAAGCAATATAAAGCAGTATATAAGTCTAAGTGCTATTGCTATATGCTGTAATTATGGTAAGTGAGAAATCTGATATCAACATACAATAATTGCAATATTGCATTCTAACCACTGTGCCACCAGAGCTCGTCAATATCTTCACCATTAGTGTTACTGAATAAAATGCCACCAAATAATTTGAAATAGGTTCATGTTCTCCCTCAATGCACAATACTCACTTACATCATTTTCTGTGTTTATGTTATTAATTTAACAGATGTTTATATTCCTAAAATTATATGATGATCAAAAATTCCCGCTATTATTTTTTTTCATCAGTGGGAATAAGATACTGAAGGCAATAAGCCAAAAAGTTGGGTTTTCCCCTCCCTGCTACCTGTAAAAAGGGCATTCATGGGAAATAAGTACATACTTAATTGTGTGCCATTTTTACTAGTGTGGGTGTTTTTGCATGTTTCTTTCAAAACAAAGTGTAAATGAAACTATATTCTAATTGCAATTACAGAAGAAAGTGCAGAAGTAGACCTGTGTTACTCTGTGGTTGACAAAAATGTAGGGGGAGATTGGAAGCAGCTTTTTGATTAACAATTCATCTAATCTCACAAAAGGTTATATCATTTAATCAAATGTATTAGTCAAAAAGGTGCTACCAGACGTGTGTGTGCCTGCAAGGTATCAGGGTAAAAAGTTCAAGCTTTTTTGATGTACCAAATATAGTAAGAAGGAAAAAGTCTCAGAGAAAATTTTATCCAAACAGCCCACATAAAATCTTAATGTGATGTAATCTGGCTACTTTAACCTGCAACAATATGTGGATTAGGTAAAGATTCTGGTTGGTTGCACATTCTTTTATGCGGACATACCTGATTTAATTAATACTGATAGAAACTATAAACATATCCATTGAAGCTTGCTGATAAAGAAATTACCACCTTGTGAATAGTACCTTAGTTAAGCGTAATGAAACCTTTGAAAATGCAATCAATGGCAAACCCAAGATGAATATCTGTAAATCTCTTTCTAAACAACATTGTTATCATTGAGGGGGTTTTGACCTTCAAAAGTTTGAATTATAATTCAGGGGAAAGAGAGCTGATCTATAATTTTAAATTTTAGAAAGATAAAAATGTTGATGTTTCTAAAAGATGGAAGTATTTTTGTTTTATATATGCCCCGATTACTGCAAAATCCAATTAAACTTGAATTTTTATACCTTTGAATCTTGCATTCAAGCCAGCCTCTAGAAAACAGAGTTGTTTGGGGCATAAGAAAAAGTTTAGAGGTCATGGATGAAGAAAAATTAAGATGTTTGAGAAATGGATAATGAAAACTTTTTTGAACAATTGACTTTGTTGTTGAATTCCCCAAAGTGAGCATGCCTGTGAGGAGCTAGGTGAAAGAGTGCTTATTAACTTTGCCTGGTTTTTGTGAAGTTCCATGGGAATTGCAAGAATGGATTTTTATTAGCTTTTTTTCAAAAAGAATGATCACAGAAAGTCCATTATTGTAAAATAAGAAAAAGATCTGTTATTAAAATGTGTTATTGATTTGTAATTTATTTTTAAGATTATTTAATGGATAAATCAACCCTGATAAGGCTGTGATTGTCCATTGTCTTTTGTTGAATGAGTTCATTAGAATAAAAATTTGGCAAACTGGCTAGCTTGTGCTATTTCATAAAAATTTAAAACAAAAGTGACTAAATTAGTAGACCAATGACTAAATTAGTAGACCAGCAAAACACTGTGGACATAATATGCAGTATTTAGATTTCACCAAGGCATTTGACAAAGTAGACCACAACCTACTTCTTAGTAAGCTAGAAAAAAAGTGGAATAAATAGCACCACCACTACATGGACTTGCAACTGGCTGGCAAACCATACTCAATGAGTAGTCCTTAATGGGTCTAAGTCTACATGGAGGGAAGTAAGCAGTGGGGTACCACAAGGTTCCGTTTTAGGCCCAATACTCTTCAATATCTTCATTAACAACTTAGATGAGGGAATAGAAGGGGAACTTACCAAATATGCAGATGATACTAAGCTAGCAGGAATAGCTAACATCCAAGAAAATAGGCTCAAGATCCAGATGGATCTTGACAGACTAGCACACTCGGCCATATCTAACAAAATGAAATTTAATGTAGAGAAAAGTAAAGTACTACACTGAGGCAAGAAAAACCAAAAGTACACATATAGACTGGGTGAAACCAGGCTCAATAGCAGTAACTGTGAGAGGGATCTTGGAGTCTTAGTGGACAACCAGCTAAATATGAGCCAGCAGTGTGCAGCAGTTGCCCAAAAAGCTAATGCAATCTTAAGTTGTATTAACAAAGGGATACAATCAAGATCAAGGGAAGTACTAATACCACTCTATAAAGCCTGAGTAAGACCACACCTAGAGTACTGCATCCAGTTTTGGTCACCACATCATAAAAAAGATGTTGAGACTCTAGAAAAAGTACAGAGAAGAATAACCAGGATGATTAGGGGACTGGAGCTAAAACATACAATGAACGATTGCAGGAACTAGGCTTGATTAGTCTAGTAAAGAGAAGGACCAGGGGAGACATGATAGCGGTCTTCCAATATTCCAATATTCCACAGAGAGGAAGGGGTCAAGCTATTTTCTAAAGCACCTGTAGGCCAGACAAAGAATAATGGATGGAAACTGAACAAGGAGAGATTTAATCTGGCAATAAGGAGAAACTTTCTGACAGTGAGAACAATAAACCAATGGAACAGCTTGCCCTCAGAAGTTGTGGGAGCACCATCAGTTTAGACTTTCAAGAAGAGATTGGACTGCCATTTGTCAGAAATGGTGTAGGGTCTCCCGCTTGAACAGGGGGGTTGGACTAGATGACCTACAAGGTTCCTTCCAACTCTGATTATCTGTTAAATCTGTTAAAAGATTCACTGGAGTTATTTGTTCTAATATTCATTTTGTTTTAAAAATTTAGCTGCATTCTGATTTGACTTCTTGAAATTTCAAAAGCATTTAAACATAAACAGTTTTATAGTAAAATAATTCCTCCTAACAAAACAATTTAAAAAATTATTCTGGATGTTTACTCGCAGTTTCAAATTATGTTAGAAGGTATAAGGTACCAGTATATGAGCTGTGGTGGCACAATGGTTAGAATGCAGTTTGCAGGCTACTTCTGCAGCCGGCAGTTCAGCAGTTCAAATCTTGAATCTTCCATCCTTCTAAGGGCAGTAAAATGAGCACCCAATTATTGGTGGCAGTATAAACCACTTAGATAGGGCTGTAAAGCACTGAGAAGCGGCATATAAAGTGGTATTGTTATAAGTCATAGAAACAACAGAAGATTTCCATAAAGAAAATACTACTTCCTTACTCTTCACTCTATTTTCGGGTAAATAACTGTCAAATGAAAACATAGTAAGAACATGTGAAAAATGTAAGGATAAGTTGACTTATTCTTTTAGCCTCTCTATTCTGGAGTAACATGTAGAAGTTATGGCAGTGTGAAATTACCAAAAGAGCCTTGTTTGATCAGATCAAAAGTCCATCTAATCCAGCATCTTTTTTTCTGGACTGCTGGAGGGAAAATAATAAGGTAGGGACAAGGACATTCCTCTTCTATTTGGGTGTTGAAAATAACTGTCATTGAAAAGGAAAGTTTCACTTAAATCTACTAAGAATTATTAGACATAATAACTACCATTAATTAATCTAGCCACTTTTCAAGTCATCTAAGCTTTGGAAGTGGATTTCATAATAGTTATGTGTCTGCTCAAATTCACTGCTAGTCACTGGCTAACTGGGATTTTGGTATTATGAAAAACAGCCTGAATAATTTCATTTTCTCTTCACTCCAATCATATTTGGAGGTAATTATCACATTATGAACAGTAAGGAAAGAAATACATTGCTCTCCTCCTTCACAAAATACTATCACAAAATCTTGAATTTTCCAGTGGCTGAATGATAGAGTCAAATAAAAATATTTCTTCATTTTATCCTCCAGGGTTCTATTAATTCATGATCCTATCAAGGATTGAATTTCTTGCACTATTTCAAAGTTTCCAAATACTGAGAACATTAATTATTATTTATTTATTTCATGAATCCATTTTCATAAACTGTAGTCATTTTTTTTTTTTAAAATGTTAAACTTATTTATTTATTTACTTAATGTACTATATACAGCTACCCATTTATCCAAACAAATTCTGGGTGTTAAAAAAGGAAAATATTCTTAAACCAAATCAAACAAAAATAAATTGAGGCTCACGAAATCTCAGTAACTACTAATTAGATGTAATGGTGCCAGTGCTCCTGCCACTAACATCCTAGCCCCATTGCCTGGGTAAAGAACCAGTTTTTCACAGCCTTCTGAAAGGGGCAAGCCATATTTTGGGGCAGGGGACTGCTGTTCCATATGATAGGTGCCCAGACAGTAAGACTGGCTTCTTGGGACCTATGAAGTGACATTGATTCATTGAAGGCACCTGAGGCATAAGCACTCTTCCATATCGATTAGAAACCCCTGGGGAAAGACAATAATTATTGAGACAAATACATCTACTAGATGAGAAAATGAGCAGGTAACAGCACCTAACTATGGTCAAGGATAGTCAATCAGTGTTTGAAACAAAAATAGTCATGAATTTTCAAACTTTAATAGATTTGATAACTTGGAGCTATAGGTAGATGTGGACTCAATAAAAGGGAAGTAAAGTTCTTATTTGATTATTTTTCTTAGAAGGAGCCTGGGTTGGCTAATTAAAAGGCTGACTTTAAAGATTTACCTCTAGGATGGCCATTTTTAAATAAAAAAAATGCAAGAGTAAAGCTAGGGTTTTTTTTAATGAGACATACCCTTTGACTTAATTAAAAGTAATGGACTCCTAAATTCAATCAGCAACAGACTAGTAAAAAAAATATAATCAAGACTTTGTGTAATTGTGTGAGAGTTGTTGCTATTTCAAATTTAGTACAAGGATGGATTGTATGCAAACATTTTGTGATGTCAGGTATACAAATACAACTATTAAAAGTTACATGATCAGAATTCCTGCATGTATGAGCTCCTTTGAAACAGGTCTGTTGAGGTAATTCCCCGTTAGGAGAATTACCTCACACAGGGAGACGTAGTGAGAGTGGTGAAGAATAACACACAACCAGCATACAGATACACTGTATAGTAAAATGTAGGTTTTTACTTCCAGTAAACAGTTAAGCAAAGTCCAACAAGCAGTCCAAGTCATACATGGTTATAGCGGTCAGTTTTCAGTCCAGGGATAATCCAATAACAAAGTCCAGTATCATAAACCGTTCAGTAACAGACTTACATCAAATCCAAGAAGAACGACAATCAGCAACAGTCAATAGGGAAATGCAGGAATGGCAACACTCTGAGAAGCCAGGTTTCTGGCTCCATCTTATGGCCATTTGAGGAACCACACCCAATTACAATTTTATCATTCCCTTAAAGAGACAGTATTAAAATGTCTATCCTAGTTTATATATTTCCAACCCACCTGTTAGGTGACTTACATTCCTAACAAGGTCCTACAGCTTCTGTCAATTCTCAGTTGAGGATTGATTGAACCCATCCATCTCAACATAGAGATGCACCAATATATGTTTTATTCCAAATAAACTAGAAAAGGATTGGGCAGAGTGTAAAAAAAAAAAAAAGAAAAAGAAAATTTCACTTAGTTCCTAATTAATGCCAGCATAATTGTGAAAAAACATCCATTAATTAACACTAGGTGTTCTGCAAAAGTATGCATAACATAGATCTTTTCTGTCTGTCAAGCCTGGACTTTTGTGAAGATACCAATTACAATTTATATTAGTTGTTGAAAAATGGATTATTTATAACGACTTCCTAATCTATTAATATTTTAATTTAAAGCATTATTCATGGGAAGAATAAGTTGATGAAACCCTGTCTCTCCCTTCTATTCTATTTCTATTTACTAATCTATTAGTACAATGAGAGAATGAAACAGAAGAAATAATTGCAGAGCAAAATGAAGCACATCAGCAAAGATTGACAACCATCAATCTTTGACCATCAAATAAAGATGGTCTTCATAATACAAAAATAAAGAACATGTAAGGCCTTCTAGTTCTGATTCACTTAAAAATTCTGCAGATTTCTATATCATTTTTAAGGCTACCACTCTATAATATCTTGAATTATTCAGAAAGGTGCTTTAATCTGAAAAAGCCATTTGTCTCCCCATGTAAATTACTCAAGGTACCAGGGAATTCGCAAGAGACCATATGGAGAGGATATTGCTCATTGAAATCTTCCAAGATGATACTTAATCTAGTTTATTAGGATTTTCAAAGTATGATTGATGGATGCTCATTGAACTTTTTAGTTTTGCTAAAGTTCTGCATCAACTGGGATTAGGGGCTGATTGGAAAAAATTGTCTAAGATTTTTAAATTAAACTTTTCTCTACAAAAAGGTGAAAATTTTTCTGAAATCTTTTGTGATGTCCAATCTATAATCAAGGGCAATAATATATAAATACCATAAGCTCTTTTGTGTTCTTTTTAATCAAACAAAATGTGAAAAGAAATTATGTAGATTGTTCAAGATACTATCTATCACCAGGCTAAATCCATAGAAATGGGGAAGAAGAGGCCTAAATTTTATGTAGTAGGAGAAACTGAAGAAATGAACCAGATGGAGTTTGGTATTGCAGAGGGAAAAAATAAACCAATTAATCTCAGTGGAAGCACCAATTTTTCCAGTGCTCCCTGCTAGATTCCCACAGGGAAACTTAGTTGGGAAACTTGAGAAGAAGTCAGAGGTTGCTCCTGCTTCCCCTGATTTTTTTGCCTGGTTTGGTCATTGTGTTTCTTTGTTTTGATAAGTATATATCTCTGAAACAATGACAAGGCACAGGTTGATCCAGGGGTGGTATTCAACTTTTTTAACAACTGGTTCTGTGGGCATGGTTTAGTTGGTGGGTGTGGCTTGGTGGTCATGTGACTGGGTGGACATAGCTTGATGGTCATGTTATTGGCTGGGTGTGGCGAACTCAATATCACTCACATCGAGGCACCATCTCCTCGCCTGGCCTCTCATGACTGTGGGGATGCTGCAACAGTCGTAAGTGTGAAAAATGATCATAAGTCACTTTTCTCAGTGCCATTGTAACTTTGGATGGTTACTCCAAACAAGCAAAGTACCAGCAAAGGAGGGAAAAAAAACTCCAGAGACGTTCCTGAGACAGGAAGTTTCGTCCTGCCAAGAATGTAATAAGGGTTAACAGAGAGGCAGTTTCTGTAAGCAACACCAGAATGTTTCCATCCTCTCTTCCTTACAGGATTAGGCTAGTAATTTCTTCTAACAACCGGTTCTCCAAACTGCTTACCATGTAAATAACCGGTTCTACTGAATAGGTGCGAACTGGTAGAATCCCACCTCTGGATTGACTACTGTAAATTTAAGTATAAGTCATTGTGCTGTAGTGATATGGTACTGAACTAGGGATAGAGAGACTCAGGTTCAACTCTTCTCTTAGCCACAGAAGCTGGCTGGTTGACTAGTAATTTCCTCTCAGTTCTAGACTGAGAAATTGAAAATGCCTATCTGCCAACCTAATCTGGACTAGCCTACTTGATTATAGTCCAAAACCTTTAGTGATTTTTTTTCCTGTCTGCATTGCCAAACACTAGTTTCCTTCTGTTGCCTGCAGGTAAGTATCTAACTGATCTTGTACATCTTAAAGGTATTCTCATATAATGTTGCACTAAGTGGTAAAATGCAGCTTTAGTGACTCTGTGTCACTTATGGATTGGGGATAAGTTGAAAGCAACAGGGCAGGAAAAAAAAAGATGTTGCCAACAAATGTTTGTATCATAAGGTGAGGTTTTTCCAGCAACCTTGTTAAGCCTGGTTTCCCCAACCAGGGTTAGGGAGACAAGCTAAACAGAATGTGCAGCTTAGTCAGATAGGCACACAGATAAATGAGTGAGCTAAGCTTGTATATTTATTAACATACAGTAAAAATGACAGATACGCTTGTGCTATCAAATATATAGTTTATTTCATTATGAGTTCATAGCATAGTCAAAATAACAGTCCAATAGTCATGTATCATTTAGTCAGTCCATTCAGGGATATTCAGTTAGCAAAGTCTGTGTTGAATACCCTATGTCAATACACTTACAAGTCTGTCCTTTGTTTTCTCTCCCGTTCGAGCAATGCAGTCTTGTGTCCTTGCAGTAATCAGGAACCATCAAAGCCAGAGAGATAGCAAGCTGCCGTCTTGCTTCTTTTAAAGTGCTTTCACAACCACTCCCTTAATTACTGTTCCACAGTTAAAGTTGCAGACACTTTAACATATAAACTATGATTACATATTATTATTTACCTAAACCAGTTAGGGTAAAACAATGTTATCCCTAACAAACCTGAAGTCAAATAATATTAATATACTGATTATATCCAATTGTACATCTCAATCCTTAGATAACCAAGCAACGTTATCAAAATTTCATCCCAATATCTAGAGATCATATGGGTCTCAATGGGGAAAGATAAACTCAGGCTCAAACCTGATGAGACTGAATGGCTATGTTTGTTTGAGGTCCCTAGTTCTAGGGATATTCCATTTATAGTCTTATGGAGTTACACTCTCCTGTGTACTAGTTGTGTACAATCTTGTAGTTATCTTGGATTAACAAATCCTGCTCAAATAGCAGATGGTATTTGTGACTGAGAAGCTTTGCATAATTCTATATGGTGTGCCAGTTGTATATCCTCCACAACTGGAAGGCTCTTCACATGGCTCTTGCAGTCATCACCTTATATTTGGACTATTGCCACATGCTCTACATTAGACTTTTCTCAAAACCTAAGCCAGTTTAGAATATATGGGCAATGTAAAGCATACATTGGCATATGCATGAGTCACCACTGTCCTGCAAGTTACACCTATTACCACTGAGTTTCTGGGTGCAATTCAAGGTGCTGATTTTCATCTATAGCCCTGATGCTGTTGCAGTTAGAATGCAGTATTGTAAACTAACCCTGCCTACAGCTGGCGTTTGATTCTGATAGGCCTTGAGGTTGACTCAGCCTTCCATCTTTCCAAGGTCAGTAAAATGAGGAGCCAGATTGTTAGGGGCAATATGTTGATATTGTAAACTGCCTTGAGAGTGCTGTAAAGTACTATGGAGTGGTATATAAATCTAAGTGCTGTTGCTGTTGCTATAAAGCTCTTCATGCCATAGGGCCAGGCTACTTGAGGAATATTTATTTTCAAATGTTTCTGCCTATTCGTTGAGGGAAATTGAATGTGCTTCAGACCCAATCAATCAAAGAATGTAATCTTGCCATGACTCCTACCCTCTGGAAAGACATCTCACTAGAGATCCATGCAGCTCCCACCTTATACTCTTAAAACCTAGTTGGTTCTGTCAAATCCTAGAATAGGACAGTTGTGAAGTTGTGAAGGGGGAGGTTTGTGATATTCAGTAAGCCTTCTGCTTGGCTGTGTGTTTTTATATATGTCAATTCAAAAAATTGATGAGTCATTGAGAAGTTAGGATGGGGGGATGGCTTGAAATTGAATTACATGGATAAAATTATTGGATTTAATAAAAATAATGGTAAAAAAGGCCCACTGGTTCATCTAATCTACCCTTGAGTACATTTGGTTTTTGTTTTCTTTTTCTTTTTCCTTTTTAACTATTATTTTACAGTTTATTTTTATTTTATTTTTGTATCATTAAATTTATTTAAATTGTTTAAAAAACTAAGTATTAATTATTTTTATTTTATTTTACACCAGTAGAAAAAGCCCCTTATTCAGAATCAGAGATATTTTGCTTTATATGTTTTAAATAGATTAATGACATAATAGAAACTCTTTTTTTTTAAAGTGAAATGAATAATGAATAATGAATAATGAATAAATATGTCTTAAGCAAACAAACAAATAAAAAAATTGCTAAAGCAGATCTGAATCATTTCAAAAACATTACCATACCTATTAATTTTATTTTACTTTGCTTACATCTGGACAGATCATCTTTCCTAATTTTGCAGGATTAATCAGGGAAGCAAAGTGTTTTTGGTGTGTGCAGAATGAATTGGCTTATGTTTGAGTGACATATATAATGTCAGAATATATCAGAGTATTGATAACAGGTGTGAATCAAATCTATCAAAGGCTATAAAGGAAATCCCCTCAGAAAGAACTGAAGTTGCTGAATTCAGCACTTTCATTTTAGAAATTCACATCCATTTCATATAAAGAGCAGGAAGAACAAGATAACCTTTCCCTACAGAATATATATAGAGTTTTGCCAGTTGCCATAAATTTTCATAAATGAAAAATATAAAATGTTTCTATATGCTAATTTTGGCTACCCTGGAAGAGAGAATATTTTTTCATTTCTCTTTTTTTGGGGGGAGGCCAGGATATAATGTAGGCTTACCAACCAATCAAGTTGAACTCTTCTTCTCAATAGATATCAAAAAAGAAATCCCTTGAGATTGAATGTGAATTCCCCATCATCCACAGCTGTTCCAAAGCCCCAGGGTGTGATTTTACCCACTTCCACAGAATGGATTCCAATCCAAAATATGAGTCTATTTTCAGCATCACCAGAATCCACTGATAATCCCAATTTTATACTCTGCTGCATGATGCTCTCTAGTGCTCAGCCCATAATTTATACACCTTTTCCCTACTGTAAAATACCAATTAACCAAAATACAGGGAAGAGAAAAGAGTATTATAAGAGTATTAGATCGTGGGGTGATAAAGATGCAGGATGCTCAATTTAATAAAAGTCTTTATTTTGTTTCTGCAGGAACTGAAGAAACCAAGCTGTGGCAACTCCTTTTACAGGGGAGCTGTCTGCGGCTTCAGCCAGTGACAGCCATTTGTTTTCCCACTTCCATGGTTAATCAATCACATTTAAGTATGCAAATATCTAACACCCCTCCCCACTGGTCTAGATGCACCAATCTGGTGCTCTGTAGTCCTGCAAGTAGGTGGGGCTCTTGTGGGTGAAACCTGACCTGCACAATTCAGTCATTGGTGGGTTCTCTTGGCAGATGCGGCCATCTTGTTTCCACTAGAGGCTACCCTCTTGCTTCTCTCCCTGACCTGCTCTTCTCTGGCATCACTGACCCATCAATGGATTGCTGGTATGTGATCGCACTCTCTATTCGGGCTTGATATTAATTGTTGAGGGTTTGCCTCGTTATTTGTCAGGGCCTGGTATATTTGTGTTTTGTTTGGGAGTTCTCTCTTTCCCCTTTGGGGGTGTCTGGCATTTCTGGTGTCCCCCTTATCTGTCTCCCCTGGAGTTGATTGATGTGTCTCCACCAATTTTGGCCATCGTTTGTTTCAAGCTGCATCAGGGGCCTGTTATTTGGGTTATTTTGGCTGGTGTCCATAGTGGTTCGCCTATTAGATTTCTGGATTATACCGGGTCACCCACCTGGAATGTCCAGCATCTGTTGGATGAATTTCCTGGGTTGTCAGTATTATATTGGGGGTATAGTCTGTCTAATTGTTTCCTCCCCATCAATAGTTCAGCGGGACTTTTGTTAGTTGTCACACTTGGTGTTGTATGTTGAATCTTAGTAGCTTGTCTATTTTGGCTTGGGTGTCCCCTGGTCCCAACTTGGTTAGTGTTTCTTTCATTGACGGAACCATCACCTCTGATTGGCCATTTGTCAAGGGGTGCCCCAGGGTGGAGAGGGCATGTCTTATCCTATGTGTTGCCAGAAATCCCTCTAATTGGGTGGCCGTGAACTGTGGCCCATTGTCAGATGTTATCACATCCTGCAACCCATGTGTCGGGAATAGTTTTCTTAGGGTTCTAATGACTGCTTCGGTTGTTATGGATTGCATGATACTGACCTCCAACCATTTGGAGTAGGCATCCACCATTACCAAGAATGTGTGTCCCTTCACTGGTCCCACAAAGTCTATGTGCAACCTCGACCATGGTCCCTGCGGGATTTTCCATTTGTAAGTGGGCACTGTGGGAGGTGCAGGCCAGGACTCCTGGCAGGCCATCCAGGTACCTATATCCTTGTACCATAGCCACCATACACAACTCCTAGCCAACAATTTCATTTTTACTATTCCTGGGTGCCCTGCATGCAGCATTTCTAATATTCCTTTCTTTAGTTCTTTCAGGATCACCCCCTGGTCTACCCATAGCAAACATCCTTTCAGACCTGACAGTTCCACTTGGCAGTTTCTGAATGGTTTGATGTCCTTCACCGTCTCTGTCTCTGGCCACCTCCTCCACATCCAGTTCAAGATTCACACCAGGGTTTTGTCCTTTGCATTAGTTCTCAGGATATCTATATCTGTCACTGGAGTTGTTTTGAGAGTCTCCATTAGAAGCATGGATGCTCAGGGATACACCCCATCAAAAGCAAACTTAAAGCAATTAAAGAAGTCTCCAGGCCAAAAAACAAAAATGACCTACAAGCTTTCTTGGGACTTCTTAACTTCTATGATATATTTTTACCACAGAAAGCAATGATTGCAGAACTTTTACATAGACTGCTTGACAAGAAAGCAGCCTGGACCTGGCGGAAGAAGGAAGAAATGGCATTCAAAGGCATAAAAAACATCCTAACATCAGACAGCGTATTGATACAATATAGTGATTCACTCCCATTAATCCTGACATGTGATGCATCACCCTTCATAATTGGCGCAATAATCAGCCACATACTTCCCAACAGAAAAGAAGCCCCCATAGCCTTCTACGCACAAACATTATTAAAGACTGAACAAAATTATAGCCAACTTGATAAGGAAGCATTGGCCACAGTAACAGGAATTAAACATTTCCACAAATACGTTTATGGGAGAAAATTTACCCTAGTTACAGCTCACAAGCCATTGCTGGTAATAATCCGAGGAAACTGGGCCACACCAAACATCCTGTCACCCAGAATGACAAGATGGACAGAATTCCTCCCAGCATATGACTACAACCTGGTACATAAACCTGGGAACAGCATAGACCATGCTGACGCAGTCAGCCGATGCCCCCTGCCAGACCTAGATGAGGATCCAGCACCATCCACATCCATGCTTCTAATGGAGACTCTCAAAACAACTCCAGTGACAGATATAGATATCCTGAGAACTAATGCAAAGGATAAAACTCTGGTGTGAATCTTGAACTGTGTGTGGAGGGGGTGGCCAGAGACAGAGACAGCGAAGCACATCAAACCATTCAGAAACTGCCAAGTGGAACTGTCCCTCATTAACTCATCCACATTGAGGAACTCACACGCAGCAGTGATCTCTCGCAGGGTTGCTATGAAGTCACTAATGGTCTCTCCTTCCTTCTGGTGTTATCAGTTTATCTCACCTCACTAAACTTGATGCTTGGGGTGTCTAGTGGGCTCTTAAGATCCTTTCCAGGACCGGCCAGGTCATTGTCTTCAATTCATTGGATACAGAAAATGTTTTGGCCATTGTGAATACTGCTGGTCCACAGTGTGTGAGGAAGATGGCTTGTTTCCTCTGTTCTGATATGTGGATGAGATCATTCCCTTCCAGGAACATGTGGAATCATCCGATGTATGATTCCCGTCTTCTATAGCTGGATTGAAAGGTAATGGGGGAATGTTGGATCCCAACATGGTTCTGGTCTCTGTTCATGAGAAATGGCCACCAATGCCACATGGCATCAGGTTGATCTGGTCCTTTGTTGCTTCAGGATCCCACCTTCATTGCCAGTATTAGATCGTGGGGTGAATGAAGACACAGGAAGTTCAGATCAGTAAAACTCTTTATTTTGTCTCTGCAGGAACTGAAGAAACCAAGCTGCAGCAGCTCCTTTTACAGGGGAGCTGTCCACGACTTCGGCCAGCGATGACCATTTGTTTTCCTGCTTCTGGAGTTCAACCAATCATAGGTAAGTATACAAATATATAATAAAGAGTATGCATAATTATTACTATATCACTTTCTTTGAATATTGGGTTTTCCAGTTTTGTCCAATTTTATGTTATCTCAGTTATTTCTTGGTCCCTGAAGGTGTAACCTCTAATTCTAGCCACTTCACTGCTGTCTTCAGGTAAATTTCTTCTTCTTCTCAGTAATATCACTACCTATTCATGGACAAGGACAGGGATGATGACAAGCCTTTCTAATGTGTGTGATAATATGTTTGTGGTGAGGGCATCTGTTATATACTCATTCCTATTTCTAAAGCCAGCAATATCCTCGCTGATCTTTGTTCCGCTTCATGGATGAAAAATAGCAGTATTTTGTGCATGGCCATAAAATATGTTTGCATCAAGGTTAATGTCATCAATTGTTGTTTTAATTTAGCACAGTTCTTCCACAAATCTCATAATGCTTGCTTTGTTTTGAATTAAATTAACACAATGAAAATGTGTTAATAGAACCCTCTGCTTTTGAAATTCTTCTTCAAATTGCACTAAATTACCATTACTTCTCCTCAAAGGTAAATATACTGCACCTGTTGCCCTCTGTTTTGTATACTGTAACTCTTAAACTATTTTCTTAACATATCTTTTTTGGGAGTGGCTGTTTACAATTAATTCCCCCCAAAAGTAAGAAATATGCCATTTATTAATGCATTCCTACATCCACATTACTTTAGCTATTCAAATCTCTCTCTCCCTCCTGAAACTCCTTGCTCTCCAATGCAAGAAAATGTCACATTTATTATCATCTTAGGGGAAAGAAGTGTTATGTTAGTTTTCCTATAGTTTTAGCAAGAAAGTTGTGAACCATCTTGGGGGTGAGGACTGGGGAAAGAAAATATGAAAGAGAACATGAAAAGAAAAAAAATATCTAAATTGTTTTATGTCATCTGCCTTTCTGCTTCAGTGAGTTTTTACCTTTTCCCCTCACAACAATTGAAAAGCATTAGCAAATGAAAAAAAAAAAAAAAAAAAAGGAAGCATCCTCACCAGAATATACCCAAAAGAAAATCTCAAAGTAAGAACATATGAAATGCCAATTGAGACTGGAGTTCCTGTGAATAGATTGTTCCTATGGTTGTCTTTTTGGATGTGTTGGTTATTCCTGAAGGGGTAGATGCATACCTTAGGTATGCACAGTGACTCACCATCATCCATAATGACTAAAACAATTGCAGTGACAAGGAATTTGCTCACACTTGACTGATATATCAGATTGTTGACTCACATTTTGATAGCCTCACATCTCATTTACTGTAAAAAAAAAAAAAAAGTTGCATTGTAGGATCCATCATGAAATATAAGGAAGGGACATCTAGGGTAAAATATAGCCACATGACTGGCTTATATACTTAGTTATTACCTCATTTCAATAATTCCACTGCACTGATAGCTAAAACTAAGTGGAATTGAAGATATTGCTATTAATCTATTAACAAGATCCAGTTTGGTGTAGTTGTTAAGGCATCAGGGAAAACATGAGTTGTAGTTCTGCCTTAGGTACAAAGCCAGCTGTGTGATCTTGAGTCAGTCACTCTCTCTCTTAAAGCTAAGAAGAGGGCCATGGCATTTGTCCTGGCAGTTGCCCAAAGTTAATACTGGTTTGAAGGCACAACAGAGGAGAGGAGAGGAGAGGAGAGGAGAGGAGAGGAGAGGAGAGGAGGTCTGTTATGGTTGAAATAACTTGGAACCAGAATGCCTTCTGGCATACCCTAGTCAGTGTGAATATGAGCAGAAATTTTCTTGGTTATTACATCTTGTAGAGATTAATTTAATATCAACTAAAAAGGGAAATATTTTTTCCAGTGTTACAGGCATGCTTTGGAACAGTCATATTCTAGAAATAAAGCATCACTTCAATTTGTTCCAAAAATTTGATGGAAAATATTTGTAATCACCTTGGGATTTGAGAGCTTATAATATTGTGGTGGAATTTCTTATGGTCTTCCTTGGGGCTTTTTGTTATATAATTCTATGTATTTGCTATATAATTCTATGTATTTTATTATTACCTTTAGCATTAAAGGTAAATGTTATTCCATTCCATTTCATTTTTAAAATATAGATCCTTGTGGAGTTGCATGATAAATTATTTAAAATAAAAAAAGATATGGATCGAAATTACCATATCCAAAGATGCAATTCAGAAGGAGGGGGAGAGGTTGTTGCTTAAGAAGAACATCTGAAAAATGTTGAGAAAATATGCTTCACTAATTTCCCAGGTGAGGTGGGGATGGGGGTGGAGGTTATTTACATCTCCAGCCTTCAGGATAGATTGACTAAGCTGAGTTGGGAAAGTATAATTTAGTGATACCTCTAGTTATTTTTTTCCTTTTCTTCCATCTTTCTTGTTATCATGTTAAAATACATTAAACTTATTACCCTTTGAAAACTTGCTTGAATATTTCTTTGGCTGAGAGAGATTTGGATCTTAAGAATTTCACTTCAGCCTCAAAAGGTATAATTTGGAGACTCGGTCTTTTGGAACTTTTGCTTCCTTAGCTTAGCTGAACATCGGTGAAATGGAGTGTAAACAAAGTAACCTTGTAATGATCATGAGGTTTTCCCTTGTGTAATCTATCTGTAAAGAAATAAAGAAATCCAAAAGTGATCCATATTGACAGCTGTGGCTTGCTGCCCAACTGCCCAGGTTTTAAACTAGCACTGGGCATAAGATTCATAAAATTCCCAGTTATCTGAGCTGGATAAATACTTCTTGATTAAATAATAATAATAATAATAATAATAATAATAATAATAATAATAATAATAATAATAAGGGGGCCCTTGGTGTTCTAGCACTGATGATGTTACTTAGCTTGAGTAATGTAACATCTGCAAGCAAGTGAGCACCAAGGACCCCTCATTTCAACCCTGAACTACAAATATTCTCCTTTATTGTTACAGTTCCAACTCTTTGAAAAATGTTTGAGGCTTTGTGCTTTTTGTATAGTGGACTTCTATAGTTGTTCTACTGCAAAATATTTCTAAATGTACCTCCCAAGGTTCTTTACTTATGTTTCCACATTTCCTTCATAACAAGGATTGTTCCTTTTCTCTGCAACCTGTTTCAGGTAGGGCACAATTTTCAATGTGTTTCTGAATATTTTTTCACAGTCTATGTTTTATTTTATAGCAACAGCACTTAGACTTATATACAGCTTCATAGAGCTTTACAACCCTCTGAATAAAGTGATGGTGCTTCATGATTTAGTTCCATCATTTAGCTTTTAAATGTTATACATTTCTTATGCACTTGAAAATAGGCTATGCTATAGCTTGTAACTTTAAGTTACATATAGAGATCAAAATCTCTATCATTAAATACCCTAAAAAGCAGAAAAGAAGGAGAAGGAAGAGAAGGAGTAAATTAAAAGACGAACAGAGTTAGAAATGTCCTGAAAGAATAGAATAGAATAGAATAGAATAGAATAGAATAGAATAGAATAGAATAGAATAGAATAGAATAGAATTCTTTATTGGCCAAGTGTGATTGGAAATACAAGGAATTTGTCTTTGGTGCATATGCCCTCAGTGTGCATAAAAAAAATACATTCATCAAGAATCATAAGATACAACACTTAGTGATAGTCATAGGTTACTAATAGTAGGAATACTAATACTAGGAAACAAAACAATATAAATCATAAAGATACAAGCAACATGGTTATAGTCCAGGATGAGAATAATAATAATAATACAGTTTAGTAAATAGTTTGACAGTGTTGTGGGAATTAGTTGTTTAGTAGAGTGATGGCATTTGGGGAAAAACTGTCCTTGTGTCTAGTTGTTCTGGTGTGCAGGGCTCTATAGCATCGTTTTGAGGGTAGGAGTTGAAACAGTTTATGTCCAGGATGTGAGGGGTCTGTAGATATTTTTACAGCCCTCTTTTTGACTCATGCAGTATACAGGTCCTCAGTGAAAGACAGGTTTGTAGGAATTGTTTTTTCTGCAATTCTAATTATCTGTTGAAGTCTGTGTCTGTCTTGTTTGGATGCAAACCAGACAGTTATAGAAGTGCACATGGCAGACTTAATAATTCCTCTGTAGAACTGAATCAGCTGCTCATTGGGCAGTTTCAGCTTTCTGAGTTGGTGCAGAAAGAACATTCTTTCTTGTGCTTTTTTGATGACATTTTTGATGTTAGGTGTTCATTTTAAGTCTTGAGATATGATAGAACCAAAAAACGTGAAGGTCTCTACTGTTCATACTGTGTTATCTAGTATTGTAAGTAGCAGTATTATAGCAGGGTTTCTCCTGAAATCTACCACCACTTCTACAGTTTTGAGTATGTTTAGTTCAACATTGTTCTGGTTGTACCACAATGCAAGTTGTACAACCTCCTGTCTGTGTGCAGATTCATCATTGTCTCAAATGAGACCAATCACTGTTGTATCATCTGCAAATTTCACTACTTTAACAGAGGGATCTTTTGAGATGCAGTCATTGGTGTATAGAGAGAAGTAGAGAGAGCACAGAGTCCTGGTGGGCTCCTGTGCTAATTGTACAGTTATTTGATGTGATTTTACTTAGCTTCACCTGCTGCTTCCTAATCTGTTTGGAAGCTTGTGATCCATTTGCAAGTGTGGTCAGGTACAGCTAGCTGATTTTGTTTAATTAGAATAATATCTGGAATGATAGTATTGAATGCTTAGCTGAAGTCTACAAAGAGGGCTATTGCATAGATTCAAGATGTTGTTGGATGTAGTGCAGACTCATATTAATAACATCATCTGTTGATCTATTTACTCAGTAGGCAAATTGCAAGGAGTCTAACATCAGATCCGTGATGGTTTTCAGATGGACTAGCCTTTCAAAGGTTTTCATAACTACAGGTGTTAGAGCAACCAGTCTGAAGTCATTCAGTTCCTTGATGGATGGTTTCTTCAGCACTGGGATGATAGTACAGTGTTTCAAGAAAGAAGGAACATAGTACATCTCTAGTGATTTATTAAAGATGCAGGTGAAAATAGGGGCCAGTTGGTCAGGACAAGCTTTTAAGCAAGAAGGAGTTACCTTGTTTGGGCCTGGTGCTTTTTCTGACTTCTGTCTGTGAAATAGACCTTGCACCTCATTTTCTGTAATCACCAGAGGTGGTAGACCCAATGGGATGGGGTCAGTGGTAAGAGGCTTGGCTATTGCTAGTGTGTCTGAGATGGGGATTGTGGAGATAGGTGGCAGTAGTTTTCTCTCAAACCTACAGTAAAACACATTCAGGTCATCTGCCAGTTGTTGACTTCCTTCAACATGGGAAGGAGGTTTTCTATAACCAGTGATATTCTTAAGAGATTTCCATATGTTTGGTGGTTCATTTGTTGAGAACCGATTCCTTAGATTTTCAGAGTAGCTTCTTTTTACTGTTCTGATCTCCTTTGTTAATACATTGCTGACTAGATTGTATAGCATTCTATCACCTTTTCTGTAGGCTTCCTCTTTGGTACGATGTAGCTGCTTAAGTTTAGCTGTAAACCAAAGTTTATTGTTAATGTATATTTGCAGCTTTCTCATTGGCACATCTAGGCCTTCACAAAAACTAACATATGATGTTACAGTATCTGTGAGTCATCCAAGTCTTTAGAGGGACTGTATCTTTGAAAGCATTCCAATCAGTGCAGTCAAGGCAAGCCTGTAGCTTTTGCTTTGCCTCCTCAAACTGTGATGACCCAGAGTATAATACAAACGTAATAAAAATCAAAATGTAAATAAACTTCCTTTAATGCCTTCAACTTGGCTTCACTGTTCAATTGGTCACAGTTGGAGATTAAACTCTTTCCAAAATAACATTCCAAAAGAAAGAAATACAGTCCAAACTCAGAGAGCAGATAATGAAGCAATAAAAAACAAATCACACTGAAGAATGTTCCACAACAAACCAGGATAATTAATTACAAACTTCAAGAAGATAACCAGGTACAGTCCATTGGAAGAATGCCAACCAAGATAAACCTAATCCAGGTATAAAACACTCTTAGTTTCCAGCATTTGCTAGCACATAGGTCCAAACTCTTATGCAGTTCTCACACCTGCATCCCATGAAGAGGATCAAGGCCTTCTTCCTAGTAGACCATGTCTTTCCCTTACCCTCTCCTAGTAGACCATGTCTTTCCCTTATCCTCTCCTCCCTGTATGCCCTAGGATGGATAGGGGAGGGGCCTGGGTCCTCTTCTGAGTGCTCAGATGGCCTCTGCCCTTCCACAGCCTCCTCCACAACCTCTGGAGCCACACTTCCACTCCCTGTTGGGTGTTCCTCCTCTCCCTCAGAGTCAGTCTCCACCAGGGGCCTGACACAAACATTTTGACAGTCATTGGTTCCACTTCATTTTGATGCCTGTGTCAGTAAAATGTAGGCAAGACTAAGACAAAATAAATGTTTATTTCCACATTTAGGGTTTTTAAAAACTTATTATTGACTGATTATGTGCCATCTAGCTATTGTCAACTCCTAGTGAATGCATAGATAATGGTAACCCAATATTTCAAGTCTTCCACCAGTGCACTTGTCAACACTGCAACTCAGCTCATACACTTTGTTGCTCTTTCCTTCCACCTAACTCTTTGCACAATTTTCTTAAGCAGGTTAATTTGAGCTTGAATATTTGTAATGGGTTGATTTGTTCACTGATCCATTTGTTTGTTTTCTTTGTTCCAATTGTATTTCCAGTAGTGTTCTCAAACATCAATGTTCACAAGTGTCAATATCCTTTCTATCATGCTCCTTCAAAGCTCAGCTTTCACTTGCATAGAGTATCACAGGGAATACCTGGGTTGGGATTATTTCTTGCTTATAGAATGATCATGATATTTGATCCCTTATAAAATCACTCTGGATATTGGGGAGAAGGGGATTAAATAGAAAAAAGGCTAACTCCTTGTTGTCAAACTTTTAAGTATTTTCCTGCTATATAGCAAAGTCTTCAAACTTAGCATCATTAACTTTTCTGCTTACCCGGCTTTCAATACTAATTATATTAAATACAGGTGAATTGCACTATGTCTTAAAATAGAATTAATGAGGATTCCCATTGAGAGTGCAATTGGTTAGATTATTAAACAGCATCTGTGTTCTGTCAATTATGGTAATTTTACTGTTTTAAAGAGCATTTTACATTTCCTGGTGGGAATATAACTGCACTCAGCATATGTTTATTAAGCCACTTAGCAAACAGAGCTTTATTAATGAATCTTCAAGTTAAGCTATTCCACTCTGTACTTTTTAATTACAGTCTGTTATGTCTATGTTGTTAAAGTGCTTGGTGAAAGATGTTCCAAGTAAATATTGATATTGTTGAGCAGTTTAAATTAGAGATATAGCTACGATTATCCAGTCACTGGAAAGCTTTCTGTCTTTTACCCAATGCCATGTTCTCCTCACTAGAATATTCGATGGTAGCAAGACTTTGCCCCTTGATTCCAGAGAGGTGGAATCTACAAAACATGTTCTATTTGGATGCTCCTTTTATGGAGACATCAAAACTATCTTTGATTGGTAGATATCCTGGCTTCACAGATTCAGCCTATATCCAGATGTTGCTAATAGACAAACTATATATTGTTACAGTTCTATAGCTAGGTTATGTACAACAGCATAGTAAACTCATTGGTCCTGATGGTCTAGTTTTCTGCAATGCATTTTATGTACCCGTAATTCATTTAGATTTTAGTTATTTGTAATTTTGCTGTAATTTTAGGTGTTTAATTTAATATAGGCTGCATCCTAGACCTCACATATAGGAGTTAGGTTGGTTCATAAATGATTTTAAGTTTGTCTTAAACTTTATTTTATTGTTTACTAAAATAACTGATTTATATATCCACACAGCACTCTGCTTGTACTGGTCTCTGAGAGCAATAAATTGAAAAAATGACTACTGTTACAATGGAAAAGGTATAAGGTAGCTTAAAAATGCAGGTTCTTAATACTGTCATTATAATACCTCAAATGAATCAAAATATGAATCAGTTCCATATATTTGTTGCTCTGTCCCTAATTAGCATTCTTGAGATCCCCGCGCTTTGATTGGCCAAAGCGTGGGGCACTCCGATTGGTCAGGCGAGCCGCGCCGATTGGCTCGCTAAGAATCTCCCACGATTGGTCCATTCGAATCACGGGAGATTCAAAGCGGTGCCATTTGCCGCGGCGGCCGCGGCTGAAAGAATAAAAGCCGCGAACCTTTTGCGAAGAGCCAGTTTGGTTCCTACTTTAATAAAAGAGCATGATTTGAAGTCACCGACTCCTGGCATCATTTCGCGGACACAACAATGGTGACGAGGATGGGATCCAGACCCTGAACCGAACCACGTGTCCGACGGAAGCCAGACGAACCACCATGATGGTGAAAATCGCACCCCCCGCACCCTTCAACCCCGCCACCGAGGACTGGGAATCGTACTCCGACCGATTCCGCATGTTCCTCGAGTGCAGCGACCTGAAGGACGCCACCAGCCCCATGAAGCGCGCCGTCTTCCTGACCCACTGCGGGACCGAGGTATTCAAGATGGCCAAGGCGCTTGCCAAACCCGCCGATGCGACCGCGATGGACTGGGACGTCCTCAAGCCAATACTTCGGCGGCACTACGCTCCAGAGGTACCCATCCTGATCCGATGAAATGAATTTTACCATCGGGACAAATGGTCGGGTGAGAGCTTCAACGACTTCATTGCTGAGCTACGGCGCCTAGGGTGGCTCTGTGAATTCGACAACCTGAACGACGCCCTGCGAGACCGAATCGTGCTCGGTTTGTGGGACCCCGTCCTCCAGAGCCGGCTGATGGCCAAGGGCAACATCAGCCTAGCAGACACCCTCACTGCAGCCGCAGCCGCTGAAGCAACCCGAACCTCCACCGACCGCATGCGCAGACTGAACGCTGGGGACCGCAGCGGAAACAACAACCCTGCGAGGTCGGCCAAGGACCAACCCGAGACAACCACCCACCAGGGCAACTTCCACTCGGCATCGGGCACTTCCGATGACGAGGAGGACATCCATCGCCTCCAGACAGGCCGCGACCCACGGAACCGGCGGGGTTGTAAGTCGAGGACCAACTGTGCCGGTTGTGGCGGCGACCACCCCAGGTCGGAATGCCGGTTTTTTGAATCGATCTGCCGGCATTGCGACAAGAAGGGACACATCGCCCGTGTCTGCCACCAAAAAAAGAACCGCAGCCCGGCACGATGGGACCAGAGTGACTGGAGGAGAGAGAACACACCACCCCGGACCAGAGATCGCCCCTCGGACAACAGATGGGACCAGAACGGACAATCCCTGCGAGGCGGCGACAACCGGCGAAGAGAGGAAACCCATCAGACGGTCACCATCAGCCACGCCATAACCAATGACGCCCGGAAGGTCCACGTGGAGATAGGCATCGAGGGCGAGCAATGCAAAATGGAGGTGGACTCCGGGTCCTACCTCTCCATGATAGCATGGCATGAAATAAAGCGCTTGGTGCCTACCATCCAAAGGAGGAACCTAGACAGCCAGACACTCATCGTAAAGGACTACCAGGGAAACCGCATCCCGGTAGTCGGAACCAAACACTTCAACATCATATATAAAGGGCACACCGAAAGGCTTCCCCTGACAATCGTCGACCGCGACCGCCCAAGCCTACTGGGACTGCAATGGTTCGCCCCGCTTGACATCGCTCTCACGGGAGTCGACCACGTCACCGACGACAGCTGGGAGCAGCAACTGGCCTGGGAATTCCAAGAGGTCTTCGACGGAAACCTAGGCAAGTACCGAGGGCCCCTTATATCATTCAGCCTAGACCCAAACGTCCCCCCAAAATGCCTGAAACCAAGGCGGGTTCCATTTGCACTTAAACCCAAGATAGACGAGCAAATTGACAAGCTCGTCAAGCAAGGGGTCCTACAGGCCATAGACCACATCCGGTGGGAGACCACCATAGTCACCCCGATCAAGCCCGATGGGTCGGTGAGGATCTGTGGGGACTATAAGGCCACCCTAAATGGCGCGCTACAACAAAGCGCCTACCCTGTCCCAGTAGTGCAACACCTACTGCACTCACTGGGAGGGGGCAAGGTTTTCGCCAAGCTCGACCTCGCCCAGGCATACCAACAGTTGCCAGTCGACGAGCAAACAGCAGAAGCGCAAACCATAGTCACCCACCGGGGAGCATTTAAATGCAACCGACTCTAATTCGGAGTCAGCGTGGCACCGGGAATATACCAAAACCTAATGGAAAGACTATTGCAAGGCATAAAGGGGGTGGTACCTTACTTCAACGACGTCCTAGTGTCGGCAACCAACCAAGCCGAACTAGAGGGTCACCTAAGGGAGGTCCTAACCAAATTCAAAGAGACCGGGCTCAAAGTCAAGAGGGAGAAATGCCAATTATACACGGAACGGGTAGAATTCCTAGGATACCTCCTAGACCATCACGGCATTCACCCCACAAACCAAAAAATCAAGGCCATCAAAGAAGCACCTACACCCAAGTCGAAGACGGAACTACAGGCATTCCTGGGGCTACTTAACTTTTACAATGTTTTCCTGCCCCAAAAGGCGACGGTGGCCGAGCCCTTGCATAGGCTCCTGGACAAGGCGGCGACTTGGACATGGGGGAAACGTGAGCAAGCCGCCTTCCAAAGAACAAAGGATCTCCTCACTTCTGACGCCGTCCTTATACAGTATAACGAGACCCTACCTCTGGCCGTCACATGCGACGCATCACTTTTCGGCGTCGGCGCTGTCCTCAGCCATACCCTCCCCGACAGAAAAGAAGCGCCCATCGCGTTCTTTTCAAGGACCCTCACCAAACCGGAGCAGAACTATAGCCAGCTGGACAAAGAGGATCTGGCTATCGTTGCTGCCGTAAAAAGATTCCACGAGTATCTCTACGGCCAGACTTTCACCATCATAACCAACCACAAGCCACTGCTGGGAATCCTTGCAGGAAACCGGGCCACCCCGAACATTCTGTCTCCCCGAATGACAAGGTGGTCCGACTTCCTGGCAGCCTACAACTATGGACTCATACACAGACCGGGTAAGACGATCTCCCATGCAGACGCCTTAAGCCACTCGCCGCTACCGGAACCTGACACCGACCCAGCACCCACGACGACCACCCTCAGCATAGAGACTCTACCCAACCTGCCCATAACCGCGTCAGACATTGCCCGAGAGACAAATAAAGACAAACGTCTGGCGCGGGTGTTGCATTGGGTAGAGAAAGGGTGGCCGGAAAGGGACAACGACGAGTCCGTCAAAACATTCTGAAACCGCCAAACGGAACTCTCGTTATTAAAAGGTATTATGGGGGGATAGGGTGGTCATTCCAGAAAAGCTACAAGGGAAGGTTTTGGAACTGCTACACGAGGGGCACCCTGGTATCATTAGGACTAAAGCCCTGGCCAGAAGTTACGCTTGGTGGCCAGGGATGAACAAACAAATTGAGACCTGGGTAGCAAGGTGCCAACGATGCCAGGAAACTAGGCCAAGCCCACCCACAGCACTCGTCCTAGAGTGGGAAACCCCAAGGGGACCTTGGTCTAGGATTCACATAGACTTCGCCGGGCTCACAAAAGGACCCACCTTCCTTATAACAGTAGATGCTTACTCCAACTGGCTGGAAGTAAGCAACATGAAGACAACAACCACGGAGGCCGTGATCAGGGAACTCTGCAAACTCTTTGCAACGCACGGCCTCCCAGACGTCGTCGTTTCCGACAACGGGCCCCAATTCACCTCGCTGGAATTCGAAAAATTCCTAGCGGAAAGGGGCATCCGCCACGCGCTGACAGCACCAGCGCACCCGGCGGCAAATGGTAGGGCGGAACGGATGGTGCAATTCACTAAGAAAACCATCCGGAAAATAGACCACGGGGAGATCCAGGAGAAAATAAACAAACTACTCTTCACCCAACACATAACCCCAAATACCACAACCAATAAGAGCCCAGCCGAACTATAAATGGGGAGGAAATTAAGGTCCCCACTTGACAGGTTACACCCCACGTATAACCCGGAGAAGCCCCCAGACTCAAACAGCAAACACAGAACTTTCGCACCAGGCGACCCCGTATACGCAAGAAACCTGACGGGAGACTCACTATGGATACCGGCCGTCATCACACAAATAACAGGCCCACACTCGTACAAACAGCAGACGGACGAGCGTGGAAATGCCACATCGACCAACTAAGGTCGAGGACTGCCAACCAAGAGACCACCGATGCACAAACAGGCGAAACCAACCCCCACAACACAAACCAAGGGGGGAGGGAATACCCAGGGGACCAAAACCAAAGAAGAATAAACCAGCCATACTTACCGAAAAGCAGCCATCACGACCCCTCGCCAGGAAGAGACAGCCAGGCCAGTTCGACTGACCCGGAAAGACTGAGCGGGAGCGGTGAAACCCGCAGCTCAACCAACCCGGGAGACCCAGGAGGGATCTACGGAGAGCGGCCCGGCCCGACCGACTAGCCGGTTCCCACGACGGCATCAGGAGCAACAGAGATCCCGACCGAACCGGCTGGGATCCAACCTACGACTGAGCTGCGCAGGTCCAGTAGGCTCAGACGGAGCCCCGCCTACCTACATGACTACGAGACGTAAGGACTGAACCAAGAGGGGAGGGGTGTTCTGTCCCTAATTAGCATTCTTGAGATCCCCACGCTTTGATTGGCCAAAGCGCGGGGCACTCTGATTGTTCAGGCGAGCCGCGCCGATTGGCTCGCAAAGAATCTCCCGCGATTGGTCCATTCGAATCGTGGGAGATTCAAAGCGGTGCCATTGGCCGCGGCCACCGCGGCTGAAAGAATAAAAGCCGCGAACCTTTTGCGAAGAGCCAATTCGGTTCCTATTTTAATAAAAGAGCATGATTTGAAGTCACCGACTCCTGGCATCATTTCGCGGACACAACATTTGTGATCCCAAAACTCTTATCTGGTATGGAATGATTGAACTGCCACAGCAAGCTTCTATAATTCAATTTGTAAAACAAAATGCTATTCTGGTTTGTTGAATGGGGAAGTCACTGCTCCCAGTATATTTAACATCACGGACAACAATTCTTTGAATTATTTGAAGAAAAACATTTGTATATCAGCCTTCATTACATAAGAGGGTAGAGTATAACAAGAAATGCTTTTAAAAGGCAATTAACAAGAATACAATTAATATTCTTTATCATTGTGTTTTTAAAAATGTCCGCAAACATTTACTAAATTGTTATATTTATGTACCCTTGAATGTTTGGGTATAAATATATGATATAGCCAGTGATGGGATTCAATTCGTTTGCACCAGTTTGGCTAAACTGGTTGTTAAATTGCTGGCTGGCCCCTCCCTTCCCCTTCCAGGAGTCCCCACGTGCCCCATTTTGGCTCCCAGGTAAGTGCAGGTAGGCCTTCTAGGCCCAAAATGGGGTTGGGTGGTAGTTCCCCCCCCCATGACCCATTTTTGCTTCCAGGGGTTGCAGGAGGCCAAGTGCTGCCTGTCACACTCCCTGGCCACATCCACCATGACCACGCCCACCCAGCCGGTCATAGAACTGGCTGTTAAATTATTTGAATCCTACCACTGTGTATAGCCCTTAGCCTAATCTCTAAAGCTTTAAGAACTGTGGCAGGGATGAAAAGTGCTTTTCCTTGGAAGTAAAAGAGAAAAGGGAGGAGAGAGAGAGAAAGGAGAGAGAGAAAGAGAAAGAGAGAGAGAGATCAGAGGAAAAGAGACTGGTTGGCCACATCCACTTCTGCATGACCCATACACTACCTGCCCCCTCTCCCCCTTCTGTCTCACAAAGAATGCAAGATTTGAATCTCAGAAAATTCCTGCATTGAGCACCTCAATTTAATTACATTGTATATTTCAAAAGGGGAATTGTAAAACTGAATCTGGAGGTTGAAAAAAACCCCACTAATCACATGCAGTATTAATATCATGATTCTTTTTGTCTATATATATTTTTGATTGAATTCTTTGTTTAATTTTTAATAAATAATAACTTTACAGGTTATTAGACTACATTTGTTTTATTATCACAAATGATATCTCCCTAGAAGCTATTTCATCCCTCTTTCACTGTTACTGCTTTAAAATATTTTGCCTATTTGCTGGACTTTTCTACTGTTGTTTATGTACCATAGTTAATAAAGTATGAGCTTGAGGTAAAGTGCAGGGTTCTGGCCCTGCACTTCTGATTGGCTGTTAGGCGGCCAGATCGGATTGGTTAGTTCTTAGGAATCTGATTGGCCCTAACCAGAGGATTATTATTGGTTTAAAGAGCTAGCGTTCATAGCTCGCTATTGGACAATTCTCACAAAGGTTGCCTATATAAGGCAGGGTTCACTGTTATTGTTTTGAGAAGTCACTATGCGATAAAGAGCTGAAAGTTCACATTCAAAGACTGTCTCCATTTACTCCAACCCATGTCCAAGTACTTAACACTGGTGACGAAGGTGGGATTTGGAGACGTCTGAACCTAAGAAGCCAGGAAGCAATATCGAGCACGTGAAAGACGATGCCAACAACGGAACCATGTCCAGTGGCATCGTACCACCCGCTCCGTTCGATCCAAACCAAGAGGATTGGGAATCCTACATGGATCGCTTCCAAATGTTTCTTGAGACGAATAATTTGAAGGATGCCACACCAGCAAAAAAGCGGGCACTGTTCCTGACGCACTCTGGCCCAGCTGTATTTAAAATGGCAAAAGCACTCGCCAAACCTCGAGAAGTGAAAGCCATGAGCTGGGACAACCTCAAACCCATCCTGAGAGACCATTACGCACCAACTGTGCCTAGACTCGTGAGACGCCACGAGTTTTATCAGAAGAACCAGTGAAAAGGAGAGAGCGTGGCCGATTTCGTGGTGGACCTCCGGAATTTAGGGGGCCTCTGCGGGTTCACCGATTTAGAAGAAGCACTAAGAGATCGAGTAATTCTGGGATTAGATGCACAAGGCGTGCAAAGCAAGCTGATAGCAAAAGGCGACATCAGCCTTGCTGATGCCATCGCCGAAGCCACGGCTGCGGAGACGACCAAAAAGTCGGCTGCACAATTACGGTGAAGCCGCACTCCGGCAACAAAACCGACTGGCGAAATCTCACCCAACTCAGAAGGGCAGCTACTAACGATGCACCATGAGGACCTCTCTTCGTCGTCAGACAGTGACGAAGAAGGGGGTCCATCGACTGCGGTCCGACCGGGATCCTTGCCCTAAGCCCTTATGCCCTTGCGCTGGCTGTGGAGCAAACCATGCCAGGGCCGAATGCAAATTCCGCGACACACTCTGCCATGAGTGCGGGAAACGAGGCCACATCAGCCAGGTCTGCCGCAGCTTACCAGGACCCAGCCAGGCCTCAAAAGGGGCCAACTATTGCCAATCGACAGGAAACCATCCTGTAAGGCGAGAACCAGTAAACCACTCCTACAGAAATCGAGCTTTGCAAAAAGAAGAGGCTCACCATATTATCACTATAGGTCACGCCTCAGTTTTGGACACTAAGAAAATTCGAGTCACGGTAGCCATCGAGAACCAGCCTTGCCACATGGAGGTCGACTTGGGATTGTCCCTCTCAATGGTGTCTTGGAAGACACTCAAGCAACTTATCCCCACAATCCAATGCCAAGACCTCCAATTTCAACGCCTCATCCTCAAGGACTACCAAGGAAATCGAATCCCCGTGGTCGGGTCCTGCCGAGTCCGAGTCTCCTTCAAAAAGCATACAGCGTACTTACCTCTAATGATCATCGACAGAGATAGGCCTAGTCTATTAGGCCTCCAATGGTTCGCGCCACTCAGCATCGAAGTGGCCGGCGTGAACCGAGTCGGTGGTTGTGAGTGGGAGGAAGACCTTATTTCAGAGTTCAGCGACATCTTCGCGGACCGTTTAGCCGAGTATAAAGGGACCCCAATCTCATTTAGTCTAGATCCAATTCGCTTGAAGCCCCGTCGAGTTCCATTCGCTCTTAAAGCTAAGATCGACGAACAACTCGACAAGCTAATTGCTCAAGGGGTGTTGAAGCCCATCGATCACTCTCCATGGGAAACCTTTATTGTAACACCCATTAAGCCAGACGGGTCAATCCGAATTTATGGGGACTACTGGGCCACTTTAAACCACGCCCTACAGCAGAATGCGTATCCAGTTCCGGTGGTGCAGCACCTCCTCCATTCCTTGGGGGGCGGAAAGGTTTTCACTAAATTAGATTTAGCTCAAGCTTATCAACAACTACCAGTGGATGAAAAGACGGCCCAAGCCCAAACAATTGTAATGCACAGAGGTGCTTTGAAATGTACTCGATTGCAATTTGGGGTTAGTGTGGCCCCGGGGATATTCCAAAGCCTCATGGAAAGGTTGTTACAGGGAATCAAGGGCGTGGTTCCATATTTTGATGACGTATTAATTGCAGCCCCTACCAAAAAAATCTTGCAGGATCATTTGAAATGTGTTCTTAAAAAATTTCAAGAGGCAGGACTTAAGGTGAAAAAAAATAAATGTCACTTATATACTGACAGTGTTGACTTTCTAGGGAATCGGATTGATAGCCAGGGCATCCACCCTACCGAAAGTAAATTAAAGGCGATAAAAAATGCTCCCAGGCCACATAACAAGGCCGATCTCCAGGCATTCTTAGGCCTCATTAATTTCTATAATGTATTTTTACCGCACAAGGCGACTGTTGCTGAACCGTTACACCGGTTATTAGATAAAAAAGCATTGTGGATATGGGGTTACGGGGAAGAACAAGCGTTCTGGAATGTTAAAAAATTGCTCACATCTGACTCTGTACTTATGCAGTATAGCGAGACTTTACCATTAGTTATAACCTGCGATGCCTCGCCCTTCGGGGTGGGCGCCATTTTGAGTCATGTATTGCCTAATGGGAACGAAGCCCCTGTTGCATACTTTTCGAAGACTCTCTCACATGCAGAGCGGAACTATGGACAAATTGATAAAGAAGCTCTCGCAATCGTTTCAGCTGTAAAGAAATTTCATGAATATGTGTATGGAAGGACATTCACCATTATAACTGACCACAAACCATTGCTAGGGATAATAGCCGGGGACAAGCCAACCCCCTACATATTATTCCCTAGAATGACCCAATGGTCAGAATTCCTCGCTGCTTATAATTATCGCCTTCAATATCGCCCGGGGAAAGCCATTCTCCACGCCGACGCATTAAGCTGAGCACCGCTTCCAGAGACTCTCAACAATCTGGCACCAACGGCAACCACATTGCAGATCAAAACACTCAACTCGCCACCTATGACCACCCGAAACATCGCGAGAGAAACCAAATGAGACCACACCCTAGCTCGAGTCCTAGGCTGGGTAGAACGCGGATGGACATTGGACCAAGTCCCAGATGACTTCGCGCCGTTTAAAGCAAGACAGACTGAACTTTTTTCCCAAAAAGGCTGTGTCATCTGGGGCGATAGAGTCATTGTCCCAAAACGACTCCGGAAGACACTGCTACAAATTCTGCATGAGGGCCACCCCGGCATCGTACGGATGAAAGCACTTGCACGAAGCTACGCATGGTGGCCGGGCATGGACCGGCAAATCGAGCAGTGGGTCAAAGCGTGTACCAATTGCCAACAAGCCAGCAACGCCCCACCAAAAGCCATGCCTACTGAATGGGAGATGCCACATGGACCCTGGTCCAGAATCCACCTGGATTTCGCAGGGCAAACCAAAGGATATACCTTCCTGCTGACAGTCGACGCATACTCCAATTGGTTAGAAATTCATCGTATGACGGCCACAACTTCCGAGGCAGTGATTAAGATCCTAAATAGACTCTTTGCAACCCACGGATTGCCTGACGTCCTGGTGTCCGATAACGGGCCACAGTTCACGGCATTGATGTTCGAGCAGTACCTCGCTGACCGCAGCATCCGCCATGTGCTCACCTCGCCTGCGCACCCTGCGACCAATGGCCAAGCAGAACGCATGGTCCAATTTGTTAAAAAGACTTTGCAAAAAATGGACTATGACACTATCGATGACAAAGTCAACCAAATTCTCTTTTTGCAACACATAACTCCACATAGCATCACCGGCAGAACTCCCGCGGAACTACTGATGGGACGAAGACTCCGTTCCCACCTCGACCGGTTGCATCCTGCTTACGAACTGGAAAAGCCAATAGGATCCAGTGGCCACTGTTGCACTTTCCAGGTAGGAGACTGCATTTACACACAAAACTTATCAGGCGATCCGTTATGGATAGAGGCAACGGTAATGCAAGTGACCGGCCCCAAATCCTACGTAGTGAAATGCTGTGACAATAGACTGTGGAAACGGCATATCGACCAATTACGGTCACGACTCACAGCGGCCAGTCAACAACTCCCCTGTGACCAAACCGAGGGGGGGGGAGGTACAGAAGAAGATGACGTTCCAGGGAACCTGCTCGAAGGGAGCGACAAATCAAGTGAGACTCAGGAAATGGAGCAGGAAGGAGAATTGTTTGCACCGCAAGAAATTGCACCTGAGCAAGAAGCAGAGCCACTGCCAAACAACAATCTACCTCAACAGGATTGCAATCAACCAGTCCAACGAAAATCCGAAAGACTTAAAAGACAACCGTCCTATTTAAAGGACTATATAACTACACCGTAATTTAGAAGCCAGGGGGAAGGGGTGTTATGTATGTACCATAGTTAATAAAGTATGAGCTTGAGATAAAGTGCAGGATTCTGGCCCTGCACTTCTGATTGGCTGTTAGGCGGCCAGATCGGATTGGTTAGTTCTTAGGAATCCGATTGGCCCTTAACAGAGGATTATTATTGGTTTAAAGAGCTAGTGTTCATAGCTCGCTATTGGACAATTCTCACAAAGGTTGCCTATATAAGGCAGGGTTCACTGTTTTTGTTTTGAGAAGTCACTATGCAATAAAGAGCTGAAAGTTCACATTCAAAGACTGTCTCCATTTACTCCAACCCATGTCCAAGTACTTAACATCTACCACAATGTCTCGAAGGCAGAAATGGAAAATATAAAAGATGTTCCTTTCAAAATCTTGTTTTGGCTCCCAGAAGACAAATTTGTTGCAATTTCTCCACTTTGCACCTATCACATCCTGCTTTCAATTTCAGTTCTGTACATTAGGGAAAAAATAATTTTGGATGAATGCTAGTTTCAGGTATATTCCATATAGCAATATATTTATACTATTTATAGCTTACTGAGCTAAATCCATTCTGCTGGTCATGTTGGGTATCCTAACAGAAGCTCAATAACTCTTTTGCTTTTGTTATCCAAGATTTTGAGATGGGGTGAGTGGGTGGAATATCTATTACCAGCCCCCCCCCCCCCCCCCCCGTGTATATATATATGATGTACAGTTTGTGTTCAGGTTTTGGAGAGAAAGCTTTTGCAGGTCTAGATTATTCATTGTGAAATAAATGAACTGTGATGACTTTTCCACTTTGCTGCTCTCATATCTGATACAATGTCCAATGTCATTATACAGAATATCACCAAACACCCCAGACAGCTTCCCAGGGCATAGCAAAAGTCTACCCATGTCAGATCCTCATTATCTGAGGCTAAAGCAAAGCTCAGTTGAAGTAGACAATAAAAAGAAGAGGTCTACTTAGTTAATGGGTTGCTGCCACACAGCACTGATGATCATCATTTGGTTGAAAGAAGCACCAATTATATACCATATCTGAAACTAGTATTAGTCCAAAGGGCTGGATTCAATTACCACTTTCAGGTAAAATAAGCAATGCCTGTTATAAAATTATCTAACAATCAAGGCTGCCTTCTGGGATACCCTGTCCAAACAAAGTGATATAAGGAAGCCTCCAAGTTGCAATTCTACCAAAAGAGGAAGAGTGGAGGTAATTCTAGCATTCATCTAAACTTCTGGATTGCCTAAAGCTATTATGCAGCTTCATCATACCAGTTTATGTTTATTTTTATGTTTGAAATTGTGAGGCCCCAGCTGAAGAGCAGAGTTTGGCATGGAGTTAGCAGGTTCTTGCATCTTTAATGAAAACAGGTCAAGAATCAAACAACTGATGATAAAATGGAGAAAAGTAGGCAGGAAGGATGATACAGAATTAATATAATCTAAAATAATATTTTCCAAATTTCCTCCATCATCCCTTCTCTCCAGCCAACATTTAAACCTTTGAATCAATCTATCTAACATAATAAAGAAATATACACATGCACACACATACAACTTTCTTCCATATAAAAAACTCAGATATGTATGCATATATAGCCAAATAGATATAAGTGATTATACACACATAAAGGTAGATAGATAGATAGATAGATAGATAGATAGATAGATAGATAGATAGATAGATAGATAGATAGATAGATAGATTATACTGTATATAAACCTAAATACAGATGCCTCAGAATTTATTTTATTTGAGAAATTTGGCCTCCATAAAATATCATCACACTTGCTAATATATTTGTTGCCTTTTATTTATAAAGATTATGACTCTATGTTAATGGAATAGTCATATATCTGGTCCACATTTAATTGTGTTATATAAATGTCTCAAATCAATTTTATGCTCTCAGGCACAATAAAAAAAATGTATATCACCTTTTGTGTGATCAACAAATCAAGATGTGTATGCATTTGAATCAGTCTAGATTCCTGGGGACAGGTTTAACAAATTTCTGCAGTTTTCTTGGCAACATTTTAAGATGGGATTTGCAATTGTCTTTTCCCTTTAATCAAGATTACCCAGGTGACTTTATGACTAAGCAAGACTAGATCTCACAATGTCCCATTTCCTTGTTCAGTGCCCTTAACCATGGCATCAAAGTTTACTATATAGTAGTTCAAATATCTACAATGGCATGTGCAATATTTGTCAGCTACTAACTTTCAGGAGTTTTCTCTCCCACTTTCTCTCTTTTATAATATTTAGTTGCATTATTTGAGGAAGATAAAATTATTTATTTCCTGTTACAAAAAAGCAACAAAGATGTTAGGGGGCTGGAGGCTAAAACATATGAAGAATGATTACAGGAATTGGTTTGTTTAGTCTATTGAAAAGAAGGACTAGGAGTGAGACGAGGGAAGTGCCCAATATTTGAGGGGCTGTCACAAGGAAGAAGGGGTCATCCTGTTTTCCAAAGCACCAAATATCAAAACAAAAACTAATGGATGGAAACTAATCATGGACAGAAGCAACGTAGAACTAAGGAGAAATTTCCTAACAGTGAGAACAATTAACCAGCGGAATGACTTGTCTTCAGAAGTTGTGGGTCCTCCATCACTGGAGGCTTTTAAGAAGAAACAGTGACAGCCATGTCTCTGGAATGGTATAGGGTCTCCTGCTGCTGCAGGGTGTTGGACTAGAGGACCTTCACGGTCCCTTCCAACTCTGTTATTGTGTAATTCTGTTAGTAATTCTCTTGTACTGTCAATGTGCCACTCACATTTTTAATCTTGATCAAAGACCAAAATAATCGTAAAGATTTGACCAAATTTGACAAATCCAATTTTTTCTATAAACAATACAAGTCTACTAATTTCTGCATGAAGCATTTGACACACTTGGCCAATGTATAAATAGTAAAACTCTCAATTATTAATTGTTATAAAGTACTTGAGTCTGCATCTTCATTTTTTGTGTATTTGTTGGTATTTTTCAAAGACAGTGCTGTAACTCATTAGATTTGTAAGTTATTTCAATAGTTATCAGTGCAGGTACTCATGATTTTATGGGGGAGGGGGGATAAAACTTAAGCAAATGTAGGAAGATTTTAGCTCCACCCTGTTGATCAGTAACACAAATGAAAACTTGCAACTTAGTCTGCATCCTAAATAACACCCAGCTCCCAGTAATATTTTCAAAGCACTCCTTTGTTGTCATCGTCTGACATTCCTATCCAATACTCAATATCTAATTATACTCCCAGTAAGAGATACTATCATAATCATTGAACTTTATAAACTCATGACTTATTTAGATATAATTATCAGAAACAAAAAACAGTTTTCCACTGGAAGTTAAGTTTCTCTATTAAACTTTGGTAATATCTTAAAAAATTTGGATGAAGTAAAATGCCTCATCATAATTCTATACTGATTAATACAAAACACTATGAGATTGATGTTTACTGTGTTAGAACTAAAATTCAGATGAACAATTTCTTTGGTTTATCTAACATACATCTCAGCTGGAAAAAAATGTATTTTTGACAGGAATTAGAGGAATTCTTATGTTTTAGTAACAGTATATTGAATGTGATTTAAATTGATTTTTCTAACTTTCATGACAGACAAAGCAAATGCCAAAGACTCCAGTTTATTTATTTTTATTCTTATTTGTTATATTTATATTCTGCCTTTCCTTCAGAGCAAAAGGCAGTTTACAAGATATTTGCTCCTCCAATATGTCTCTCAGACATAACCTTCTGGGATGAATTGGGCTGAAGAATCATAACTGACTTACATAGTAAGATTCCACGCCCAAAATCTTTAATGATTATACCATATTGGCTATCAAATCATATGGAAAACTTCAACTCTTTTAGCATTAGGTACTGTACTATCAAATATTTGAGGAATGGTATTTTGTGATGGCTACTTTTGAAGCAAAAGGAAACTGCAGAAGTGTTGACATGCTTTAATTCCTTGTTGGTTGATTGTGGTTGTATCATTATCCTTCTTGAGGGCCTCCAGAAGTCCTATCTTCTGTTCCATTTCTTTCTAGCATTCTATTTCTTGACTGCCTCTTTTACTGTTAGATAATTTTTCATTTTTATAAAAATGTCTAATTTTTAATGAGACGAACCACAATTTTCAATTCCTAAAACACAATTTTGTTAAGCCTATTTTTTCCTTTGAGTGTCTTTTTTTATGAAGAGCTATCTATTCTGATAGCTGATATAAGAGCTAAGAGGGTTTTACATTTTTAAATTGCATAGAGATTATTGTATGGCCGGTTGTGTTTAGTTTTAATTTTTTTTTTTTCTTTTAGTTGTGTTTGTCCAGTTTTACTTGGACAAGTTAGTTGTGGAAGAGCACCTCATTTCGTTGCACCCATTTGCGAGTGTAATGACAAATAAACTCTTATGTCTTATGTATTTTAGTTAGTCCCTAGACATTTGTTATCAAACACTTTTTAAAAAAAGTTTATTGGGCTGTTAGGAGATAGTCCATTTTTTTTCCTGGATATATTTTCAATATAAGATTTCATCTGCAATGAATATTTTGAGAATCTTCATTGGGAGAGGATGTTGAGTTTAAGTATTTTTCTGATATGCCTATAGTCATTAACAATTTTGAATTGATGCAATATTTTGAAAAATTGTGATGAATTTGTGTGAATGAAAGGTTAACTCAGCCTTCCATCCTTTCAAGATGGGTAAAATGAAGATCCAAATTGTTTGGGACAGTATGCTGACTCTGTAAATCATTTAGAAAGGGCTGTAAAGCACTGTAAAGTGGTATCTAAGTCTAAATATTATTGGTATTGCTATTTCACATCATCACACAGTATATATTCAGTTCATGCACTGGCTTCCAGTTAGTTTTTCCTGCTAGTTTCTCAAAGGAGGTATTGATCAGATACATTTTTACAACTCAGCAAACTTTTCCATGTTGCTTGCCATCTAAAAATTTGCAAATGTTTATATCAACTTGCCCATTTGAGCCTGTTTGTTGAGATGTCAGGCTCCAAAACCAAGAAAGATAAGTGGTGATTCTTTCAAGTGGAGTTCTTTATTGTTTCACACAAAACAGAATCTTTTCAAATTGAGGCACTCAACTATTTGCATCTATCTTAAACTCTGAGAACTTTTAGGGAAGGGATATCTTTGGCCTTTTTATATCACACAAAATATTTAGTCTGAGCTACTTCTTCCTCTTCCGAAATGCATTCCCTCCCTTCAGTCTACTACATTGTGTCAGCCATCATGGCTTATTGTAGGACAGTAGAGTTAGTTGTTGTTAAAGTCTTTGTAAAAGCATTTGGTTTAGTCATTGTTGCATTTCTGTGGAAAGCTATTGGATGATGAGTAGCAGTTTCTGCCACTTATTTTTAGTTTGAGGATTGCAAATCATGGAGAGATTATTTGTAATAACTTCTTGTTTTGCACATATTGATTGGCCACAATGAAGCTGATTCAACCATTTTTTTAGAGTGCTCCTCTAGATACTCTATTTTTTCAATAAATTTTTGAGTACATTGTTTCCTCCTTGCAGCTTCCAAGATTTATGGCAGTTGAAACTTTGACACTTTCAGCTTTTCCAATATTGATATACTTTGTGGGAGTTGGTCCATCTAGATTGGAGATGTCAAACTCATGTCATCGTGGTGGCATCATGTGACGTATAGGGACTTTTCTTCCATTTGCTAAACTGGGAATGGGCATGGCCAATGAATGGTGCATTCAACCCAGGGGCCAGGAGTTTGACAGCCTTGATGTAGTTGGTAGATAGGATGATCTAGAACAATTGTTCATTATTTTGGTCTTCTAATATGATACTTTGAAGCAGATTTTTAAAAGTTGTGACATTATTAATGGTGTCTTCTGTTTACAGTGTGTGAACTTGTTTCATCATCAATATGAATAGCAATAGCACTTAGACTTATATACCTCTTTGTAGTGCTTTACAGCCCTCTGTAAGCAGTTTTACAGAGTCAGCATATTTCCTCCAACAATCTGGGTTCTCATTATACCCACCTTGGGTATAATGATGGAAGGCTGAGTCAACCTTGAGCCTGGTAGGATTTGAACTACCAAATTGCAGGCAGCTGACAGTCAACAGAAGTAGCCTACAGTATAGCACTCTAACCATTATGTCACTGAGGCTCTTAGATGTTCCTTTTAAATGCACAAAAGTGTATATGTGTGATTTTCTAACCTGCAAATCAGGCTGCAAAGGTATTACATTGATTTTACATATCCTGGAGAAAAAAGCTAGAGTGAATGCAGATATGCACATAGCTACTGAATGTAATAAAAGCCAATTTACTTATGTTTGTTCTGACAATCAGACTAATATTGATTTGACTCAATTTAGAGCCCCCTAGATTTATGCAAAATATCTCTTGTCTTCTCAACAATCAATTGCTCTATTAAACCCCCATCATTATGATGTGCAAGCTATGAAAGTTGGCAGATATGGGAAAGCTAACAGCATATATTCATATTAAATTCATCTAAAAGTCAGTGAGAAATTTGAAAGTCATCCAAAAGTTTCTGGCATCTTCTAAAATGAAGATGCAATGTTTCCTTTTTATTTATTACTTATATCAACCAAATCATTTCCAACCAAAGGTTCCCAGGGCAATTAGCATTAAATTGAAACATTTAAAACAGTGAAAGTGAGGCTGAGATGTGAAAGTGAGGCTGAGACCAAAATGAACTCCAGTTAATGGAAGAGTGCCAGTCAGTCTTAAACAATGTGGAAGAAGCATTGAATGAGAAAAAAATATTAGGGTTTCTGAAAAATCATGGTTATTTGTTCCCTGTAGAGATATCTGTGCAAACATTCTGGAATTTCACTTGAAGTTCTATTTCTTCGTGAGAACAATGTCAACCTGCATCAAAAATTATACCAAAGCCAGTGAAGAATGAAGGGCTTGTTAGGAAGAAGATTCTACTCTAATATACAGTAGTTATGGGTTCATACACTAGAGATCCACAGATGCTTTGATCTAGTGGGCATATATAGAATTTGGGGAGTGTTTAGAGTAATATTATAGAATGGTTTGCTTTGCTAATTATAGACAAACATGCAAAATACCTATTTAGTTCTTGTAATATTTTCCTGTATTTCTTCCCCAGTATCCAGAGCCCTATCTGGGGAAGATGGAGCACATCCAGTAAAAAAATATTCTCTATAGCTTTCCTTTCTCAAACTGTGAGAGCTGCCTACTACTTGTGAGAGCTGCATAGAACCTAAAACATTTTTTGGGAAAAAAAAAAGATGATGCAAGAGCTCATGGTTTGCTTTTAATGGTATAGATTTCCTATTAAAAAAAAAGGCAAAACAGAAACCTTGGAGGAATGAACACATTAGTGATCAGAGCATCACAGTGAACGTTATAATTGATTAATCTAATTGGGGCTATTTTAACTTTAATGACTTATAGTTTTCAGAAAAAATACATATGTCCAAGTATATTTGTGTGTGCTAATTCGGTTTGATCAAAAAATAACACCACTTAAGTAATTGATGGGATGATTAAGAGATGTTTCCTTTTAAGTTCCATAGATAATAAAAATGCATTATGATTCAGGATAGCATTGAAAAAAGTTTCATATAGGGTTTTTTCATACTTTGATATGAAAGAAGGCAAGGGGAAAATTCCTTCTTCACAATGTGATCCTAATAGCTGTCAATTTTGGAATAAAATTATGATATTTAAAAATAATATTGTATTGAATTAGAGGGGGAAACTGAACTGTGAATTACAAAAAAGGTTAAATATTTAGAAATATGGTTGACAGCAAGATGGTCTATGATAAAAGATGATAATTGTAATAAATTATTGCAACAAATAAAGACAGATTTGGATACATGGGGGAAATTACAATTATTGGGAAGATTTGCCACAATAAAAATGAATATATTATCAAAATTGCTATATTTGTTTCAAATGATCTCTATAAAATTAGATATTTTTTTTGAGGAGTTAAACAATGAAATTTGTATGGCTGGGGAAGAAACCCTGAATAAAATTGAAAATATTACAGGATAGCAGTAGAGTTGGCTTCAGAGTCCCAGATTGGGAGCTATGTTCCAAATCTCCAACACTCCAAATCTTGACCAACAAATGCTTTGTCCTACACATTGGTAAAAAAAAAAATCAGTACATCAAATACAAACTAGGCAGGTATGACCTCGTTGACGATCCTTACTCTGTCAAGGACCTTGGAGTACTCATATCAAATGACCTAAGTGCCAGAGCTCACTGTAATAGCATTGCCAAAAAGGCTTTAAAAGTTGTAAATCTAATATTAAGAAGCTTCTCCTCCAATAATATTGAATTGTTAACTAGGGCATACAAAACCTTTGCTAGATCAATACTCAAATACAGCTCATCTGTCTTGAATCTGCACTGTATATCGGACATCAATACAATTGAGTGAGTCCAGAAGTATTTCATGAGAAGAGTACTACATTCCTCTGCTCACAACAGAATACCCTATATCAACAGGCTTGAAATTTTGGGCTTGGACAACCTTGAACTACACCACCTATGATTGGACTTAAGTGTAGCACACAAAATTATCTGCTACAATGATCTACCAATCAATGACTACTTCAGCTTCAACCACAACAATACAAGAGTGCACAACAGATGCAAATTCAATGTAAACTGCAACAAACTTGATTGCAGAAAGTACAACTTCAGCAACAGTGTGGTCAATGCCTGGAATGCACTACCTGACTCTGTTGTTACATCCTCTAACCCCCACTCCTTTAACCTCTAACTATCCACTATTGACCTCATCCCATTCCTAAGAGGTTTGTAAAGGGCATGCATAGGTGCACAATTGTGCCTACTGCCCCTGTCCTATTATTACCATTTATTCCTACCTATTTCCTGTATTCTTACTCATGTTTATACTTATACCTATTATCTTGTAAGCAATTGAAAAATCAAATAAATAAATAAAAATATTATCATGCTGTGGCATTAGTACGGATAAGAGAATGGATACATTTGAACAATAAAAGGATCCTAATATTAGAAGGTCACAATTTGCAGATAGGATGGCATGCCTTCATTTGGGAAAAGAAGAGCAAAACACACTCATATTTTCATAGACACCAAATGACAGATGCACTTATACAGATTTGGGGGAGAATAAAAAAAAAAGCATTATATTAAAATACCCGATTGGCTATAACCATGGAGGCAATGATCTATCCAAATATATTGGACTTAGGTAAAATGGTAAGATACCATGAACTGTTGGATAATCAAGAGAGGCTCAAAACAAATCAAGAACTGAGAGATCAAGGAATAAACATAGACTGCTGGCCATATTTACAATTGCAGGCAAGGTATAAAAAAGAGGGTCCATGATAGCTTGACCAAGGAATTTTGGGTACAATATCAAACTAGAAGAATGGGGAAAAATATGGATAAAATATAAATTAACAATATCCACTGCCTATAAGGAAAACTCTACAAAATATTTTATCGTTGGCATTTACCACCAGAGAGATTGGCCAAGATGTACCCAAATATGAGTCCAGAATGTTGGAAGTACAAACAAAAACAGGGTACCTTTTTCCATATTTGGTGGTCATGCCCCAAAACTCGGAAATATTGGGTAAAGATAAGAAATTGGTTACAGGAAAGAACAACACTATATGAACATACCAGTCTGGTTGTCAACAATGGAAGCACTTATACACCCAAATGTCTGTAAAATGGGAATTATTGCCAGATATAAAGATATTTTAAATGAAAAGAGTGAGCTCAAAACAAAAGATGAATTGAATGAACAAGGGTTGGAAATGCATTGGTATTCATATACGCAAATACAATCAAGATATGAAAAAGATATTAAAGCTGAAGAAATTTATAAGGAGTTAATAGAATTGGATAAAATATTAACAGGAATGGAAGATAAGCTGATTAAAAGATTATATTGTTATTTATTAGGTGTTAAATTAGATAAATGGCAGAAGGTATGGGATAGGAACTATAAACTAACAATATCAACAGCATTTAAAGAAAACTTGTATAAGATGTTTTATAGATGGCACTTTCACCAGTAAAATTAGCTAAAATGTTTAAAATAAATCAGCGAAATGCTGCAAGTGTCACCAAACACCAGGAACATACTACCATATGTGGTGGTCTTGTGTAGAAGCTAAAAGATATTGGACAAAAATACAAACATGATTGGAAAAAATGATAAACTTGAAACCTGAAATATTTTTATTAGGAATGGGACCTGAAGGTTACAGCAAAGAAAAAACATATTTAATTATGCATGTATTAACAGCAGCTAGAATTGTATTTGCTCAGAATTGGAAAAGTGATAAGATACCGATGGAAGGGAAAATAATTGAGAAAATATTTGAATGTGTAGAAATGACTAACACTGGTAGTTGAAGAAAAAGAAGAAACAGAATATTATATGGTATGGGATTTATTTTATCAATGGCTAGAAAATAAAACAATTAATATGGATTAGATGAATATCTAAAGTAATAAGATAAGATTATTAAAAATTATAGATATATAAGATAACATTTATAAGAAAATGTGATTATTGTTATATTGATAAGAAAAGTATTAATTATAATTGTAAGCACAAGAAATATGTAGCTAGTTGACACATGGTTGAAATGGAATGAAATTATTGTGAAACATAAAATAAAAACCTTTTTAGAAAAAAAGAAAGAAAATAAATTAGTTACAGGAAATAACAGGTCTTCAAACTGAGTTTAAACCCAAACTTTTTAAATTAGGAATAATTAGAGGAGAAGTTAGTAAAAGACCTAAATATATTATACTGCATATAGTGACAGCGGCTAGAATTGCCTTTGCACAAAGTTGGAAATTGGACAGCACCCCTTCTGAGTGGATGGTAATAAAGAAAGTGTTGGACTGTGCAGAGATGGATAAGCTTATTTTAGAATTGAAAGACAGAAGAATTGGAATATTATGAGGTCTGGGATAAATGGTATAGATCAGTGGTAATCAACCTGGTCCCTACCGCCCACTACTGGGCGTTCCAGCTTTCATGGTGGGTGGTAGGGGTTTTGTCCCCTACTTTATAAATCACCATTACTGTGAAACTGGTGGCCGGTTAGAGAAAATTTTACTACTAACTGAGATACAAAAGTAGGTGGTAAGTATAAAAAGGTTCACTACTCCTGGCAACGTTTCGGCAGAATCTCATCTGCCATCATCAGAAGTCTATATGTTTTCTCAAGTTTTATTATTATATTATATTATTATATTATATTTATGCTATATGTATATGTATATTCCTTATTTCACACATGTGTGTGTGTGTAAATATATGTGTAACATCGATGTCACAATGTTGTAAAGAATGTAAAAGAGATTTGTAATCTTGAAAAAAGTGTAATAAAAAATGAAAACAATATTGTAATTGGGGAAAATCTACATGGTATCTTTAGTAAAACATGGCTCGTTTTTTTTTCTAGTAGGTTTTTCATAGCAGCATGCATAATTGTACTAAACACAAAATTGAATTAAGGTTTTTCCCCCCAAAATTCCTGAAATATGCAGCTTCTCCTTTAGCACCTGTATTTCTCATTCTGATGGTGAACATTTCACTAGTGTTACATCAGTCTTCTCTCATTCATGCCTTCCAGAAAAGTTGGACTAGGAATACTGAGACTTTATGCTCTAGCACTGAAAGTTCAAAGTATCTATTATCAGGAGGAGGAGGAGGAGGAGGAGGAGGAGGAGGAGGAGGAGGAGGAGGAGGAGGAGGAGGAGGAGGAGGAGGAGGAGGAGGAAGGAAGGAAGGAAGGAAGGAAGGAAGACTTGTGAGACATTTTGCTGTTTATTAGAATTGACCTCTGACCCATCATATCAAACAGATTAGGGTATCCTCTCAAAGTGATGCAAATACCTAAATGTTGATTCTTTGTATTTAACACATATGTGTTTTATTACTATATTTTCCTTTTATTTATTTTACTCTGGAGTGATATCCTGCATTTTATTTTTATTTTATATTTTGATATAACTATCAATCAATAAATCAATAAATCAATCATTGAATTCTGATGACTTGTACTTTGGAAATTAGGATCTCCAATCCAATTAGCTCCACTGAGCCCAATGGGATTGATTTCTGAATAATTACACAGCACATGGATGTGTAGCATAAAGTATTATGCAGATATATCTGAGGTATTACTTAATCATTTTATTATCTTGATGCATAACTTAATGCATTTTCTCATTAAATAAATCCTGAGTTTTAAATTGAGGCACAAATATCCCGACTCAAATTATGAGACTTTGGACACATTGTTTGATGACCCAAGCTCTCTTGAAAAATCCATAATGCTGGAAATAGTAGAGGAAAAAGAATTCTTGGCAGCAAAGTAGAGGGTCTTGATTCCAAAGATAACATGCATATCAATGGAAAACCTGAAATCCAACTTGTGAACAGATTGTGCTGGAGAAGGACCATCTCTGTGATTATTGAGTCAACAGCAATTTAAGGGCATATAATCAATCAAATAGCCAACTAATGTATTTTGAGTAATGTATTGTATTTCTGAATATCATCCAGTGAGGTTTGATAGCTACCAGCTGACTGACATTCTGAATAATAAATAAGCTCTTCACATAGTACACATGTATATCAAATGAAGGGGCAAGGGAGTTGTCATCAAGATGGTGATAGATTTTCCTTATGTTTGAATTACTTCCTGACTTAGCAAAAGTCATAACAGTTGATCAAGCCTGTAAAAATCATGAGTTGCCAACAAAGTGCACCCCAATAGAAATTGGCTGCATAAAACACTCCAGTTTTTCTTTCTATGTAGGAATTTTAAAAAATGAAGGGAGTACATCATATTTATCTGAACCCTTTATTTGGTTCAATGAAGTGCAAATTACACAGGCCTTTTCTCAGCCAGTTTCATTCTGAATGAGTGACCATTTCTTCTAGAAGTAGGCATAACTCATCTCTGAATAGTCTATCTGAACAATCCAAACTCCACTACAAGCTCAGCTTGAAATAAGCATTTTAAGTACTATTCTGAATTAATGCTTTCCTTGTTATTAAAAAATAACTACCCTTTTAGATGAACAAAACACCTTTTTACAACATTCATTGGGTATATTTTTGAAAAGGAACTTTAAAAAATGCCTAGCAGTAGGTGCGTAATTTGGTGCAGTATAAGAAATTAATGTTTTAACATTTATCTTCTTTTCAGGACCTAATCACTGGAGTTAAAGGAACCTATTGAAATTCATAGAACACAATACTATACCTATACATCTGAAAACTTACTAACATAACAGCCTACCCAGTAATATCATCAGGGACTAAATAAGTTACTGGTTTATAAGATTCAATGAGCACTGCAGAAAAGAAGCAGAATGAAACAATTTGGGGGGGTGTCTTATTTTTATATATGTAGCTTGATTAATCAACCACAATACTTGGCATACACTAACTCCCTGTTTCGATTGTTTTCCCAAACAATGTAGACAAAAAACCCCAATACATAAATGTGGAAAATTTCCTGGGACATGCCAATCCTTCTTCAACTGGAGCACATCTTAAATCAGAAAGAATAACAGATGTACAAATAAATCTTTTTTTTTGGATTCATTTTATAGCAAATGCATTTGCATCTAGGAATTATAATGTAAAGGTTCTCAGTTTAGTAACTCTGAAATTCCATTTCCAGTAAATCTATGAATCTTACTGTTAGGAATAACAAGGTTACCTAACGTAGTTTGGGTAAAATTATATAAACTATGATAGTAAGTTTAAGTGTGTGTCACTTTAAAGTGCAAAGCATGTAATTTTGGGTGCGGTTGTGAAACTGCCATAAGAGGGAGCAAGAGAACTTGCTGGATTGCTGGATTGCTTGCTGGATTGCTGGATTGCTGGATTGCTGGATTGCTGGATTGATGGTTTGCTAACTGCGTGTTCCCTGCTGCTAAGTTTTTGAACATCGAAGGAAGAAAGGAGGTTTGACTTCTTCATATCTCTACTGCAAGGAGATATATTACTGGACTGATATTTATAAGTTTACTGACCTCTTTTTCGACACTAGACTTTGCAAGTGAATAATCCCCAGACGGACTGAACTAGTGAATGGTATATGGACTGTTTGATTATGCTAAAACTCTTACTAGAATAAACTATTTAACTAGCACAGTGTATCTGTTTTATTGAGTGTAAGCTACAAAAACGTTTATCTCACATATTTGCCTGCCTGCCTGACTTCCGTGCACATTCTGCTAAGGTGTATCCCTAACACCGGTTATGGGCCCAGCTGCACAGTCAGACTAACCAGAATATAAGAGGCTTATATAAAGTGAGAGTTAATGTAGTTACACAATACTGTAAACAGACAGCTGTGTTTTATTAATTATAGTTTAATATCCAGAGAAAGATGGCACAAGTCAATTTATCAAGTTTGTCTCTAATATCCAAACTGGATGGAACAAACTATGTTTCATGGTCGATGAAAGGCAGCCTACTTCTACACAGAGAAGGTTGTGGAGTATAATTCAAAACCCACCAGAGGTAGATGCTTGGGATCTGGAGGATGAGGATGATGCCCAGAAAATACAAGAATATAAACTGAAGAATGAGCAAGTTCTCTGTATAATAGGTCTGACACTCTGTGACCAGCAGCTTGTCCATATTCGTGGAGAAGAAACAGCTGCGAAAAGTTGGGAGAATTTAAAGAAGATTTATGTTACACGGAAGCTGTTCAGAACATATCTTCAAAAGAATGGAGACATATTGACTCATATAAACACTATGAAGAAGATTTTTCAGGAACTGCATGAAAAAGAACTTATCTTCACATAACTACATCAGGTTTATATAATTTTGTCTTCGTTAGATGAGAGCTATGACGACTATGTAACTTCACTGGAAGTACTGCCAAAAGATAACCTCACATTAACTGACATTACTGGCAGATTAATTGAAGAAGCCAGGAGGGATCAACTGAGAAAGGGATCAACTGAGAAGGGAACAATCACAAGAAGAGAAATTATCTTCAACAGCCTATACAATTAGAAAATGTTTTAATTGTGGAGGAAAAGGACATTTGGCTAGATTCTGCAAGAAAGGAAAACGCCACAATGTCAGACAGAATGCTAAAAGGCATCAAAAGGATAAAAAATGCTTAGAGTTAGCCATGTATAGCAACGAAACTGTGAATAATAGTTTATGAGTTATAGATAGTGGAGCATCGCACTGCATAACGAAAGATAAGAAAAGATTTGTTAAGATGTCCACGAGTTCACAGCAGATATCATTAGCTAATGGCTGGAAAATGAAAGCAAAAGGTGAAGGTATTGCACATTGTTCTTGCATAAAAGAAAATGTAAAAATGTTATATGTACCACAACTTAAATTTAATTTGCTTTCGGTTGGAGTTTTGATTAAACTAGGTTATGTAGTTACCTTTAGGGGAGAAAACTGCATAATAGAAAAGGAAGGTAAAAAAGTGACTGCAACTTTAAAACGTGAATTGTATGTGTTAAATGATAATCAATTAGAGGTGGCTAACACAGTGTATAATAACATTAAACCTCATGATGAATGCATACATTTGTTACACATATGTTTAGGGCATATAAATTTTAAAATGCTCAAGCAAAAGGTTGAACTGTCTAAATGTATAAAACTGAAGCCTTGCAGTAAGTATTTGCACTGCAATGCTTGCAGTCAAGAAAAAAGCAAGGTAATACCAGCAAATAAAATTAATGGATTTAAAACTAAAGATCTTCTAGAGGTCGTATTTGCTGATATTATAGGTCCTAAAAAACCAAGAGTGGGAGGTGCTCGTTATATATTAAGTATAATGGATCATTATTCTAGATATGGTTTCTGTTATTTAATGAAGAGTAAAACAGAAACATATCAGAATTTCTTTAATTGGTTGAAGTTGGCAGAAAGAAAAACTAAAAGGAAACTAGTAACTCTTGTAACTGATAATGGTACGGAAAAAAAAAATAGACTGAAGATGGCAGGTGTTGAACATAAAACGTCTACACCGTATAGACATAACATAATTCCGTTATAGAAAGATGATGCAATGGCTTGTACTAATCAACAATATTGTTGTTTAATGAACAATACAGGCAATGGCTCATACTATGTTGTCAGATTCAGGATTACCTGAAACTTTGTGGGGAGAAGCAATAATGTGTGGTAATCATATATTGAATAATGTTGTTAACTCAACAACAGGTGAATTACCATTCACGCGGTGGCATGGTAGAAAACCTGACCTAAGCTACATGCACACATTTGGAGCACCAGCATGGGTGTACTTTCCTACACAACTGAGACATAAGGGGCAGCATAGGGCTAAAAGATTATTCTTTGTAGATTATGAATCTAATCACAAATCATACAGATTCTGGGAAAAAGGTACATCTAGCGCTTACTGTAGTGCTAGTGCACAATTCCTTGAACATGTAGGATGGAAAAACTGGAGCAAGATTCAAGTAAGGATGTAATCATAGAAACCTACAAAAGACCGAAACAACATATCAGTAATAAGAAGAGTACAATTAAAGTGGAAGTACAGGAAGAGCACATAGGACCAGAACAGGAAGAAATAGGTGAACAGGAAGAAATAGATAAACAGAAACAGGTAGTACATAAAGTCCACCTGTAAGCCCTGTAATACCTAGACGTTCAACATGTGAAACCAGACCACCTGACAGGTACCAAGCAAGTGTAATTTGCCAAGGTAGTAAAGTTCCAACTACTGTTGAAGAACTTAGAATGTATCCTGCAAAGGATCAAGAAAAATGGCATAGAGCGATGGAGAAGGAACTAAATTCATTGAAACAAATGGAAGTTTATGAAAATGTTAAATTACCTCCAGATGAAAAGTCCATTGGCTGTTAATGGATATTTAAATTAAAAACAGGTAAAAATGGGGCTGTTACCCGTAAGGCTAGGTTGGTAGCTCAAGGATTTAATCAAACTGCATGTGATTATGATGAAGTATTTGCACCGAGTCTAAAAGCAACAACCTTGAGAGAAGCTTTAGTGTGGGCAGCTAAGAAGAACTATGTCATTAACCATTTAGATGTAGAAACTGCCTATCTATATGCACCATTGCAACACACTATATACCTAAAGAAACCTGTAGGAATTAAGGATGATAAAACAAATAATGACTGTTGGAAGCTTAAAGAGTCTCTATGGATTAAAACAATCTGGTTAGGAATGGAACCAATATATTGTTAAAGAATTAAACAATATAGGGTTTAAAGGAGGTTTAGCTGATCCATGTGTATTTAAGAGAGGGACAAATGGAACAGTGTCATTGTTATTGTTGTTCACTGATGATATTGCCTTAATTACAAAAACTAATAATGAAGCTACTGAAATAGTACCACTATTAGGTAAGAGGATAAAATTAAAGCAATTAGGAGAAATAAAACAGTATCTAGGATTAACAATAAATAAAACCAAAGGTGGCTATAAGATATCTCAAGAGGATAAGATTTATCAATTACTAAAAACATACAAGATGGAACTTTGTAAACTGCCAAAAACTCCAATGAGTCAGGAATTTGACCACACTGATGTTCAAAATCCAAAATTTGATAAGGCTATCTATCAATTGTTAATTGGTAGTTTATCATAGTTTATCAAATTCGATAAGACCATTTATCAATCATTAATAGTTAGTTTATCGTATATTAGTAATTGATCAAGGCCAGATATTGGCTATAGCATTAATCAATTGGCAAAATTCAACGCTGAACCCACTGAACAACACTGGCAAGCGACAAAGCATATCTTAAGATATCTTAAAAGGACAATGCACTATGCATTATATTTGGAGCCAAAAGATGATCTGATTTTAAGTGCATATGCTGATGCAAGTTTTGCCACAGACATAAACACTAGGAAATCAACTTCAGGTATGGCTATACTGCACTGATTGGTTGGAGGTCAATTAGACAGCAACACATAAGTATGTCCACAATGGAAGCAGAATTTTCATGTCTATTTTTATTATGTACTGATTTAATTCTTTATAAACAGTTGTTCTTGGATATGGGAATAACTGTTAATGATTCCATTGTAGTATATGAGGACAATCAAGCAGCCATACGGATGGCTACAAATATTGCTGTGAAAATGAGATCTAAGCATACAGATCTTAGATATCTGAACATAAGGCAATCTGTAAAAAATGGTTTGATAAGACTGGAATATTGTATGACTGAAGAAAATATTGCTGATCAATTTACGAAAGCCCAAGGTTCAGTCAAACACAAAGAAATTTATGATGACTATGGGTTAAGGTTGTAAATAGATATATATATATATATCTATATATATTATATATATATATACTATATATACTATATATATTATATATATATATATATATATATATATATATATATATATATATATATATATATATATATATATATATATATATATATATATATATATATATATATATATTATTATTATATTACCCAAAAGGGGAATATGTTAGGAATAAAAGGTTACCTAACGTAGTTTGGGTAAAATAATATATATAAACTAGGATAGTAAGTTTAAGTGTGTGTCACTTTAAACTGCAAAGCATGTAATTTTGGGTGTGGTTGTGAAACCACCATAAGAGGGAGCAAGAGAACTTGCTGGATTGCTGGATTGCTGGATTGCTTGCTGGATTGCTGGATTGAGGGATTGATGGTTTGCTAACTGTGTGTTCCCTGCTGCTGAGTTTTTGAATGTTGAAGGAAGAAAGAAGGTTTGATTTCTTCATATCTCTACTGCGAAGAGATATATTACTGGACTGATATTTGTAAGTTTACTGACCTCTTTTTTGACACTGGACTTTGCAACTGAATAATCCCCGGATGGACTGAACTAGTGAATGGTGTATGGACTGTTTGATTATGCTAAAACTCTTACTGGAATAAACTATTTAACTAGCACAGTGTATCTGTTTTATTGAGTGTAAGCTACAAAAACGTTTATCTCACATATTTGCCTACCTGCCTGACTGCCATGCACATTCTGCTAGGGTGTATCCCTAACACTTACTAATATAGTATCCATTCATATGAAAATTTGCTAACATTTATAGTACTATAATAATTACTCTGACCCATCAGGAATTTTAGTCTTCCAATGTAGCTATGTGACTGTTAGCTAGAGATATTACTGATATTATACATCTTAAAATGTATTTGCTACTCACTAATTCACATATGAACTAATGTCACAGGATATATCCCTTTCTACTGAGGTTTGAAGAACTTACTTCAGAAAAGACGTAAGATTGCATTGTCAAAGTTCCAATGAGTATGTATAGAGAGAACCATTCCCAATATTATCTTTTGGGATAATCATTGTATGTAAGAGTTGAGGATGGAAATACAGGTCTAAAGGTTTCTATATAGAAATCACTCTTATGTAAACCCACAGTTCCTGGGTGGTTTCAAGGCCAAGTTATATCTCATCATTCACCAAGTATTCACTACTTTAGAAAAGCAGGAGGAAGCCCACAATTCAAATCCATGAGGGGTAAATCCTTTAAATTTTTGCATTATTAGTGGGCATCATTTGGACAATAATGATACGAACGTAGCCAAGCTATAGCTGTTGTCTTCTGCCACAGTTTATTTAGGAATTAAGCTAAATTTGGTTTATTGAAGAACTAAGGGAAATTGATAAGATGTCTGGATTTCCTCAGGCTTGTTTGCCAGTTGGGCAAGGCATCAAAATGTATTACTATCTGTGCTTCCTTTTATCCTGCAAAATTGAAGGAAGTGGATAGGTCCTTTGTAATCTGAATTCTTCAGTTTGCAAGCTTGAGACATACATCTCCAGGCTTATTCAGGAAGCTGCAGGGGGTTGAATGGATGAGCCTACAAGAGGAACGGAAAAATGACACCTGCTTCATAGGAGAAATTAGTTCATTTTCTTCTAAGCAGACTTTCTCTGAATCCAGCTATTTTTGACAATTTTCACCCACTATCCCACTTTTATTGAGAAAGCAATTATAAATTAGTTACAGAAGATCCTGGATAATATCCTCTGGACCATCTGCAGGGGTTGGGAGTAGGACTACCATTTTATGTTGGTTCTGTCTGATCTTAACATGGATGGTTTCACTTGTGAACAGGGTTTGAGCACAATTTCATTGTGGGGTTCTTCAAAGATCATTCCTTTTCTCACATTATTTTACATCTACATAAAATTGCTGGGGAAGATGATTGTCTGGTCGATGATATCCATTACAGCATCTGAAACATCACCGTTGAGGCCAAAATGGACATGCCACAAATGTTTAATAGCAACTGAGATAAAATTCCCTTATTTGCACTCTTGAATGCTGTTGATTACAACAACTCTTATTATTTTTTTAATAAGGAAGGCACTGGGAAGGTACATTTTATGATGGAAGCTTGGAGTCATAGAATCATAGGGCTGAAAGGAACATTAGGAGGTCTTCTAGTCCAACCCCTTGCCCAAGACAGGAGACCTTATTGCATCCCAGACAAATAGCTGTCAAAATCTTTACTTGAACACCTCTTGGTATATGAGGACTTCAGGAATAGAGACAGTTGGTAAAACTCAAACAGCTTTCTCCAAATGAAAATCACCAGCTGGAGTGGTTTTCAACCTCCATATGCCCTGGCCTATATGGAACTATGATGTTGGCTTGTTTAAATCTTTTAGAGATTGTCTAAATGTCCTAAAAAGTCTTAAAGGCCAGTTATTTTACAATTATTTGAAGGTACAATGTCCATGCTTTACAGCCCGTAGAGCACTCCTGTCTGTTATGAATTGCCCCCCTGCAGTAACATAACTGCATTATGACGGGTCATGGTCTTCTCCAGTCATGCAACCACAATTCACAATTATTATTTTTTGCTACTTTCCAGCAAAAAAGCACCCACTCAAATGAGAGGGTTTGCTTAATGACTCTTAATGACTGTGAAGAAGGCTAAAAAAATTGCTTCCAGGCATGTGGATATTTCAACTAACAACATCAACAACTTATGTCCATAATTCGGGGTTCAATTATGATTGTAAGCTAATGAATTCATGGAGATTTTGTCTTTTTGCCATAGGCCTGTGCCATGCCATCTTTTCCAATGTTTCATTTGCCTGATATATGGTCTTACATCTCTCAAACCTCCAAATTTGTGAGACAAGCCCTTTTTCCTGAGGTCATTCTCCCCAATTAACTTGAATACATTCAGCAGAAAGTATTCTGCAAATGTCTAGGTTTCAGGTTTTCAATGAGTAAAACCAAAACAGAGCTCAAATTATCTTCTGCAGGGGTTTGTGATGTTACTTAAAACTATAATCTATATGTAGAGATGTAGACTATTCACAGTCATCAGTGAATCTTAGTGCTATTGGGCAAAAAAAAAAAAAAAAACCTCACCAACATGACTTTTTGGAGTAGTCTTGTGGTAATTGAGAACTAACTACTTTTGAAATTGAACAAGGTTCTAAAGCTTTCCTGAAGTCAGTTTTGGTTAATGAGGAAATGATAGCATCAACAGCAGCAAAGTAAAACAGAAAACATGTGTCTGTAAATTTTGGTGCATGATCCAAATCATTTAATGGGGAAATTTATGTAGTTATTAAAGAAGAAAGAGATAAAAATGTTGCTTTACTTTGTCCCCCTTGGACCTTGAAACTGAATTTGAGAAGTGTTCAGCATTTTACGTTAATCTTGTGCTGTTATGCAATTTATATATCTGAAGAAATAACCATTTGTTAATTTTTTTTTAACCTTTCTCAAAGGAGCATTCTGACACTTCTCAGTTATTATTGCTCAGCTTCTGGGCTTTACTATGCAATGTTTTAAAATATTAAACAATTATTTTTGGCTGTCACTTAATAGGGATCAAATCACCTCTTAGGGACAGGACTATGCCATACCAGATGCTGTCTCATATTATTTAATTTTTAATCTTTACATACTAGTTTGGTACCTAGGTATTATGGATATGTCTTTTTATTATTCATTTGTGTCATCAATTTTATGTAAAATATTTATAGTTTCCATTTTTGTATGAGTAATTACACTTTAATTTAAAATGTTAAATTGGTGACTTTAATCGTCCCTTGAATCTGTTATGGAAAAGAAATCAATTGAGATCTTGCTTAGACAATTTAGATAATCAAAGAGTAAAGCCATTTAAATTAACGGAACTTACATTAGTTAGTGGTCTCTTCTAAATACTACCTAGATTTAGTGCTTTGAATGTGAAATATTTTTCCCCAAGTAGAAATGCATAGGATGCAGGCTTAACCTAGATTTTGAGTAGTTTACAGACTTAAATATATAGATAATATGTATGGTTTAGACAAGGAAGGCACTGTATTGACCAACAACTACATAAAAGTGATGTTGGGGTTAAAGGCTATGGAAAAGAATTGAGCTGAGTAACTGACAATTTAACCATCTATTGCCAGTTGTTTTGCTTTCCTTACCTTTTAGGATTTTGCTTTTTAAAAAAATGTAATGCATTTATACTAGTGCCAGCAATTTTAAGGAGAATATTTTCTCCCGAGTTTCCTGGGGTCAGCATTTCTATAAATAGTGCTCCTACTACTATTTTAGCCTTACAAATTCTCTAAGCTACAAGTAAACCAATTGGTTTCATGACTAAGTGGGAATTTGAACCTTGGCTTTCCCAGTCTAGTCCAGGGGTGTCAAACTCGCATCATCATGGCAACATCACATGATATATCACAACTTTTTCCCCCTTTGCTAAACTGGGTGTGGCCAGTGCATGATGCATCCAGCTGGTGGGCCATGAGTTTGACAGCCCTGGTCTAGATTAACAATGTAACTACTGTACTTCCCTATGCAGCTTCTTTGTCCATGACTTTTAGGTGTCAAGAAGATCCTTCAAAGCTAAAGTATCAATCTAACTATATTTACTGATTTATGTCTTAATCTCTCTTGAGTTCCATATCAGATATATTGCTTCTGGCAATCCCTCTTTGACTAAGCACCAACTCTAAAAACTCCACAAGACTACCAATATAAGAAAATATCCACCCTGCCATTTATTTGCCCCAAAGTATCTAGACTAGATGAAAAAAACTCAAATACCAGTGAAAATATTTTGTAAAATATTTTATTGGGTAAGAGAGCAGATATAAGCAAGTTAAGATTTGTTCTGGAATTTATGTAGGGCCATCATCTGTCTGGAAGTTTTGTAGGGCTATATAACCTCATTGCCTAGAATATTATCCACTTACCAGGGCATCCTCCATCTTGAATTTATGCTTGCCTCATCCAGAGAAACTCATCATCAATCACTTCTCCCCAACTAAACCAGGTGCACCAAACATTGGTGAGATATTCCAATTGCTGTAATCTATTATGTACTGTTTGAATTCCTAGCTTTAAGTCAGTGACACTAGGGACTCTTCCCTTCATGCCTTTGGAAAAGCATTAGATTGCTTGCATTGTTGAATATATATTCAAAATTAAAGGCAAACATATTTTTTAAAGAAATTTGTATACACAGAGATTTCCTTAGCTGGATTAAATGTTAAATCCTCACATAGGGAGGAAAAAACTCCTATGTGTCATTGTAATGATATTCATTCATATTAACAAAATATCAAGCCCAGAGTATTTATTAATATATAGCTTAGTAAATGAGCCTATTTTTTTTGTGCATGCGAAAGGTCTCAAGATTTTTTTCCAGGCATTCAAAGTTGGAAAAACCTGAAGAGCAGCTGGGGAAACAATATTACTAATAGTGGTCAATATTGGTCAAGAGGGCATTAAAAAGTATCTTATACTCCTTGACTTGCACATCAGACTTCATTTGGCTTTTCTTTCTATAAGGCTTGCTCACTTCCATCAACTAGAGAGCATTACATAGTGGTTTGTATTGTCTGAGGTGAACAAGCCCACTTTGGGGATTTTTTTAATGGGTATCAAAACAATTAACCTATGCTGCAGTAGCCCTCAAACTCATTTACGATAGAATTTTCTTATTAGTTCAAGCAACTGACTCTGGCAGAAGGTTGATCTATGTGCCTGATATTTTCAGCAAAATGGCAAGTCCATGAGGAAAGTGATATATTGAAGTATCTAGTCATGTTCTTGACCTTTTATAAAATTCAACTCGTTTGCTAACATTCCAGTGAAAGGAAAGGAAAGCATGGCAAATATGGCACTTTCTTCTCTGAACACCTGAATATTTAAATTTATTAGGGTGGTCTGTTTTTCTTTTTAAATGGTTTTCCTTATCAAATTGAAATCAGATTTTTCTATGCCTTTTGCAGAAGTTCTAATTAGAATAATTGGAATCATAGAAACATAGAACTGTGGAGCTGGAACATGAAGAATCCAACCATAAGACCGATCACACAAATAATCTAGTCAAACTTTTTCTTTACAAAGCCAATTAAATGATCCACGAGAGGTGTGTGCCCAGCCTCTTCTTAACACCCACCCCCAGAGGTGGAGAATCCACAATTTCAGTTGTACTGTAGACAGTTGTACTGTAGTAGATATCTTAAAATCAGGATCATTTTTTTTAATATAATGAAAGCTAGGTAGTTGCAAATCAAACCCATTATTTTTATCCTACTCTTTTCCCTTCCTGGAATGGGAGAGAGAAAGGACTGTTGATTTATCAATGGTGAGAGGACTGATTTATTATAAGTGTACTGACATTGGATATTCTACACGGACTTTGCTAATTGAATATCCTTGAATGGACTGACTAAAACGATACATGACTAATGGACTGTTATTTTGACTATGCTATAAAACTCTAAATGGAATAAACTATATTTTTGATAACACAAGCGTATCTGTTATTTTTACTGTATGTTAACTAACATACAAACTTATCTCACACATTTATCTGTATGCCTATCTGACTAACGCTGCACATTCTGTTTAGCTTATCTCCTTAACCCTGGTTGGGGAACACAGGCTTAACAATAACCTATAATTATAGTTTTTGCTTCTTCTAATGCAGTCTAGATCTTACTAGAATTTCTAGAAGCTGTGTAACATCCCTGATTTATGGTTAGCTTATTTTCAAGGACTTGAATCTGAACAGAATGTAATTTCTAGAAATAACTTTTAGTTAGGATGGGAAACCTATGGCTTTTAACTTTTAACCCAAATTATTACATTACAATATATTCAATCAATCAATCAATCAATTAAACATTTATTGTCAATGCACAACATGTGTACAATGAAATTGAAATAAGCTTCCTTGGTGTTGGCCCTGCAAGTCTATCATATTAAACCTAATTGTAGTGTGTATGTTGCATTCGGAAGTCTGACAGCCCACGGATAAAAGCTATTTTGAACCTATTCATTTGGCTGGCGATGCTTCTATATCTTCTGCCCAATGGTAGGAGAGTAAAGAAGTGCTGACCAGAGTGTGAATCATCTCTGAGGATTTTCCTCACTATGCTGAGGCAGTGGGTCTTGGTGATTTTGTCAATGTTGTCAGGGGACAGCCCATAATTTTTTGTGCTATGCTCATCATCCTCTGTAATGCCTTTTTGTCTGCAGCTGTCAGGCCAGCATACCACACTGTAATACAATATGTGAGGATGCTTTCTATCATAGACCGGTAAAAGGAAGTCACAATCATTGTTCCACCTGATATTTCCGCAAGACCCTAAGGAAATGGAGTCCTTCCTGACCATCTGGATTGTCTTATTTTTCTAAGTGAGATCTTGGCTAACGTGGACTCCCAGAAATTTGAAAGAGGAGACCCTTTCTGTTGTGTATGCAACAAGATTAATAAAGTGTGAGCTTGGAGTAAGTGCAGGGTTCTGGCCCTGCACTTCTGATTGGCTGTTAAGTGGTCGGACCGGATTGGCCCGTTCCGGGGAATCCGATTGGCCCTTAACAGAGAGTTCTTATTGGTTATAAGAGCTAGTGTTCCTAGCTCTTATAACGTTTAATTGGTTAAACGTTACAGGGTTTGCCTATATAAGGCGTGTTTTACTGCTGTTGAGGGGAAATAGTCACAATGTAAATAAAGAGCTGAAGTTCACCGTTCAGAGGCTTGTCTCCATTCTTTCTCGCCCATGCTCAAAACTTAACACTGGCGACGAGGATGGGATTTGGAGAAATCTGAACCAACGAAACTTCGAAGAACACCGAGCACGTGACAGACGACGCCAACAACGGAACCATGTCCGGCGGCATCGTACCACCCGCTCCGTTCGATCCACCACAGGAGGACTGGGAGTCCTACATGAGTCGCTTCCAAATGTTCTTAGAAACCAACAACTTAAAGGATGCCACACCAGGAAAGAAATGGGCGGTGTTCCAAACGCATTGCAGTCCAACCGTATTTAAGATGGCTAAAGCACTAGCAAAACCTCGAGAAGTGAAGGCCATGGATTGGGACGACCTCGAACCTCTCTTACGAGATCACTACACCCCGACCATGCCTACGCTCATGAGATGCTACGAGTTTTATCAGAGGAGCCAGCGAAAGGGAGAAAGCGTGGCTGACTTCATAGCAGACCTCCGAAACCTGGGAGGCCTCTGCAGATTCGCCGATTTAGAAGAAGCACTAAGAGATCGCATAGTTCTGGGACTAGATGCACCAGGCGTCCAAAGCAAACTGATGGTGAAAGGTGACATCAGCCTTGCCGACGCCATCGCCAATGCTACTGCAGCAGAAGCAACCAGGAAGTTGGCTGCACAACTACGCCGAAACCGCGCTCCGGTACCTCCACTGACAAGCAACATTTTATCCAAGTCGGAAGGATAGCTCGCGACGATGCACCACAAGGACCTCTCTTCGTCGTCAGACAGCGACGAAGAAGGGGTCCATCGACTGCGGTCCGACCAGGACCATCACCAGAAGCCCTTATGCCTTTGCGTTGGTTGTGGAGCCAACCATACCAGGTCCGAATGCAAATTCTGCGACGCACTCTGCCATGAGTGCGGGAAACGAGGCCACATTGGACGGGTCTGCCACAACTCACCAGGACCCAGCCAGACCTCAAAAGGGACTAACTATCACCAATCGACAGGAAACCGTCCTGTAAGGCGAGAACCAGTAAACCACTCCTACAGAAATCGAGCTTTGCAGAGAGAAGAGGCTCACCATACTATCACTATCGGTCACGCCTCAGCCTTGGACACTAAGAAAATCCGAGTCATGGCAGCCATCAAGAACCAGCATTGTCACATGGAGGTTGACTCGGGATCGTCCCTCTAGATGGTGTCTTGGAAGACACTCAAGCAACTCATCCCCACAATTCAACGCCAAGATCTCCTCATCCTCAAGGACTACCAGGGGAAATGAATTCCCGTCATCGGGTCCTGCAGAGTCCGAGTCTCTTTCAAGAAGCACACAGCATACTTACCTTTAACGGTCATCAATAGAGACAGGCCTAGCCTACTGGGCCTCCAATGGTTCGCGCCACTCGGCATTGAAGTGGCTGGCGTAAACCGAATCGGTGGCTGTGACTGGGAGGAAGACCTTATCTATGAGTTCAGGGATGTCTTCGCGGACAGCTTAGGCGAGTACAAGGGGACCCCGATCTCATTCAGCTTAGATCCAAAAATAGCTCCCATTCGCCTAAAGCCCTGTCGAGTTCCGTTTGCCTTAAAATCGAAAATCGATGAACAACTCGACAAACTGATAGCTCAGGGGGTGTTGGAGCCCATTGATCACTCCCCATGGGAAACCCCTATTGTAACACCTATTAAGCCAGATGGGTCAATCCAAATTTGTGGGGACTACCGGGCCACTTTGAACCACACCCTGCAGCAGAACGCGTATCCAGTTCCGGTGGTGCAGCACCTCCTCCATTCCCTGGGTGGTGGGAAAGTTTTCGCTAAATTGGATTTAGCTCAGGCATATCAGCAATTACCAGTAGATGAAAAAACGGTACAGGCCCAAACTATTGTGACGCACCGAGGTGCCTTTAAATGTACCTGGCTGCAATTCGGAGTGAGTGTAGCCCCGGGGATTTTTCAGAGCCTTATGGAAAGGTTATTGCAAGGAATTAAGGGCGTGGTCCCCTATTTTGACGATGTATTAATTGCAGCCCCTACAAAAAAAATCTTACAGGATCGGTTAAAATTAGTCCTAAAAAAATTCCAAGAGGCCGGTCTTAAGGTTAAAAAAAACAAATGTAAATTGTGCACTGACAGTGTTGAGTTTTTAGGGTACCTGATTGATAGCCAGGGCATTCACCCTGCCGAAAGTAAATTAAAAGCGATCAAAAACATGCCCAGGCCACGAAACAAGGCCGATCTCCAGGCATTCCTAGGCCTCATTTTATAATGTATTTTTACCACACAAAGCAACTGTCGCTGAACCGTTACACTGATTGTTAGATAAAAAAGCAAATTGGTTATGGGGTTACCGTGAAGAACAGGCATTCCAAAATGTTAAAAAACTGCTCACTTCTGACTCTGTACTCATGCAGTATAACGAGACTTTGCCGTTAGTTATAACATGTGATGCATCGCCTTTCGGGGTGGGCGCCATTTTGAGCCACGTACTGCCTAATGGGAACGAAGCCCCTGTTGCATATTTTTCAAAGACTCTTTCAAAAACGGAGCAGAACTATGGACAAATTGATAAAGAAGCCCTCGCAATTGTCTCAGCTGTGAAAAGATTTCACGAATACGTGTATGGGAGGGTTTTTACTATTGTGACTGACCACAAACCCTTGTTAGGGATAATAGCCGGAGATAAGCCGACTCCCTACATATTATCCCCTAGGATGACCCAATGGTCAGAATTCTTAGCTGCTTATAACTATCGGCTGCAATACCGCCCGGGGAAAGCCATTCCCCACGCCAACGCATTGAGCCGAGCACCGCTTCCAGAGACTCTCGATGATCCGGCACCAACGGTAACCACGTTGCAAATCGAGGCACTCAACTCGCCGCCACTGACCGCCCAAGATATCGTGAGAGAAACCAAACACGACCACACCCTAGCACAAGTCCTAGGCTGGGTAGAACGCGGATGGCCATTGGACCAGTTATCAGATGACTTCACACCATTCAAGTCTCGACAGACCGAGCTCTTCTCCCAGAAAGGCTGTGTCATCTGGGGTGATAGAGTCGTTATCCCAGAACGGCTCCGAAAAGTGCTACTAAGAACTTTGCACAATGGCCACCCGGCATCGTGCGAATGAAAGCCCTTGCGCGAAATTGCCACTGCCAAACAACGACCTACCTCAGCATGATTGCAACCAGCCGATACAACGAAAATCAAAGAGACTAAAAAGACAACCGTCCTACCTAAGGGACTATGTAACTGCGCCCTGAAATAAGAAGCCAGGGGGAAGGGGTGTTGTGTATGCAATAAGATTAATAAAGTGTGAGCTTGGAGTAAGTGCAGGGTTCTGGCCCTGCACTTCTGATTGGCTGTTAAGCGGCCGGACCGGATTGGCCCGTTCCGGGGAATCCGATTGGCCCTTAACAGAGAGTTCTTATTGGTTATAAGAGCTAGCGTTCCTAGCTCATTATTGGTTAAACGTTACAGGGTTTGCCTATATAAGGCGGGTTTTACTGCTGTTGAGGGGAAGTAGTCACAATGTAAATAAAGAGCTGAAGTTCACCGTTCAGAGGCTTGTCTCCATTCTTTCTCGCTCATGCTCAAAACTTAACACTTTCCACACAGCCTCTTGGATGTAGAGTGGGGCAGGTTCTTCGCTCTACTTCTGGAAGTCTAACACCATTGCCTTTGTCTTGCTGGTGTTTAAAGTAAGTTGTTTTCTGAGCACAATGTGGATAATTTCTGGACTGCTTCCCTGTAGGATAATTCATCTCCTCCTGTAATAAGATCCAGTACAGTGGTATCATCTGCAAACTTTATTATCACATTAGATGGATTAGAAGATATGCAGTAATATGTGTACAATAAATAGAGATAGGGACTGAGCACAAAATATTGACATCTTTTCCTCACCTTCCCCCACAATCCTTGTAACCATACTAGCTATTCAGTAGATTACTATGCAAGTACATTTTTAAGATCACCAAAAAAAATAGATAGTTTCATTTTAGTCTGTTAGCTTGTGTCTTCTTCAGTAGGGATTAAAGACTCCAAGAGTAGACCATTTACAATTCCTGGAGAAGAAAAATGTGGGATAATTCATGTTAATTTTTCTGTAAAGGAAGCTATACCTAATCAGATTGCTCCAAGCTGTATAAAATAGAGAGTAATTTCTTCTGGTTTCATCCTATACAAATATCTCCATGCATGACACATGGAATAAAAAATGTCAGAAAAGATCTGAAAGAAAAGCAGATAGTACTTTTACACAAACATGCATAAAATGCAGTCTCATACACAGACAGGCAGAGGTTGAAAAGGGCTAGAGAGCTGAAAAAAAAAAAGAGCCATATTGGATATATCAGCTTCAGAATAATCATTGCTTTGCAAGTAGGAAAATAGTTAATAACTGAACATCACTGCAGTTAGAGTTATAAGTAATTTGCTGCTTTTATTTCATTCCAATCTTTTTGTGGTTGTTATGCTAGGAGAACAGAAGCGGGGATCTGGAGCCTCCTTTGTTTCTTTCTCTTAATTATATACTGTTTGCAGAATGATCTCTGTCAGTCAAACTTTCAGAGAAGCCAACATTTTTCTACTTTGCAAAATTGTAACTAAAAAAAAAAAACCAAACAAACTGCTTCACAAGGAGTACCTTATACAGCATTTTGTCTTTTTGATCCTGAGGAATTCATCATATCTAATAACATATATAACAACAAACTGGTATCCCAACCTGAAAGCAGGTAAAGGAACCAGTAAGGAATGCATGGGATTGTTTCTTCTCTATAATTTAGGAAGTCTGTGTGATATGACTAAGGACTGATCAATACAACCAGCTTGCCCAGCATGGTTATGACCCAATGTTAATTTCTCAAGGTATAAATGCATAATAATGTAATTTGTCTGCTCACAGACATCAAGAAGGGAATCTTTAATGATATCCATTAAAAGTGCCATTTTAAAATTTTTGATGGTTTGAGTGCTGTTAACCATCTCACCTGCTATGCTTTATTTCACAGTAGGTAATCATTTTCACTCTGGGCTGATGGGTATTGTACATTACAGAGAGATGCTTCTTTGATCATTGGTGACTGCCTTCTACAGCACCCCCAGAGCCCTTTTTTTTTTTTTCAAATTCATTTACAGAATATGAAAAGGTTCCCCAAGTTCAATAGATTCACTGATTGAAAATAGACCCATGACACAGTAACCTTTTTAATAAAATCACTTTGGTGAGATTGACAAGTGTTCTACCAATTTCCCCTTTTAGTTGCAAAACATGTTTTAAAATCTGTTCTGAAAGGCCATGGGAAAGGCAAAAAGGGTTGATGCTTGATCTCACAACATAGATTGGAGAGGTAAAGAAACAGGGTGATGCACCAGAATAATGTGTTATTATGTGACCAAAAACAGTGGTAAAACAATTTGAATCCCAGTGGCTTGGTGGGTGTTCTTTGCATACACATGTGGCAAACATGCACTTCATGCATGCAGTGGCTTCCTATTAACCTTCTCTTGCACTCCTCCTATCTCTTTAACAGCTGACACGTGGCAATCTGCTGTGGTGCATGATGCAGCTTAGCATCAAAACCAGGAAATAAAGGTCAGTTTGGAGCCAGGGCAGGCAGGTGGGCCCAGCAGCTGAGCTTCAGAGTGAACTGATTCACTTCCAGATAATCTTCAGAGCTACTGTTTTGGCCAAACCAGTAGAATACCACCCCTGACCAAAAGTGGAGACAGGATTTGAAGATTCAAAAGAGATTTTCAGAGATGACTTTCTTTCCAACTGGTTTATATGTAGGAAACTAGCAGCTGAAGATTGGCATCTGGAAGTTCTCTAAGCAACTTAAATTACTTGCTAGAACTTGTTAGTTAAAGAGATCTTCCAATTTGTGTAATTTGAGTAACCTCAAATTACTTTGGGCCATAGCTTCACGAGAAGGTTGTTCTCAATTCTCTCCCTAGCCCTTGCTAAGGGTGTAATCAGCTTTCCTTTGTAGCACAAGCTCTGTAGGAGAATCTTGAGAGGAGTTCTGAAGTAGTCAAGTCTCAGACATGAGAGGAGTAACTCTTTATTTGTAAAGTCTGGAGCAGTGTTTCATTCAAAGCTCTGTCAACATGAAGCACTCCTTTGAAGCTTCATGTGACCTTAAAGTTCATTTTAATTTGTATGTTCAGAAGTCAGGATGATATCTGTTGTGAATGAATAAATGTGTCAATAAAGTTATCAAGAGCTTGAAGTCAAGTGCTGGGTTCTGACCCTGCACTTCTGATTGGCCGTTAATGGCGACATCAAATTGGTCCGTTCAGGTGAATCTGATTGGCCATTAACGAGCCTCTCCCATTGGTTAACGGAGCTAGCGCTCCCAAGTTTTCATTGGTTGAATAGTTAATAAGTTGCTTACATAAGGAGGCCCGTTTCAGCCATTGAGCTGAGCTGTCACACCATGTTAATAAAGAGTTTTGAAGTTCACTATTTCACCGGCTCATCTCCATTCTTTGCGCCCACGCTCAGTACTTAACACTGGCGACGAGGATGGGATTTGGAGATTTCAGAGCTGACTGAACAACGAAGATCGATAACCGAGCACGTGACTGAACGCACAACGGCGAAACCATGTCCAGTGGCGTCATACCACCCGCTCCATTCGACCCAGCGCAAGAAGACTGGGACTCTTATATGGATCGTTTCCAAATGTTCTTGGAAACCAACAATTTGAAGGATGCCACTACTGGGAACAAACGGGCAGTATTCCTAACGCATTGCGGGCCGACCGTATTCAAGATGGCCAAGGCATTAGCAAAACCAACAGAAGTGAAGTCTATGGACTGGGACATCCTCGAACCTCTACTGAGAGCCCACTACACGGCAATCGTTCCAACGCTCATCAAAAGGCATGAATTTTATCAAAGAAGTCAACAGAAGGGCGAAAGGGTTGCAGATTTCATAGCGGATCTCCAGAATCTGGGAGGCCTATGTGGGTTTGCTGATTTCAAAGAAGCCTTAAGAGACAGAATAGTTCTGGGATTGGATACACCACACATCCAAAGCAAGTTGATAGCGAAAGGCGACATCAGCCTTGCCGATGCTATTGCTGAGGCTACTGCAGCAGAAGCAACCAGGAAGTCAGCTGCCCGAATGTGCCGCAACTGCGCCCCAGGTCACCAACCGACCTGCGAAATTTCACCTCAGTCAGAAGGGCAGCTTATAACCGCCCACCACGAGGACCTCTCTTCGTCATCAGACAGCGACGAAGAAGAGGTCCATCGACTAAGGTCTGAACGGGACCAACGTCAGAATGCAAATTCCTCGATGCGCTCTGCCATGTGTGTGGGAAATGAGGCCATATCGGAAGGGTCTATAGAAGCCAAATAGGACCCAGCCAGCCCTCGAGGGAGGCTAACTATTGCCAACCGACAGGAAGCCATCCTGTAAGGCAAGAACCAGTGAACCACCAATGGAACAACCACTCCTACAGAAACAAAACCATAAACCGCCCCACGAAGCGAGAAGAGGCTCCAAACTATCACGATCGGTCACGCTTCCTCTTTGGATGCCAAGAAGATCCGAGTGAAAGTGGCTATCGAAAACCAGCCCTGCCTGATGGAAGTCGACTCAAGATCGTCTCTCTCGATGTTTTCATGGAAGACCCTCAAGCAACTCATCCCTACAGTCCGGCGACAAGATCTCCTATTCCAAAGACTCATACTCAAAGACTATCAAGGGAATTGGATTCCAGTCATAGGATCCAGTCGAGTCCGGGTATCGTTCAAGAACCGTACAGCATTCCTACCCCTGACTGTGATCAACAAGGACCGGCCTAGTCTGCTAGGCCTCCAATAGTTCGCTCCACTCAGAATTGAGGTGGCAGGCATTCACCGAATCGGTAGCAGCAACTGGGAAGAGGACCTTGTCCAAGAATTCAAGGATGTCTTTGCAGAAAAACTAGGCGAGTACAAGGGGACCCCAATATCATTTAACCTCAATCCCAAAATAGCTCCCATCCACCTTAAGCCTCACTGAGTGCCATTTGCCCTTAAACCAAAGATTGACGAGCAGCTTGATAAATTGATAGCCCAGGGTGTGTTAGAACCAACCAATCACTCTTCCTGGGAGACCCCAATCGTTACACCCATTAAGCTGGATGGTTCGATAAGAATTTGTGGGGACTACCAAGCCACCCTGAACCACGCCCTTCAACAAAACGCATATCCGGTACTGGTGGTGCAGCACCTCCTCCATTCCCTGGGGGGCGGAAAAGTCTTTGCTAAACTAGACTTAGCCCAGCCATACCAACAACTGCCGGTAGACAAATAAACGGCAGAGGCACAGACAATCGTTACGCACCGAGGTGCCTTTAAATGTACCCAACTCCAATTCAGAGTGAGCGTAGCCCTGGGAATCTTTCATAGTTTGATGGAAAGACTATTACAAGGAATAAAAGGCATTGTTCCATACTTTGATGATGTGTTAATCGCTGCACCTACCCCAAAAATTTTACGAGAATGCCTGAGGTTGGTTCTCCAGAGATTCAAAGATGCAGGGCTTAAGTTTAAGAAAAACAAGTGTGAACTATGCACTGATTGTGTCGAATTTTTAGGATATTTGATTGACAGTAATGGCATTCACCCTACCGATAGCAAATTGAGGGCAATCAAGAATGCCCAAAACCCTGAAATAAAGCCGACCTCCAGGCATTTCTAGGCCTTATCAATTTTTATAATGTCTTCTTGCCGCACAAAGCAACCGTAGCCGAACCCCTACATCGTTTATTGGACAAGAAAGCAATCTGGGTATGGGGACATAGAGAAGAGCAGGCATTTCGAAATGTAAAAAAAATATTGACTTCTGATGCTGTACTAATGCAGTACAATGAGACTTTGCCATTAACAATCACGTGTGATGCATCGCCTTTCGGAGTAGGTGCCATTTTGAGCCACGTTTTGCCAAACGGTAACGAAGCCCCTGTTGCCTATTTCTCGAAAACGCTTTCAAAAGCAGAACACAATTAAGTCACATTGATAAAGAAGCCCTTGCCATTGTGTCTGCTGTCAAGAGATTTCATGAGTATGTGTACGGCCGAGCCTTTACTATAGTGACTGACCACAAACCTTTGCTGGGAATAATAACGGGAGATAACCAACCCCCTACATATTATCTCCCAGAATGACTCGCTGGTCAGAATTCTTGGCTGCCTATAATTATCGGCTGCAACACCGCCCAAGGAAGGACATTCCCCATGCCGACGCATTGAGCTGAGCACCGCTTCCAGAGACCATTGATGACCCCACGTCTACAGTGACAACATTGCAGATCGAGACACTTCGAACACCACCATTAACAGCCCGAGATATCACGATGGAAACGAAACGTGACCCCACCTTAGCATGAGTTCTCAGTTGGGTCGAGCGCGGATGGCCATTGGACCAGATACCTGATGACTACGCCCCATTCAAGAGTCGACAAATGGAATTGTTTTCACAGAAGGGCTGCATTATCTGGGGAGATAGAGTTGTCCCAGAGCGTGTACAACAAGCGGTACTAAGAACCTTGCATGATGGCCACCCCGGCATCGTGCGCATGAAAGCCCTCACACGTAGCTACACATGGTGGCCAGGCATCGACAAACAGATCAAGACGTGGGTCATAGCTTGTCACAAATGCCAGGAAGTAAGCAACGCCCCACTGAAAGCGACTCCAACTGAATGGGAAACACCGCGGGGACCCTGATCCCATATTCATTTGGACTTTATGGGACCTACCAAAGGCTACACATTCTTGTTAATAGTAGATGCCTACTCGAAATAGCTCGAAATCTATGAAATGAGGAATACAACAACCGAAGCAGTCATCAAGAAACTAGACAGACTATTTACAACACATGGATTACCAGATGTTCTGGTATCCGATAACGGACCCCAATTTACCGCATTGTCCTTTGAGCAGTACCTGGCGGACCGTGGTATTTGCCATGTGCTGACTTCGCCGGTGCATCCTGTGGCCAATGGAAGGGCCGAGCGCATGGTACAATTCATCAAGAAAACTACACAAAATGGACTATGACAATATTGAAGAGAAAATAAACCGGATACTCTTTTTGCAGCATATCACTCCACATAGCGTCACCAACAAAACTCCCGCCGAATTGCTAATGGGGCGGAGGCTCCATTCCCACCTCGACCGACTACACCCATCGTACGAACCTGAGAAACCACACAGATCCATCGGGCGATGCCATACCTTCCAGGTAGGCGACTTAGTATTCGCTAAGGACTTGTCGGGCGATCCGTTGTGGGTCGAGGCGACTGTGGTCCGAGTAACCAGCCCCAGATCATACCTCATGGAGTGTCACGCTAATAGACTATGGAAGCACCACATTGATCAGCTACGATCAAGGCTACAGTCAGGAATCTCCAAGTTCCCTGATATCCAAACTGAGCGGGGAGGAGATACGGAGGAAGATGAACTTGGAATAGCAGAAAGTTTTAATGATAGAAACGACGGCGAAACAGAAACACATAAAGAAGAATTGGGGATGGGAGTGAGCTCGCCTCATGGTAATACTGAAGATGTTGGTGACAACGAGAATTCGAACTCAGAGTTAGAGACACCCCTTTTGCCAGATAACGTCCTACCTCAACAAGATTGCAGCCAAATATCGGGTGCAATACGGAAATCAAATAGACTAACAAAACAACCGGCCTAACTCAAGGACTATGTAACCGCACCCCGTAAATGGAACCCGGGGGGGAGGGGTGTTGTGAATGAATAAATTTATTAATAAAGTTATCAAGAGCTTGAAGTCAAGTGCAGGGTTCTGACCCTGCACTTCTGATTGGTCGTTAATGGCAACATTAGATTGGTCCGTTCAGGTGAATCTGATTGTCCATTAACGAGCCTCTCCCATTGGTTAATGGAGCTAGCACTCCCAAGTTTTCATTGGTTGAATAGTTAATAAGTTGCCTATATAAGGAGGCCAGTTTAAGCCATTGAGCTGAGCTGTCACACCATGTTAATAAAGAGTTTTGTAGTTCACTATTTCACCGGCTCGTCTCCATTCTTCGCGCCCACGCTCAGTACTTAACAATATCACAGTGATTAAAACATTCTTCCTCCATACTGATCATGGAACAGAGCCCTTTGATGTGTTTAAGCAAGATGTAGTGGAACTCAGCTAGATCTTTTGCTATAATGAACTTTCATGAGACATGGAGCCTTATTAAAATATTTTCAGGCTTCATAGAGCTCTTGGGCTGTCCAATGAAAACCAAAGCTGGAAAAATATTCTCAAAGAAGATATTGTTACATCTTTCAGCAATAGGACAACACCCTGAAGTTCTTGACAGATTAGTTTCAAGTTATATGGGGCATTACTTAAATATATAATGGGAAATCTGAAATGAGGAAACTTGTTGTTTCATTACCAGAAAGGTTAAAACAAGTCTTCAACTGACATTTCAAGCTTGTTCTTCACTCAAGTTAAATATTCAAAAACACTGAAGAATATCTTGTAATATAACTAATTTTGACTACAGTGGTTTACGAATGGGCCTTCTGAGTGACAGCTTAATCATACACCAACAAAGTGATAATAAATTTCAAAAGCTATTTGAGTTATTGTTTATATATATGAGATTTTATTTTAATAACAGTTTTGTTATTTATAACTCTTGACATGTTTTATACCAGGTTTTTTTTTCAAATGGTTTTCATCCAGTACCAATAAACAGGGGACTTTTTACAGAAGAAAAACTGGATTTTAATGTAGAAGCAGTCCACAAACCAGATCCAGAATTCTATTTCTACATCACTGATATAGAAGTTGTCCCAATTTTGAGCAGGCATGAAATGTTAGGACCCATTTTGTATTTTGAAGACATTTGGGCTTTAGAATCTTTAAAATAATCCAGGCTTAAAAACTTGAAGCTGTGGTTGCAATACAAAAAATATTGAACATTGAAATTCTGTAGTGCATTAAGGACTTGAAAAAAAGGAGAACCCCACTCTTTGCTTTGAATGTAAAAAGCTGCACATGCACATGCCTAAACTTCATTCCAATGATGTCAATGAGCAGAAGAAAAAGTTTAAAAAATTGGAACTGTTTGTATTGTAAGAAGAGATTATTGTTGTGATCATTGTTGCAAAGATTCTTGGACTTTGTGTTTGAATTTCTTCTTTAAGTATGATGCTTAGTTGCAAAAGCACTCTTTGTTGTTTTTAAGTTTTTAGAACCTAAAAATTTAAAATGTTTTTAAAATAATTTTAAATAGTCATTGATTGATATAGCTTGCCAATATATACAAATAACTCTTTGACTTTTTTATTATGTAGTATTAGTATCAATTCTTTGAGATAGGGGAGGGCAATTCATTTTCCCAAGGGGCCACATGAGAAATTGGGACTGTTGTGGAGGGCCAGACCAGTGTAATCTGATTTGATGTCCTCAAACTCCATCACCTGAACTCCTCAGGTTGCTCCAGGTGAGAGACAGATATTGCAGATGAGTGCACACTGGCTGTGCAGAATCAGATCCAATTCAATGTTTCTCATGCTCCCTGAGGCATGCTTATTTACATTTTTGTTTCTAATTTCAGGTTGATTTCATATGGTCCACACAAGGTCAGCCAAAGGGCTGAATATAGCCCGGGGACTGTAAAATGCCCAGTATTTGGGAAGAATGGTGCATGGTAATTATACAAAATTATACAATGTTACTGTCTCTTCTCCTTGTGGACGTCTACCAAAACTGAAGTTCAAAATTAATTGAGGTAGCACAGCAAATTGTTTTTTTTAGCAAAGCAGCACGTTCTTTCTCTTAAAGCAGAGTTTGCTCTTAGGTGGTACAAAGCGCAGCTGCTCAGAAATTAGTGTTTTTTTCATATGTTCTTGATCTAATATGCTTCCTCTTCGATGTCACCCAGAGCAGAGCCTAGAGGAAAACTGCAGGGTACTAAATATGGCATTAAATATTTGAAGAAAACCAGAGGGAGAAATATACATAGTAATATCTTGTTTTGTTTTCCTTCTCAAATGACACTCACTGCAGCTAGCAGTTTCTTGATCAGCATTTTGATTAATCAAGAGCATCTCTTAGTCTCATTTGGATTAAAATCATTTTGAAATCTTGTTAATTCCAGATGTGTCAATAAAAGAAGGGATATGTTAAAGTGTCAGTTTCTCAAGGTTGGGCATTGAGCTCTGCAACACTTTTAAGGAATTCTTCACTTTGAGCCAGATTCATGAATCAAACTGGAGACTAGCTCTGAAAAAAAAAAACAATCAAATCAGTCAGGAGGCTTAATCACTACTCATAGCTGTTATGAACTAATAAAAGCGCTCAAATAAAGTTTTAACAAACCTTAAGAAAAAGCAGGGTTCTAATTCTGCACTTCTGATTGGCCGATAATAGTGATATCAGATTGGTCCGTTCTGGGGAATCTGATTGGCTGTTAACGAGCCACTCTCATTGGTTCAAGGGTTTAACACTTCCATGTTTCTCATTGGCTAATAGGTCAGCAGCCTGCCCTATAAAAGGGCTGCTGCTGCCCTAGGATTTTTGCTCTGTTTAGGATGATTAATAAAGAGTTGAAGTTCACTGTTCACTGCCTCATCTCCGTTCCTTGCACCCATGTGCAGAACTTAACACTGGCGACAAAGGTGGGATGCGGAGACATCAGAGCTGACTGAACACTACAGAGCACCAAACAGAGCACGTGGCTGAAGGCGCATCGACAATGGAAACCATGTCCGGCGGTGCCATACCACCCGCTCCATTTGACCTAGCACAAGAAGACTGGGACTCGTACATAGACCAGTTCCAGATGTTTCTGGAGACCAATAACTTGAAGGATGCCACTACGGGGAAAAAGCGAGCAGTGTTTCTGACCCATTGCGGGCCTGCCATCTTTAAGATGGCCAAGGCACTAGCGAAACCGGCTGAGGTGAAAACCATGGACTGGGACGTCCTCGCACCCCTTCTACAGGCCCACTATGCACCCGCCGTACCAACACTTGTCTGAAGACATGAATTTTACCAGAGGGACCAACGGAAAGGAGAGAGCGTTGCAGATTTCATCGTGAATCTCCAGAATCTGGGAAGCCTCTCTGGGTTTACAGACCTCGAAGAAGCTCTGAGAGACCAAATAATTCTGGGATTAGAAGACCACACAACGCAGAGCAAGGTCATGGCCAAAAGGGACATCGACCTTGCTGATGTCATCAAGGACGTTACTGCAGCAGAAGCAACCAGGAAGTCGGCCGCCCAAATGAGCCGCACCAACACACTGCTCCGTCAACTTGCCAGCGATACCTCACCTCACCTAGAGAGGCACACAACAGTGACCCACAACGAGGACCTCGAATCGCCATCAGAAAGTGATGAGGAGGAGGTCAACTGGCTCTGGTCTGAACGTGACCAATGCCACCAGCGGAATCAAAGACAACCAGACCAATGTGCGGGTTGTGGGGCAAATCATCCGCGATCAGACTGCAAATTTCTCGACGCACTCTGCCATTTTTGTGGGAAAAGAGGCCACATCGGGAAGGTCTGTAGAAGCAAGCAGGGATCCAGCCCACTTCAGAGGGGAAACAACTACCGCCAGACCACAGGGAATCGCCCTGTGAGTCGGGAACATTTGAACCACCAATGGAACAACCACTCCTACAGAAATAAAACACTGGCCATTTCAATGAGACGAGAAGAGGCACAACAAACCATTACAATTGGTCACACCTCATCATTAGATGCAAAGAAGATCCGAGTGAAGGTCGCCATCGAAAACCAGCCTTGCGTGATGGAAGTCGATTCAGGATCGTCCCTCTCGATGGTTTTCTGGAAGACTCTTAAACAATTAATCCCTGCCGTCTGGCATCAAGACCTCGGAGCCCAAAGAATCATACTCAAAGATTATCAGGGGAACCGAATTCCAGTCGTTGGATACAGCCAAGTCCAAGTATCATTCAAAAATCATACTGCGTCATTACCACTGACCGTCGTCGACCATGACCGGCCTAGCTTGTTAGGCCTTCAATGGTTCACCCTACTCGGGATCGAGGTAGCCGGCATTCACCAAACCAGAAGCGACAACTGGGAGGAGGCCATCATCCAGGAATTCCAGGACATCTTTGCAGACAAACTAGGCGAGTACAAGGGGACCCTGATATCATTTAACCTTAACCCTGAAGTAGCCCCCATCCACCTTAAGCCTCGTCGGGTAGCTTTTGCCCTAAAACCAAAAATTGACGAGCAGCTCGATAAATTAATAGCCCAGGTTGTTTTAGAACCAACTGACCATGCTCATTGGGAAACCCCAATTGTAACACCCATCAAACCGGATGGATCGTTAAGGATTTGTGGGGACTACCGGGCCACCCTTAATCATGCCCTTCAACAGAATACTTACTCGGTGCTGGTGGTACAACACCTTCTCCATTCCCTGGGAGGGCAGAAAAGTCTTCGCTAAATTGGATTTAGCACAGGCATACCAACAACTGCCTGTAGATAAAAAAACTGCAGAGGCATAGATGATCATCACACACCGAGGTGCCTTTAAGTGCAACTGACTCCAATTCGGAGTGAGCATAGCCCCAGGGATTTTTCAAAGTCTGATGGAGAAACTCTTGCAAGGGATCAAGGGGGTCGTGACATACTTTGATGATGTTTTAATTGCTGCCTCGAATAGAGAAGTACTAGAAAAGCATCTTAAAATGGTTCTCCAGAAATTTAAAGACTCTGGCCTTAAGGTTAAAAAAAATAAATGTCAACTGTGTACAGATAAAGTAGAGTTCCTGGGGTACCTAATAGATAAACAAGGCATTCACCCCACTAATAGCAAACTAAGGGCAATCAAAAACGCCCCAAGACCCAGAAATAGGACTGATCTCCAAGCTTTCGTGGGGCTCATTAACTTTTACAACATCTTCTTTCCCCAGAAAGCAACCGTAGCTGAGCCCCTACATAGACTTCTTGACAAAAAAGCAACCTGGGTCTGGGGACACCGAGAGGAGCTTTCCGACATTGCAATCAAAACAAAATGAGATCCTGTCTTGGCACGAGTTCTTAGCTGGGTTGAACGAGGATGGCCAATAGAACAAACCCCTGACAACTTCACCCCTTTCAGAAACCGGCAAACAGAACTTTTTTCGCAAAAAGGCTGCATCCTATGGGGAGATAGAGTCATCGTCCCAAAGCGGTTACAACAAGCAGTATTGAAAACATTGCATGACGGTCACCCCGGCATTGTGCATATGAAAGCGCTCGCACGAAGCTACGCTTGGTGGCTGGGCATCGACAAACAGATCAAAGCCTGGGTAAAGACTTGCTTAAAGTGCCAAGAAGTCAGCAGTGCCCCACCTAAAGCAACTCCAACAGAATGGGAAACCCCCCGGGGGCCGTGGTCCCACATCCACGTTGATTTTGCAGGACCTACTAAAGGACATACATTCCTCCTAACAGTGGATGCCTATTCCAACTGGCTCGAGATCCACGAAATGAAGAATACTACAACCGAGTCCGTCATCCGAAAATTGAATGGGCTATTCGCAACGCATGGGCTGCCAGATGTTCTGGTCTCCGACAACAGACCCCAGTTCACCGCCCTGGCGTTTGAACAATACTTAGCGGACCGGGGTATCCGCCATGCGCTAACTTCACCAGTGCACCCTGTGGCTAACGGCAGGGCTGAGCGCATGGTACAATTTGTTAAAAAAGCTCTCCACAAAATGGACTATGGGGACATTGACGACAAAATAAAGAGAATACTCCTACTCCAACGCATCACTCCGCACAGCATCACCAACAAGACTCCAGCTGAACTGTTGATGGGACGCAAGCTCCATTCCCACCTCAACCAGCTTCACCCATCCTACGAGCCAGAGAAACCCTGTGGATCTACCGGAAAATGCCGCGAGTTCAAGGTAGGAAACTTAGTTTTCACAAAAAACCTCTCCAGCAAACCATCATGGATCGAAGCAATGGTAATTCAAACCACCGTGCCCAGATCGTACCGTGTGCAAACCTGCGATGGAAAAATATGGAAATGCCATGTAGATCAGCTTCGCTCTAGGCTACAATCCAGTTCCTGCGACTCCTGTGACTCCCAAACTGAGGGGGGAAGGAATGTCGAAGAAACCGTATTTGAGATGGTGGAAAGCAGAATCGAAGGAAGTCAGCAATCGGGCGCGATAAATGAAGAAGAATCAGGGAGGGGACTCTCCTCGCTACAGAGGAATACCTCAATGGAGGTGAGCCAACAAAGATCGGAGGACAACAATGACAGAATTAGTGGCACCGAGTCGTCCAGTGAGGATGTGGAACTGCCTGTATCAGATATGTCCACAAACGTCCCGCCGAAACTGGATGACAGACAGGTACCGGTGGGACAGCGCAAATCCAATAGACAGTTAAAACAACCTACATATCTTAGGGATTACATCACCGCACCCCTCAAACGGAACCCGGGGGGAAGGGGTATTATGAACTAATAAAAGCGCTCAAATAAAGCTTTAACAAACCTTAAGAAAAAGCAGGGTTCTAATCCTGCACTTCTGATTGGCCGATATTAGCGATATCGGATTGGTCCGTTCTGGGGAATCTGATTGGCTGTTAACGAGCCACTCTCATTGGTTCAAGGGTTTAACACTTCCATGTTTCTCATTGGCTAATAGGTCAGCAGTCTGTCCTATAAAAGGGCTGCTGCTGCCCTAGGATTTTTGCTCTGTTCAGGATGATTAATAAAGAGTTGAAGTTCACTGTTCACTGCCTCGTCTCCATTCCTTGCACCCATGCACAGAACTTAACAATAGCCCCTCTTTCAAAAATGTTTCACAGATTAGATTGTGTTTGTAGTGGTTCTAAGGTTGTTACACAACATACATATAATTAACCTGTTTTAATTTGTTAAAATACCAATAAAATATATATTGAACAATGAAGAAGTAAATATTCACTCATATAAAAACAAGTGAAAAATAAATGTTATTTATTTCAGACTGCCTGAATCTGTGAATATGAAGTAAATAAAGTTTGATTGAAACTTTTTTTAAAAAATAAATGGCATAGGAATATATATGCACATATGTGTGCATGTATAACTATCATTCATAACATAAGTTACTACACACATATTGGCAAGCAGAGGAATGAGGTATGCAATGTTATTAAAGTTGTTAAATAAATTAACAAATTATTTGTTAATTAAATTAAATTTAATATAAGTTACTGTACACATATTGACTATCAGTGGAATTTAAAGTTATTAAATTTGTACCAGTTTTGTCATTTATGACCTCTGTTGAAGTTAATATTAATAGATGGACTTGGTAAGAAAGTTTTCAGTCATTTATGAATAATGCTATTATCTTTTTCATGTCTATCATGGATTTTTTTGACTTTTTTACGTGACAAAACTATTTTTCTCCAGTAATAAATTATGGACTCTATATAGTTAATTCCTCTCTATGGAGATTTGTGACACTGATGTCCTTTAGTCAATTCTGCTAACATCTTCTTTTTTAGACATGAGGATTACTATCAAATTTAATTTGCTTTTGATTTTAGCCCACACTGAAATTTGGAATATAGAGGGCACAGGTTAAATACTGAAACAGAAATAATAAGAGAGACACAGAGGAATTTTTTTGAGATTATTGATATCGTCCAAAAGTTTTAAAATCAGTATAATTATACAGATTCTAAGCAAACGTTTCTCAAATTGTGTTGTTGGTCAAGGAGACTCCAGGTCATGCATGGATATTGACAATCTAAGTGGTGGCAGTAAAGAGAAAAAAGTAAAAGCTGGATTTAACAGGTGGATACTCAAACTGGATAGGGTAGAGCAGGGATGTCAAACTGGCAGCCCATGGGCCGGATAAATCACGTACAGACCACACACCGTCCACTCCGTAAATGGGAAAAACATTGTAAAACATCACATGATGGCAAAATGATTCTGTGAGTTTGACACCCATGGGTAGAGGGACTAACCAGACCTTTCAAAAATGGTGATGGCATAATGTATCATTGGTACTGTCATCAACATATCACTTTCATAATTTAGACAGATAAAATTTTCCAAAAAGTGAGTAATAGTTATGAAATCTGGAACTCTGAATACATATTCACACTAACTTCAATCCTCCACTCTGATCATGAATTAAAATTGCTGTGTACATATTGCCAGGATAAATGTGGAGATTTTTGCTTAAGAAAAAAAATGAATAATTTCAAATGGGGAAAAGTATGGCCATTAAAATATTTCATTAGATAGTGATACATAGTTCACTACACATCATCAATAAAGCATGTATTTGTGTGAGTGTTTGTGTTGTTTTTGTGTTTGTAACATATAGTATAAGGAATCAGGGATCATTTGATAGCAAGTGAGGATTCAATTTGATATTAATTGTTGTCAAAAATAGTAATCTAAGATAGACATGAAAATGTTTTTCAAAAATTTTAGTTGTCAACCCAATTCATATTAGGGTGTAAAACCAAGCATGTATGCATGAAATATATCCAACTTTGTGAGGGAAAATGAAAGTACATTGTACTGATCTTCAGATCTACTTATCTTTACAGAAAACAACAATTCCTAGCCCAGAAAATACTATAAAACATCATTTAGTTTTGCCTATTTGTTGGGAAAAGCAGGCAAAAATGTATCAATTTGACCAGGTTTGTCTTAAGTTTAGGTTCTGTTCAAATACTGCATGAATAATACAAGTGATGGAAATAAAGAATAACTGTGAATTAGTAGTGAGCACTGTTAAGTATGGAGCATGGGCGAGAAAGAATGGAGACGAGCCTCTGGAACAGTGAACTTCAACTCTTTATTTACATAGTGACTGCTCAAACTCAATGGCAGTTATAGCCCTCCTTATAAAGGCAACCCAATAACTATTAACCAATAACAATCTAGGAGCGCTAGCTCCCTTAACCAATAAGAACGCTCCGTTAATGGCCAATCGGATTCCCCGGAACGGGCCAATCCGATCCTGCCGTTAACAGCCAATCAGAAGTGCAGGGCCAGAATCCTGCACTTGACTCCAAGCTTAAGATATCGTTATTAAGGCCTATGCATTCACAACACCCCTTCCCCCTGGCTTCTGTTTACAGGGCACAGTTACATAGTCCTTTAGGTAGGCCGGTTGCTTTATTAGTCTTTTTGATTTTCGCTGTGTGTTTTGCATTTGGCTGCAATCTCGCTGAGGTAGATCGTTGTTTGTCGACGGGGTTGCCTCTGGTTCAGAGTTCATGTTTCTGTCGTCTCCAATATCTTCGGCAACTCCCTGAGGTGAATCTATTCCCTTCTCTAGTTCCAATTCCTGTGTCTCTATTCTGCCATCGTTCCCTTCGAACGGGTTTTCTTCTAATTGAAATTAGTCTTCTTCCATATCTCCCCCCCCCTCAGTTTGGTCATAAGGGAGTTCAGAATTGCCCAACCGGAGCCGTGATCATAATTGATCGATATGGCGTTTCCATAGTCTGTCGTCAAGGCATTGTACAAGGTAGGATCTCGGGCCGGTTACACGAACTACTGTCGCCTCGTTTTTTGCGTATACCAAATCGCCTCCATGGAAGGCACGACATCGGCCGCTGGATCCTAGTGGTTTTTCCAGTTCATAAGCTGGGTGTAACCAGTCGAGGTGGGAGCAGAGTTTTCATCCCATTAGCAGTTCGGCGGGAGTTTTGTTGGTGACACTATGAGGTGTGATGTGTTGTAAAAAAAGGATTCAGTTGATTTTGTCGTCGATGTTATCATAGTCTAATTTCTGCAAGGTTTTCTTAACAAATTGGATCATGCGCTCAGCCCTGCCATTGGTCGCAGGGTGCACAGGCGAGGTGAGCGCATGTCGGATGCCACGATCAGCCAGGTACTGCTCGAAGGAAAGCGCGGTAAATTGGGGCCCATTGTCAGATACCAGAACGTCTGGTAATCCGTGGGTTGCAATACTGCCCGGTATTGCAGTCTTTCCAATTTTTTGATAACCGCTTCAGTGGTTGTGTTCGTCATGTGGTGAATCTCGAGCCAATTCGAGTAGGCATCAATGGTTAGAAGAAAAATGTGGCCTTTTGTCGGCCCCGCAAAATCCAGGTGAATACGGGACCAGGGTCCTCGTGGTGTCTCCCATTCGGTAGGGATGGCTTTTGGTGGGGTGTTGCTCACTTCCTGGCATCTATGACAAGCTTTAACCCAATTTTCAATTTGCTTGTCGATGCCTGGCCACCATAGCTTTGTGCAAGGGCTTTCATCCGCACAATACCGGGGTGGCCATCATGCAAGGTTCTCAGTACTGCTTTTTGGAGTCATTCTGGGATAACAACTCTATTGCCCCAGATGACACAGCCTTTTTGAGAGAACAACTCCATTTGTCGAGTCTTGAATGGTGTGAAGTCATCTGATAATTGGTCCAATGGCCATCCGTGTTCTACCCAGCCAAGGACTCGCGCCAAGGTGGGGTCACGTCTGGTTTCTCTCGCGATATCTCGAGTGGTTAATGGCGGCGAGTGGAGTGGTTCAATTTGTAACATGGTTACCGTTGGTGCGGGATCATCGAGAGTCTCTGGAAGCGGTGCTCGGCTCAATGCGTCGGCGTGGGGAATGGTTTTAATAATTATAAGTAGCCAAGAATTCTGATCAGCGAGTCATCCTGGGGGATAATATGTAGGGAGTCGGCTTATCTCCAGCTATTATCCCCAATAACGATTTATGGTCAGTCACGATAGTAAAAGCCCGGCCATACATGTACTCATGAAATCTTTTAACGGCCGATACAATTGCGAGGGCTTCTTTATCGATTTGGCCATAATTTCACTCAGTTTTTGAAAGTGTCTTTGAAAAATATGCAACAGGGGCTTCGTTACCATTAGGCAGTACATGGCTCAGAATGGCGCTCACTCTGAAAGGCGAAGCATCACATGTGATATTTAACGGCAAAGTCTCATTGTACTGCATGAGTACAGTCAGAAGTCAGTAGTTTTTTTACATTATGGAACGCCTGTTCTTCTTTATGACCCCATAACCAATTTGCTTTCTTGTCTAGCAAACGATGTAATGGCTCAGCGACAGTTGCTTTATATGGTAGAAATACATTATAAAAATTGATGAGGCCTAGGAATGCCTGGAGATTGGCCTTGTTCTGAGGCCTGGGAGCGTTTTTTATTAATTTACTGTCGGTAGGGTGAATACCCTGACTGTCAATTAGGTACCCTAAAAACTCAACACTATCTGTACACAATTTACACTTATTCTTTTTCACCTTAAGACTGGCATCTTGGAACTTTTGTAGGACTAACTTTAAACAATCCCATAAGATTTTTTTTGTAGGTGAAGCAATTAATACATCGTCAAAATAGGGGACCACGCCTTTAATCCCTTGTAGTAGCCTCTCCATAAGGCTCTGAAATATCCCCGGGGCTACACTGACTCCGAATTGGAGCCGGGTACATTTAAAAGCACCTCGGTGCATCACAATCGTTTGTGCCTGTGCCGTCTTTTCATCAACAGGTAATTGCTGATATGCCTGATCTAAGTCTAATTTGGCGAAGACTTTTCCACCCCCCAGGGAATGGAGGAGATGCTGCACCACCGGCACCGGATATGCATCTTGCTGTAGGGCGTGGTTCAGGGTGGCCCGGTAGTCCCCACAAATTCGGATTGAACCATCCAGCTTAATGGGTGTTACGATTGGGGTTTCCCAGGGAGAGTGATCGATAGGTTCTAGCACCCCCTGAGCTATTAGTTTATCGAGTTGTTCATCGATTTTCGGCTTTAAGGCAAACGGAACTCGACGAGGCTTAAGGCAGATGGGAGCTATTTTGGATTAAGGCTGAACAATATTGGGGTCCCCTTGTACTCACCTAATTTTTCCGCGAATATGTCTTTGAATTCATGGATGAGATCCTCCTCCCAGTCACTTCCGCTGACTCGGTTTATGCCTGCCACTTCAATGCCAAGTGGCGCGAACCATTGGAGACCTAGCAGACTAGGCCGATCTTTGCCAATCACAGTTAGCGGTAAGTACGCTGTGTGCTTCTTGAATGAGACCCGGACTCGGCAGGAACCAACAACAGGGATTCGATTCCCTTGATAGTCCTTAAGAATAAGTTTTTGGAAGCGGAGGTCTTGGCGCTGGATCATGGGGATGAGTTGTTTGAGGGTCTTCCAGGACACCATCAAGAGGGACGAACCCGAGTCGACTTCCATGTGGCAAGGCTGGTTCTCGATGGCCACTGTAAGTCAGATTTTCTTGGCATCCAAGGCAGAAGCGTGACTGATAGTGATGGTATGGTGAGCCTCTTCTTGCTGCAAAACTCAGTTTCTGTAGGAGTGGTTTACTGGTTCTCACCTTACAGGACGGTTTCCTGTCGATTGGCGATAGTTAGCCCCTTTTGAGGCCTGGCCGGGTCCTTGTAAACTTCAGCAAACCCATCCGATGTGGCCTCTCTTCCCGCACTCATGGCAGAGCGCGTTGTGGAATTTGCATTTGGACCTGGCATGGTTAGCTCCACAGCCAGTGCAAGGGCGTAGGGACTTTGGGTGGTGGTCCCGGTCGGACCGCAGTCGATGGACCTCTTCCTCGTCGCTGTCTGATTACAAAGAGAGGTCCTCGTGGTGTATCATTGAAAGCTGTCCTTCTGACTTGGATAAAATTTCGCTTGTCGGTTGGTGTACCGGAGCGCGGTTGCGGCGTAATTGTGCAGCCGACTTCCTGGTTGCTTCTGCTGCAGTAGCATCGGCGATGGCATCCACAAGGCTGATGTTGCCTTTCGCCATCAGCTTGCTCTGCACGCCTGGTGCATCTAATCCCAGAACTATTCGATCTCTCAGTGCCTCTTCCAAATCAGCGAATCCGCAAAGGCCTCCCAGGTTTTGGAGGTCTGCTATGAAGTCGGCAACGTTTTCACCTTTTCGCTGGTTTCTCTGATAGAACTCGTGCTGTCTCACGAGCATGGGCATGGTAATGAGCTCTTAGTAGGGGTTTGAGGTCATCCCAATCTATCGTCTTCACTTCGGTAGGTTTGGCTAGTGCTTTAGCCATCTTAAATACGGTTGGACCGCAATGCATTAGGAATACCGCCCGTTTCTTCCCGGCTGTGGCATCCTTTAAATTGTTAGTTTCCAAAAACATTTGGAAACTATCCATGTGGGACTCCCAGTCCTCTTGCACTGGATCGAACGGAGCAGGTGGTACGACACCGCCGGACATGGTTCTGTCATGTAGCGCTGTCAGCCACGTGCTCGGTGTTTCTTCTTAGTTCAGTCAGCTCAGACGTCTCCATATCCCATCCTCATCGCCAGTGTTAAGTATGGAGCATGGGCGAGAAAGAATGGAGACGAGCCTCTGGAACAGTGAACTTCAACTCTTTATTTACATAGTGACTGCTCAAACTCAATGGCAGTTATAGCCCTCCTTATATAGGCAACCCAATAACTATTAACCAATAACAATCTAGGAGCGCTAGCTCCCTTAACCAATAAGAATGCTCCATTAATGGCCAATCGGATTCCCTGGAGTGGGCCAATCCGATCCTGCCGTTAACAGCCAATCAGAAGTGCAGGGACAGAACCCTGCACTTGACTCCAAGCTTAAGATATCTTTATTAAGGCCTATGCATTCACAACAAGCACCAACCACAAACACAAGTAAACTGTACAAAGAATCAGTACACCTGTAACTTAGTGAAAATTATTAAAGGGTAACAAAGAAAACCCAAACTTTTGCTCAACTTCTGTTTTTGAAGCAATCATATGTAAGATGAGTATACTGTATCTGGTTGAATAAGCAAAAGTTCAGATCAGAGCTGAAGGGCAAATACTGTAACCATTGAACCTGAATAAAATAAAATAAAAAATAAATGAATGATTTCAGATCTTCATGGCTAAATGGTTGTATCTTAGAGTATTGAAGAAATCTGCTGATGGTCTAGCTCAGCTTCAATTCATTATCCTTGAGAAATTGGAGAATGGGTAAAGTAACACCATCAGTCTCTCATCAATACCAAGGAAGTTTACAGAGTAGGCCTTATATCTTGATCTCTAAATACCTTAAAAGCAAAGTGATTAGCTGAATTAGCTTCCATAGCAAATCAAGGGAACACATATGTCTTGACTTAGAATTTACCAAAGTATTTTATGAAATTAGCAAACTAGGTACACGTGGGCTAGATAGTATTGCCATTGCACAGATTTGCAAGTGTTATGAAAATTGAACTCAAAGAGTACTCATTAGTACTTCCTTAGCAAATTGGAGAGAGCAGCAAGTACAGTGCCACAGGATTTGGCTTAAATTAAACCCTTACCTACAATTCCATTGATTAGTTTGAAAATTCCATTGATCAGTGAAGGACAAGTTCATCAAAGTTGTGAATAACACAAAATAGAATAGAATAGAATAGAATAGAATAGAATAGAATAGAATAGAATAGAATAGAATAGAAAAGAAAAGAAAAGAAAAGAAACAAAACAGAGTTGGAAGGGACCTTGGAGGTCTTCTAGTCCAACTCTCCTGCTCAGACAGGAAACCCTATACTATTTCAGACAAATGGTTGTCCAATCTCTTCTTAAAAATTTCCAGTGTTGGAGCATTCACAACTTCTGGAGGCAAGTCATTCCACTGGTTAATCATTCTGTCAGGAAATTTCTTCCTAGTTCTAGGTTGTTTCTCTCCTTGATTGGTTTCCACCCATTGCTTCTTGTCCTGCCCTCAGGTGCTTTGGAGAATAGCTTGACTCTCTCTTCTTTGTGGCAGCCCTTGATGGATTAGAATAGTGAGCTGAAAATAACAGAATAAAATTTAATGGAGGCTAATACATGGATGAAGATTGTGGGGGTGTGGGAAGCACCTGACTTGGTAACAGCATAAGTGAAAACAATTTTATTTGATGACTGTGATTTAGTTCAATGTGGCTATGAGTTCAATGTGGCTATTGCACAATTGCAACTTTGCATTATGTCAATAGATTTTATAGTTCCTAGATATTATAATAACTCCACTTTATTCTGTGCTGGTTAGACATACCTCATGGAGTATTCAAAGAGAGTGGAAAAGCTTCATAGAAGAGCTGTGAAGTCTTTCAGGGGATCAATATGTTTTATGGGAAGTCTGGGAGAACTGCGTATTCTTAGCCTTAAGAAGAGAAGATTGATAAGGGATTTGATAGGACATTTTATATACCTGGAGAATACAGAAGCAAATTAAGACCTAGCAGTCCAGAATTCAAAACTAATAGTTTTAAGTTGCAGAAAGGCTAATTCTAGTTAGATGCTGGGGAGGAACCTGCCTAATGCTAACAGCAGTTTAATGGCAGAATTAAATTAATAGAATGGCAGAATAAATTTGCTAGAGATATGTTGACTGGACATTTCTTCACTGGATGTGTCCCAGCAAAGGCTATATAGTAGCTGTTTGAAATGAACAGTCCAAAGCAAGCAGGGGGGGGGGCTTCATTTATGCATTTATGCATACAAGTAGTCCTCTACTTACAATTTGTATAGTGACCATTTAAAGTTACAACAAAACTGATAAAGTAACTTATGACTATTTTTCACAATTATAACCTTTGCAACAACCCCATGATCATGTGATCAAATTTAGATGCTTGGCACCTGGTTCATATTTATGACCGTTGCATGTCCCAAGGTCATGTCATCACCTTTTATGATCTTCTGACAAGCAAAGTCAATAGGAAAGCGAGATTCGTTTAACAACCAAGTTACTAACTTATCAACTGCAGTAATTCACTTAATAATTGAGCAAGAAAGGTTGTAGAATGGGACAAAACCCATTTAACAACTGTTTCACTTAACAACAGAATGTTGGGGCTCAATTGTGGTTGTAGGTTGAGGACTACCTGTAAACACACACACACACACACATTGTTATAGGCAGGAAATGTTTGCTGGAAAGATGTCATTTCTGTTTGTAAATTCCTCTGAGTCTAGGTGTAAAGCTCACAGCAAAATTAATGGCAAGAATGATCAGGTCAGTATGTGGCTTAATAAAGAATTCTATCAATTTAGTATAGACAATTAAGCAAATAAATAAGCAACAAATGTTTCTGTCTCCATCTTTCTAACCATTTGTTAGAAAATAAAACCAAACCATGATTTTGTAGTTTATCAAGAATCCATCAACATTCTACTCTGAAAACTGCCCAGACTGTGGTAAGATGGGGGTTGATAAATTTTATAAATAAATAAATAAATACATATAAAAAAGGGATAGGTTTTTATCCCCCCCACTCAACTTTTGTCAATTTGTATTTTGTCATAAAAATATCCAAGGCTAGCCTACTACACATAGCAATAACTGAATCATATTTCTTATGTATGCAATTGATCATAACCATAATGGCTATCACCTTGACTTGCCCTGGTGTGGAAACAGTTACTCATTAAACTAGTGCTCATAATATCTTGCAAAGTAGAATAGCAGTTAAGATAACTTAAAATCTCCCTCTGGCTTCTATAACTGATATTTACAAGGGTGGCTAATGTGTGAATTTACACATAAAATTCATGCTTATCATTCACTAGTTAATCTGAGTTTAAACTTGAAACTGAGATTTAAACAGTTTAAACTTTAAATTGTTGAGACAGGACAACAAATATGTTTCATTTTATTAAAGCATTATTTTAATCCTAAAGATCATAGAAACTAGAACATGTTTGAGCAAAAATTTTGAGAGATGCTGTAGATTTGAGGTGAAATCATGTTTTGCATACTGTGGCTTAAGTGTAAATTCATTAAAAAAAATCATTGGTTAAGCAGGAAATGGTGTGATTCTGAATGGCTTTTGCCAGTAAGAGCACACAATAAATAGGCATACTTTTTATATACAATAATATGCAAGTGAAGGTTTCCCTGTCAATCGTGTCCAACTGTAGAGCATGGGGCTCACCTCCATTTCTTGGCTGAGGGACAGCATTATCCAAAGACAATTCCCATGGTCAAGTGGCAAGTATGGCTATATGCCAAAGTTGCATAGAATGCTGTTACCTTCCCATCAAAGTGGTACCTATTAATCTACTTGCATTTGTATGCTTTGGAACTACTAGGTGGGCAGGAGCTACGGTAAATAATGGGAGCTCACTCCATTGCACAGAACTCAGGTCTCGAAGCTGGGCTTCAGTTCTCTAGCTGACAAGCTCAGCATCTTTAACCTCTGAACCATCACATTCCCATGTACAATAAATATACAATAGTAGCAATAGTACTTAGACTTATATACCTCTTCACAGTGCTTTACAGCCCTCTCTTAGTGGTTTACAGAGTCAGTATATTGCCCGCAACAATCTGGGTCCTCAATTTACCAATCTCAGAAGGATGGAAGGCTGAGTCAACCTTGAGCTGGTAAGATTCAAACTGTCGAACTATTGGCAATCAGGAGTCAGAAGGTTTAGCTTGCAATATTGCATTCTAACTATTGCACCAATAAGCTAAATATCAAAATTTGACCATATATATAACACATTTTTTTTTGTGTGTGGTAAAATAACAATATAGGGGAAAATAACAATATCGAGAGAGGTGGTAGGGATTATTTGAATTGGTAAAAAATCACCTTAATTGCCCCTAGTTGCTATTACTATTATTCCAAGTCACGCCCACAGCCATGCCCATAGAGCTGGTAGGGAAAAATTGTGAATTTCACTCCTGTATAGGGGTAAATGAGGTTCTCAAAATCTGAAGAAGTAATTTCTTTATAAGAGTAAAGATTTCATCTTCTTCCTTTGAAGGCAATGAATGAATTTATGAAATAATTGGCAAGAACACTTTTGTTGTTGTAGATACCAAATATCTTTTTCACAGATGCGGTACTGCAAGAAGAAATAAGCTGGAGTATGAAGACCATCATGTCATGGGGTATATACAGGAGCAGTAGTAGTGTAGAAAAGGTGGAATGGGTGGGAATTGAATGCCCTGAGTGTGAGTGATAAGGGGTGTATATGGTGACTTGGGCTGATGCAGATCCTATCTAAAGGGTATGCTTCAGGTGTTCAGTAAGGTTGTTGCTGCTGTCATACTCTGGGGTGGGTGCAACATTGGTGAAGGAAAGGATTACTAACAAAACAAAACAAACCTTCCCAGCCTTATTTATGAATGAATTTGATCTATATAGTTACCCATTACACTTTAACATGACTATAAGCATCTTATAACAAAGCAAATAAAATGTCAGAATTCCGGCAGTTACTCCAATTAAATCATGAGCCTCGACCCACACTCCCAAAACTAAAGAAGATTTATTAGAAGTTAAACATTCCAGCATTTGCCTGGGCATAGCCAACTCTGAGATACATAATTCACTGTCACCCTTGATCCTGCTTCTCCCCCCACTCCTCTGGTTGTATTATGCAACAAAACACATCCATAGCCAACAGTCATCAATCATGCTCTCCAATTAGATTTTTGCATGGCAAAAGCTTCAGTCATCTAATAAGTCTTTGAAGAAAACATAAATGGAATGTACTTTTGATTCCATACTTCTGCCTGCTCTTTGAAACTCCCCCCCTTCTTTCTGTTGACAACTATAAACATGTATACAAAATGTTTTATGAGTTGACATAAAATACTTAAAATACACAATGTAAAAGTCAGAAATGAAAATACATAGTCTAACCTATCATTCATGCAATTTGAAGATTGCTCTAAACATGCCCAATCCTGCCAGCCTAGACACAAAGCAAAGTTTCCAAGGCCTTATGAATGGCCAAGAGGGATGAGGCCAATGTAGTCTTAGGGGAGATGATGTTCAAAAGGGTGATGCTATGGCAAAAAAAATACTCTATTTTTGGGTCCTGTTAATTGCTCCTCTCAAGTCAATGGCACCCAGAACATGCTTTGCTTGCCAAGTAGCTTAGGATGGGCAGAAACAATTGGTGAGAAACAGTTCCATTAGCAACTCAGTCCCAAGCCATGAAGTAAGTACTTAAACGTGACAGCCAGCACCTTCAATTGCACTTAGAAACATGCTGAAAGCTAATGCTATTTAGATATGCCAAGAACTGGAACCAAATATATCAAATATGCGAAAATGGCTACACTGAATGTTAGATTTATAACCTCATAGGGAATGGAAAGTTTTCCTTAAAATAGAAAAAAAAATACTGGCCATTGACAACATTAAAAATTGGGAATTTCTCTTACCTCCACCAATTTCAGCTTAAATTTGATTCTGTTCCATTTGCTTATCTTACAGACAAAGATGTATTTGAAATGCAGGAATGATGAGAACAGCATTTAAAAAAATCTTTGGCAAGAAGTACCAAAGACATTACATTCGGTGTTTGAACATTTGTGACTCTATCATCACCATTGCCCTCTACTCTGGATGAATTGGACAATGGACATACGTAGTCCTTGAATGGAATCTCATACTCTAAAAATATAGGTGTAGCTAGGGTGAAACTCTTACCTAAATTAATTTATATTTCATTATATTTAAAAATAACTACTTTGAATGCTGGGGTTCCCCCACTCTTCTCTTTGTTACAATGCAGTATTTGAAGCATTTCTCAAGAACACCTTAGGGTGTTCACAATTGTGAATTTATTTTCTAGATGTTTAAATAAAAATCTGGAATTTAAAAAAAACAGAATATAATTGAGACTACAGAATGAATGCACAAAAATAATGAACCAACTGACACACTGGATCTACATATAAGAGTTGATGTTTTTATGTTTTGTTTGTCTTATTTGTTTGTAGAAAATTAATAAAATCTTTTTCAAAAAAAAAACAGAATGAAAAATCCCCTTTGTACAATAGGTTATATTTGCAGTTACATCAATCTGACTCCCTATCCATCACACAATTTAGCTTGTGTAATGGAATTTGATGAATTAAGAAATTCTTATGTGGAAAATGAAAGTTCCTAGAAGGTCTATATCAAGCTAACCACAACCAGAAGGCAATTGTTCATCTTTTGGCTGCATCTGGGAACTGATGCCTTGAATATATTCATTTATACATTTCTTATCATATATTATAAATATATGGTATCAAGTGTCGAACTGAAAAAGAACTAGATTATTCACTGACTTGTATTCCCAAACTGGTGAGGATGCAAACAAACCAAACGTACGCACATTCTCAAATACACAGTGACACACACATTCTCAAATACACAATAACAGAATTGCAACATTGATTTCTGCTATTCTCATGTCATTCTCATGCTTTTCAAACAACCCAAGTACCATTATGCTGAAATTATGTTTAAAGGTATACTCCACCACATGGGAATGCACACATCCCTAGCTTTAAAATGAATGTGATCTTCCTCTGCTTGTAATCCAGGCATTCCTCTCTTGTTGATTTACAACAGTTTTTAAATATGGACAAAAAACAACTTTTTTTTACCTCAGGCTGTTGAATTTTCTGCCACTTCAAGACCCTGTTTGAAGACAGGCTTGTTCTCTGGAGCATTTCAGACAGTCCTATTTAGCTTTGTGATTTATTTTCCAGTAGTTGTGACTTCACAGATGCTTCTGGCAGAAGATGCTTTATAAATGTGCATTGTAGTATACCTTACAACTTATGGCAGAGGCAAGTGGGAATTGTCTGCGAGTTGAAACTCAACCTGCATTGATCAGTCATTTCCCCCCTACATGTTCTGGGAATATGTGATATGTAGTGAAGTGTTAAAAGTGGTGTTATAAAAGTGGTAAGAACCAGGAGTGGATGGAGACAACTACTTTCTCTGACTTCCTCTCTACCCTTTCTCTCTCTCTTCCTCCCTCCCCTCTCTTTCTCCAAGCTCCAGGATAACTAAAGCAAAGTCTGAACTAATGCCTTGCAGCAAGTTTTAAAATTATCTTCAATATGAAATTATCCTAAGGGCCATAAATTTTAAATTTTGCTATAGATCAATCTGCCTTCCAAGCTTATCTACTTCACTGAGTTCTTTTTACTTATAACTTGAAAAGATTATAAAACCTATATGCATTCCAAGTCCACTGTATGAAAGCATGTGTGTGTGTGTGTGTGTTTGAATTGTGATGTCAATTGTCTAGTTTAGAAAAATAAAGAACATTTTGTAAATAAGTGGGAAGTTGAGTAATTAGCCTCCTGACCAATAAAGAGCACCTGAATCCATAATAATAATATTAAACAATAACATCTGCCTATCCAAGGTTCTTTGGAAGGACTAAACAGAAAGTTGAATATACCAAATCCAGCCTAAAGAATAGAAGAAAAAGAACTAGAGAAAATAATAAAATATAAAGACCTACAAATAGAAGTAGAATGACTATGGCAAAAAACAACAACAACAAATAAACTAAGAGGCACTTTGGGTGCAACCTCAAAATATTTGGAGCACTACTTAAACACCATTGTCATTGACAATGTCACTATCAGTCAATTGCAAAAGGCAGCTTTACTTGGAATACAGTAGCTTACATCTTGCAATACTTTTACTATTATTATTTACTATTATTACTAATAATAATATAAATAAGATTCATAGTATTAATACTTTTAATATTATTAATCAACATCTGTCCATCCCAGGTCCTGAAGAAGGACTCAATAGGAGGATACAAATGCCTGATCCAGTCTAAACATCTGGCTGATTATGTGACCAATAAGAATAATTGCAACCAGTCTGAACATCTGGCTGGTTGTGCAATGGGCCATTATTGACAAAATAATAATAATGAAAACTCAGAGTATGCTTTTTTCTTGTTTTTTCCTTTTCCTTCTATTTATAAGAAAAAATTGACATATAAGCTTCTTCATAGGAGACTGTAAATGAGCTTTACCCTAGCTAATTATTGCCTGGCATAGACTACATAACTACATGTCTATATTCATAATAGCACAATTACATATACTTGCTGCAATATCTATATATCTTCCCTATATCTCAGCTGTTCCATATTATTATGGAGAATTTTGGAGAATCATTTGCCTGGCTCAGCTATAGTACTTTTCGCTTGTCATCCTATAGTCTTTTTTTGATTCTTATGGATTCTTTCATGGTTTTAAATAAACCATGACCCATTTTGATGATGATAAAACAAGATTATTTTGTGGGTTTATACTATATATACTCTTTCTATATATACTGCCTTGCAGTTGTCTTATAAAAAAGTGGCAGTGTTAAGAGAGAGAAAAATTCACTATAGAAAGAAACAAGAAGCAAGTAAGTTCAAAGGTCAGATTCTGGATGTTTTAAAGGGAGAAAAGAAAATGTAAAATATCATATATAAAAAATAATGTTTGCTTCCTTCTTTGTAGCTTACAAAACTGAATGGGGAAGCTTTTGAGAATTGTTATTCGGTGAATTAAAAAATTAGAGAAAACAGGCTACTTTGCCTCTATATTTCATCTTAAAATGTGGCATCAATTCTAATTCAGGTGGATTGAGTTTCTACTGGTGTTCATTGATTTCTGCACAATATTCCATATCTTCATACCATGAATGATTGTGGGAATCTTCAACAACCTGAAAAAGAATGTCACAGTTATGTTTACTGCTGGAGTTCAAGATCAACTAATACACTGCTGGCTAATTTAAAAAAATCTGTGCAAGAGAAATATGATCTTCACAATTTGTGATGAGGCATGAATACAATTCTCTTGCCTCCCCCCCCCCAATATTTTAGATGGGTCTGCTTAATAGTGAGACAGTATACTGGTGCCATGCTCAACTCCAACACTGCAGCAATGAAGAGTTATTAAGATAAAGGGAAGAGAAGATTAGCATGACCATTTATTCCCTGGAGCTCCATAAGCACTTAGATGAATAGAGTCATATTCTCTATTCAGCTTATCCCTGAATTCATGGATGTATTCTAAATCACTGGTGGGAGAACTGGTGCGTTGATGAGCTGAATTGATTGACAAATTTCCAGTCTGAAAATCTTCCATTAAATTTCCTTGACCAATCAATCTAGAAAACATTTTTTTCTTAGTAAGGTAAAGGTAAAAGTTACCCTCGCACATACATGCTAGTCGTTTCCAGCTCTAGGGGGCTCATCTCCATTTCAAAGCCAAAGAGCCAGAACTGTCTGAAGATGTCTCCGTGGTCATGTGGCTGGCATGACTAAATGACAAAGGTGCACAGAATGCTGTTACCTTCCCACCAAAATGGTCCCTATTTTTCTACTTGCATTTTTACAAGCTTTCAAATTACTAGGTTGGCAGAAGCTGGGACAAGTAATGGAAGCTCACTCCGTTACACAACATTAGGGATTCAAACCACCAAAATGCTGAATTTTCTGATCAACAAGCTCAGTGTTAACCACTGAGCCACCACGTCCCCACTACTTACTTTTTCTTAGTAGACGTACCCAATTAGAATTTGCTATTGGAGCCAGGCATTTGATATTCAGAAACTCCACATATCCCATTCATTAAAATATCTTCACTGGTGCCCACTAAAAGGGTACAATGCAAATAGGTTAAGTGACCTTCCAAATATTGAAAAGCCATTCTAGAGGATATTTAGGGATTGATTAGGGAGTAATGAACAACAGAATCAGTTTTATTTTATTGCTCTATAGTTTTATATTGCCTAATGTATATATTGTATTTTATTATAAACTGTTATATAAACAGACTATGCCAGACAAATTTTATTGAATTCTTTGACAAAGTGACAAAATTAGTGGACCAGAGGAATGTGGATATAATTTATTTGGATTTCACTAAGGCATTTGATAAAGTAAACCTTAAGCTACTACTTGATAAGATAGAAAAATGTTAGTTGGACAGCATCACCACCAGATGGATTTATAACTGGCTGACCAACTGCACTCAATGTGTAGTCCTCAATGGAACTGCATTTAAATGGAGGGAAGTATGCAATGGGGTACCCCAAGGTTCTGTTTTAGGCCCAATACTCTTCAAAATCTTCATCAATGATTTGGACAAGGGGATAGATGGGGAACTCATCAAATTTGCAGATGACACCAAGCTGGCAGGAATAGCCAACACTCCAGAAGATAGGCTTAAGATACAGAAGGATCTTGACAGACTTGAACACTAGGTGCTGTCTAACAAAAATGAAATTAAATGGTGAAAAAAGTAAGGTTCTATGTTTAGGCAAGAAAAACAACATGCACAGATACAGTGTATGTGGTACCTTGCTCAATAGTAGTAACTGTGAGAAGAATCTTGGAGTCCTAGTGGACGATCATTTTAATATGAGCCAGCAGTGTGCTGCAGCTGCCAAAAAAACCAACACAGTTATAGACTGCACAAACAGAGGGATAAAATCAAGATTGCATGAAGTGTTGAATCAGGTGGGATTCAAATTTTTTTACTACCGGTTCTGTGGGTGTGGTTTGGTAGGCGTGGCAGGGGAAGGATACTGTAAAATCTCCAGTCAGAGGTGGTATTTGCCGGTTCTCTGAACTACTCAAAATTTCCCTTACTGGTTCTCCAGAACTGGTCAGAACCTGCTGAATACCATCTCTGGTTAATACCACTTTATAATGCCCTGGTAAGGCTATACTTGGAATACTGCATCCAGTTTTGATCACCATGATGTAAAAAAGATGTTGAAACTCTAGAAAGAGTGCAGAGAAGTGCAAGAAAGATGATTAGGGAGGCTAAAATATATAAAGAACTGCTGCTGGAATTGGGTATATCTAGCCTGATGAAAAGAAGGATTAGGAGTGACATGATAGCACTGTTCCAATATCTCAGGGGCTGCCACAGAGAAGAGAGAGTCAAGCTATTCTCCAAAACATTTGAGGCCAGAACAAGAAGCAATGAATGGGAAGGAGAGACATAACCTAGAACTAGAAATTTCCTGACAATTAGAACAATTAATCAATGGAACAACTTGCCTTCAGAAGTTGTAAATGCTCTAACATCTGAAAATTTTAAGAAGAAATTGGATAACCATTTGTCTGAAATGGTAGAGGGTTTCCTGCCTAAGCAGGGGTTGGACTAGAAAACCTCAAAGATCCCTTCCAACTCTGTTATTCTATTCCAGGGGTGTCAAACTGAAGGTCCGCAGACCAAATCTGGCCCATGGGGTACTTAAATCTGGCCTGCAGTGCTGCCCTGGACCAGGTTGCAGTGCCTCTACTAGTCAAAATGGAGTGGGACCCTCCTGAACTCCATTTTCACTGGCAGAGGATTGCAAGAGGCCATCATAGCCAAAAATGGAGCTTGGGAGCCCATTTTCACTGACAGAGTGCTTGGGCTGCCACAGGTGCCCCTGAAATGAGTGATGTTGAGCTGGTCACCCCCACCTTGGCCATGCCCACCCAGCCCCTCAAGGTCAAACATAACCTTGATGTAGCCCTCAATGAAATTGAGTTTGACCCCCCTGTTCTTTACTGCCTAAAATCCCTTCAAGGTTAGGCAATGCCTATATGTGTCACAAATAAGCAGGAACTTTGGGGTATTTTTCTTCACAGATGAAGAAGCTTTTCTTTCCACCTTTGGGCCTGAAATATGAAAAATATGTTATAAAGTATTTAGTAGGAAACCCATGCTTAATTTACAGGGTACAGAGCAGCTTTATAAATCACACTGATGAAAATACACAATGCATATAACATGAATATTAAAATACCATGAATCCATAAAATAACATAAATCCATGAAGCATTTCAGTATGAAGGCCATGGCAGAAAAATGTAGCAATTTAGCAATTTATGCATAATTATGCCTGTATTGTGAGCTTGGCATTATCTATGCTTAACTCTGTCTTTTAATTAAGTACCAACATAAACAAAATTGATCAGTTTAACCTATGAATGGCACATTTGTATTCATGCATTTGTGCATATGACAATGAGTGAATAAGATTGGGCTGAGAAATCAACTTTCATAGTAATGCAGCTGCTAAGTCATTAAAGAGCCTTCTGGGCAAAGCCTGAAAAACTTGCTCATATTTTGCTTTTTCCTAGAAGCTGCTTCTCAATTCTCCCTCAATTGTTGGCATTTTTCTTATAATTTTTGGCTGCCTCATGATTAAGTGGATTTGTGGTATTGCATTTGGTGACTACTTTTTAACTAATAGTTGCTTGTGACTGAGATGTGGATCTGAAAAACATTGTCCAAAAAAGAATTTGCCTCCTATTCTTCAGTCTTCTCCCTCAGCAAACAATCATGCCCATTGTGATAATTAAAACATATGAATGTACAATTGTCTTATATGCAAGTGATACCTTTTTTATGATATTTTGGTTAAAATTTCAAGGATTAGCTAATCCGTGATGGGCTTATTTGTGAGTATTTGATATCTGTAGTATTTTTTAAATATCTATGAGTACATATGGTTGCATTTTCTAAAGAATGAGCCTTTGAGGACATGTCATTTTTACTAATAGATTTTTTTGTACATGTTGCCTCCTGTAGACTGTGCAGTTTACTAGGGATGGAAACTCCATTTTCTTTCAAGGAGGAGGAGGAGGAGATGGAAATAGTGCACTAATACAAGAAGAGCATCCCTCAATGTTTATTTGTACACATTTGAACATCAGTCTTTCTTTCTTTCTCGCGTCCTTTAATCCCGCTAGCAAGGACTGGGAATCATACATGGACAGATTCCTCATGTTCCTTGAATGCAGCAACATGAAGGATGCCACCGGGCCGAAGAAATGAGCCATCTTCCTGACACACTGCGCGCCCGTAGTGTTCAAGATGGCGAAAGCCCTAGCGAAACCTACTGACGTCAAAGAGATGGACTGGGCTGACCTCGAACCATTGCTCCACAACCACTATGCCCCCGCCGTGCCCACCCTCATCAGGTGGCACGATTTCTACTGGAGGGACCAGAAACCTGGCAAAAGCATCAGCGATTTTGTGGTGGAGCTGTAGAACCTAGGGGCATGTGCGGGTTCTCCGACATGGACGAGGCCCTACGGGACCGCATCGTGCTCGGACTTCGGGACCCAGTCCTACAGAGTCGGCTAATGGCTAAAGGCGACATCGCCCTTGCTGACGCCATCACTGAAGCCACCGCAGCCGGGGCAACCCAGAAATCGGTGAACCGCATGCGGAGACTGGACGCCGGAGACCGCACCGTGACCACCGACCCAGGACAAGTGACCAAGGCCCAACCAGAAGCAAGTCACCGCGAGACCACCACCCACCATAGCGAATTCCACTCCACCTCCAACACCATGGACAAGGAGGAGGAAATCCACCGGCTCCTGACGGGACGGGACCAGCGAAATCAGCGCGGTCGTAAGTCGGGGACCATATGTGCCAGGTGCAGAGGCGACCACCCTCGAGCCGAGTGATGTTTCTTCGATGCAGTCTGCCGGCACTGCAACAAAAAGGGTCATATCACCCACGTCTGCCGATTGAGGAAAGCCTACAGCCCCAGACGGCGGGACCACAGCAAGCGGAGACAGGGCAGCACACCCCCCAGAGCCAGAGATCGCCAAGCCGACAGCTGATGGGACCGGAGCGGGTAGAACCGACGAGGTGGCAAAAACCGGTGGAAGGAGGAAACCCACCAGACAGTCATCGGCCATGCATCAACCACCGATGCCCGAAAAGTCTATGTGGAGGTAGGCATCGAAGGCGAGCCATGCAAAATGGAGGTGGACTCCGAGTCCTACCTCTCCATGGTCGCCTGGCAGGAGATCAAACACTTGGTGCCTACCATCCACAAGAAGGGACTGGAGAACCAGAGACTAATCATCAAAGACTACCGCATCCCGGTAGTCGCATCCTGGTAGTCAGAACCGGAAAATTCAAAGTGACATTCAAGGGCCGCACTGCAAAGCTTCCCCTGACGATCGTGGACCGAGACCGACCCAGCCTCTTGGGGTTGCAATGGTTTGCACCGCTCGGCATCAAAGTCACGGGCATCAACCACATCGCCGAGACTGATTGGGAACAGCAACTGGCACGGGACTTCCAGGAAGTGTTCGACGGCACCCTAGGCAAGTACCGAGGGCCCCCCATCTCCTTCAGCCTAGACCCTAACATTCCCCCGAGACGCCTAAAACCAAGACGGGTACCTTTTGCACTTGACAAAAATCAACGAGCAAATAGACAAGCTCATCAAACAAGGGGTCCTACAACCAATTGACCACACCCGGTGGGAGACCCCAATAGTCACCCCAGTCAAGCCTGATGGGTCGGTGAGAATCTGCGGGGACTACAAGGCCACCCTAAATTGCGCCTTACAACAAAGCGTCTACCCCGTCCCAGTAGTGCAACACCTTCTACACTCACTGGGGGGGAGGCAAGGTTCTTGCGAAACTCGACCTGGCCCAAGCATACCAACAGCTGCTGGTCGACATAGAAACCACGGAGGCGCAAACCATAGTCACCCACCAGGGAGCTTTCTGATGTAACCGACTCCAGTTTGGAGTCAGCATGGCGCCTGGAATTTTCCAGAGCCTCATGGAGAGACTCTTGCAAGGCATTAAGGGGGTGGTGCCCCACTTTGATGACGTGCTGGTGTCGGCAACCGACCAGCTAGAACTAGAGGGTTATCTAAGGGAGGTGCTAATGAAATTCAAGGAAACCAGGCTAAAAGTGAAGAGAGAAAAATGCCAGCTTTACACAGAGCGGGTCGAGTTCCTGGGGTACCTCCTAGACCGGCATGGCATCCACCCAACTGCAAACAAAATCAGAGCCATTAAGGAGGCCCCCACACCCAGGAATAAAACAGAACTGCAGGCATTTCTGGGACTGCTTAATTTTTGCAATGTTTTCCTGCCCCAAAAGGTGACCGCGACGGATCCCTTGCATAGGCTCTTGGACAAGGTGGCCACCTGGACTTTGGGAATGCGAGGAATCTGCCTTCAGGAAAACCAAGCACCTGCTCACCTCGGATGCCATCCTCATCCAATACAACGAGACCCTTCCACTCGCCGTCACATGTGACGCCTCACCCTTTGGCGTCGGTGCCGTCCTCAGCCACACACTCCCGGATGGAAGAGAAGCACCCATCGCTTTCTTCTTGAGGACACTCACCAAACCAGAGAGGAACTATAGCCAGCTGGACAAGGAGGCCCTAGCCATTGTCGCAGCAGTGAAGAGGTTCCACAAGTACCTCTACGGCCGCACGTTCACCATCATCACAGACCACAAGCCATTGCTGGGCATCCTGGCAGGGAACCGGACCACCCCGAACATCTTATCTCCCAGAATGACAAGGTGGTCCGAATTCCTTGCCACCTACAGCTACTGGCTCACACACCGACCCGGTAAGACTATCACACACGCAGACACGTTGAGCCACTCACCATTACCCAACCTAGACACTGACCCAGCACCCACGACGAGCACCCTCAGCATAGAGACTCTGCCCAATCTACCCATAACCACGTCAGACATTGTCCGAGAAACTAATAAAGACAAACGTCTGGCGCGGGTGTTACATTGGGTAGAAAAAGGGTGGCCGGAAAAGGACAACGACAAAGCATTCAAAACATTCCGGAACTAGCAAACAGAACTTTCATTACAAAAAGGGTGTGTACTGTGGGGGGATAGGGTTGTTATTCTGGAAAAACTGCAAGGGCAGGTATTGGGTTTGTTACACGAAGGGCACCCGGGCATATTTAGAATGAAAGCCCTGGCCAGAAGTTACGCTTGGTGGCCAGGGATGGACAAGCAAATCGAGGCCTGGGTGGCAAGGTGTCAACGCTGCCAAGAAACCAGACCGAGCCCTCCCACGGCACTGATCCTGGAATGGGAAACCCCCAGGGAACCTTGGTCTAGGGTCCACATAGATTTTGCCGGGCCCACCAAGGGACATACATTCCTAGTAACCGTAGATGCTTACTCCAACTGGTTGGAGGTAAGCAACATGAAAAACACCACCACAGAGGCCGTGACCAAGGAACTTAGCAAACTATTCGCAACCCACGGCCTCCTGGATGTCATCGTGTTGGACAATGGGCCCCAATTTACCTCACTAGAATTTGAAAAATTCCTAGTGGAACAGGGCATACGACACGCACTGACAGCTCCAGCACATCCGGTGGCGAACGGAAGGGCGGAACGGATGGTTCAATTCACGAAAAAAACCATCCAGAAAATCGAACATGGGGAAATCCAAGAAAAAATAAATAAAATGCTTTTTATACAACATATAATCCCAAACACAACAACAAACAAAAGCCTGGCAGAGCTGCTAATGGGGAGAAAATTAAGGTCCCCACTCGACAGACTGCACTCCACATACAACCCGGAAAAACCCCCAAACTCCTCCAGCAAGCACCGGTCCTTTGTGCCAGGCGATGCTGTCTACGCAAAGAACCTAACCGGAGACCCACTATGGGTACCAGCGACCATAACCCAACTGACAGGCCCCCGCTCGTACCGGCTGCAAACAACCGACGGATGAGCGTGGAAACACCACATCGACCAAATAAGATCAAGAACGGCCATAAGAAACACAACCGACACGCAACCAGACACAGACGAACCCCTTAATACAAGCCAAGAGGTGAGGGAATACCCCGAGAACCAAAACCCAAGAGAAAGAAACCAGCCATACTCACCGGCAAGCAGCCAGCCCGAAACTTCACCAGGGAGAAGCAGCCAGGCCAGCTCGACCAGCTCGGAAAGACCAGGTGGGAGCGGTGAAAACTGCAGCTCAACCAGCCCGGGTAGACCGGGAAGGAGCTGTGACAAGCGGCCCGGCAGGGCCTTCCAGATGGTTCCAACGATGAGACCAAGAGGAACAGACAACCCGACCGAACCGGCCAGGAGCCAACCAACAACTGACCTGCGCAGGTCCAGTAGGCAAGTATGGAGCCCCGCCTACTTACGGGACTACGTCACATAGGACCAAACCAAGAGGGAAGGGGTGTTCTGTACGTTCATTTACATTCTTGAAACCCCGTGTTTTGATTGGCCAAAGCGCGGGGTGATCCGATTGATCTAGCGAGCCACACTGATTGGCCCGCTAAGAATCTCCCGCAATTGGTGGAAACGAATCGCAGGAGATTCAAAGCAGCCCTGCCATTGGTCGCGGCTTGAGAATAAAAAGCCACTGTTTTTCCTTTGGAGCGAGATCGGTTCCGGGGACCAATAAAAAAGCTAAAAACCAAGTCACTGACTCAGGGTCTCCTTACCGCGATGGACACGACACACTCCATTATTATTGTTTGGAAATTACCTTCAAAGTTGAAGAAGAATTCAGTGAATGTTATGAATTGCATTGCAATGCATTCCATGTCCTTAACAAGAAATGAAAAATATCTTCAGGAACTGAATGGGCAAGTGATTTCACTTAGAGAGATTATTACTTTGAAGCATTTTATGTTTTAAATAGCCCAATGTGGGTATCTCTTCGTAATCCTTTAAAATTATCATTTGAGAAAAAATTCCCTAGATCGCGTGATAAATAGTTTCCATACTGTTCTCAATGAAGCAAGATATACAGTCTCCTATGAATTTACAGAAGTTACATATTCTTAGCAATCTGAGAACATGAGGGAACAATGTGGTGGATATATTTATATGCATATACATTTCTGTTGGTGCAGAGTTATTTCACAAAAACTGTAACACTCTCCCAACAAGCAAACAATGCAACATTTCTATCTATTAATTAATGAAGGAATAAAAACAATTGTACTTTGTGGTGCATCCTTCCCTCCTGAGTTCCCATTTATTCTCTCTCACCACATGAAGATTTCGTGGGAACTATAGAGAAATAGTATAGATATAATGCAGTGTAATATAAATAGAACCACACAAGCATTTTGAATTTCAAACCTACATCCACAAGTTCTCTGCAAGCTCACTGATAGAAGACCAATGAATAAATACCAGGTGAAAACAATTTCAAAGTGCAGTTTTCCAAGCCATTAACTTTACAAATTGTATTAGAAGGTGAAATTAACAAGTAATATTAACAAATGTAAATTTATTTGTTTTATTTAATTATCCAATATCCATTTTATCAATGTTAATGTTATCTAGTGCAATTGTAAATATTTTTTCTCTTCATCTTTCTCTTCTCTGTCACAATGCTGGCCTTTTGGCATTCCTCTAGAAATATGCATGATTCTGACCTATGGCGTTCCACAAATCTCTGAAAAACCTGCCTCTTCTCCCAGAATTTGGAGTAAGATAATTGTTGAGCTCTTGGCAGATATATGTACAGAATATAGAAATTATTCTTTCTAAATATCTTAATTAATGAAGTCTATCACAGACCTGTAAGATAAATCATCATTATGGTCCTTTTTATTATCATAAGCAGCATTCTGGAAGTTGAGCTAGTGAATATTGTAACTTATTTTTATTATATTTCACTCCCTTTGAATCATTATGTCTTTTAATGCAGTAGTTTTAATTGCATGTGGACTTTGGTGTGTTTATCGTTCTGTATTTTGTTTGGTTTTATATGTTTTAAATAACAGGAAAAGCATTTTGCAATTATTTAAAGAAACTGGAAGAGCAATTTAGCAGGATAAGGTAGAAAGAACTTGCAGTTTGTACACTGCTCTATCCCATGATGTTCTACTGAACTTGTAGTGGTAGAACATAAGGATAGATATTTTCCTCTTTTTAGCTGTCTCTAAAATAAACTATATCAGATTATCCCCATTTTATTAGCATGGTTCAGAACCCTTAATGTATAAACTTGGGATGCAAGTTCACAGGGGCAAATTGTTTGTCATGGTATCACTGCACTCAGGCCATCATTTTGATTCAATTTTAATTTCTGCAAATGCCTACCAGATACATATCATCTGATATGTTCCCATAGGCATTTTTTTTTTTTTTTTGCCCCTCAACATACAAGCAATGGTGGTGGAACTCACTATCAGAATATGGTCAAGACATTTGGAATGTGGATCTCTTTCTAGAAGACCTCCAAGGTCCTTTCCAACTCTGTTATTCTATGTTTTTATGTTTCTTTTCCTTTATATCTTTTTGTCTGCAAGTGAAATGGAATTCCATTGTATGCTGTGAGGTAACTGAACACTGCACCCTAAATGCAAAAGCAAAATTATATTTTAATGTGAAAGGATGAACACATTGCCTGTGTCATACTTGCAGACCTTCATTCATAATCCTATTAGGTTCTATTTTTCCATGCATCTCTTATTTGGAACAATCAATGTGCATGCACATCCATGTTTCAATAATATGTAAATGCTTGCTTTGAAATTGGTTTTTCATTCCCAACATTTCCAAGGTACTGCATAGTCATTTTAAAATGCACTCTTAGAAGCATGTTTAGGTATACTGTATAATGCATATATTTGAGAAATATTGTCTTCCAGAAAAGGGAATGGGGTGGATGTTGCTAACAAATTGTATCAGGAATCAAAGAAATTGAATTTCTCAGGCATTCTTGTTTTAACCCTGGTGTTATGAACTTTGGATCAGGGAAAATGTCATGCGATTTCACACATGAGTGTTTTTTCTGTAATATGATTTCTTGAGATAGCCCTTGATAACTCATGACACAAGTGTTCTTGGTGTTCCAAAGGCTCTACCTACTTCATAGAATTGACATATATTTATTCACATTGTGGTATTCCATACAAAAGCATAAATAATTTTCTGAAGAAAATTGTTTAAATATTGTGTTGACATTACAGTTATTTTTCACTATTGAATATATTTTTTTAAAAAAATATTTTTTCATGGCTAAGTGTGTAACAAACCCTATTGTTCTGTACAATATATTTATTGTAATATGCAATATACTGTATTTTGTATTAAATGTAATTTCAAAATGGAATTTTAAAAATGGGAGTTTCCACACACATATATCATGTATATATGTAACCCAGAAAATTTTAATTCTCTGAAAAATCACACATATTCATTTGATTTAAGGTTATGATTTGTGAACACAACAGTATTTTCTGTAGTTTGCCAGTTATATTTTTGCTTCAAAATATTTAATTTGGTAATCAAAAATAAGCATTTGAATAATCAAGAAATGGATAATAATAAACAATAAAAAACAATCAAGAAAATAATAATAATCAAGAAGAGAAATGTTAGAAAATTCATTAGAAAGTCATTCACATGAGAATAACATGAGAGGATAACATGAGAATCCACTGTTTCATCTTATCTAAAGAAATTTGCAATGCAGTGATTACTGGAGAGGACTCAGTAAAAACAACAGCATTAGAATGGATATGAAACACTGATATTCAGGTCTAAACCAGAAATCACTGTACTTCCTAATGGCAACCCCCCCCCCCGCCATTCCCCCATTTCACATGTTTAATATAGGCCTTAATTTGGGGGGAGGGGCTTAATTTGATTGAATGCCTATAAAACATGCTGGGACTTCCTATTGGGGGAGGCCGTATTGTTGGAGAAACACGGTAGGTACAGTCCAAAAACAAGTTTCAAAGTGGTCATCTGAGCCTGTTTTGTAAGATGCCACTTGTTCTGTCCCTAATTAGCATTCTTGAGATCCCCGCGCTTTAATTGGCCAAAGCGCGGGGCACTCTGATTGGTCAGGCGAGCCGCGCCGATTGGCTTGCTAAGAATCTCCCGCGATTGGTCCATTCGAATCGCGGGAGATTCAAAGCCGCAGCCGCGGCGGCTAAAGGAATAAAAGCCGCGAGCTTTTTCCTTTGCCCCAGTTCGGTTCCTACTTTAAATAAAAGAGCATGATTTGAAGTCACCGACTCCTGGCATCATTTCGCGGACACAACACTGGCGACGAAGGTGGGATCCAGACCCTGCACCGAACCACGTGTCCAACGGAAGCCAGACAAACCACCACAATGGCGAAAATCGCACCACCCGCACCCTTCAACCCTGCCACCAAGGACTGGGAATCGTACTCCGACCGATTCCGCATGTTCCTCGAGTGCAGCGACCTGAAGGACGCCACCGACCCCATGAAGCACGCCGTCTTCCTGACCCACTGCGGGACCGAGGTCTTTAAGATGGCCAAGGTGCTTGCCAAACCCGCCGATGCGACCGCGATGGACTGGGATGTCCTCGAGCCAATGCTTCGGCGGCAATATGCTCCAGAGGTACCCATCCTGATCCGACGCAACAAATTCTACCATCGGGACCAACGGTCGGGTGCGAGCTTCAGCGATTTCGTCGCCGAGCTACGGCGCCTAGGGGGGGGGCTCTGCGAATTCGATAACCTGAACGATGCCCTGCGAGACAGAATCATGCTCGGTTTGTGGGACCCCATCCTCCAGAGCTGGCTGATGGCCAAGGGCAACATCAGCCTAGCAGACACCCTCACCGCAGCCGCAGCCGCCGAAGCAACCCGAACTTCCGCTGACCGCATGTGCAGACAGAACACTGGGGACCGCAGCGGAAACAACAACCCGGCGAGGTCGACCAAGGCCCAACCTGAGACGACCACCCACCAGGGCGACTTCCACTCGGCATCGGGCACTTCAGATGACGAGGAGGACATCCATCGCCTCCAGACAGGCCGTGACCCATGGAACCGGCGAGGTCGTAAGTCGAGGACCAACTGTACCGGTTGTGGCGGCGACCACCCCAGGTCGGAATGCCGGTTTTTCGAATCGATCTGCCGGCATTGCGACAAGAAGGGACACATCGCCCATGTCTGCCGCCTAAAGAAGAACCGCAGCCCGGCACTATGGGACCAGAGCGACCGGAGGAGAGAGAGCACACCACCCCGGACCAGAGATCACCCCTCGGACAACAGATGGGACCGGATCGGACGACCCCTGCGAGGCAGCGATAACCGGCAAAGAGAGGAGACCCATCAGACAGTCACCATTGGCCATGCCATAACCAATGACGCCCGGAAGGTCCACGTGGAGGTAGGCATCGAGGGCCAGCCATACAAAATGGAGGTGGACTCCGGGTCCTACCTCTCCATGATAGCATGGCATGAAATAAAGTACTTGGTGCCTACCCTCCAAAGGAGGAACCTAGACAGCCAGAGACTCATCATAAAGGACTACCAGGGAAACCGCATCCCAGTAGTCAGAACCAAACACTTCAACATCACCTATAAAGGGCACACCGAAAGACTTCCCCTGACAATCATCGATCGCGACCGCCCAAGCCTACTGGGACTGCAATGGTTCGCCCCGCTCAGCATCGCAGTCACGGGAGTCGACCACGTCACCGATGACAGCTGGGAGCAGCAACTGGCCCGGGAATTCCAAGAGGTCTTCGACGAAAACCTAGGCAAGTACCGAGGGCCCCTTATATCCTTCAACCTAGACCCAAACGTCCCCCCAAAACGCCTGAAACCAAGGCGGGTGCCATTCACACTTAAACCCAAGATAGACGAGCAAATTGACAAGCTCGTCAAGCAAGGGGTCCTACAGCCAATAGACCATGCCTGGTGGGAGACCCCCATAGTCACCCCGATCAAGCCCGATGGGTCGGTGAGGATCTGTGGGGACTATAAGGCCACCCTAAATGGCGCGCTACAACAAAGTGCCTACCCCGTCCCAGTAGTGCAACACCTACTGCACTCACTGGGAGGGGGCAAGGTTTTCTCCAAGCTCGACCTCGCCCAGGCATACCAACAGTTGCCAGTCGATGAGCAAATGGCAGAAGCACAAACCATAGTCACCCACCGGGGGGCATTTAAATGCAACCGACTCCAATTTGGAGTCAGCGTGGCACCGGGAATATTCCAAAGCCTAATGGAAAGGCTACTGCAAGGCATCAAGGGAGTGGTACTTTACTTCGACGACGTCCTAGTGTCGGCAACCAACCAAGCCGAACTAGAGGGTCGCCTAAGGGAGGTCCTAACCAAATTTAAAGAGACCGGGCTCAAAGTCAAGAGGGAGAAATGCCAGCTATGCACGGAACGGGTAGAATTCCTAGGATACCTCCTAGACCGTCACGGCATTCATCCCACAAACAAAAAAATCAAGGCCATCAAAGAAGCCCCCACATCCAAGTCGAAGACGGAACTACAGGCATTCCTGGGGCTACTTAACTTTTACAATGTTTTCCTGCCCCAAAAGGCCACGGTGACGGAGCCCTTGCATAGACTCCTGGACAAGGCGGCGACCTGGACTTGGGGGAAACGCGAGCAAGCCGCCTTCCAAAGAACAAAGGACCTCCTCACTTCGGACGCCGTCCTTATACAATATAACGAGACCCTACCTCTGGCCGTCACATGCGACACATCACCCTTCGGCATCGGCACTGTCCTCAGCCATACCCTCCTGGACGGAAAAGAAGTGCCCATCGTGTTCTTTTCAAGGACCCTCACCAAACCGGAGCGGAACTATAGCCAGCTGGACAAAGAAGCTGTGGCTATCGTTGCCACCGTAAAACGATTCCACGAGTATCTCTACGGCCAGACTTTCACCATCATAACCTACCACAAGCCGCTGCTGGGAATCCTTGCAGGAAACCGGGCCACTCCGAACATTCTGTCTCCCCGAATGACAAGGTGGTCCGAGTTCCTGGCAGCCTACAACTACGGACTCATACACAGACCGGGTAAGACGATCTCCCATGCAGACGCCTTAAGCCGCTCGCCGCTACCGGAACCTGACACCGACCCAGCACCCACGACGACCACCCTCAGCATAGAGACTCTACCAAACCTGCCCATAACCGCGTCAGACATTGCCCAAGAGACTAATAAAGACAAACGTCTGGTGCGGGTGTTGCACTGGGTATAGAAAGGGTGGCCGGAAAGGGACAACGACGAGTCCGTCAAAACATTCCGAAACCGCCAAACGGAACTCTCGTTATTAAAAGGGTGCATACTATGGGGGGATAGGGTGGTCATTCCAGAAAAGCTACAAGGGAAGGTTCTGGAACTGCTACACGAGGGGCACCCTGGCATCGTTAGGACTAAAGCCCTGGCCAGAAGTTACGCTTGGTGGCCAGGGATGGACAAAAAAATTGAGACCTGGGTAGCAAGGTGCCAACGATGCCAGGAAACTAGGCCAAGCCCACCCACAGCACCCGTCCTAGAGTGGGAAACCCCAAGGGGACCTTGGTCTAGGATTCACATAGACTTCGCCGGGCCCACAAAAGGACACACCTTCCTTATAACAGTAGACACTTACTCCAACTGGCTGGAGGTAAGCAACATGAAGACGACAACCACGGAGGCCGTGATCAAGGAACTCTGCAAACTCTTTGCAACGCACGGCCTCCCAGACGTCGTCGTTTCCGACAACGGGCCCCAATTCACCTCACTGGAATTCGAAAAATTCCTAGCGGAAAGGGGCATCCGCCATGCGCTGACAGCACCGGTGCACCCAGCTGCGAACGGTAGGGTGGAACGGATGGTCCAATTCACTAAGAAGACCATCCGGAAAATAGACCACGGGGAGATCCAGGAGAAAATTAACAAACTACTCTTCACCCAACACATAACCCCAAATACCACAACGAATAAGAGCCCAGCCGAACTATTAATGGGGAGGAAATTAAGGTCCCCACTCGACAGGTTACACACCACGTATAACCCAGAGAAGCCCCCAGACTCAAACAGCAAACACCGAACCTTCGCACCCGGCAACCCCGTATACGCAAGAAACCTAACGGGAGACCCACTATGGATACCGGCCGTCATCACACAAATAACAGGCCCACACTCGTACCGGCTACAAACAGCAGACGGACGAGCGTGGAAACGCCACATCGACCAACTAAGGTCGAGGACTACCAACCAAGAGACCACCGATGCACAAACAGGCAAAACCAACCCCCACAACACAAACCAAGGGGGGAGGGAATACCCAGGGGACCAAAACCAAAGAAGAATAAACCAGCCATACTTACCGGAAAGCAGCCATCACGACCCCTCGCCAGGAAGAGACAGCCAGGCCAGCTCGACCGACCCGGAAAGACCGAGCAGGAGCGGCAAAACCCGCAGCTCAACCAACCTGGGAGGCCCAGGAGGGAGCTACGGAGAGCGGCCCGGCCCGACCGACCAGCCAGTTCCCACGACGGCATCAGGAGCAGCAGAGATCCCGACCGAACCGGCCAGGATCCAACCTACGACTGAGCTGCGCAGGTCCAATAGGCTCAGACGGAGCCCCGCCTACCTGCGTGACTACGCGACGTAAGGACTGAACCAAGAGGGGAGGGGTGTTCTGTTCCTAATTAGCATTCTTGAGATCCCCGCGCTTTGATTGGCCAAAGCGCGGGGCACTCTGATTGGTCAGGCGAGCCGCGCCGATTGGCTCGCTAAGAATCTCCCGCGATTGGTCCATTCAAATCGCGGGAGATTCAAAGCGGTGTCATTGGCCGCGGCTGCCGCGGCTAAAGGAATAAAAGCCGCGAGCTTTTTCCTTTGCCCCAGTTCGGTTCCTACTTTAAATAAAAGATCATGATTTGAAGTCACCGACTCCTGGCATCATTTCGCGGACACAACACCACTTAAAGAAGGAAATAATCTTTAGATATCTCAGCTTATAAGTACATAGTAGGAATCTCCAAGGTTTCTGACATGATTAATAGTTGTCTTTCACAGGCAGAAGTCCCCACCATTGTAAAGGAGACAGAATTGGAATCCTTGTTTAACAATCCCATCTGATCTTTAGTAACTATTGACAAATATCCAGTAGCCAAATTAATGGAATGTGTCACTGTAATTTGACAGATGAAATATGTTACTTACAGTAAATCCTTTTTAATTTCAGTTCAAATCTAGAATTATCACACAGTTGGCTAGGGTTATCCTGTAGATCTATACTATAAGAACAGTAAACCTGTAGATTCTTCTAAATTTTTCAATGGTTTTTGATAGCATACAACTATGGTATCTTACTAGAGTACTTAAACAAATAGAGTTTTGGAGGCACTGCTTAGGAGTAATCTCTCCTGGCAATATAGAAAGTTTAGCTGGGAAACTATTTCTTGCTCTAACCTTTTAGGCACTTCCCACTTTAGATAGGGTTTAGCGGCTGTAAAGACTGTGAAAACATTGCAGATATGCCTGATGAACAGGTTCCAGATTAATTCATATCATACATATCTTTGTTACTTCTCTATAAAATATAAGTAACATTTTCCTCTGTTATTACTGGGTTAAATTACTCCCTTTTTACAACCCTGTAATCCCTTAATTTAAGGTATAGTTGAAGGTATAGATAGAGGTATAGGTATAGGTATAGATAGAACTGCAGATTTACTGGTCAGATGCCCTTCCTGGTACCATGTTGAGTTCTCTTGTAAATATTTTTCATTGCAAGAAGAGAAACATCTGTCACTACCTAGAATGTAATCCTCAACCTTCCAGGTAGAACGTGAGTGTCTTCACCACTAGGTCACCATGCCACTCTGCTATTTCTGGATTAAAGTGATTCTAAAGAATTCAAATAAGACTCTGCATTGTAGAAGTTCTGAAAATTGTAACCACTGCTTAGAAGGAAGATAATTGAAGCTCTTTGTAATTCCCATTTATAATCTCAGCAACTAGAGGGAATAAGTATTTGATCCATCTCCTCCTCATAATTTATGAGTAAGGAGCTCATGCGTAAAGAGAGGAATATATGTTCTTGTTTAACTCCACATCATAAGTATAGGTAAGCTTGAAATATTTTGTAGAGAAATATTCAGCATTTAAACTAACCATATAAAAAGTGGCCATGTAGAATTTTCAGCTTATTTTTTTTAAAAAAGAGGAATTAAGCCCTCGGGTATTACTGTTTTCTCCTGGTTAGAATTATAGAGATAGTACTAGTTGTGTAATTCAAGCAGCTTACTTTAAAGCTTTCTCAGTGTATGTATGTTGAAAAGTCCTGAAAAATCAGATATTAAAAGAGTTGACAAAAAGAATTGTGTTGGACACCAGAATGTCTCCATGCAATCATTGGGGGAAAGCTATTACATAAGATATTTGAAAGTAATCTGCAAGTTTTATTTGACAACAGCAGTAAACTGAATTCTCTGACCCATTAGCAGAACTCATATTGCTTATGGAAGAGTGGAAGTGATTTTACTGTTTTCAGTTCTATTTTTAATTTCTGTCAGCACTTTCATCCTGTACCATCTGACTTAGCAAGATGGAGGAACCTTTTCAAATAACATAGGATGGTGCTGGTGCTGGTGCTAGTTGTATTGCATTGCATTGCATATGTATTGTACTGTACTCGTATTGTGTTGTACTGTATTGCTTTGCATTGTATTGTAAAGTGCACTATGCATTTTACAATAAAGGAAGTAAAAAAGAAGTGGAAAAATAATTCCTACTTTCAAGAGCCAATCTAATAGACATAATTCAAATGGGGAAAAAGAATGTTTCAACTACATAATCTCAGTAATATTATTTTACCTGGTCAGAGAAACCTAACCTGGCTCTGTGTTAGGAAAAACTGAAGAATATGATGTTGTAATTTCCCACTGTTCTTTTAAATCTTCCATCCATCCATCCATCCATCCATCCATCCATCCATCCATCCATCCATCCATCCATCCTTCCATGCATCCATCCAGAACCCCAAAAGCAATATGTAAATCTAGTAACTCCTGAGTATCCTGTCAAGCTGCTTCCTGATAGCATGACTAGGTATTGCAGCACAGCCTACTTGGTTGTCACCATACTTTTAAACATAAGTTATGGAAAGGAATACAAACACTTTCTTTCTTTCTTTTTTATTTGAAGGCATGTAGAAAATCTGATAAACTTACCCCTGTAAACTAGCTCCTAGCATTCTTCATTATATGGTCTACAACTGTCATTCTTTCTTCTGCAAGAAAACAGACAAAGGTTCAGTTCAAAACTTTATTTATTATTTCAATTTTCAGGCTGCCTGACTCTAGAACAACTCCAGGGGCCTTGCAGTTAAAATGAAAAAAAAAAAAAGTTTTTATATTGTAAAGTGAAAGAATGCAACTGACTGAAAGAGAGAGCCTAAAAGTAAAGAGTGGCTCAGCCATGACTCAAAGCCTTAATGTATTAATTACATTATTAGGATTTATTTTAAAGAATGGTAAAGGCCAGATGAAATATTTCATTATTTCTGCCCAGGCAATCCTCCTTTTGCAAAGAAGTGCTTTGCTTGTTCAGTGGCCACCTTCTGCAGTTCATTTCTGGTGCCAGAAATGAACTAAAGAAATGATCTAAAGAGAACTGCAAAAAATGATCTAAAGAGAACTGCAAAAAGAAAATGTTCAGGATCAAATCTGGATGTGCAGAACAAGGAATACATGACCAATTTTGGATATTCTTAATTACAGTTCTGAAGTAGAATTCACATTTACTTCAATTCTTGGTAGCATTATATCAATGAGATACTTTGTAAAACCAATTCATTCATCCCCCCCACCCCACTCCAAGAGTTTTATTTGTTCTTCTGTTTGGAATTAGGAGTGAGAGAAAATAGGCAATTTTTATTTGGGCAATAAAAATTTGGGTGATCACAAGCTGACAAGGAAATCCTACAGGAAACTCCATCTCTTTCCTGCAGAATAACAATCATCTGGATTTTTACAGTCCAGATTTGGTAGACCTTGAAAAGAAATCTGACAGTGAAAATGGAGTCTAAAATAGAGTGAGCTGGATTTTTATTTTTTATTTGAAAACAATTTTATTTTTTAAAAAAACAAACAAAACAAACAAAACATAAAAACATCAGTTCTCTTCCATATATATATTCAGTGTGTCGGTTGGTTCATCAGTTTTGTGCATTCATTTTGTAGTCTCAATTACAGTTATATTACATAATAACTCATATTGTCAATCCAAACTTATATATCCTAGTATCGCTTTTAGAAAATCATTTGACTATAATTTTATTCATTCATATTTTATGAGATAACTATACTTTAAATGGTTTATTCTATAACAAATCATATAATCATACCAGATCTATCCTAAAAACACTTTATAGATATGATGTCAAATAACAAAAGAGAAAGAAAAAACAAAGATATTCCTTGCTGTCTAACATTCTAAATATTCTATTATTGTATTTTGTCATCCAACCATTGATAGAAAAGCTCCCAAATTTCATAAAATTGTTTATCCTCTTGCTCTCTAATTTCAAATGTCAATCTACTCATCCTAGCACATTCCAATATTTTCTTAATAATTTCTTCCTGCGACGGCATTTTCTCATTCTTCCAATTTTTAGCAAATACAATCCTAGCCGCTGTTAATACATTTACAATCAGATATTTCAAGTCTTTACTGTATGTATCTGGTAAGATTCCCAATTAAAAAAACTCCAGTTTCAAATCTATGCGTTTCTTTGACATTTTTTCCAACCACATGCAAATTTTAGTCCAATATTTTCTAGCATCCTCACAAATCCACCACATATGGTAATATGAGCCAGGTATCTGATGACATTTCCAGCATTTTTCAGATTTATTCTTGAACATTCTTGCTATCCTCATCGGGGGAAAGTGCCACCTGTAAAACATCTTATACAAATTTTCTTTATAAGCTGTTGACATGTCATTTTATAATTTTGCGACCATAATTTTTGCCATTTCTCTAAATCAATCCCATATCCAAAATTCTTCCCCCAAACAATCATAGTTTCTTTAACTTGTTCTTCCTCTAGCTTAATTCCCAGTAAATAACCATATAATTTTTTAATCACCTTCTCATCAGTACCTGTCAAGATCTTGTCTAGATCAGTCTGTTTATCATAAAATCCCTCTGTTTTAGAATCTTCATCATACCTTGAATGTATTTGCGCATATGAAAACCAATTCATCTTTATACCTTGTTCCTCTAAATTTTGTATCGATTTAAGTTCACCCTTTTCATCCAATAGTTCCCCATATCTAACTGTTTGTTCCTTCTTGTAGATTATAGGATAGGAAAATGCTTCAATAGTTGATAACCAAACTGGAATTTTCAAATAACATTGTCTTTTTATCTTCTCCCAGTTTGACCACAAAGACTCCCGTATATAATGTCTTCTAAAATAACCCTGTGTTTTAGTTCCCTTATACCATAAGAAAGCATGCCAACCCAACAGCAAATCATTTTCCAATGACTGTAATCAAGCCCCAAATTTATGTTGCCAAGTGAGACAGTTGTTCAGTGAGTTTTGCCCCATTTTATGACCTTTCATGCCACAGTTGTTAAGGGAATCACTGCAATTGTTAAGTTGGTAACATGGCTATAAAGTGAATCTGGCTTTCCCATTGATTTTGCCTGACAGAATGTCACAGAAGGTGATCACATGACCTCAGGATAATACAACCTTTATAAACATGAGCCTGTTACCCAGTGGCCAAATTCTGATCATGAGGATGCTGCAATGGACTTAAGTGTGAAAAAAACAGTCATAAGTCACTTTTGTCAGTGCTATTGTAATTTCAAATGGTCACTAATCAAATTATTGTAAGTCAAGAACTACCTGTATTGCTTTTAATCTGAAATAATCATACACAATGAAAATATTAAATCTTAAGTCAAAACCCATATTATGAGAAAGAAACCTAAAAAAAAGACTTTTCACATGGTAAATGGAAGTAGCTGCTTATCAGTTCTTCACATTGTGGCAGAAGTAGGAGAAGAGGAGTCCAAGGGTTGGTTTGCTCTCTAATTACATATAGGGAAAAGCAGAGACTGAATTACAGCTGGTGGAACCACATTGTCCTGTGAGAATTATGGAGTTGGTCCATAATAAATAACATAATAAGAAACAGTAATCTTGGGCAAGATGACTGAACCTTTTCCTTGTGAGCATTAAATTCCTTTTTAGTATTTTGAAGTGAGAAATTGCAGAACACAATGAAGATATTCTGTGTTGCATGACAAGTAATCAGAAGTCTGTTAGTGCTATTTTTCTGTTCGGGAAAAAACTAGCAACAAAAAACTAAAGTTAAACTTAATCTATGGTTAGTTAATGAAATTCTATTTTGAGAAAAGAGACATCCTTTCATAACAGTGCATTGTTTTGCACCCAAATCATCCTGGAAAATGTAATTTACAGTAGCTGTTGCACATTAGTGGAAGGATAATAATACAGTCATCTGGCTTGAGCTCAACAGTTTAATAGGAAACATCTGTGCTTAATACATTATAATTGACTCTATTTACAGTTCTGGCACAGAGATAACAATATTGGATATTTGCATTTGGTACATATATTGCATAGTTTTCTGGTCACATCTCTGCTGAAGTTCCTCATATCTCAATATTTAATTGAATCCTTCCATTCTTAATTCAATTCATTCCCACATCACCTCCAGGGGGTTTGTTTCCTGAAATAGCAGCCACTATCAGTGAAGTCTTTTTGACATGACAAAAATAAAAATGAACTGATTTGTGGTTGTTTTCTAACAGAGTTGTGATCACAGGGATGAAAAGGTTTAAATATATCTCATATTGCATCTATAGAAAATTTCAGTTTATGAAGGGTCATGGGTAGGTCAGCAACTAAAGAGAAATTTCCTGACAGAACAATTAATCAGTAGAATGACTTGTCTCCATAAGTTGTGGGGTCTCCAACACTGGGTACTACAATAGGTTCTCACAGCTCTTTTTCTGTGACAGTGGATGGTTACTGTTGAAACTAAGAATGCATAGAGTGCTGGTGGCCTTACAATAAACAGTGGTTTCTAGGTTTGCATCTTCCTGTCTTTTGACAAGCACATTTAAAAATGGTAAGTGTCTTGCCATTTCTTCCTCCACTCTGAATTGTATGTCTGGGAAAATGGAGTTCAATAGCATATTGTTGTGAATCAATAAAAGTACTTGAATAAAGAATATTAAGAGCTTGAAGTAAAGTGCAGGGTTCTGGCCCAGCACTTCTGATTGGCCGATAATAGCGACATCAGATTGGTCCGTTCAGGAGAATCTGATTGGCTATTAACGAGCCTCTCCCATTGGTTAACGGAGCTAGCGCTCCCCATGTTTCATTGGTTAAATAGTTAAGAGTTTGCCAATATAAAGGGGGCTGTTGCAGCCATTGAGTTTGAGCTATTACACATGTAAATAAAGAGTTTGAAGTTCACTGTTCACCGGCTCGTCTCCATCCTTAGCGCCCATGCACAGAACTTAACACTGGTGATGAGGGTGGGATGTGGAGATGTCAGAGCTTACTGAATGACGAAGAACTATAACAGAGCACGTGGTTGAAATGCACCAACGGCAGAACCACGTCTGGCGGCATCATACCACCCGCTCCATTCGACCCGGCACAAGAAGACTGGGACTCATATATGGATAGTTTCCAGATGTTTCTGGAGACCAACAATTTGAAGGATGCCACTACTGGAAAGAAACGAGCGGTATTCCGAACTCATTGCGGGCCAACCGTATTCAAGATGGCCAAGGCACTAGTGAAACTGGTAGAAGTAAAGTCTATGGACTGGGAGGTCCTCGAACCCCTGCTGAGGGCTCACTATGCACCGACTGTGCCAACGCTTGTCAGAAGGCATGAATTTTACCAGAGAAGTCAGCGGAAGGGCAAAAGTGTTGCTGATTTCATAGCAGATCTCCGGAATCTGGGAGGCCTATGCGAGTTTGCCAACCTAGAAGAAGCCCTAAGAGACCGAATAGTTCTGGGATTAGATGCACCAGGCACTCAGAGTAAACTAATGGCGAAAGGTGACATTAGCCTTAAAGATGCCATCGCTGAAGCTGCTGCAGCAGAAGCAACCAGGAAGTCGGCTGCCCAAATGCGCCACACCCACGTCCTGCTTCGACAACTCGCCCGCAAAATTTCACCCCAGTCAGAAGGTCAGCTGGAAACAGCCCACCATGAGGACCTTGAATTGTCGTCAGAAAGTGATGAAGAAGAGGTCCACTGACTTTGGTCCAAATGAGACCAACGCCAAAGATCGCAGTACCAATGCGCTGGGTGTGGAACAAGCCACCCCCGGTCAGAATGCAAATTCCTCGACGTGCTCTGCCATGTGTGCAGGAAAAGAGGCCATATCGGACGGGTCTGTAAAAGAAAGTTAGGACCCAGCCAGCCCTTGAGGGAGGCTAATTAACACCAACCGACGGGAAGTCGTCCCGTAAAGCGAGAACTTGTGAACCACCAATGGAACAACCACTCCTACAGAAACAATACCCTAAACCACCCAACGAAGCGAGAAGAGGCTCACCAAATGATCACGATCAGTCACGCCTCATCTCTTGATGCCAAAAAGATCTGAGTGAAAGTGGCCATCGAAAACCAGCCCTGCCTGATGGAAGTCGATTCAGGATCGTCCCTCTCAATGGTTTCCTGGAAGACCCTCAAGCAGCTCATCCCTACTATCTGGCGGCAAGAACTCAGATTCCAAAGACTCATACTCAAAGACTATCAAGGAAATCGAATCCCGGTCATTGGATCCAGCCGAGTCCAGGTGTCGTTTAAGAACTGTACAGCATTCCTATCCCTGACTGTAATTGACAGAGATCGGCCTAGTTTGTTAGGCCTCCAATGGTTCACTCTGTTCGGAATTGAAGTAGCCGGCATTCACCGAACCTGCAGCAGCGACTGGGAAGAGGACTTTGTCCATGAATTCCAGGACGTCTTTGCAGAAAAACTAGGCGAGTACAAGGGAACCCCGATATCATTTAACCTCAATCCCGAAATAGCTCCCATCCGCCTTAAGCCTCGTCGAGTTCCATTTGCCCTTAAACCAAAGATTGACGAGCAGCTTGATAAATTAATAGCCCAGGGTGTGTTAGAACCAACCGATCACTCTCCCTGGGAAACCCCAATCGTAACACCCATCAAGCCGGATGGATCGATCAGAATTTGTGGGGACTACTGAACCACCCTGAACCACGCCCATCAACAAAACGCTTACCTGGTACCAGTGGTGCAACACCTCCTCCATTCCCTGGGGGGCGGAAAAGTCTTCGCTAAACTAGACTTAGCCCAGGCATACCAACAACTGCCTGTTGACAAAAAACGGCAGAGACCCAAACAATCGTTACGCACCGAGGTGCGTTTAAATGTAACCGACTCCAGTTCGGAGTGAGCATAGCCCTGGGAATCTTTCAAAGTTTGATGGAAAGACTATTACAAGGGATAAAAGGCGTTGTCCCATATTTTGATGATGTGTAAATAGCTGCCCCGGTTCGGAAAATACTAAAGGATTGCCTGAGGTTGGTTCTCCAGAGATTTGAAGACTCAGGTCTCAAAGTTAAAAAAAAACAAGTGTCAATTATGTACGGATCATGTAGAATTTTTAGGATATTTAATTTATAGTCAAGGCATTCACCCCACTGATAGCAAACTTAGGGCAATCAGAAACGCCCCAAAACCCCAAAATAAGGCTGACCTCCAGGCTTTTCTAGGCCTTATCAATTTTTATAAAGTTTTCCTACCTCACAAAGCAACCGTAGCCGAACCCCTCCATTGTTTGTTGGACAAAAAAGCAACCTAGGTATGGGGACACAGAGAGGAGCAGGCATTTTGACATGTGAAAAAATTATTGACTTCTGATGCTGCTTTAATGCAGTATAACGAGACTTTGCCTTTAACAATCACGTGTGATGCATCACCATTCAGAGTGGGCGCCATTTTGAGCCACATTTTGCCAAATGGTAGTGAAGCCCCTGTTGCCTATTTCTCAAAGACGTTATCAAAAGCAGAATGCAATTACAGTCAAATTGATAAAGAGGCCCTTGCTATTGTGTCTGCTGTTAAGAGATTTCATGAATATGTGTGTGGCCGAGCCTTTACTACAGTGACTGACCACAAACCTTTGCTGGGAATAATAGCAGGAGATAGGCCAACACCTTATATATTATCTCCCAGAATGACTCTCTGGTCAGAATTCTTGGTTGCATATAATTACAAGTTGCAACATCGCCTGGGGAAGGCCATTCCCCACGCCGACGCATTGAGCCGCACACCACTTCCGGAGACCATTGATGACCCCGCTCTGACAGTTACAACACTGCAGATCGAGACACTTCGAACACCGCCATTAACAGCCCGAGATATCGCGATAGAAACGAAACATGACCCCATTTTAGCACGAGTCCTCAGTTGGGTCGAGCGGAGATGGCCATTGGACCAGATACCTGACAACTATGTCCCATTCAAGAATCAACAAATGGAACTATTTTCCCAGAAGGGCTGCATTATCTGGGGTGATAGAGTTGTCATCCCAGAGCGTTTACGACCAGTGATACTAAGGACCTTGCATGATGGCCACCCCGGCATCGTGCACATGAAAGCCCTTGCATGAAGCTATGCGTGGTAGCCGGGTATCGATAAGCAGATTGAGACATGGGTAAAAGCTTGTCACAAATGCCAGGAAGTAAGCAACGCCCCTCCGAAAGCAACCCCGACTGAATGGGAAACACCGAGGGGCCATGGTCCCGTATTCATCTGGACTTTGCGGGACCTACCAAGGGACACACATTTTTATTAACGGTGGATGCCTACTCGAACTGGCTTGAAATCCATGGGATGAGAAATACAACAACCGAATCAGTCATCAGGAAACTAGACAGACTCTTTGCAACACACGGATTACCAGATGTTCTAGTATCCGACAACGGGCCCCAATTTACCGCGCTGTCCTTTGAATAGTACCTGGCGGACCACGGTATTCGCCATGCGCTGACTTCGCCGGTGCATCCTGTGGCCAACGGAAGGCCTGAGCGCATGGTACAATTCATCAAGAAAACCTTGCATAAAATGGACTATGGTGATATAGAAGACAAGATTAACCGGATACTTCTTTTGCAGCATATCACTCCACACAGCGTCACCAATAAAACTCCTGCCGAGTTATTAATGGGGCGGAAGCTCCACTCCCACCTCGACCGTCTGCATCCATCATATGAACCTGAAAAACCACACGGTTCCAGCGGGAAATGCCGTAACTTCCAGGTAGGCAACTTGGTTTTCGCTAGGAACTTTTCGGGCGATCCGTTGTGGGTCAAGGTGATTGTAGTCCAAGTAACTGGCCCTAGATCGTACCGCGTGAGATGTTGCAACGATAGAATATGGAAGCACCATATTGATCAGCTGCATTCAAGGCTACAGTCGGGGATCTCCGAGTCCTTTGACTTCCAAACCGAGGGGGGAGGGGATACCAAGGAAGCTGAATTTGAAATGGCAGAAAATTTAAGCGAAAGTAATGTCCGCTCAGAGGCAACACGTGAAGGATCAGGAATGGGGGTGAGCTCATCTCGAGGAGATGCCGAGAATATTAGCAGCAACAAAAATTTGAATACAGAACGGGAGGCACTCTCTTCACCAGATAACGTCCTACCCCAACAAGACTGTAGCCAAATACTGGGAGAACAACGCAAATCAAATAGACAATCAAAACAACCTGCCTACCTCAAAGACTATGTGACCGCACCCCTTAAATGAAACCGGGGGGAAGGGGTGTTGTGAATCAATAAAAGTACTTGAATAAAGACTATTAAGAGCTTGAAGTAAAGTGCAGGGTTCTGGCCCTGTACTTCTGATTGGCCGATAATAGCGACATTGGATTGGTCCATTCAGGAGAATCTGATTGGCTATTAACGAGCCTCTCCCATTGGTTAACAGAGCTAGCGCTCCCCGTGTTTCATTGGTTAAATAGTTAAGATTTTGCCTATATAAAGGGGGCCATTGCAGCCATTGAGTTTGAGCTATTACACATGTAAATAAAGAGTTTGAAGTTCACTGTTCACCGGCTCGTCTCCATCCTTAACACCCATGCACAGAACTTAACACATATGAAAGTCTTTCAGTGGATTTCTTTTGATGATAACAAACGTGTCAGCAAAAATTTAGGTGTGTAGTTTAGAAATGCACAGTGTTCTAGTTCACACTGCCATGGCTCCTGATATATCCCGTGGGTATCCCCTTTATTTGTTCATACATTTTGAATGTGAAGAAGGTATGTTGGCAACATTGGAGTAGTTTCATAATTTGTTTCCTAGTTAGATTGTTCTGATCTGTGTTGTATTCTTCTTCTAGTTTTGTTTTAATTATTTCCAGAGGTGGTATTCAGCAGGTTCTGACCAGTTCTGGAGATTTTGAGTAGTTCAGAGAACCGGCAAATACCATCTCTGACTGGAGATTTTACAGTATCCTTCCCCTGCCACACCCACCAAACCACATCCACAGAACTGGTAGTAAAAAAATTTTGAATCCACCACTGAAAACTTCCTATGCTAGTTTGGGGAAAATGGATGTAAATAGGGATGCTACATTTGGTTAACTTCTAAGATTACAGACATTTCCCAAATTAAGTTAGGATTAAGAATGCAGTACAGGGCAAAGTGATCAAAAACAATAATGGCTGAACAGAATAGGAATATATACAATATATAATGATATATAAATATCTATTGTTTCCAGTCCTTTTAAAAAAATATTAATATTATAATATTCTGACTTGAAACCTTTCATTAGGAACTTCCTGATCTCCTGTCAGTTTTGTGTCCTAGTTTCTGGGATTTTATCTCTCTGCTGGCAATGGATGATATTTTGTTGCACAGTTTTGAAATAATATTGAGCCAAATGCCTCAAACTGAAATATTTTCACATTTAATAATTAAACAATTTGTGTTTCTTTATCAGTTTTAAAAGCTATTACTGTCCTTCAACTGTTTTTCAATCTTGATTTGAAGCTTGGTCACCAGAGATACCACCAGCAGATTAATAGAAAATTTAGTAAGAGCAGGTTGGACAGGGAGATTTCATGAATATAATCTTTTATACTTCAACTCAACTTAAGTTTGCTTAAAGCATAGTTTAAGTAGAGAGAAAAGAGGAAATAACTGGCATTTTGATCCTTAATCACAGTACTGTGTTTATAGATAGCCGTATGCAAGTAAAATGTATCTGATAAGTTGGAAACTTATTTAAAAGATTAACATCTTCACGACCATAGTGTATGTTAAATGCCAAGCATGTCTGAATATTTATGAGCAAAATGTAATATTAAACTAAGATAAAAGAAATGAAATCATTTTTCACTTTGCCTTCAACAAAACACAGAGATGTTGTAATCACTTATGTATTTGCAACTATAGAGGACTAGTTAGGATTCTTATGTTGTGATCTGGAAATAAGGACTCTCACAGAGCAAAATACCAGTAAATAATACTGGTATATATTTTATTTTAAGGCATGTTTTCATGGTGGTCATAAGAGAGATATTTTAGGAAAACAGTAAACACTATATACAGTATAAGCTTATAAATAAGTTTCCAACTTATCAGATACATTTTACTTGCATATGGCTATCTATAAACACAGTACTGTGATTAAGGATCAAAATGCCAGTTGTTGAAAATTGATAATTAGATTATGTCAGCTCATTATGATTATAGAGAGAGACACACACAAATACACATCAACATGTATAACATAATATCCAATTTTACAATCTCAAACATAGTAACATAGGTGTAAGCACTACTGAGCTCAAAGTTGCTTATTTTGGATTGAAATAGATTGGTAAACCACAAAATTCTTATTAAATAAATATCATTATTAACCAGTTGAAGTTTTATAAAACAGTGTGCAAGTTTTTAAGTTTCTAAGAACTCTCCATCAGGGAAGTTGGTTAAACATCCAGAAAAAATGTCAGGGAGGGTGAGGAATTAGTTAGCCTCTGAGCCATTGCACAGGAGTGTATATTAGCTTGGAAAATTTCCAATCCCTCAAAAGAAATCCAGGTTAGATTTGTTTTACCCCACTATTCAAAGATTGGATGGGACAGGATAATCTTGAAAAACTTTATTCACTTATATTTTATGAATTAAGGTTTCAACAGAAAGAAAAAAAAAGTCACAAAGAATTGTAGAGGAAACCCATTTTCTCTTTTCAATTTCATAGAATAGGACCAAAGAACAAGTTGGGATGAGAAGTATGGAAAAAGCATTATTTGGCACTGGGTATTCATTGCTGAAGATAGATGGAACTGTGACTGTCAGGTTTCTGATCCTATTGATTAATACTTCTGTGGAATCAAAGACTTGGCACTGAAGGAATTATTCTCTCTATTCTCTCCTCTGAGTTCTTCTCCCCTGGCCCCTGCCAGTGATACAGACAAAAAGAGATAAATCTCTCATTCTACCCTTTCTTTTCCCTTTTAATGTCCTATGGCAGGGATACATCGATCAGTAGGTAGGTAGGTAGGTAGGTAGGTAGGTAGGTAGGTAGGTAGATAGATAGATAGATAGATAGATAGATAGATAGATAGATAGATAGGAGGGCTATCCACAAAATAGATTACGTTTTCGTCTGTGGCAAGAAGGGGCGGAGCTAGCATGGCCATCTTTGGTTTGTGCGTCCACCGCTCAGTCTGCATCTAGTCCTGCTAGTGGGAGGTTCGTATCATTGCCTGTTGTTTCACAGCAAACATTTGAAATGTGTGCTGCAATTGAAAATCCCGCGAGTTGTGAGATGCGATCAGTGATAAGGTTTTGGTTGGCAAAAAACCATAAACCAATTGAAATTTTTCAGCAACTGTGTGAAGTGTATGGGGACAACATCATCACTGAAGGTGGAGTGCTCCAATGGTGCATTAAGTTTAAAAATGGCCAAACTATGGCACTCGAGAAGTCCTGAATGCTTTCAAGAGGGAGATTTTTCCTCATCTGCCCTACAGCCCCGATCTTGCACCAAGTGACTACCACTTGTTTCTGAGGATGAAGACCTGGCTTGGAACACAGTGCTTTGATGACGACGTGGAACTGTGGGCGGGCGTGACTGACTGGCTCAAATCTCAGGCGGCTGAATTTTAAGACAATGGAATTACAAAGCTTGTTCACCGCTATGATAAGTGCCTCAATTTGTTAGGTGAATATGTTGAAAAGTAGTATTTAAGTGTCACTTTCAAGTGTATATAATAATTTTTTTTTTCCTACACTTTGTTTTTTTTTTTTTATCACAAAATCTATTTTGTGGATAGCCCTCATAGATAGACAGACAGATGGATGATAGATAGATGATAATCTACTTCTTCATGTTTCTTGATCCCTTGAAGTGATCACTTACCTGGATCAGGAAATTGCTACTACAGGAGCTGTTCCTTCAAGCTGCTCTCTCTGCCCTGCTTCTCCTGCCCAAACAGGGAAAGAAAAAGAGTACAAGAAAATAGTTCTTGTTAGGGCCACTTCTCTTGGCACTCAAAGACAGTGACACAGACAGACAGACAGACAGACAGACAAGTGTGAAAAACTATCATAAGTCACTTTTTTCAGTGCCATTGTAATGTTGAATGGTCACTAAATGAACTGTTGTAAGTCAAGGATTACCTGTACAAAAATACAAAAAAGCTTCTTTGCTTGCAAAAAGCTGCCCTAAATACCAATCATTAGATTAGAAATACCTGCAAGCCAGAGTTACAAATCAGGCAGGGTGCTAGGGCACCTTGAGGAATGAAAATAGTTAAAATGCAGTGATAACTATCAGCAGCCAACCCTTGCTCATAAAGTGAAACCCTTTAGCAGAGGGGTCATTTGAGCTCTCCAAAAAGTGGGTGGGCATATTTTGAGCTACAAAATGCTGAGCTAGAGTCAAATTAACAAATTATATAGGGGACTCAATCCTCCCAAGCTGGTCAGGATCACAATAAAATTAGTACATACCACAGATGTCTAAATAAATTTCAAGCCTGGTACCATGTTACTAAGACTTATTATCCTGAGAGAAAACTAAAACAAATTAGAGGATCCATACCCCTACCTCCTATTTTTTAATCTTATTATCAGTGAGCAATCTTTTCCCTTGGCCTCTCCAAATAATGCAAAAGCACCAAAGATTTCCAGAAAGTCCACTTGAAAAAAACACCTTTGGGATGGCCATTACCTGGATGACTGAAGAATCCTCATAAAGACTCCTGTGCTCAGTGAACTGAAAAAACACCCTTTCACATCCAAGAAAATCAATCCTTAGATCCATTTGCAGCACTTAAACATAGCAGCTGGTCTCACTCACCTCATAAGATATCCTAAGGAAATCATCCAGATGTAAGGAAAGATCACATGCCCCCCAGAAAGCCAGTAAAAAATTCAGTGCCAAGTTTGCATCCTGCCTCTTGGAAGTACACCCCAAAAGGACAGTGCCAGGAACTACTAAAGCAGTGAAGGAAGACCCCCTCCTCAGATAGAAAAGAAACTATCAGGCAGGAAAAAAATTAAATACAACTACAAATAATTAAATCACAACAGTTTAAATCCTTTTAAAACTAAAACACAAGCCTTGTGTGGCTCATTGCCAGAGTTCACACCCTAGGCAAGCTCAAATGTAAACACTTGAGATAAGCCTAATTACAAAGAATGGAATTAGCACTAGAATGTAGCAAAAGAGCAAACACAGTAGTTGTTGCTTGTTAAACCAATTATAAGAACAAATAGACACAGAAACTAGCCAGATTTCTGAACCCTGCTTCTTTATAGGAACAGAAATTAACCTTTCTCCTTCCAAACAAAGTTGAATAGGGAAAATTATCCAATCAATAAATATAGGATTAAACGTCACCAAGCACAGAATTAAACTTCACCAAAAATCAGTTTTAGACCAAAACACAGAAAGGGTATATAAACTCATGTTTGAATGTCAATCTTTCAAGCTAGCCAAGAAGCCTTGCTGAATGTCACTCATCTTGGTTCCTTGTCATTAAAAGGTTCTTTCTGGAAGCTCTGCTTTGTTATTCAATTATTTCTTCAAGTGCTGATCGTTGATCCCGGCTGGAAGAACTCCAACAGGGGAGTATTTCCTCCCAACAGCAGTGTAAAAATCTTAAAATAACCCTTCACCTTAAAGAAAGTCAAGCCCCTAATAAAGCAAAGCAAGTACCAGCAAAGAAGAAGAAAAAAACTCCAGAGAAATTCAGGCAACAGTAAGACTGGGTGTACTGCCAAGAACCTTTAGCTGTTACAATGTAATAAGACTTACCCTAGAGGCTGTTTCTGTAAGCAGGGCAAAAAAGATTAGGTTAGAAAAAAATGCCAGATCTTTCCTCCTTCCTTTCTTACAGGATTAGCCCTGTAAAATGAAAAAAAAAAAACCAGAAGGAGATTTCTTCCAATAACCGTTTATCCGAACTGCTTAAAAAGTTAATAAACAGTTCTCCTGACTAGGCATGAACCAGCTGAATCCCAACACACACACACACACACACACACACACACACACACACACACACACACACACACACACACCAAGCAATAGGGAGGGAGGGAGGAAAAAATGAAGGAAGGGGTTTTTTTTGCATATTTTTTGTAAACACATTTATCATGTATAGGAAATTTATGCTCCCTGGAATCACAAACATTTATCCTTTCATTTTCAAAGAAATATAGGATAAATATTAGTTGTATTATCTTTCTACTAAAGGCAAAACTAAGAAGCCAAGTCCCCTGAAAACTTTCAGAGTTCTTCATCTTTGCAACTTGTTACTAATAAAACAAAACCCCACAGGCATACATATAAAGGAATGTTCAGCTGTAATTTAAAAATAGACCTTGTTAGATTGAAGTGGGCTAAAAATATGCCAAAGGCTAGCTTACAGTGTTTATCAGATTTTTTTTTTAATACCTTTGAATATGTATATCTATGGATTACGTGGCAAAATATAGACAAAATAACACAGGCTATTTTAATAAAATAGATATTTACTAAGAAAATGGCAAAGATGATAGCAGGGAAATTAAAACATTTTAATTAAATATTTCAACATTTCAAAATAATTTAATACAAATCATAGCCTCCCCAATTCCCATTAAATTATCTGAAGTTCCGTCTGGAGCTTCTTGCTCCTACTTTCTTAACTTCAGACACAGAAGCAAGATAATATTAGTATATATGAAGACTCTACCCCCAATTAAGAGATTAAAGGATCATAAAAAGGGAGTTATGAAGACTCATAACAGATCACACTTCCCAACTAGTATTACTCAAGTCCATTCTTTGTTCCAGTGGATTTTCATATTGATCTCATATTTTTAGTCTTCACTGCTTGGGTCTACTCATGCTTATCTTTTAGCAGTGATGTTCTCCAGATGTGTATATTTATTTCTGTTCATTGTAACTTCTATTATAACTTCAAGTTATAATAGTTATCCCTGGCCAGTATATTCACTGATAATAGCAATAGTACTTATATACCACTTTACAGTGCTTTACTAAGGGTTTACAGAGTCAGCATATTCCCCCCAACAATTTGGGTCCTCATTTTATCACCTCAGAAAGCTGGAAGGCTGAGTCAACCTTGAGCCTGGTGAGATTTAAAATGTCAAATTGCAGTCAGTCAGCAGTCAGCAGAAATAGCCTGCAGTACTGCACTCTAACCACTGTGTCACCATGGATAAAGAATATTGTAAAGAATAGTTCAACAATATCTGGCTATAATATGAAAGAAAGATTTTGAAATCTTTTTTGAAATTTACCATCTGCAATTTTAAGTTTCTAAATGTGCAAAATAGTATCTACATCAGTCAGTATGAATTCACTCACATGGGGATTTCTTTTCATAAAAAAAACAATGTGCTACATTGGGCTTGAAACCTTTGTAATACATCTTCTAATTTTAGAAACCAGTCAATTCTTGTGGATCCATTACGAAGGATACTTTATTAATATTGGCTATAGCAACATAATATTGAAAGTCTAACTGTGGTTTACTTCCCCCCACTACTCTTACACTCATGTGAATTTGAGAGGTATCTGCCTGAGTTGTATGTGCTTGCCTTACTCTTGTTTTGGATTTAAACCATGTCTTTCTTCCTCTGTCTTTAAACCATGTTTTTCAAACAGTTCTGAGTAGCTTTCAGAGTGTTCTGAGATCCAGTTGATGTTTCAAATTCAGATGAGTCTTCTAACTAAAATGTTGTACAATTCTTGATCTAAATGTTTTGCTTTATAATAACTTAAATTAATCCCCCAAATCCACAATTATTTGGACTTGATTACTCTGAAGCAAAGCCTTTGTGGAATTAAAGTTATGCCTTCTGCTCTTATGAAGGTTATTAAATACATTTACTGTTAGAATAATGTTTCATAAAATTGGCTCAAAGGTATTGCTTTATTTTATTCTTTGTCCCTAAAAAGATCTATATGGAATTATTTTATCTCAATTTAATCTTAAGGGGGGGGAGAATAATACATGGAAAATAATTGTCTTATATTGTTGTCAATTATCCGAATTGATGATATCCAGAATTATAATGAGGAGTACTCTGATGAAGAGGAAGAATTGATGTTTTAAGAATCCTAATTAATCCCAAAGCAGATGCCTATCAGGTTTCTATGAAGGCAATTTTCTTTCCTTCCTACTTATCTACCATCAATTTGCTTTGAACATTAATCATTCAGATTCTTGCAGAGAGGATTAGCATGCAATAAACCTGTAGTCGTTTGATCCACCTTGCTTTCTGGTTTCTTGTGCCAGATATATGGCTAGGAGCCTGAGAACATAATGTGCCAATTCCCATTGTTTCTAGATATTTCATTACAATAATAAAGGTAAATATTTATGGAGATTCTCAGTTATTCAGGTCATGGTTCTCTCAAAAGTGTTTTTTTCAAGAGACAACTGGACTTTCTTGTTTTTCTTTGAAGATGTTTCAAGCTAGAGAAGCTTCTTGGATGAGAAGCAAAAAGTCTTCAAAAAACACAACAAAATCCACTTGCCTCTTGAAAAAGCACCTTTGGGATAATAATAAATCTAGTACCAATATTGTGTTCTTTGCCACAGCATCTCCTTTCTGGACAAATTTCTTATGTTTTTGTGAGGTCCTCTGGTTTGTTTGAAACTAGTGACTTGCTTAGGAACATTTAGATATTTAGACTTTTTAAATCCTGTCTTTATTATTTTATAAACATCTCAAGACAATGAACATACCTCATACACATTTCCCTGATTTTTTCTGGAACAACAAGCCTGTGAGGTGAGTTGAGCTGAGAGAAAGTGACTGGCCCCAAATCATCCAACTGACTTTCATTCCTAAGATAAGACTAAAATCACAGTCTTCATTAATTAATTGTATGACTAAAATGATCTTTTTTAAAAAATAATAAGTTGAGAGAGGAATGGAGGAAGATATTGCAGGGGTGGGATTCAAATTTTTAACAACTGGTTCTGTGGGTGTGGCTTAGGTGGTGGGCATGGCTTGGTAGTCATCTTATTGGCTGGACATGGCCAACTCAATATCACTCACATTGAGGCACACATCTCCTCGCCTGGCCTCTCGTGACTGTGGGGATGCTGCAGTAGTCATAAATGTGAAAAATGGTCATAAGTCACTTTTTTCATTGCCATTGTAACTTTGAATGGTCACTCCACACAAGCAAAGGAGGGGAAAAAAAACTCCAGAGATATTCCTGAGACAGGAAGTCTAATCCTGCCAAGAATGTAATAAGGGTTAACGGAGAGGCAGTTTCTATAAGCAACACCATAATGTTTCCTTCCTGCCTTCCTTACAGGATTAGGCCAGTAATTTCTTCTAATAACTGGTTCTCCAAACTGCTTAGAAAGTTAACAACTGGTTCTAGCAAATATGTGTGAACTGGTAGAATCCCACCCCTGTATTATTGGCTATACCCTGTGGACACCTTTGATTTGGGCTGTGAATACCTTTGATTTGGGCTAGATTTATAGATTTATCCTGCGCTCATTGTTACTAACATCCTGATACATAGATAGAAACCCACATATCTCCAAAAATGGGTTAAATATGAAGAGAATGATAAGAAGACTAGAGTAAAATAGAAAGTGGGTATCTTGCAGTGAATCCTTTTGCTGTCTTCAGTCTTGAAGTAACTCTCTGTTACTTCATTTGCCTTACAAAATGCAAAACCCAAATCTATACTGTTCAATTAGCTAAGCTAAAGCCAATGGAGACCCTTTTCCCCCAACTACATGACATTATAAAATTGTCCTTAGCAGTTCCCTTGGTATTCATTACTGTAACTTTATTTTCTCATAAGCAAGTCAAGTGCAGACTAATGATCTGTGGTAATGAGTTTAATTTCCAACCAGTAATGTGAAGGAGAGTAAAATAGTGACACTGTACTGGTGAGGACCAGTGGTGGGATTCAATTTTTTTTTACTACCAGTTCTGTGGATGTGGCTTGGTGGGTATGGCAGGGGAAGGATACTGTAAAATCTCCAGTCAGAGGTGGTATTTGCTGGTTCTCTGAACTACTCAAAATTTCTGCTACCGGTTCTCCAGTTCTGATCAGTTCTGATTAGAACTGATCAGAATCTGCTGAATAACACCTCTGGTGAGGACAAATTGTTTTTTAAAAATGTGTCTATATGCAGATAAGATCTAAACAAGTGAGGAAATCTTGGAACTTGAGGAGAATATACAACATTAAGTCCTAAATTGTAATTGTTGAGTAATCTTACATTGGATATAAGTGGCACACAATGATGGTTAAACTATAAAAAGTAAATTATAAATAGTATTTCAAAATGGTACCAGCCATTTAAAGATATGATCAATCACCTATTTTTAAAGGCTTTTTGCATTAATACCTTAAATAGGCTTATATGCTGATCATTCATTGAATCTAATGACTGACTGTAGCTTTAAAGATTTAAAAATTATGTTAAGAATGAAGTAGCATTCCCTTATGATTGGTGCCATTCTTTTTTAACAATAAAATAAAATAAAATAGCAGAATATCTACAGCTGGAGTTATTGCAATGGATGCAAATCTTTCCTTTTTTAAAAAATAAAAATCATAAATCAGTATCTCAGAATTTCTGTCTGTCCCTGAAAGTGAAACAAACAATCCTGTATAACTTTATTATTTATTTTATTTTATTTATTGATTACAATTACATTATCCTGAATGCTCAATCATTGTAAATGCATGCTATTTGTCAAGCATTGGAATCTTTAATCACATGATTGTGAGGACTCTGTAACCATTTTAAGTGCAAGGACAAGTCATAAGTTACTATTTCAGCATTGGTGTAACTTCAGGTAGTTGTTAAATGAATGGCCATAAGTCAAGGACTATTTGTACACTACTGATCTAAGCCCATTTTGAACTGAAAGATTTTGAGCTTTCTCAAAGCATTTATAAATAATTCAATTTTTTTTCTTTTACAACTATCAGAGTAGCATGCTCTAGGGGAAAAATATATTGCAATCCATTGGGCAATTCTACAAATACCATGCATGCAAACAAAAATGCACGGCTTATTTATCTTTTTGTAAGAGAAGGTGGACAAGATATTTGTTAATTCATGGAGCAATGAAAACCCTGCAGACATCACAGTCAATGATTATCTAGTTTGATCCTAAAGAGTAAGCAGTGATTGGCTAGAGATGCTTTGCAGCAAACCTGTAGATAACACTATGCTGAAAGTGTTTGATCTGGAAATGTCAGGACAATTGGATAAATTGCAGGTTGGTTTTAAAGGGAGTTGGGAATGATTTGTAAACAAAGAGGCTGATGGTGTGGCAAACCTAATTATCACCACACAATTTTTCATTCTGTTTTGGGAGAGGAAGAACAAATCTGAATCAAACTGCTACAAGATAGGATAAATCACACTCTTAGATATATTTATCTCTCTGTTATCCTACTCCCCCCACCCTTGTCTTTCTTAATTTAAAACACATTGCAGATCTGTCCCATTACTAAATGTACAATTTGCCTGACAATTTGATATATCAGATAAAGTTGTAGTAAAAAAAATTTGAGAGAAACACACAAATATTAAATTATTTCTTGAAGGTCATGTACATAGCTGATAAATAAATATATAAAATGATACCAAACCACCACCATATTCTAATTATCTGGTAGCTGTTATGTAATTAGGATGTGTGTTTTTTTTTTTTTTAAATACATTTATTTTGAAGGAATTTACTTTGTGAATAAATATAAGACCCTTAATAAATAATTGATTTAAGCATGCTACAGGCTCAGTAGGTGCACCTTACCAAGACATGGCCAATTAATTCACATCAGTCTATTTTTAACTTGTGTTGGATGCTTAAGCTTGCTAGATTGCAGTGCTGATATACAATAGGAACTACAATGAGAAGAATTCCTCTAAGCAATCATGTCTCTTTTGGCTTTCTGGCCTTTAATTCTTTACAATGTCAGTTATTTGAAAAAGAGCACATTTATGGCTGAGCTGCATATTAAAATCATAAAATTAACTAATAGGGAGGATCCATATTAGATAAGTAGTAACTCTTTGATAATCACCCAAGTAATAGATACTGTGGAAAGCAGAAAGATGCTGAACCAAATAAGCTTAGAAACAGCTCTTATAAAACAAAGAATGGGGCTACTTCAATCCAAGTGATGAACACAAATCCTCCTACAAAATAAGCCTAGGGACAATTTTTGAAAGAGGAGTTGTGAGTTTTAGAACATAAGTGGGAGAGCTGATATTCTGCCTCTGGTAACACAAAGTTTGGGGCCAGGCATACTGAAGCTTCAGTACATTCCTACACACATTATAGTAAGCCAAAGATGAGATTCATTTATTCAACAGAGAAACAAAAATATGCCAGGGATTCTCCTGCATTCTTCTATTTCTCTAGGGCTCTAGCTAAGCAGACCTGCAACTACCATGTGGACTTGGAGTAACTTCTATGACTCTAGTGAAAAGTAAATTCCAGGTGTTAGTTTGTTGTTACATTTCATTTTTGCTTTTTTTTCTCTTTCAAATGGCAATTGCATGGTTCCTGAAATCACACTTTTTTTCTTATCAGAAAGTTTTTTCCTTGTAATATCTTACTTCTTATTTACTTTGCTTTCAACAAAGGATCTTCTCTTGATTCCTTGGCTAATTAATGTCGTGTCCGTCATGGGAAAGGAGACTTGGAGCCAGTGACTCAGTTTCAGCTCTTTATTAGGTCCTGAGATTGGCTCGGGATTTAAAGGGAAAACAGCGGCTCTTATTCTCTGGCCGTGGCGGCCGCGGCCAATGGCACCACTTTGAATCTCCCGCGATTAGTTTCCACCAATCGCGGGGGATTCGTTATGGGCCAATCAGTGCGGCTCGCTCGGCCAATGGGATCGCCGTGCACTTTGGTCAATCACAGCGCGGCGTTTGCAAGTATGCTAATGACTGTACAGAACACCCCTCCCCTCTTGGTATGGTCTTATGTAACGTAGTCCCATAAGTAGGCAGGGCTTCATACTTGCCTACTTGACCTGCGCAGGTTAGTTGTTGCTTGGCTCCTGGCCGGTTCGGTCGGGTTCTGTGTTGCTCTCTGCCTCGTTGATGGAACTGCCTGGAAGGCCTCGCCGGGCCTTTCGTTGCAGCTCCCTCCCAGTCTACCTGGGCTGGTTGATCTGCGGTTGTTGCTGCTCCCATCTGGTCTTTCTGGGCTGGTCGAGCTGGCCTGGTTGCTTCTCCCTGGTGAGGCTTCGAGCTGGCTGCGTGCCGGTGAGTATTGCTGGTTTCTTTCTATTGGTTTTTGGTTCCCGGGGTATTCCCTCCCCTCTTGGTTTGTGTTACGGGGGCTGTCTGTGTCTGTTTGCATGTCAGTTGTGTTTCCCATGGTTGTTTTCGATCTTATTTGATCAATGTGGCATTTCCATGCTTGTCCGTCGGTTGTTTGCAGCCGGTACGATTGGGGACCTGTCAGCTGGGTTATAGTTGCAGGTACCCAAAGTGGATCTCCGGTAAGGTTCTTTGTGTAGACTGTGTCACCTGGGGAAAATGTTCAGTTTTTGCTTGAGGAGTTTGAGGTTTTTTCTGGGTTGTATGTGGGGTGCAGTCTGTTGAGTGGGGACCTTAGTTTCCTCCCCATTAATAGTTCTGCTGGGCTTTTGTTGGTAGTCGTGTTCGGGGTTATGTGTTATATGAAGAGCATTTTGTTTATTTTTTCTTGGATTTCCCTGTGTTCAATTTTTTGGATGTTTTTTTTTTGTGAATTGAACCATCCGTTCTGCCCTCCCGTTTGCCGCCGGATGTGCTGATGCTGTCAGTGCATGTCGTATGCCCCGTTCCGCTAGGAATTTTTCGAATTCCAGCGAGGTAAACTGGGGCCCGTTATCCGACATGATGATGTCTGGGAGGCCCTGGATTGCAAACAGCTTGGTCCTTGGTCACGGCCTCCATGGTGGTGGTTTTCATGTTGCTTACCTCAAACCAGTTGGAGTAAGCATCTACCGTGATAAGAAATGTGTGTCCTTTTGTGGGCCCGGCAAAATCTATGTGAATCCTGGACCATGGTCCCCTGGGGTTTTCCCATTCCAGGATTGGTGCTGTGGGACGGCTCGGTCTGCTCGATTTGCTTGTCCATCCCTGGCCACCAGGCATAACTCCTGGCCAGGACTTTTGTTCTAACTATGCCCGGGTGCCCCTCGTGTAACAACTCCAATATCTTCCCTTGTAACTTTTCCGGAATAACAACCCTATCCCCCCAAAGTACGCAACCTTTTTGTAATGAGAGTTCTGTTTGCCAGTTCCGGAATGTCCTGAATGATTCATCATTGTCCTTTTCTGGCCACCCCTTTTCTACCCAATGTAACACCCGCGCCAGACATTTGTCTTTATTAGTCTTGTGGGCAATGTATGACGGGGTTATGTGTAGATCAGGCAGAGTCTCTATGCTGAGGGTGGCTGTAGTGGGTGCTGGGTTGGTGTCTAGGTCAGGTAATGGCGTGCAGCTCAGGGCGTCTGCATGGGTGATTGTCTTCCCTGGTTGGTGTGTGAGTCGGTAGCTGTAGGCGGCAAGGAATTTGGACCAACTTGTCATTCTAGGAGATAGAATGTTCAGGGTGGCCCTGTTCCCTGCCAGGATTCCCAGCAGCGGCTTGTGGTTGGTGATGATGGTGAATGTGCGGCTGTAGAGGTACTTGTGGAACCTCTTCACTGTGGCGACAATAGCCAGGGCCTCTTTGTCCAGTTGACTGTAATTTCTCTCCAGTTTGGTGAGTGTCCTCGAAAAGAAGGCGATGGGTGCTTCTTTTCCATTGGGGAGCGTGTGGCTGAGGACGGCGCCGATGCCGAAAGGTGAGGCATCGCATGTGACGGCAAGTGGTAGGGTCTCGTTGTATTGGATTAGGACGGCATCCGAGGTGAGCAGGTCCTTGGTTTTGCTGAAGGCGGCTTCCTCACATTTCCCCCAAGTCCATGTGGCTGCCTTGTCCAAAAGCCTATGCAAAGGCTCCACCGCGGTCGCCTTTTGGGGCAGGAAAACATTATAAAAATTAAGCAGTCCTAGAAATGCCTGAAGTTCTGTTTTATGCCGTGGTGTTGGGGCTTCTTTAATGGCTCTGATTTTTTTCAGGGATGCCATGTCGGTCTAGGAGGTATCCTAGGAACTCGACCCGCTCTGTGTACAGCTGGTATTTCTCTTTTTTCACCTTTAGCCCAGCCTCTTTGAATTTAGTTAGTACCTCCCTTAGATGACCCTCTAGTTCTTGTTGGTTGGCCGCTGATACCAGTATGTCATCGAAGTAGGGCACCACCCCCTTAATTCCTTGCAAGAGTCTCTCCATGAGGCTCTGGAAAATTCCCGGAGGCACGCTGACTCCAAAATGGACTCTGTTACAGCTAAATGCTCCCCGGTGGGTGACTATGGTCTGCGCCTCAATGGTTTCTGCGATGACCGGCAACTGTTGATAGGCTTGTGCCAGGTCAAGCTTCGCAAAGACCTTGCCTCCCCTCAGTGAGTGTAGAAGGTGCTGCACTACTGGGATGGGGTAGGCACTTTGTTGTAAGGCGCAATTTAGGATGGCCTTGTAGTCCCCACAGATTCTCACCGACCCATCGGGCTTGACTGGTGTGACTATGGGGGTCTCCCACCAGGCATGATTGATTGGTTGTAGGACCCCTTGTTTGATGAGCTTGTCAATTTGCTCGTTGATTTTGGGCCGGAGTGCAAAAGGTACCCGCCGTGGTTTTAGGCATATTGGGGGAATGCTGGGGTCTAGGCTGAAGGAAATAGGGGGCCCTCAGTACTTGCCTACGGTGCCGTCAAACACTTCCTGGAAGTCCCTTGCGAGTTGCTCTTCCCAGTCGGCATCTGCGATGTGGTCAACGCCCATAACCTCAATCCCGAGTGGTGCAAACCACTGTAATCCCAAAAGGCTGGGGCGGTCTCGGTCCACGATCATCAGGGGAAGCTTTGCTGTGCGGCCCTTGAAGGTCACTTCGAACTGTCCGGTTCTGACTACCGGGATGCGGTTCCTCTGGTAGTCTCTGAGGATTAGTTTCTGGGTTTCCAACCACCTCTTGTGGATATCCGGCACCAAATGCCTGATTTCTCACCAGGCAACCATGGAGAGGTAGGACCCAGAGTTCACCTCCATTTTGCATGGTTCGCCTTCGATGCCCACTTCCACGTATAACTTTCGGGTGTCTGTGGTTGATGAGTGGCCGATGATGACCGTCTGATGGGTTTCCTCTTTCTGACAGTTTTCGCCGCTTTGTCAGTTCTGTCCGTCTTGGTTCCAGCGATTTTTGGCTTGGCAGTCTCTGGCCCTGGGGGGGGTGCTGTCTTGTCTCCGGTTGCTGTGATCTCGCCGACGGGGGCTGTAGGCTTTTCTCAGTCGGCAGAATCGGGCGATGTGACCTTTTTTATTGCAGTGTTGGCAAATCGCATCGAAAAACCGGCACTCCGATCGAGGGTGGCCGCTTCCGCACCTGGCACATATGGTCCCCGACTTACGACTCTGCCGATCGTGCCGATCTCATCTTGTCTGGAGCTGATGTATTTCTTCTTCCTCATCCGTGGTGTTGGAGGCGGAGTGGAAGGTGCCATGATGGTTGGTGGTTTCCCTATGGCTTGCTTCTGGGTGGGCCTCGGTCACCCGGCCCATCTCGGTGGTTGCAGTGCGTTCCCCGGTGTCCGGTCTCCGCCTTCGATTCACCGATTTCCGGGTTGCCTCGGCTGCGGTGGCTTCAGTGAGGGCGTCGGTGAGGGCGATGTCGCTTTTTGCCATCAGCCACTTTGTAGGACTGGGTCTCTGAGTGCGAGCATGACAAGGTCCCGCAAAACCTCGTCCATGTCCAAGAACCCGCACATGCCCCCTAGGCTCCGTAGTTCAGCTACAAAGTCGCTGATGCTCTCACCCAATCTCTGGTCCCGCCGGTAGAAATCGTGCCACCTGATAAGGGTGGGCACGGTAGGGGCATAGTGGTTTCGGAGCAACGGCTCGAGGTCGGCCCAGTCCATCTCCTTCACGTCCCCGGGTTTTGTGAGAGCTTTTGCCATCTTGAACACTGCGGGCCCGCAGTGTGTTAGAAAGATGGCTCTTTTCTTCTGCCCAGTTGCATCCTTCAAGTTGCTACTTTCAAGGAACATTAGGAATCGGTCTGTGTACGATTCCAAGTCCTCGGTAGCTGGGTTAAAAGGCGTGGGCAGTGTGATGCTGGCCATCTTGTCAGTCTCGCTTCCTCAGGAAGCTTGATGGGGGTTAGTCTTGGGATCCCATCCTCATCGCCAGTGTCATGTCCGTCGCGGGAAAGGAGACTCAGAGCCAGTGACTCAATTTCAGCTCTTTGTTAGGTCCCGAGATCGGCTCGGGATTTAAAGGGAAAACAGCGGCTTTTATTCTCTGGCCGCGGCGGCTGCGGCCAATGGCACCGCTTTGAATCTCCTGCGATTAGTTTCCACCAATCGTGGGGGATTCGTTATGGGCCAATCAGTGTGGCTCGCTCGGCCAATGGGATCGCCGTGCGCTTTGGTCAATCACAGCACAGCGTTTGCAAGTATGCTAATGACTGTACAGAACAATTAATCTTATGTGTGCTCCCAATTACTTGCTGCAAATTCTCTTGCATCTGACTTAAGCTCTATTGTTCCCCAAAATCTAATAATAACTGGGAGTCATACAATCCCTTGGCCTTGAGCAGCCTGGATTCTAATTAATAAAATAAAATTAAGACTTCCTGGATTCATAATCTTGATCATGTCCCTGCATAACACAATGAATAAAGTGTGGCGAAGTAAATCAAAACTGTTATGCAGATGAGTAAATTCATTCCTGATTCATTTTATGCCTTGCTGAAATGGCAATATGTTTTCAGTTTTCAATTACACACATGCACACACACACACACACACACACACAAACACACACACATATGAAAAAAAGAAAACAGACAAAAATGAAAGAAAAAGCCAAAAGTACAAGAAAAGAAAAGAAAAGAAAAGAAAAAACAATGCAGGACAGTTTCAGCAGAGGGGGCAGGAGCAGAGTGGCATCAGCAGAGGATGGAGTGGCAGTGAAGTTTTGTGGCAGGGGATGGGGCAGAGCAGCAGCAATATTGGCCCTCCACAACCATTCCAGTTTCTCATGTGGTACCTTGGGAAAATTCATTGCCCATCCCTGTTCTGTGCTGAGATCCCAGTATCATTATGACTTTGGATGTATGATAAACAGAACAAAACAAAACCTTTATCTAAATGTAGAATTAAGTGACTAACATATTGTTTTATCTTGAGACATGTTGTTTTAAACAATAATGAATTTATGTTAATAATGGAAATAAGCAATTCTTTCTATAAACATTACTATAAATAATAATATTTAAATTAGTTCAGATCATAAGAATCTATATTTACAGAACAAAGAGTCTATAAAGAAAACATAATGTGCTAACCCATTTCCTACAGTGGGTTATTTAAGCAAAGCAGAATGAAAGAAAAACAATCTATATTTCCTGAACAAAAGTTTCTCCTTAAAATAGTTAAACCGCCATTTCTTGTACTCTTGTGATAAAATGAATTCATTACTTTCTCCAAGATAGAATTTCAACACTCCTATAGTTGTTTCTGAAACAGCAGCCCTTTATCCTGTTTCCCTTAATGTCTAACAGTGCAAAGTATAACATTAATCCTTTCTCCAAGTTTCCTTGCTTCTGTTCAAATCCATCGTTGGAGATGTCAGGCAGTATGAAAACTCTTGATGTCACTCACATCAGGCTTTTGTATTACTATGCCTAAACAGATGAAGGATGAGAAAATCTTATGCAAAATGACTCAGAATTGCTTGGTTTAATTGGGATGTAGAATTGATTTAGTTTGCTTCAGTGAGACCAAAAGGACACTCAATCAAAGTCATGAGAGAGAGTATTATACAGTTGAATTATGGGAAAGAAATGTTAGCCTGCGTTGTTAAAACTGCATAGTTAAAATGCTGGGATGTGGATGTCAAGGCAGAGATACACTCCAGGGAGAATCACAGGGTCAAACACATCAGGATTGAACAATTTACTTCCAAGATAGAGAGCAGATGAATCTTGAAAGTAATATGGTTACCAGCAAAATATCTTTGCATCATTTGCTTCATTTTCAAGCTTTTGCACCTAGTTCCTCATTAGCCTAGCTGATGCTTGCTGAAGCAGAAGCAGATTTTTCTCCCAAAATACCGATGCCTTTAATCTTAAAGATCTCTTGGGGGGTGTTCAGGGGGCTCAGCTTTAACATTAGAGGGAGATAACCAACTCTACCCTACAACATGTCCCATATTTTCTGAATGTGACAGCTGTATGGGGGATACTGTGTAATGTTGTTTAGACCTCTCTCTCTCTGTGAGAGGATGAAAATGAAGTTTCCATGGCCCTAACCATGACAGGTGGCCTTGGTAATGTGTGGGAGAAGGTCCCCTCCATTGTCTACACCAGGAATGGGCAACTACGGCTTGTAGACTTACAGAACTCCCAGAATTACTGAGCCAGTCATCCTCCTGGCTCAGCAGGAATTCTGGAAGTTGAAGTCCCCAGGTCATAAGGTTGTCCACTTCTGCTCTACACAATTGCTGGCTAAAATAATTCTCAGCTGTTTGTTCAGCATTGCACACAACTTTCACCAAAACCCTTTCATCCCACACTGAGTCAGTTGTTAACAACTATATCCAATAGTGTGTTCTGAATATCTTTTGATCCTATAAGAAGAGGTCAATATCATAATAATCATTTCATGGTCCTCTACTGTTTCAACTGCTTTCCAATATCATTTGACCTCTCTCTTCCAGTAAGAACAGTCAAGATAATTGTTCCCAACCTTCATTAGATTATAAGTAATTGGGAGAGCAAGTAACATCAAAGGAATTTTTCCACACCATTTAACTTTGATAAGCAGCTTGGAGGGCACTCCAAGCAATGACTCTGGCTGAAAAAAATATTGTAATGTGTGCCACCCCTAGTCATCTGAAACTCCTAGACCATTCCAAGGGATCTTCCTGTTGAACAACTTTACATGTACCAAAGAAATCTTCCCAGCTCAAATGGATCCACTCAGCCTGGGACCCATCTCAGTCCATGTTATAAGATAAGGCTTCTCTTGGTCTTTTCCCACAGTACTTTTCCCACAGAGTGAAAGCTCTGTAGGAAAAGGTTAAGAGGGAATTCAAAGAACAGCAAAGCAACATGGGAAATTTGCTTTTTATCCTATAATGTTTTAGGTGCCAGGCAACTATAACAAATTTGTGTAACTGGCTGTGTCATTTTCTAATTGGTTATGCATATTCTGAGGAGTATGCAAAAATTAGAATCTAGCTTTTGAAAACTGTGGAAGTCATTAGGAGTCAATGGTCTGGAACACAGGATGGTCATTACTGTATAAACTAGTAAAATTTGTGCTGAGGCAAGTGTCTAAGAGATGGAACCAGAAATCCAACCTAATTTCTTTTTCTGTTTTTTTTTTCCATTCCTTTTTTTTTTTACATCTCTGTATTTACAGCTTTATATCTTCTTCATTCTGAAAATGTAAATTGAATCTCCTTAAGGCTTGTCTTGCATTTATGATATAAGGTACTGGGTTGTTTCCAAATGAACTAATCAAAACATCTTACAGTCTGATTAATAGCTGAATATAGTAATACTGACTAAAGCTTTATGTGTTATATTTGATCCCTCACGTGCTTCCATTTGTGTGACAGAAAAAGAAAAGCTAAACTGCTGGCTCAGCCTGCTGTGTTTATCTCTGCCTGAAAGTCCCTCTATTCTTCAATGTTGAGAGATAAAATTCTGAAAGTGTACCACTGTGATATGTTCACAAAATTTTTGAATCAGAACTCTGATCATGGTTCTATGAAGCATGACACCTACACAGGATATATATATTGTTGTTCTTTTAAAATTGTAGCAACGTTTCAGCAGAATCTCATCTGCCATCATCAGGCTTCAGTATAGTGTTCATCTGAAGCCTGATGATGGCAGATGAGATTCTGCTGAAACGTTGCTACAACTTTAAAAGAACAACTACAATGACGTGGGAAAATACCCAAACAAAGCTGAATGCCATACATGTAAGTACCCGCGAAAACTTAAGAAAACAAATATATATATATAAAGCTAAATAATATAATTTAATATATATATATATATATATATATATTAAAGCTAAAAAGCTAAATGAAGAGTGGTTGATGGTGGTACAGATATTGTGTGTCAATTGGTGATCATTTCACACTTCTTTGGTTTCATCCTTTCAACTTTGCAAAAAAAAAGCTAAACCAATTTCTGCCTTGGTTGTTAGCAAATCAGTGTTTTAGAAAACTATTAAGTGAATACTCCTAAATAACTATTATGTTATTGAGCTGTGGTAGCACAGGGGTTAGAAAGCATAATTGCTGGCTAATTTTGCTGATCATCAAGAGTTTGATTCTCACTGGCTCAAGTTTGACTCAGTCTTACATCTTTCTGAGATTGGTAAAATTAGGACCCAGATTATTGGGGGCAATATGTTGACTCTAAGTTGTTTACAGAAGGCTGGAAAGCACTGTGAAGTGGTATATAAGTCTAAGTGCTATTGTTATTGCTATGTTCACTGGCCAGTTTCAGCCAACTGTTGCATTATGAAGATAAACTGAGCCTTTATTTTTAAATTTAATTGTGGGAAGATAAAAGGGTAAATGAAATAGCCTACCTTATAAATTTGTTTCCTACATTGCTGTCACTTGAGGAAAACAAATTGTTTTTTTGCTTTGTTTTCAAAGTTGCTTCCTAATACCAATTACTAACAATCTTGTGCTTTGGAGAGAGCTGGATATGCTAGTTACAGAAGATGCCAATAGTGAAGATTAAGCACTTAAGTGGTTATTGTCTCCAAATATACCTCAGCTTTAATTGCATGGAGCAATCAATGTTAATAGATAGTGGCAGAAACCAAAACAGCTTCCTGTTTAGACCTGTTTGAAAAAAATAAAGCAGCGTACCATCCATGAATACAGATCTTGCAGTGGGAGCAGAACTGTGTTTAAATGTGGCTGTGACAATGCAAATGAAAGAACAAAAGAAGAAAAGTTTTATTTTCTACTAATGTGGCCAAGACACCTACTGAAAAACTATAGCTATAAATATGTTGGCTTAAATAATTTGTGAGCTATCTACAAATGTGATTCTCTTTATTACATTTGCACAGATACTATATAATTGGATGTGCATGCATTAAAATAGTGAAGTAACCAAGATATGTGTCAGTTCTGCCTGGCTCGGCATTCTCCATCAAAAGAAGAAGGGGTGAGGGGAGGATGAAAAGAGGAAGAAGGAGGAGACGATGAAAGGGCAAAAGATGAAAGGCTGATAAAGCTTTGTGTGTATGCGATAGGAAATTGGGAGGAGGGAATGTCAAGTGATAAGGCTCAGAGCAGCTGGATCTTGTTTGTGCCAGCATCCCATGGCCAGTCACCTTGAGCAATATGCAGATAATCCCCAAATATCTCAGGGTTCTCAAACATTTTGGTGAATTCTGGTTAGTTGGAAACAGTTTGGTCATGGGGGAATGGATGGGCTGGCGGTAAACACACACCTTATTTTTGTATCCAGCAAGTGTGGTAGTTTCAGAGCTGGCTTGACTTTACTGCAACTAAAACCTTTAGTAAAAGAACCCCTTGCTTTAACCAAATGGAATTGAAGGCTTTTCTTTCCTGAGGAATTAGATTGGGGCAGGTCTGACAATATGCATATTTGTCAGGGGTAAGGAAATGGGAACGTCCATGTGACCCCAAACTTCCATTTCCCAGCAATCCCCATCTACATACTACAGCTGACCATCAAGATCTAGAAAGCTATATGTTCCTTGCTGATGCAGTCATTGTTTGATAGGCAATATGGAGCCCACTTGTGGCTCCTTAGTACCTTGGGATAATCTCTCTAAATCTGAGCAGCAAAATGACCAAATCTGCACTTTCTGCCCAAACTAAGTATGAAATGAGAGCAGAAGTGGAGAAAGGTCAATATAATTGCTGTTCATCTTTGCACGCAAAACTGGTCTTCACTGTTAACATTAGAAAATATTCACATAAGCAACTTGTAATTTATTTCAATTATTAAAATAATTTTAAAAAATTGAATTAATTATGGTCCTGGTGGAATGGAGAGCCGAATGGAGAGCTTTGTGGTGGAGAATTAATATCATACATGAAGCTCTCGGCTTTGAAGAATAAATGGACTTTCAGGCTGCAATAAAACACAGCAGGCTGAGCCTGGTTTTTTATTGGATGGGCTGTAAAATAAATCACATAAAATGCTTGGTGGCATCACTTATTTGTTTATAAAGTGATTGCTATGATAAACATAGTTACAAAACCCTCAATTTATTAGAATGCTATGTATCATTTTCTCTAGGCCACTGTTCTGTAGGAGGCTTCCTACATTTCTTTGTCTGCATCAGCAAGTTTCCCTTTACATTTTTAAAAAAGAAAATTAGAAAATTATGTAATTTCCAGGGACCAAGTGGGCACCAAAGAAGTTGTCTTTGGCACAGCTTAGCCCTAGGAACCACATTGGAAGACCTAGAATTACATTAGGAACTGTGGTAGTGCAGTGGTTAGAATGCAGTATTGCAGGAGGACTCTGCTCACTGCCAGGCTCAAGGTTGACTCAGCCTTCCATCCTTCCAAGATTGATAAAATGAGGACCCAGATTGTTGGGGGTAATATGCTGACTTTGTAAACTGCTTAGAGAGTGCTGTAAAGCACTATGAAGTGGTATATAAGTCTAAGTGCTACATGTTATTGCTACTATATGTATGGCTATTTGACACTTCTACTCTTATCAGTCAAAATCAGAGGAAGGAATGGTTATCAATACCCTTTATTAAAATGAGCAAGACAAATACTTTCAAGGTTTACCTTCTTGAAAATGTTTTGTGTAATCTTTGGATAATATCATTTGGGGAATAAAGGGCCTCAGTATAGATTGTACTGTACCTTTCGTGAACAAAGTTGGAAACTAAGATTAATTCCTTACTATCTCTCTAAATAACCTTGGGGCTTTAATATTTTGCTTTATTATATATACAAAACATTTCCCAATTTATGTCCTGACAGATGTAATTTGTATTAGTTTAGTTATTACTTATTTTTTCTCACCCTCCAAGCTTCCTGCAGCATCTATAATTGAGTATTATAAATAATATTGAGATTTATTGTATCTATACGGTTCTCTTGCATAATAAATAAATGGTATGTATGGAGTGAGGGTAACAAATGTTTCTAAATATACACACATATATGTATGAAGAGCTTTGAGGAAGTCTATGATACTCCAGAAAATTTGGTCTAGTCACATTCTCTCAGACCAATCCACCTCACAGGTGTTGTTGTTATGATAGCTCCAGTGGCCTAGAGGTGGAGCTCTCTCCTCACAACCAGGAGGCTGTGAATTCAATCCTAGGTAGAATAGACCCTCTGCAGAGGGTTGGACTAGATGACCTCCATGGTCTCTTCCAATTCTGTTATTCCATGTGGATAAAATCTCAGAAGAAATCCATGCAAGCCAATTTAAGCTTTTTCAATAAGCCAGTATATAAATATGACAATTCATTAACAATAATAGATTCTCTCCTATAAAAAATCCAGTCCACTGTATGACAATGCTTCATATTCAGACTAAGAAAAATCTTCATATTTCTATCCAATAGTTATATAAAGTTCAAATGGCCAGCTTACTCTTGAGTATTTACTATACACGAGAATAGCAAAATGGGCATGCATTTTTTATTTTTAAAAAATCCTTCTTTTTTCTTCTTAATAGTTTAGAAGAAACCTAAATATATTAGATATGAAATTGGAAAATAACAGACTCTGCATTTTGTAGTGTTATACTGTTCACATATTTTTTTCCTGTAAGATGTTTTATTCCTAAAATCTTGAAGGACAACCTTTTGAAATTGGAAGAATTTTAATGAAGTGTTTTCTTCCAAAATCTTCCCAAAAGACAAAACTAGGAGAGAGGTAACAGAAAATATGAACTGCCCTTCATAAAAAGAACACTTGAAATACATTTGTAATTATTTAGTTGTAGTAACATTTATGTAGCATATTCCAAATTTAATTATTGCAATTCATGTTGTTTACCATGCTGTAGATCAGCCACACAATAAAAGAAATTATTTACATTGCCAGGATATATACAACACATTTATACCTCTTCTAAAGTCCCTTTATTTCTAAAAAGCCATTTTCTAGACCATTCCTTTATCAAAGTCCAGGCTGAAATTTGATACCTTACTATAATTTATATTGATGTAAAAATGAGAGAGTTTTCTTCTTTGTGATCTCAGTTGTTCACAAACATGGAGTTTAGCATGAATAAATTTAAAGCTCTTATTAGCTCCCTGTGTTTGATTTTTAATTATAAAATAAGAAAAACAGAACTATATACACAATGGGTATGTTGTTAATAGAGACCATCTGCTAAGTTTTCCTACTGTCATTTAGGAATCAGATAAAATTACCTAATAGGCAACATAAGGAACCTACAAAATAGTCAAATGACATCAGATTCTTCTATTTATTTATTAATTAACTACATTTAACCCAATCTTATCTTCAAAAAAATAACCTGATTTTTCACAATGTGTATTATTCCATGTTATTATTCACATGTCAATTTTAAAGAAACTTGAGCCATCAGAGACAGAACTGTTTGCCCATTTTTTCCAAGTATGTTTAACAGGTGAAAGAAGATGAAAAAATGTTTCAATGCATACTTACTCAGTGAGAAGATCATGGATTTCCTGAAGTAGGTCGAAAAAGCATAGATTTAGTCTTGTTGCTATAGTTCATGGGTGTCAAATTCATTGTGTTATGTTGCCGTCATGTGATGTTTCGTGATGATTTCTCCTTCACAGAGCTAGGGTGGGTGTGGCCTGCATATGACGCATCCAGCCAGCTGGCCACCAGTTTGCCCCCACCCCCACTGCTCTAGTTCAAGTTTAATGTGCTGATGTAGACCAGTTTTTTTTTTCTTTTCCAATTACTTTTCCTTCCAGCTACTTTTTAATTTGAAATATATGGTTTAATTTTGCCACCTTCGGACAAGGTATGGTTGAAAAATGGTGGGTAAGTGCAAGGAACAAACAACTATCAATATAAATTTTAAATGATATGATCACTGAATCTTTCTGAAAATATTTGAAAGGTTAAGGTTCCAGGAAAATATTAAAAATATTTGATTCTTCCTAGGCCTGAGAAGAGGCTGTGTCTAATTAATTGGCATCCAGATTTCATTTCATTTAGAGTAAAAATACTGAAATTGACGGGATTTTGATTTAAGGACTGTTAGGGATAACATTGTTTACCCTAACTGATTTAGGTAAAATAATAAATATGTTATCATGGTTTATAAGTTAAAGTGTCTGCAACTTTAAATATAGGAATGTAATTAAGGGAGTAGTTGTGAAAGCAACATAAAAGAAGCAAGAAACGTCAGCTTGCTCTCTCTGGCTTTGATGATCCCTAATTACTGGATGAAGACTGCGTTTTTCCTTACTCGAACGGGAGAGAGAAAGGACTGATTTATTGTAAGTGAACTGACATTGGATATTCTACACGGACTTTGCTAATTGAATATCCCTGAATGGACTGACTAAAATGATATATGACTAATGGACTGTTATTTTGACTATGCTATAAACTCTAAATGGAATAAACTATATTTTGATAGCGCAAGCGTATCTGTTATTTTTACCGTATGTTAACAAACATACAAGCTTATCTCACTCATTTATCTGTATGCCTATCTGACTAACACTACACATTCTGTTTAGCTTGTCTCCTTAACCCTGGTTTAACAAGGGTTAACCCAGGCTTAACAAGGACAATTCATGTCCATGAGATTCAGTAGTTGGATTCAATTTTTTTTTAACTACCGGTTCTGTGGGCGTGGCTTGGTGGGTGTGACAGGGGAAAGATACTGTAAAATCTCCAATCAGAGGTGCTATTTGCCGATTCTCTGAACTACTCAAAATTTCCGCTACCAGTTCTCCAGAACTGGTCAGAAACTGCTGAATACCACCTCTGATGAGATTATTTCATGGACTAAATACAGTAGAATATTGTCATACAGCCAGGGAAATCATTGAGAAGAAGCAAACTGACCAGATAGTGAACTGGAAATTCACTGAGCTTTATTCACCTTCCTTGAATCAGTGCTTGCCATCACTAACTCCTTTTTTCTCTATTTTCAGCCCAAAATCCCATTAGGAACCTATATCTGTGCTAATATATGTGTCCCATTCAGTCTACAAAGTGTGCAGAGATCCGAATGTGTGAAACCAGTAATATGGCATTGCAGGCAAATCCTTCCTTAAATATTGAATAGTTTAAGAGCTCTTTAAGAACATGGCTTTGGAGTTGCTCTTAGGCAACATATTTACTAAAAAATTAAATGATACAGTGAAGACAAGCATGTCTCCTATGCAAGGATGACATGCACATTTGTGAAGTGTTCCATAATTAAAAAAAATAAATTAAAAAGTAATAAAAAGAACATGGCTTTAGAGCAAGGAAGAACCATGGCGATGATACATATATGTGATGACCCAGAGTATATCAGAAATATAACAAAACCCAAAATGTAACTAAAAGTCCTTTAATGCCTTCAACTTGGCTTCACTGTTTAATTGTTCACAGTGGAGAAGTAAACTACTTTCAAAATAACATTTCAAAGGAAAGAAACACAGTTCAAATTCAAAGAGCCGATAACAAACCAAAAACAAACCACACTGAATGAAGTTTCACGATAGACCAGGATAGATATTTGCCAACTTCAGGAAGATAACCAGGTACAGTTCATTGGAAGAACGCCAACCAAGATAAACCTTCCTTAGGAATAAAACACTAATTGGTTTCCAGCATCTGTTAGCACACAGGTCCAAACTTTTATGCAGATCTCACACTGCTCAGCTGGCCTCTGCCCTTCCCCAGCCTCCTCTACCACCTCTGGAGTCACCCTTCCACTCCCTGTTGGCTGTTCTTCCTCTTCCTCAGAGTCAGTCTCCACCAGGGGCATGACACATAGATGTATCTTACAGTGCATTCAGAAAGTATTCAGAACCTCTTCACCTTTGTCAATTTTATTAAGCTGCAGCCTGATTCTACAGTGGTTTAAATTCATTTTTTTTTTTTGCCTCATTGATCTAGTTCTCTTAGTTGTGTGCTTAGGATTGTTGTCATGTTGGAAAGTGAATCTTCAGGCCAGTCTGAGGTCCTGAGCACTGTGGAATAGGCTTTCATTCAGAATGTCCCTTTACTTTGCTCTGTTGTAACTATGTATCATTCATGTGTTTGCAACATTGTATCATTCACGTGTAATCATTAACTTCTGTCTCTTCAGTGACCTTTGCAAGGCACGTACAAGAGACAAGGAGCTAGATGTTTGGTTAATAAGCTTATCCACATTGTAAATAATCTGTCTGGTATGCAGCTTTGTAAACATGCACATCCTGATGAGATTAGCATGTTTGACTTGAGCTTTTTGATTAAATCATTTTCTTGTAAAAAAGCACAATAAAAGAGCGTGTGCCAAGACATTCGGGGCGCGCTCATCAAGAGGAAACCTCACTTCCTGTCGTTTCTCTTCCCTTTGCTCCCTATCATAAGCCGCCCATCAGATGCGGGATGGCAGATACCGCATTATGGTGACCCCGACGTGCTTCCCTAAGGGGGATACGCAGCGACGCGCCCATATCTTATCAGCTCGATGGGAGCTGTGCATCGCCAGGCCTGAATCGAATTGCACGTCATCGGATCTGAAACACGGTCTCGACTTTCGTAAGTATGGGTGGAAACTTTTCTCAACAACAGACGCAGCATCTGAAGGAATTGAGGGAGTTAGTCGCTTCTTCTAAATATTCTGCTAATTTAAAGGGCTCGCCTGTAAAAAAGAAACCTATTGCTACATTATTGGCTTATGTGTGGCAACATTGTCCCAATTATTCAGAGGAAGGGTCCTTAAAAATTTCCACTTGGCAAAAAATTGGTGAACATCTCCATAGTCCTCCTCGTGCACCTATTGGCATTTTGGTCACTTGGAGGAAAATTATGGAGGCTTTAAAAGTCCATTATAAAATAGAAGCAGGGAGTGTGTTTGAATCTCCCCCGCCAAGTTATGATAACTTTTCAATTTTCCCTAACTCAGGCAGAAGCTGCTGCCATTATTCAACAATGCCCCACATGTAGTAAGCAAGGACATTCCATTCCCATAGGAGTAAATCCTAGAGGATTAAAAGCTTGTGAAATTTGGCAAATGGATGTAACTCAGTATCCACCTTTTGCCCCTTGGAAATATTTGCACGTTTCAATAGATACATATTCAGGGTTTATTCTGGCTACTCCTCAAAGGGGAGAAACTGTAAAACATGTCATCAATCATTCAATTCGTACCTTTGCCTCGCTGGGACGTCCAAAAGAAATAAAAACAGACAATGGACCTGCCTATACAAGTTCTGCTTTCCAGGACTTCTGTAACAGATGGGATGTAACTCACAAGTTTGGGATTTCCCTACAACAGCCAGGGGCAGGCTATTGTGGAACAAGCGAGCTTGTCTCTGAAACGTGCTCTTGATCGATATTCATTGCGGGAAAACCCCCCGAACCTCCCAGCATTGCAAAATTCTCTTAACATTTGTCTTTACACTTTAAACTTTCTCAATCTGACTGGCATTCCTCCCACTTCTGCTGCTTCACGTTATTTTTCCTCCCCCTCACCCCCGCCTAACAGACCTCTGGTATATTATCGCAGATTGCCAGATCCTGCCTGGCAGGGTCCCACTGAGCTTCTCATTTGGGGACGAGGCTACGCTGCGATCTTACTGCCAAACAAAACCACTTGTTGGATCCCTGGTCGGGCAGTAAGACCCTATCATGGGAATTCCTCTGCTACATCTGTATCTTAAAACTCTTCCTGATATTCTTGCCTATATCTTCTTTGCAATTTCTACCTTACTTCAACAAAACCTATGCTTCCTGTCAAAAGACTATTCGTGTTAAAACCATTTCATTAACAGAAGGTATTATACTTGCTCCATGTGGGTACGTCATGAAAATGCTACCCGTAGTTTTCACTCTGTCACTTCTGTTTTATTTTAAAGAACACTCTACCACTTGCTCTTTTGTTCCTTCTTTACTCTTCCTATGAAAAGGAACCTTAAAATCTTTTCCTCTATTCAATCTAAAATTTAGGGGGACCTAGATGTCCTTCTATTGTATTATGGGCTTCCCCACCCCAACTAACATCCTTGATGAATTACCAAATTAATCTTTATTGTCATTATTGTAATTATTATCCTTTTTCTACTAATTGCATTCCCTCCTCATCTCGTAAATGTTCTACAACTAACTTGTCCATAGCCCTCTCTCCTGCTTGTGATGTTTTTATATACCCGAACTCTGATCCTGTCAACAAACGACGCTTCAAAAGAACTGTCCATGACAATCCGCAGAAGCCTCATAGAAGATATAATATTGCTTGGACTATAACTGACTTTCAAGGAGTTCATTTAAGTTCTACAACCAATTTTTCTTGCATAGAAGACTTCTACCCACCACTTCAATTCGATTTGGCAGACGCACCCACACAACCAGGGGATATCCTGCCATCTACACCACTTCAGGAGGAACTTTAACATCACGCCTGAAAGGAATGTATTTTATCCCTGGCAATAATTTTGTTTCGACTTGTTCCACCGGTTTCATGGCATGTATCCACGGGGATGAAATTGTTAAATCTAAATCATTTTGCATTCAAGTATGGCTTGTATGTATAACTCTGATGATTTTATATCCCTACAGGTACCCATGGAATACCCCCTTTTGCAAAATCGTAAAGATTTAGATCGTTATTTTTAAAAAACAAGGGGGATTGTGTGCTATACTTAAAGAAGAATGTTGTCTTTGCTAATAGCAGGGGGGGGGTTCGTTTTCTATTTCGCCATGGCTTACAACCTTTTTAACTGCATTGGCAGGATTGTTAATAATCACTATATTGATATGTATTATAGGACCTTGTTGTTTTTATAGAATATTGCAAATTTTGAAAAATTAATTATCCTCTGCTGATGTTAATGTGCTATTGCAAGCTCATGTTATATCCTCAACACCGGACGAAAAAATGTCATTGCTGAGTTACCGCTCCTTGGACAACCCTGATGCTGACGGGTCGCACTCTTGCCTAGATGACGGGGACGGCGAATATTTCAGAAAAATGGTTCCTGTCTTCTCGGACGAGGAAGAAGACTCGTCATAAATAATAAAAACAGAGGAGATGTTGTAACTATGTATCATTCATGTGTTTGCAACTATGTATCATTGCAACTATGTATCATTCATGTGTTTGCAACATTGTATCATTCACGTGTAATCATTAACTTCTGTCTCTTCAGTGACCTTTACAAGGCACGTACAAGAGACAAGGAGCTAGACGTTTGGTTAATAAGCTTATCCACATTGTAAATAATCTGTCCGGTATGCAGCTTTGTAAACATGCACATCCTGATGAGATTACCATGTTTGACTTGAACTTTTTGATTAAATCATTTTCTTGTAAAAAAGCACAATAAAAGAGCGTGTGCCAAGACATTCGGGGCGCGCTTATCAAGAGGAAACCTCGCTTCCTGTCGTTTCTCTTCCCTTCGCTCCCTATCATGAGCCGCCCATCAGATGCGGGATGGCAGATACCGCATTGCTCCATTCAGCTTTCTCTCAACTCTGACAGTCTCCTAGTCCCTGCTGCTGAAAAACACCCCTACAGCATGATGCTGCTACCACTATGCTTCACTGTTGGGATGATACTGGGCAGCGTCCAGACACATTTAAAACTGAGTCCAAACAATTCAATTTTGGTTTCATCAGAAATGAGAATGTTGTTCCTCACAGTCTGAGAGTCCTTCATGTGCTTTTTTTGCAAACCCCAAGCAGGCTTTCATGTTTTTTGTACTGAGGAGAGGCTTCCATCTAACCTCTCTGCTATAAAGCCTAAATCAATGGTGGGCTGCAGTGATGATTGTCCTTCTGGAACTCTTTCCCAACTTCACAGGATCTCTGGAGCTCAGTCTTAGTGACCATTGGGTTCTTTGTTATCTCTCTTACTAAGGCCCTTCTCCCCAAATTGCTCAGTTTGCCTGGGCAAACTGGAAGAGTGATAGTTGTGCCAAACATCTTCCATTTGAGAATTATGGAGGCAATTGTGCTCTTCAGTGCAGCACAGATTTTATTCTACCTTCCCCAATAATTGCAATAATCCTTTCTGTGAGTTCTGCAGGCAATTCCTTTGACCTCATGGTTTTTGCTCTGTTACAGTATGTGTTGTCAGCTGTGAGACCTTCCATAGAGAGGCATGTACCTTTCCAAATCATGTCCAAATAATTGAATTTAAAACAGGTGTAGAAACATGACAACAGCAACAAGAGAAATGAGAGGCACCAGAGCTAAATTTCACACGTTGTTGCAAAGAGTCTGAATACTTATGCCAATGTGATATTTTGTGGGTTTTTTTTTCCTTTTTAATTATTTTCACTTTGTCATTATGGGGTACTGAGTGTAGATTAATACGAATTTTTTTTTTTAATAACTGTAGAATCAGGCTGCAGCATAACAAAATTGACAAAAGTGAAGGAGGTCTGAATGCACTGTAAGCAGTATTTAAGTAGAATTCTTACCATAAATTTGTGGAAATAAGGTCTCACCTGCAACTTTTTAGATCATTGGTACCAAGGAATCAATATTTTGCTCCAAGATAAGATCGCAGGAGTCTGCTTTAAGGGTTATAGTTTAATACACTCAGATAATGAAAGCTCCCAGCTGCTTAAGAAAATAATGTGTAACAGCAATGGATTTTGCAGATTCAAGTATATTTTCTTGGCATTTAAATGCTTTTAGCAGCACAGCATAACCCCTGGGAAGCCCTTTGAGATTAATTTTCTTTAGTGTAATCAATAAAGTGATACTGGAGTAGCAGATACAAACAATCCAAACAAGGAGGAGATTTCATTAATTTGACTAAGGTATAAAGTATGGCCTTTTGCTAAATCAAGAAGAAACATTACTATGACATACAAATAGCTAGATTACCTTTAAAAAAACCATTTAAGTATTATTTTAAAATATTATACACCAAGCACCAATAAGTAACCTAACAAAAATTATAACTCATATTCAAACACAGATTTTTTTTGAAGCTTTTAATATAGTGTCTGGTTTATAGTTATCATATTTTTATCTTCATAGCATTTTCCCACAAGTGCAGGGTCCATTGGTTTTGGATCAATCAAGAGTTGATCAACTGGTTGTCAGTTTTGGAAGCCATATTAGAACCAGAAGCTTACACATGGCCACATTCTTGTGCTTGGGAAATTGGGGGGGGGGGGATTTCATGTAGTTAGACATAGTAGCATTCTTCTTTACAGTCAAGGTCATGTCATTCCTGCACCTGGATGAGGAGTAGTTTAAGAGGTGCGTCAAGTTGGGATGGATGGTGATTGGGGCATGTGATGGAATGATGGGTGCAGGGGATGGATTTGTATTTTTTAATTATTGAAGGAAAACCCAGAACTCTTAGATTCAGGTTTTCCCAGATGTGCCAGTATGACTTTTCCAATAAAGAGAAACTTTGAGAAAATGTTTGTCACAGAGTTTTTGATTGGAGTTTGGTTTAGCTGGAACACTGACATTGGTTACAATAGGAATTGACTAGTCAGCTTGTTGCCCTAGTCTGAAACTATGGGCTGAGAGAGAATCTCTGGTCCGTGTCACCCAGTTGGCATTAATGCTTCCAGTGGGACTAGAATGCACAGTCTCCTGGTTTGTAACTCAATGACTTAACCACTTGATCAAACTGGCTCTCTTCTATATTTTTCAATGATATAGCTAAAATAACTGGAAAGCATTATTTCTGTTCTTCTGTTGACTCACAAGGTTATTTTGATTTCTCACATTATTAAAAAAATATTGGGAACAATTAGAGCTGTGCAAAAAAACCCAACAACATTAGAAAGCACTTGGCATGTGTGAAGTCCCATTTCTCAAATTGCTAAAGCAGCCACAGCCATTGGAAAGCTATGTGCAATTGATTTGAAAGTGCATGTGTGTGAATGCCCAGACAGCACTTCTGCTAGGACTATCACCAAAGCAGATGGGCATTCATGCAAATATGTGCAGACAGCTGGAGAAATCCTTCAAAGGACCCATGCTGAGCCTTCTGGGGGAATATGGCTGTCTTTGCTTATATCAATATGCTTTTTCCTTTTTTGAGTGTTTGCCCAGTGTGAACAGTACACATTAAAAGACTTTCATAAAGATAACAAATTGTTCCATGTGACTTGCTTGGGTCAAGTTGAAAAAAGGCACTCCAGAAGACAAATCAATCTTCTGCTAAATATTTCAGCAAGTATATCATCTGAAATTGGAAAGACTTTTGCCAATGGGACTTATATGACCTGTTTCAGTAAACTGTGTGATACCACATTGAGGACAGGTTCATTGGTTTTACTTAGGAAAAAAAAGACTTAAGTAAAATAGATGGAGTTTGTCAAAACATTTTGTTCAGCCTAGTGCAATGAGCTTGATCACACTTTGTACTAGTAAAAGATAAACACTATCAACCATTATCCTAAAGAACATACAGATAGTCCTTGACTTACAACCACAATTGAGCCCAGAATGTATGCCACTAAGTGAGAAATGTTGAGTAGTTTTGACCCATTTTACAATTTTTCTTGCCATGTTTATTAAGTGAATCATTGCAGTTATTAAATTAGTAACACGTCTGTTAAGTAGATCTGACTTCCACAATTGATTTCGCTTGTCAGCAGTTTGCAAAAGATGATCATGTGACCCCAGGACATTGCAACCGTCATAAATATGAGACAATTGTCAAGCATCCAAATCTAAACCATGTGACCCCAGGGATGGGACAATAGTCATGCGTGAAAAATGGTCATAAGCCAACTTTTTTCAATTCTGTTGTAACTTTGAATGGTCACTAAATGAACTGTTGTAAATTGAAGACTAGCTGTACAATATTTCACTTGCTTGATACTATTAAAGTATCTCTCCATGAAGAACCTTGAAGAGTTTCATCTATAAATAGTTCTTTAACACTCAGTGTCATAAATCCTACAATGAGAGAAGCCAAAAGATGTGTTCCATGGGCATGTTAGGTTGACACAAGGGAAAAGCTGGGAGTTAGAATCAGAGGTGATTTTCAGCTGATTTGGACCAGTTCTGGTGTACCAGTAGCAGAAATTGTGAGTAGTTTGGAGAACTGGCAAATACCACCTCTGGCTGGCCCTGCCCACCTACCTGCCGCCCTTTCCTATCCTATATTCCCTTGTTTTTTTCAGGTTCCTGTAGGGACTGCAACAAGAAGACCAAAAGAAGATTCATAACAGTTGATTATTCATTGATACATGGAGATGAAACAAATGATAGAAAGACCCATCAGTTTGTTCAAAGTTTGACAGCATCAAGGCTTGTGGATAAATTAGAACAATTTCCAAAATATATCAAGGCCACCAAAAGTTAACCATTTCTGCTAATCCATCTGGGGACAAGGTATCCAAAGGACAACTTCAATCATATCAAGATGACTCTGAAGTTCTAGGAAATAAGTTTGAGAAGCATTCAGCCCATGGAAGAGGATACTTCAGACAAATAGTGTTGATGGGAGATGTTCGGTTCCTGGAACTATTTTCTAATTTATATGGATGACAGATTGCTGGAGGAGAATGAAGTGCACCTCACGAGGACTAATAAATAAATTTTTGGCTGAAGTATAACAAGCTTCTTAGGGAGACCATTCAAAATCCTTTGAAGGCTGAAGATAAAATAGTTGAAATAAAGACCTCAAATATAAACTTCTGAACTACAGACAGAAGTAGGTATGTTGGTGCAATGGTGCCTATTAAACTATTCAGTAGGAAAAAAAAGATCAGAACAAATACAGAGTCATGAATTTAATGGCTTGTCTATACAGTAATGTTCAGAGTACAGTATAGCAAACAAACCAAGGTAAGCTTAAATTTTTAGTATATGGAATATACTTATGGAATATAACATGGAATCATGAAGAATCATACAGAAATATAAGATCTGGAGGGATGACTGTCAAAATATGGACATTTTAGGATACAAATGCTTTGAAAAGCAAGACTGGAAGAAAATAGCCATGTAATAATGGAATTCTTGATTTTAAGAGAAAGTACAACCAAATGAAATGTAATTGAACAGTAGCTGCTTAAACTGAACACAGATCAAGAGTGGGATGTGTTGCATCACAGGTAGAAGCAATTTCAATCAGATCAGTAAAAATAATTATCAGATAATGGAAAGTTATATACATTGCTCAAAAAAATAAAGGGAACACAAAAATAAGACATCCTAGAATCACACAAAAATTATCAATGGAAATCAAATTTAGCAACCCATGGAGGTCTGGATTTGGAGTTATACTCAAAATTAAAGTGGAAAAAACACTACAGGCTGATCCAACTTTGAAGTAATGTCCTTAAAACAAGTCAAAACGAGGCTCAGTAGTGTGTGTGGCCTCCACGTGCCTGTATGACCTACCTACAATGCCTGGGCATGCTCCTGATGAAGTGGCAGATGGTCTCCTGAGGGATCTCCTCCCACACCTGGACTAAAACATCCCCCAACTCCTGGACAGTCTATGGTGAAATGTGGCGTTGGTGGATGGAGCGAGACATGATGTTCCAGATGTGCTCAATTGGATTCAGGTCTGGGGAACAGGCAGGCCAGTCCATAGCATCAATGCCTTGGTCTTGCAGGAACTGCTGACACACTCCAGCCACATGAAGTCTAGCATTGTCATGCATTAGGAAGAACCCAGGGCCAACCGCACCAACATATGGTCTCACAAGGGGTCTGAGGATCTCATCTCAGTACCTCATCTCAGGCTACCTCTGGCGAGCACATGGAAGGCTTTGCGGCCTCCTAAAGAAATACCACCCCACACCATTACTGACCCACTGCCAAACCGGTCATGCTGGAGGATGTTGCAGGCAGCAGAACATTTTCCATGGTGTCTCCAGACCCTGTCACATCTGTCACACGTGCTCAGTGTGAACCTGCTTTCATCTGTGAAGAGTACAGGGTGCCAGTGGCGAATTTGCCAATCTTGGTGTTTTCTGGCAAATGCCAAACATCCTGAACGGTGTTGGGCTGTAAGCACAACCCCCACCTGTGGACGTTGGGCCCTCATACCACCCTCATGGAGTCTGTTTCTGACCATTTGAGCAGCCACCTGCATATTTGTGGCCTGCTGGAGGTCATTTTGCAGGGCTCAGGCAGTGCTCCTCCTGTCCCTCCTTGCACAAAGGCGGAGGTAGCAGTCCTGATGCTAGGTTGTTACCCTCCTACGGCCTCCTCCACGTCCCCTGATGTACTGGCCTGTCTCGTGGTAGTGCTTCCATGCTCTGGACACTATGCTGGCAGACACAGCAAACCTTCTTGCCAGAGCTCACATTGATGTTCCATCCTGGATGAGCTGCACTACCTGAGCCACTTGTGTAGGTTGTAGACTCCGTCTCATGCTACCACTAGAGTGAAAGCACTGCTTTCAAAAGTGACCAAACCATCAGCCAGAAAACATAGGAACTGAGAAGTGGTCTGTGGTCACCACCTGCAGAACCACTCCTTTATTGGGGATGTCTTGCTAACTGCCTCTGCTTTCCACCTGTTGTCTATTCCATTTGCACAACAGCATGTGAAATTGATTCTCAATCAGTGTTGCTACCTAAGTGAACAGTTTAATTTCATAGAAGTGTGTGTTATGAACTAATAAAGGCATTTAATAAAGTTTTAACAACCTTAAGTAAAAAGCAGGGTTCTAATCCTGTTCAGTATGCTTAATAAAGAGTTGAAGTTCACTGTTCACTGCCTCGTCTCCGCTCCTTGCACCCATGCGCAGAACTTAACAGTGTGATTGACTTGGAGTTACATTGTGTTGTTTAAGTGTTCCCTTTATTTTTTATATTTTTTGAGCAGTGTATTTTATTTTGCTTGGGATGAATCCTATACACTCATAATAAGAGCAATTTGACACTAGAACCAAGCACCCAGATATGTAATGGATTCCCTTTCATTGCATGTACTCAGAGGGAGGCTAGAGAGCCACACAGCATATTGTGGAATATTTAATTTTGTTTCCTGCACTGGATATAAGGCTTCATATATCAATACTTTGTATAACACATCAAACAAGATGAAGAAATTTAATTCTTCTTTAGTTTACTCTTCTTATGGAATTTTAACTATAAAATAAAAATCAAGATTGGAAGTATGGGGAAGTGGAAATCAACTATAATGATTTTCTTCTTATTTTAATTACTTTGCACCTAACATCAATGAATCAACTGAAAAAAAAAAAAAAACATGGATAGAACAAATGGTGGGAGAATGTATTCCATTTAAACGAGATTTTTTTTCTTCTTGGTATAATATCAGAAAAAATTTAAAAGGAAATAATGTATCTAATAATACATGTATTGATGGTGGCTAGAATATTATATGCACAATATTGGAAAAATGAAATCATAACTTCAGAAACGGAAATAATTAGAAAAATTATGGCATGTGCAGAATCAGATAGGATAACTTTAGAAAGAAAAGACAAAGGAGAGTCTTAATATTATAAAATATGGAATAAATTTTATCAATGGTTATATAGTAGAAGAGAAGTTCAAAATATTAGTAGTTATGATTAGATTATTTAGTAATTAATATTTTAAATAAGGAGATTATAAATGATGAAATAGAATGTATATATGTATAACAAGGATAAGTTGGATGTATTGTGCTGTATTTCATAATTAAAATTAAAAATAAATTAAAAGAAAAAAGCATAAAACTATGTACCACATTAATAGATTTATTTTCTCAATTCCTCCTCTTCACCCTCGTAAAATCAAATACTACTCAGAGAAATCTACCTAGAAATAATAGCACATTTTCAACAGCTTCTCTTGGATTAAGCATACCCTCATCAAATCTCTTCTCACCATAAAATACCATTGAGAGTAATTTTGTACCCTATTCTTTTGCTTAAATAGAACAAATTCTATTAAAGTTGGAGTTCTCAAAGGACCAGTGAGCAGTGGCAAAGCTTACTGTGACCAGAGGGAGATTTTTTTTCAGTAAAATTTCCCTTCCAATGTAATCCCTTTTACACTTTGAAAATAAATGATAAGGATTGTCATTGTTTAAATGCAGAATAATAGATATTTGAAATCTCCAGGTGTATATCACACAATGTAAAAATACCAATCTATTCAGGATTCATATCAGTCATTTTATCCTGCATCCACTTCAAAAGTCCAACATTTTCCCCTGTCAGACTTGGACAACCATCCATTGTTACACCTGTTAGCTTGTCCCATTTCATACCCAGCTTGTCCAAGCATGCATTTACCTCTATGAACAAATCATTCCCTATTGTCATCCCTTTCATTGAATGCACTGTTGACAGTTCCTCCATAATCTTAAAGGTCCCCTGTACAAAGATGAGTAACTGGGTTGCTTTGCAGACATTGCAGCTCTCCTCCAAAGCTAAGGAGAAAAAAAATCAAAATTGTCTGCTTTGTTTTGCAGCTGAAGCTCCAGATTTCCTGTCATGTCTTCGATCTTCCTTTCTACGGGTCATCTGGAGAGGGACACATTCTCAAATGCTTTTTTTTTTTCTCACAGTAGATAGAGCTGCCAACAAAATAGTCAAGACTATGGTTTTCCCAATTGCAATGTATGGCTGTGAATGTTGGACCATAAGGAAGGCTGAGCACCAAAGAATTGAGGCCTTTGAACTATGGTGCTGGAGAAGACTCCTGCAAGTCCCTTGGACTGCAAGGCAATCAAACCAGACAGTCCTAGAGGAGATCAACCCTGACTGCTCTTTAAAAGGCCAAATCCTGAAGATGAAACTCAAATACTTTGGCCACCTAACAAGAAGGAAGGACTCATTGGAAGAGAGCCTAATGCTGGAAAAGATTGAGGGCAATAGAAGAATGGGACAACAGAGAATGAGGTGGCTGGATGGAGTCACTGAAGCAGTAGGCATGAGCTTAAATGGACTCCAGAAGATGGTAGAGGACAGGAAGGGCTGAAGGAATGTTGTCCATGGGGTTGTGATGGGTTGGACATGACTTCTCAACTAACAACAATAACAAGATAGCGCTGCAGAGTTCACCAAACACTCTTTGAAAAACTTGCCTTCAGAAAATTGCTTACTCTGTGTGCATGTGTGTGTGTGATTTTGTGTGATATCATATAACTGGTCTTGGCTGTTCTATCCCTGGATGTGTGAAGCTTAGAAAAAAAAATCTTGCTGGCTTTGTAGCTTAGCTAGCAAAGCATCAGATACAAAATGCTCACTCTGCATCAGTCAAGTTCTTGTATTTTTCTGTGTGTTCAGTCTCATAGTAGCAATTCAAAATGTAATCCTTAACGCAGTGATCTGTACTTCACCAACTGACCAAACAACTTGACCTTTGACTGCAGTAAATACTTAAAAGTCCATCTCTTGTTAAAAATTCTAAATTCTGTATCAGTCTTTCTTTTTTAATGTGAGCTTAGACTTCCTCGCTCGACTCCTCTGACTCATCTTGTGGCTTAACTGCAGGCATGAATGAGGTCGAGGGTTCAGGCGAAGAATGTCTGTGTGATAACCTCTCATACCCCTGGCTCACATCTGTGTCTTCTAACAATTCAGACTCCAAATTCTCAGCAGGTTCCAGCCTTTCATCCTCAGAGTCATCAGAAGCAAAACTCACAGCAGGATCGATCCTTTCAGTCACAACACACACACACACACACACACACACACACACACACACACACACACACACACATATATATATATATATATATATATATATATATATATATATATATATATATATATATATATATATATATATATTCTTAAGTTTTCGCAGGTACTTACATGTATGGCATTCAGCTTTGTTCGGGTATTTTCCCACGTCATAGTAGTGGTGCTTTTAAAGTTGTAGCAACGTTTCAGCAGAATCTCATCTACCATCATCAGGCTTCTGTATAGTGTTCGTCTGTGAGTTAGACTTTTACAGTGGTTTCAGATTTAAATTTGGGGCAGCCTATTGCTGTGCCAGAATGGTTTTTTTCTTCATCTTTTCTTCACCACTACTATGACGTGGGAAAATACCTGAACAAAGCTGAATGCTATATATATATATAGGCTTGGTCTTCAGCTCTGTGCTTCTCAGAGTGATGTGAGCTTGCAGCTGCTTCTTCCTTTTAACTGCTAGCGGGGGGGTGTTCTCATTGGTTGGGGATTTGGCTGTGTTCTGATTGGCTGGAGGCGTGTTCTGTTCAGGTGGGGGCTTGGCTGTGCTCAGGTTAGTATTAGTTGCTGGGGGAGTTGAACTGGTGAGCTGTGATCTTGCTGTTTGGCTTCGAGTTCGTGGTCGTGCTGCATCTTCATGGTGGGGGTCAGTTCGCTTCATGTATGGCTCAGAGGGGTTTGAAGTGGGTAGTGATGCAGCTGCAGTAAGGCTTCTGGTCCGTGGTCGTGTTTCATCTTCTGTGTGGGTGTGAGTCTGCTTTCTACGTGGAAGTGTGGTGGTGGCATCTTGTGTGGCTTTCAGTGGTGTGGGTCTGGTGTCATTCTTCATGTTAGGTACTCGTCTGTTCATGTGGGTGGGTTTCCAAATGGCTGGTAGGCGGGAGGTATCATCTCGTTTATTCATGCTATGTGGGCGTTTTTCTATCTCTATGGCTTCTCTGATTATTCTGCTGTTGAAGTTTTGGCGATAGTTCTGGTATTTTTAAAGTCAATCTCATGTCCTGTGGCTTTGAGGTGTTGGACCAGGGAAGAGGTCGGTTCTTCCTTTTTGATTGAGTTCTTGTGTTCTTCAATGCGTGCACTTATTCTTCTGTTAGTTTGTCCAATGTATGTGTTGGGGCAGGCAGTGCAAGGGATTTCGTATACTCCTTGATTTTCTAACTCAATTTTGTCCTTAGGGTTTCTTAGGATGGTGGATATCTTTCTGTTTGTGCAGAATGCTGTCTTAATGTTATATTTTTGGAGGATCTTGCTGATTTTGTCTGTAGTACCTTTTATATATGGGAGGAGGGCTTTGCCATTCTCTTGTTCTCTGTCTTGGATTTTGGTTGGGGTTTCTTTTTGGATTAGGTGGGTGATCTTCTTTCTTTGGAATCCATTGGCTGTCAGCACGCCGGTGAGAGTGTGCAGTTCAGTCTCTAGGTGTTGTTCGTTGGCTAAGCATTTTGTTCTGGAGATGAGTGTCTCGGCTACGGAATTGATCTATGCTGGGTGGTGGTGTGAGAGTGCGTGTAGATAGCGGTTTGTATGTGTTTTCTTCTGGTAGATGGTGTATCCTAGGGAGCCATTGGATTTTTTGTATACCAAGACATCTAGGAAGGGAAGTTGGTTGTTAGCTTCTGTTTCCATGGTGAATTGTATTTTGGGGTGTAGGCTGTTGAGGTGTGTGAGGAAGTTGTTCAGTTTTTCTTTCCTGTGTGGCCAGATTATGAAGGTGTCATCTACGTATCTGAGCCAGAGTTTGGGTTTGTAATCATATTTTTCTAGAGATTGTGTTTCAAAGTGTTCCATGTAGAGGTTAGCGATGACAGGTGAGAGGGGTGATCCCATGGGTGCTCCTTCTATTTGTTTGTATTTTTGTCTGTTGTAGGTGAAGTATGTATTAGATGGGCAGTGGTTACTTCCAATCTTATTTCCAATCTTCCAAAGATACTTCCAATCTTACATGGGAGAAAACCTGAATAACCAAAGATCCACATACAAATAACCACGAGAACCTCAGAAAACAGATATTGCACCTCTACGGGGAGGAAACCCACCATCTGACCAGGACTTATGAACAGCTTGAAGTCCAAAGAGCTTCCATTTTATGTGACCTCGCATTCCTATGCAACTGCCGAGATCAAAATTTAATTCCCACAAGCTTCCAATTGAAATTCCACACCAACACAGCAACCACCAAACACATCCTATATATATATATATATATATATATATATATATATATACATATACATATACATATACATATACATATACATATACATATACATATACATATATATATATATTGGCAGAATCTCATCTGCCATCATCAGGCTTCTGTATTGTGTTCGTCTGTTGCCATAGTAGTAGCACCCTGAGTTGCTTGCTTCTCCACTACTGCCTGCTCCTCCTTCTCCAGCACCACTTCCTTCTCTGATTCTTAACTAACCGAGCATGCTAAGGCAACTCAGGACACTACTGCTGTGGCGGCTTTGCCTGCATTTCCAAGGCTTCGATGTTGAGATAGGCAGCAAGGGCTGGAAAAGGGGAGAGCTGTGCACGGCTCCATCTCCCTTTCCTTTCCTTCCTGCACATGGGCTGGGAGGGGGAGGAAAGAGAGAGAGCCAGGAGCAATTCAAAGCTAGAGAACTTATGGGGAAGAGCTGACAGCGGGCGCTGGGGGAGGGGACTGCTGTTGCCGCTGCCGGCACCGGCTGTAGGAGCTGCTTGGCACGTGCATCTCAGGGGCCTGACTCTGGGGTCCCTCGGAGAGCCTGGAGGTGCAAGAACTGCACAGCCCAGATTAATTACTTTTGGGGGCCATTTCTTCTTTGGCCCACCAAAATTTTTCCATGGCCCACTGGTTGATGACTGCTGCTCTAGATGACACTGAAGAGGTCCAGCATCCGAAGTCACTCAACAGAGATAGCCCTGATTAAATCATGTCTAAAGCATTTGTACAAGGCATAATGAATTGATAAAAAATAAAGCAGTTGTGCAAGCAAAAATTCAGCAGGTCAGCCATCTACTTAAAATTATTTGTAAGAAACATATGTGATGGATTTATAAGTGATGCATGATCAACCAATACATATTGCTGACAGTGAGATTCTAGCATCTGAATCTCCATGTTTAAGATATTAACATTTTTTATTTGATTAAGCGCCATCAAATTATTGCTGACTGTTAAAAATCACATAGATTTTTTTTTTCTATGATGGTTTTCCTAACCTGGTCTTTCAGGTATTCCAACAGTGTATACATTATACTTCTACAGAGTCTATCCATCTTGCTATTGCTTTTCCTCTTTCCTTCTATCTTCCCAAGCATTAGAGCTTTCTCAACCAGGAGTGGGATTCAACATGCATTAGTACCAGTTCTGTGATTACCTTTTGTGCATGAAAAACAGCTGAAAAGCACTATGTGCAGGTGCACAGCATTTCAAAAGCCTCTTTTTTTCCTGCTTTTTCAACCTCAGATGTGCTGCACAAAGCAGCTGAGGTTGAAAAGCAGGAAATAAAGGACAGGTAAGAGCCCAGGTGGGTGGGTGGGCCAAACAGCAGCAAACACAGAACCAGTTCAGTGTTTGCTGCTCTTCAGAGCTACCGATTCTATAGAGCTGGGCAGAACCAGTAGCATCCCACCTCTGTTCTCAACCAAATGGAGAAAGAGTTAAGTTTTCAAGCTTTTTAAACATGGCCAGGATGCATGTATAAAAATTCAACTTCTTGCGAAAGAACTGATTTCAATACTACAGGTTTTTAATATTTATAGCCAGATTAAGCAACTGAAAAGGAAAGAAAATCAAGAGAATAGGAAATAGGAGAAAATAGTCTTGCATCTGTAGATTTATAGCAAAATAACAAAAGGATAATAAAATCAGACCAATTGGTACTTCAGATTATTTTCCATAAAACAAAAGCCAAGTTCTAATTTTGCATCTAGCTTTTCTGAGTTCCAAGAATGTTAGATATTTCCTAGATCTCTAGCTCAGATCTGTGGTAATTGGGGCTTTGTTTATCTGGCTTTGGGCCAGCCAAAAAAGAGCTGTTTTGTTCCTCGGTTGAGACAGTATGTAATAAAGGTAAATTGAAGTTGGCCCTTCCTCTTTCAGAAGCTCACCCAAGAGGAAAAACTTCCTGCTCTTGATTAGTTGCTGCCAGGTTTTGCTGATCTCTCCCTACAAGATAGGTTTGATTGACAGATGTAGTTGAAACTTTCCTTGGGATAGGATTTGTTTTTTATCTGCTACAGATGCTCATTAAGCCAATGTGATCAGTTCTGATCAATCAGAAAAAAAGAAAGCTTAAGATTCAAAGGAAGGAACAGCTGTGTTTATAGAAGGGAACAAAATGCTGCCCTGATACCAACTCCATACCTTTTGCACCTGTCTGTGAGTCATAGCCAAGGAAAATGACAGCATTTGCATCACAATATTGAAATGCCACTTTGTCCATCTGAAAAAAAAAACAAAAAACAACCTGTTGGATGCTTCAGAGCATGGATTCAATTTGAAGTTATTATCTGAGAGAGGTAAAATAATAATTTTGCGGTCCCAATTTAAACTGTATAATATATGTACAGTGAAAAAGTCCAAAAATCCAAACCTCTTCCTGACAATAGTAGTGATAAAAAAGTCAACCCTGTCCCCAATCTCCCATCCCCCAGTTCTCCAGGACCAGAATTCAATAACCCTTTTGTTGGTTAATGTCTTCTTAATTGAACTTGCAAAACCAAGTGCTGGGAGAAGGCATCTCATAGAACAAGGACTAAGCTTAAAATTACAAGAATTTGTCAGTTTCTCCTTCTGCCTCAAATAACAGCAACAATGGTGGTACCTCAGCTGCATGCATAATTCAGCTTTTAAAAAAATGCACTTGATGATGGGCTTGTTGAATGTCTGCCTCCATCAATGTTATAGTAACAGAAACTGCTTAGCATGATAGAAGTTACATCAATTACTCCAGCAAACCCATCAAGTATATGTTCTGGAAGCCAGTGTGGATAGATTAATTCTTCTATTACTTTATTAGGTGAAATAATGAATCTATGACAATATGCAAGTCTGAACAAAACTTGGTTTACTGCTGATGTGGCATGTAAAATAAGATCTTATTTTCTAGTTTCTGGCTTTCTGAAGCATGAGTGGAAATTGAAATGATCTTATTTTCTCACCCTCCATTGAAAGTTTTTCAATTGTGTAATAATTATTTCACTAGCTAGCACTTCAAATATACATCCTCTTATTCTGAGATCTCAAGTTACAGCAAAATAATTTCTAGTGTAGTATTTCCATATTGAGAAAACAATGACCTGGCGTCAGATAGAGGCTTAAATTTATAATTTAAAAGTCTGATATGCTCAGAACTATTTCTATACTAACTTGCCCTTCTTTTTCTCTTTCTCCTACTGCTAACCACTGCCCCATGGTGGCACAGTGGTTAGAGTGCAGTACTGCGGGCTACTTCTGCTGACTGCCAGCTGACTGAAATTTGGCATTTCAAATCTCACCAAACCCAAGGTTGACTCAGGTTTCCATCCTTCTCAGGTTGGTAAAATGAGAAGCCAAATTGTTGGGGACAATAAGCTGACTCTGTAAACCATTTCTAGAGGGCTGTAAAAGCACTGTAAAATGGTATATAAGTCTAAGTGGTATTGCTATTGCTACTACTACTAACATCAACCTAAACAGAAATGATACAGATATCATAGGTACAGAGTAAGCCAGGGATGTCAAACTTGCATTGTCACAGCATCATCACGTGACATATCAAGGCTTTTCCCCCCTTTGCTAAACCAGGCTGGGGCAGGGGCAGCATGTGACACATCCGACCCATGGGCCATGAGTTTGACACCCATGGAGTAAGCCATTGATTCTGAGAATTATCTGAATCTGAACTATGACCTATCATGTGGTTTTAAAAATGGGTTCAGTTTTATATCATGCTTGCAGATATTTAGAAAAAATGTGGCCTAATTAGCCCTATTTGTCAGAGATCCTCAATATGTAATGCATAGTATAGGGTGAGTTTAACAGCAAGCATGAGAGAGAGAGAAACCATGTTATACTATAATAGTAAAATAGAAGCCTGAATAGCATAAAGAGAACTTTATAGAAATACTGAACAATCCTAGCTATAATATGGTATTTAAAATAGAAATAAAACATTTTTAAGAGGCAGTGAAGCCAAAAAAGGGAAGAGGGTCTCATCTAATGTTGATTGTGAACCAGGAAAATTCCCATTTAGTGACAAAGCTTGACTGGATGCCTTTTGAATTATTTATTTATGTTACTTCTTGAGAAGCATGCTTCCTTGTGTTTTTAGAACAAGTGACTCCAAGAGAAATGGCAGTATCTAATAAAAATAATAAATTATAGAAACATACTATTATATTAGAAAAAAAAAGTGTGCTTCATTTTCAATCCAGAACTAGTATTTAGTATTTATTTCATTTGTCAATCACTTACAAGATACAGGTATAAGAATAAATATAGTTTTGAATACATGAAATAGATACTTATAAATTTTTTTTAAAAAAATACTACAGGGACAGTAGACACGATTGGTGCATTTATGCACGCCCCCTACAGGCCTCTTAGGAAGGGGGTGAGGTCAATAGTAGACAGTCTAAGGTTAAAGTTTTTGGGATTTGGGGAAGAAACCACAGAGTCAGGTAGAGTATTCCAGACATTGATCAATATGTTGCTGAAGTCATATTTTCTGCAGTCAAGTTTGGTGCGGTTAACCTTGAATTTGTATCTATTGTTTGCTCTTGTGTTGTTATGATTGAAGCTGAAGTATTCATTTGCAGGTAGGACATTGCAATGTATGGCTTTATATACGATATTTAGATCAGACTGGAGGCAGCATAGTTCTAGGTTTTCTAGGTCTAGAGTTTCAAGTCTGGTGGCATAAGGTATTTTGCAATGAGTAGATGAGCAGAGAACTCTGCTTGTGAAATATTTCTGGACTTTTTCAATTGTGTTAATATCAGATACATGATATGGGTTCCAGACTGATGAGCTCTATTCAAGTATAGGTCTAGCAAATGTTTTGTATGCTCTAGTTAGTAGTGTGATATTACCAGAGAAGAAGCTACGTAGGATTAGGTTAACAACACTTGATGCCTTTTTGGCTATGTAGTTACAGTGGGCTCTGGCACTTAGATCATTAGAGATCAATACTCCAAGGTCCTTGACAGAGTTTGGATCATCAACAAGGTCTTGACTATTCAGTCTGTATTTTATTTTCTGATTTTTTTCTGCCAGTATGTAAGACAGCATTTATTTGTTGAGATTTGAAGTTGCCATTTGATTGACCATTCTGATACATAGTTAAGGTCTTTTTGGAGGGTAACAGTATTGTCCGTGGTGTTGAATAGCTTTACATCATCAACGAAGAGAACACAGTTGCTCTTAATATGATCACTGAGGTCATTTATGTAGAGTATGAAGAGAATTGGTCCTAAAACACTGCCTTGGGGGACATCACTGTTGACAGGTACAAAATTTGATAGGACACTCCCAATTTTGACCATTTGTTGTCTGTTTGACAGGAATGCTTCTATCCAGTTATGTAGGTGTCTAGAGATACCATAAGATTTTAGTTTTAGGAGTAGTTTGTCATGTACCACTGAATCAAAGGCTTTACAGAAGTCTATGTAGATTGTGTCTATTGCTTTGCCCTGATCATGTTGTGTAGTCCATATGTTTTTGCAGTGTAAAAGTTGCAGATTACATGACAGTTTTTTTCTGAAACCAAATTGTTTCTTAGAGAGTAGGTTGTTTGTCTCCAAGTGGAGGATAATGGATTGGTTAATAATTGATTCCATGACTTTACAAGTGATGTAGCATAAGGAGATTGGTCTGTAATTTTCAACCAGGCTGGGGTCTCCCTTTTTGAAGATGGGGATGACCGTGGCTTGTGACCATAGTTTTGGCATGGAGCTGGTCCTGAAAGATTTTTCAAAGATTATGCTTAGAGGTTCAGCAATGGCGGTGGATAGCTTTTTTAAGAAGTAGGCACAAATTTCATCTGGTCCAATAGATAAAGATGGTTTTAGATTGCACAGTGCTTTTTCAACAATGTCTTCTGTAAAATCAATATATATTAGATCATTGTAGTTGTCTGTGGTTTGACTAGGAAGTACTGGGCTTGATCCATTGCTGTTTAAAATACTGAGCCAAAGAATGTGTTAAAGAGGTTTGCTTTGATGGTGTCGTCATTGCAATCTTTGCCATTTGCTCCTTTCAGGGGTGGGATGGACCTTGAGTCTTTTAGTTTGTTGTTAACAAAATTGTAGAAAGCACAGGTGGAATTAGTGTGTAGAAGGTTTTCTTCTTGTTTAATGTGATAATTAGTGCATTCAGTTTTTATCTGGTAGCATAGATTTTTGTTTCAGCTTTTGAAGTTGGCAACGTGACCAGATTTGTTTTTTCACCAAAGTGATCTCTTTTTGGATTGCAGCTTCCTTAATGTTATGGGTAATCCATTTTTCCTGGTTTTGGGAATTGTTATTGGTACATATAGTTTGATAGCTCTTTTGATTTCTAGTAAGAATATGTTGTAATGGTCTTCAATCGTATTGCATCCAGTGAATAGAAATTAGCAATTAAGGGAAGAGAGATCATGGATTACATATTTTTTAAAGTTATAATTGGGGATTTTGTCATTATGATGATTTTTTGTGGACGTATGTTGAGACAAAAGTCAATCATGTTGTGATCACTGTTGGAAAAGGGTTCTTTAATTTGTATTCCATAAACTGAATTCAAACTATTGCAGAAGATGAGATTGAGGCAGTTGTTAAGCCTAGTATTGTTGCTTACTAGTTGTTCCAGTCCCAGACAGCATTGTAGAAGGTTGCATGTATGGGTTCAGTTGTACATTCATTTAGGGTCCAGTTAATATGAGGTAGATTGAAATCACCAAGAAAGATAAAAGTGTGTGGGCAGGATGCTGCCCATGTTAGTAGTGTTTACATGTTCGATGTCATAATCAAAGGCTTTTAACATAGTGAGAACCATAATGTGATATTTAAGGTCAGGTCCCAGATTATGGTCTCAGGAAGAACAAGCTCTTGGGTAACTTGGATGTTTTTTTGATGTAAGGACTTTTTATAGAAGATAGCAACACCACCTCCTCTAGAGATTTCACAATCGGATCGGTAAACATAATAGTCTCTTACTGAGGTAATGGAGTCAGGGAGAGATGTGTTAAGCTCTACCTTTTCAGAATTACTTCACTTTGAACTCTCTTAATTATATTTGAAACTTTGAGTAAAGTCAGCTTCTTAGCATATTTTAAACCCCTTCAACATTTTTTTATATTTTAAATAATGTCCCAATTAACCTTCTTCAGAATGAACTAAATTTCTGGATTCTCTATCAATCTGTGCATTATTTTTCTTTTGAACAGCTATTCCCTTCACATCTACTTATTAACACATTGCTCTGTATAAAAAAGTTCATTTAAATATATGGAGCAGTTCCATAGTAGATGTTGGTCTTTAACAAAAGCAATTATATGCATATCTATTCAGAAATAAGTCTTATTGAATTTCATGGCATTTACTGTGTAAGATCGCAAGCTAACCATAGCAGGATCTCTAAGGATCTGGCAATATAATGACATCCCCCCCCACACACACACATATATGGGCTTTTGATATCTCCTCCATTCTTGTAATCCCAAGTTAATCCATTTTGCATTCCTTGTGGTTTGGGACTTAAATATTGAACTTGCATAAGATTCTAGAAGAGAGAAATTGTGAAAAATAAAATCAAATGAGAATATATACTGAAATCCCCAGAGCTATAGCTCTAAAGAATTTTGCTATCTTCAAAAGACAGATTGGATCTGTTCAACTTGCTTGCATTCCTCTTGTTCTCTATGACCTTGATTCTCTCCACTTCTACCTTTTTTCCACTTCTCTTTTACTCTTTTTTGAATGTATGGCTTTTCTGCATATCAAGTCAGGCCTCTCTAGCACTCTTGTTCTTTTGATAAACCTCATGCTGAGATCATTCAGGCAAAGCAGGATTTTAGCTTGATAACAGTGAGATCCAACAAAATGACAGTTCCATTGATGTATATGCGTGTAGCATGCAATGAAACTGTAAGAAATTTAGATGTCATGTACTGTTACTACAAGTCTCTCCTGGACATGCTTTAAGTTAATTAAAAAATCCAAAGGTGGTAATGACCTAGCTGGCTTGCAGAACTATTTCATTTGTTTTTTTGTTTATGCTTCATATTTCTTAACTACCAATCTCCTTCAAATACTAGCTATAACACAAAGGGGGAAAAGTCGAACAAAATATTTGTAGCTCACAGCACCTTAACCAAAATGTTTAGAAAGAGTTCAATTGGAGGCCAAAAATCAATAAGATCAATCTTGTAATAGAGTTTAAAATAGTGAAGCTTTATTTACAGCCTCTCTCTTCCAGGAATGGGTGAATGAATGAAAATGAATGAATGAGGTGAAATCAGTTCCAACTGATGAAAAGGATATTAAAATTGTGACTGATATTGGTATACTTTAGAAATCTTGATGACATTTTAGAACTTTCAGAATCTTAGGTGAAACCTTGCCTTCTCTTTGAAATGTTACTATTTCCCTTTAATATTTATTTATTTGATTTGTCAATCACTTACAAAATAATAGGTATAAGTATAAACATGAGTAAGAATACAGGAAATAGATACAATTAAATGGGGACAATAGGACAGGGATGGGAGACATAATGGTGCACTTATGCACACCCCTTACAGACCTCTTAGGAATGGGGTGAGGTCAATAGTGGATAGTTTGAGGTTAAAGGAGTGGGGGTTTGAGGATGTAACTACAGAGTATTTCAGGCATTGACCACTCTGTTGCTGAAGTCATACTGTCTGCAATCAAGTTTGGAGTAGTTAACATTGAGTTTGTATCTATTGTGTGATCTTGTATTGTTGCGGTTGAAGCTGAAGTAGTCATTGACTGGTAGGACATTGTAGCAAATAATTTTGTGTACTATGCTTAAGTCCAACCGTAGATGGCGGAGTTCAAGATTGTCCAAGCCCAAAATTTCAAGTCTTGTGATATAGGGTATTCTGTTGTGAGCAGGGGAGTGTAGTACTCTTCTCGTGAAATATTTCTGGACTCGCTCAATTGTATAATGTCTGATATACAGTGCAGATTCCAGACAGATGAGTTGTATTCGAGTATTGAACTAGCAATGGTTTTGTATGCCCTAGTTAGCAATACAATATTTCCAGAGGAGAAGCTTCATAAGGTTAGATTTACAACTCTTAATGCCTGATTGACTGACACATATGGTAGATATATTGTATATGTTTTTTTCAAATTCTGATCTGTCAGTACATCTGGATGCTACAGATTATCTGGAATTATTTTATCACAGCTCACCTAGGATGATACTAATTTGGATGATACTCAGTTGGAATTTTAACTAGAATGCTTCGAGGATAAGTTACATTTGAAAATGAATTGGGGAGAGGAAGGAGCTTATGTCTGCTAGCATTCCTAGAATTCTTAGGAAATGTTCAGTACCACTTTTGATTGTCTTCTTTTGGAGAATTGCAGCATTAAGTTTCTGGAATAGGGTTCTGAGCTGAAAGTATTACATTGATTCCTAAGTGTTTCCTTAGTATAATTTATGGAATTAATATTAACCTTTCAGTCACAACAGTCATCAGCATCTAGCTCTGTGATGGTGAACCTATGGCATGCATGCCAGAGATGTCATGCAGAGCTCTCTCTCTCTGGGCATGCAAGCCATTGCCTCAGCTAAGCTCTGCTGTGCATGCACACATGTGCCTCCTTCAGGGCAGCTGGTCTTCGGGTCTCTATCATGCATACACAGAGAATGGGACGCATGCAGGGGTCATGTGTGTATGAATGGGGGTCACGGTACACATGTTGGGGCTGTGCACGTATCTGTGGGGCACAGGCACAGGGTTTGTGCATGTATACACTGGGGCAGGGCACATGCATGGAGATCATGCACACATGCATGGGGTGTATGGGGGTCACGTACACATGTGCAGAGATGGAGCCCATGTGCAGGGTGTGTGCATATTGCATTTTGGGGATGCACACACTTTTTGGGCACTTGGTGCCAAAAAGATTAGCCATCACTGACCTGGCTCATAGGCACTTGGTGCCAAAAAGATTACATGTGTGTTGCATTTTGGGCACTTGGTGCTGAAAAGGTTGGCCATCGCTGACCTACCTCATACTGACTATCCTGAAAAAGCACCCAAAGACACTGTTTGTTTTTAGACAGCATATCACCAGAAGATTTAGTGGTTCTAGACTACACTGGTAGGTCTGGTGGCTTTATCAGAAGATCCTATCAAAATGCATGTTTCATCTTGACTGGCCTCCCTGGGAAGATTGTCCAAGCTATCTGAACTTGATGTGTAGCATTGTACCCTCAGTAGGATTCTGTATTTCATTACCCTATTCCACTTTCAATGGAGGGATATCAAGCTGCATATATATATATATATTAAGAATTCTGAAAGAAGGGAGTTAAATCAAAACCCTGCTTCACTCAGCCAATAAACTAAGGAAAAGCATTACTGGGCCCATGGGAACAACCTGACATTATTATTACTTTTGTTGCATTCTTTTAATTAAAACACATTTATATAGCAAAAGCATAATTTTTATTTAGAATGCCTCTGGGCTCAACAAAGTCACTATGGAAGAAATTTTATAAAAGGGAAAGATCTTCTCTGGCAGCCATTTTGTGATAGCCTTCGAGAAATAATTTCATAATTCGACTGGGACCATCAGACTAAACCAAAATGTTTACTAAAGTTTTACATACATGCACAAAAAACACCTGCTCACACTCACACATGAAATAAATATTATTCTATATCCTTTTAAAGAGTTGTGTATGTGACATATTACTTTGAGTTCCAATACTTCTCCTAAATTTTGCAGCCCTTAATTGTTTCTTTGTTTGCTTTATTGAGGACATATCCAGATGGCCATGTTAAAGTGCTATTTTTGCTAACCCTTTAGCCAGCAGAAAAAGTATGTCAGCATAAAATTTGTTTGCCCTGGTTGTTGACCCCTATTCTGCCATAATGAGGCCGACAACTGGTGCTGTACTGTTTAATTCAAGACAACTTTAGAAAAGCTACTAGTACTTTCTTCCAGCTTCATTTTCCTTCTCCACCAAGCTTCATCTCTGGTAGGTAAATAATCTACCTATCCTAACATGGATTGGGGCAGATTGGTGAAGTATTAGGGAGTATTTGGAATGACATACTTGGCTACCTTACAGAGGTAGAGAGGTGAGGTCCGTCAGGTTACTTCTCAGTGTAGAACTAGCACTCAGCTTTAATCCTATATCAAAAATTTGCCCCGCTAATAGGTATGGGGGGAAACAGCATAAGGTGGAGCAAGAGGCTGAAGCTTTTAATAAGCCAGTTAATGCAGCAAGGGAAGAGTAATTCTGACATGAGTCCAATTCTTTCTGACCACACCCAGAAGGAAGTCAGAAATGTTCATAGAATGGAATAGAAAAAAAAAAAATGGATGGATGTTTCTATAGAAAGCAAAGTCTCTAAACTCTTTCAGCCCCAGGTGCCCATGAAAATCAATTACATCAATTGGAAAGTGAGAGGAGACCCAAGAAGAGCTGGAAACATCACACTCTTGTTTCACCAGTATTTACATCATTCATGAAACATCTTGGATTGGATCTGTGGCAAAAATTGTGCAGGAGAAGAAGAAAAATACTAAATCAGCTGGTAAAACATTAAGCTGCATCTGTTGTAACCTGGTGATGAGATGAAGGTAATGTAATCAGCACATGCCATAAAAATAGTAACCAGACCATGCTTATATTAGTGAGGATGAGCCTAAAGACATATTTTAATGCTGATGGAGCCTACATATCTCACTAATAAGCACTACATTCAGCTAAAGATAATTTAGCATGTGTGACTGTTTTTTTATTCTTGCCATGAGTTCATTATTATTACTATTTTATAACTTCACATAAAAGAGAAACCAATAGGCACTTGAAGAGATGGAATGATGGCTCTTTAATATATCTGTGATGAATCTACATTAGAGGATATAACTCACAGTAAAAACTTTGAAAACTCACGATAATCCTCATAAACTTAAAATACAAACATTATCCACCACAATACAGTATAAAGATATTAGAACAGGGCTGTGGCCCACTTCAGGGCCTTGTTCAGAACCAGGCCATGGAAGTGGAGGGCAAGTACGCATACACATTCCCATTTTCACAAGCAGCGAGTGAGCATGTGTGCATGCTCCATTTGCACAAGTGGCAGGAATACATGCCTGATGCTTGTGCAAATAGAACTGCACACATGAATTTGCCCACCATTTGTGTGGAACTATCTCCCACCCCCACCAGTCCACAAAGCCAGAAAGGTTAGAAAATTTTGTGTTAGAAGATGGAATATGTTCTGTTCGGAGCGTGGGCGCAAAGAACAGAGACGAGGCATCGGAATGTGACTCAACTCTTTATTAGTGACTTCAGAACAGAGCTAAAATACTTGGGCAGCAGCAGTCCTTTTATAGGGCTCGCTGCTGTCATAACAGCCAATGCTTTGAGTTTGCCACGCTGGCGGCGTCCAATTGGCAGCGCCCATTAACGGCCAATCAGATCGGCCTGGGACGACTGTTAAATTTGGAGAATGGGCGAGAAAGAATGGAGACGAGCCTCTGGAACAGTGAACTTCAACTCTTTATTTACATGGTGACTGCTCAAAAACAAGGGCAGCTAAGGCCCTCTTTATATAGGCAACCCAATAACTATTTAACCAATAATAACCCAGGAGAGCTAGTTCCATTAACCAATACGAAGGCTCCGTTAATGGCCAATCAGATTCTGCCATTTAACAGCCAATCAGAAGTGCAGGGCCAGAACCCTGCACTTGACTCCAAGCTCAAAATAACTTTATTAAACTTTATGCATTCACAACACCCCTTCCCGCTGGCTTCTTTTTACAGGGCACAGTTACATAGTCCTTGAGGTAGGATGGTTGCTTTATTAGTCTGTTTGATTTTCACTGTGCGTTTTGCATTTGGCTGCAATCTTGCTGAAGTAGATCGTTGTTTAGCAAAGGGGTTTCCTCTGGTTCAGAGTTCACATTTTTGTCCTCACCAATATTTTCGGTAACTCCCTGAGGTGAACCTACTCCTGTCTCTGGTTCCAGTTCCTGTGTCTCTATTCCGCTATCGTTCCCTTCGAACGGGTTTTCTACTAGTTGAAATTCGTCTTCTTCTGTATCTCCCCCCCCCCCCAGTTTGGTTATAAGGGAATTCAGAAATGCCTGACCGGAGCCGTGATCGTAACTGATCGATATGGCGTTTCCAAATTCTATCGTCAAGGCATTTTACAACATAGGATCTTGGGCCGGTTACACGTATTACTGTCGCTTCTACCCACAGCGGATCACCCGATAGGTTTTTAGCATATACCCAATCGCCTACCTGGAAGGTACAGCATCGACCGCTGGACCCGAGTAGTTTTTCCAGTTCGTAAGCTGGTGTAACCGGTCGAGGTGGGAGCGGAGCCTGCGTCCCATTAGCAATTCGGTGGGAGTTTTTTTTGGTGATGCTGTCAGCTGTGATGTGTTGTAGAAAGAGGATTCGGTTGATTTTGTCGTCGATGTTATCATAGTCTAATTTCTGCAAAGTCTTTTTGATGAATTGAACCATGCGCTCAGCCCTTCCATTGGTGGCAGGATGCACAGGTGAGGTGAGCGCATGTCGGATGCCTCAGTCAGCCAGGTACTTCTCGAAGGACAGCGCGGTAAATTGGGGCCCGTTGTCGGATACCAGGATGTCTGGCAGTCCGTGGGTTGCAAACAGTCTTTCCAATTTTTTGATGACTGCTTCGGTGGTTGTGTTCGTCATGCGGTGAATCTCGAGCCAATTCGAGTAGGTGTCGACAGTTAGAAGAAAGGTGTGGCCTTTAGTCGGCCTTGCAAAGTCCAGGTGAATACGGGACCAGGGTCCCCGTGGCATTTCCCACTCAGTTGGAATGGCTTTTGGTGGGGCGTTGCTCACTTCCTGGCATCTATGACAAGCTTTAACCCAATTCTCGATTTGCTTGTCGATGCCAGGCCACCATGCGTAGCTTCGCGTGAGGGCTTTCATTCGCACGATACCGGGATGGCCATCGTGCAAAGTCCTGAGTACTGCTTTTTGGAGTCGTTCTGGGATAACGACTCTATCACCCCAGATGACACAGCCCTTTTGAGAAAACAACTCTGTTTGTCGAGTCTTGAATGGTGTGAAGTCATCTGATAGCTGGTCCAATGGCAATCTGCGCTCTACCCAGCTCAGGACTCACGCTAAGGTGGAGTCACATCTGGTTTCTCTCGCAATATCTCGGGTGGTTAATGGCGGTGCGTGTAGTGTTTCAATCTGTAACGTGGTTACCATTGGAGCGGGATCATCAAGAGTCTCTGGTAGTGGTACTCGGCTCAATGCATCAGCGTGGGGAATGGCTTTCCCTGGGCAGTATTGCAGCCGATAATTATAAGCAGCCAAGAATTCTGACCAGCGAATCATCCTGGGGGATAATATGTAAGGCGTCAGCTTATCTCCGGCTATTATCCCCAATAACGGTTTGTGGTCAGTCATGATAGCAAAAGCCCGGCCATACACATACTCGTGAAATCTTTTAACGGCCGATACAATTGCGAGGGCTTCTTTATCGATCTGGCTATAATTACGCTGTTTTTGAAAGTGTCTTGGAAAAATATGCAACAGAGGCTTTGTTACCATTAGGCAGTACATGGCTCAAAATTGCGCCTACTCCAAAAGGCGAAGCATCACATGTGATATTTAACGGCAAAGTCTCATTGTACTACATGAGTACAGAGTCAGAAGTCAGTAGTTTTTTAACATTATGAAATGCCTGTTCTTCTTTATGACCCCATAACCAAATTGCTTTTTTATCTAGCAAACGATGTAACGGCTCAGCGACAGTTGCTTTGTGCAGTAGAAATACATTATAGAAGTTGATAAGGCCTAGGAACGCCTGGAGATCGGCCTTGTTTCGAGGCCTGGGAGCGTTTTTTATTGCTCTCAATTTACTGTTGGTAGGGTGAATACCCTGACTGTCAATTAGATACCCTAAAAACTCGACATGATCGGTACACAATTTACACTTGTTCCTTTTCACTTTAAGACTGGCGTTTTGAAATTTTTGTAGAACTAATTTTAAGCGATCTCATAATATTTTCTTTGTTGGTGCAGCAATTAATACATCGTCAAAGTACACCTTTAATCCCTTGTAGTAACCTTTCCATAAGGATTTGAAAAATTCCCGGGGCTACACTGACTCCGAATTGGAGCCAGGTACATTTAAAGGCACCTCGGTGCGTCACTATCATTTGTGCCTGTGCCGTCTTTTCATCAACAGGTAGTTGCTGATATGCCTGAGCTAAGTCTAATTTAGCGAAGACTTTTCCACCCCCCAGGGAATGAAGGAGATGCTGCAGCACCGGCACTGGATAAGCACCGGGCGTGGTTCAGGATGGCCCGGTAGTCCCCACAAATTCAAATTGACCCATCCGGCGTTACGATTGGGGTTTCCCAGGGAGAGTGATTGGTAGGTTCTAGCACCCCCTGAGCTATCAATTTATTGAGCTGTTCGTCGCTTTTCGGCTTTAAGGCAAACGGAACTCGACGGGGCTTAAGCTGGATGGGAGCTATCTTTGGATTTAGGCTGAACGATATTGGGGTCCCCTTGTACTCGCCTAATTTTTCCGTGAAGACGTCCCTGAATTCGTAGATGAGGTCCTCCTCCCAGTCACTTCCGCTGACCCGGTTTACACCTGCCACTTCAATGCCAAGTGGCACAAACCATTGAAGGCCTAGCAGGCTAGGCCGGTCTTTGTCGATCACAGTTAGCGGTAAGTACGCTGTGCGATTCTTGAATGAGACCCTGACTCGACTGGAGCTGATGACAGGGATTCGATTCCCTTGATAGTCCTTAAGAATAAGTCTTTGATAACGGAGGTCTTGGCGCTGGATAGTGGGAATGAGTTGCTTGAGGTTCTTCCAGGACACCATCAAGAGGGACGATCCCAAATCCCATTTGGCAGGGCCGGTTCTCGATGACCACAGTAATTCGGATTTTCTTGGCGTCTAAGGCAGAGGCATGACCGATAGTGATAGTATGGTGAGCCTCTTCTCGCTTTGTGGAGCGATTTGAAACTCGGTTTCTGTAGGAGTGCTTTACTGGTTCTTGCCTTACAGGACGGTTTCCTGTCGATTTGCGATAGTTAGCCCCTCTTGAGGCTTGGCCGGGTACTTGGAAACTTTGGCAGACCCATCCGATGTGGCCTCTTTTTCCACACTCATGGCAGAGCGCATTGCGGAATTTGCATTCGGACCTGGCATGGTTGGCTCCACAGCCGGCGCAGGGGTGTGAGGACTTTGGGTAGGGGTCCCGGTCAGACCGCAGTCGATGGACCTCTTCTTTGTCGCTGTCTGACGACGAAGAGAGGTCCTCGTGGTGGGCCATTGAAAGCTGCCCTTCTGACTTGGGTAAAATTTCGCCTGTCGGTTGGTGGACCGGAGCGCGGTTGCGTCGAAGTTGTGCAGCCAACTTCCTGGTTGCTTCTGCTGCAGTAACATCGGTGATGGCACTGGCGAGGCTGATGTTGCCTTTCGCCATCAGCTTGCTCTGCATGCCTGGTGCATCTAATCCCAGAACTATTCGATCTCTCAGTGCCTCTTCTAAATCGGCGAATCCGCAGAGGCCTCCCAGATTCCGGAGGTCGGCTATGAAGTCGGCGACGTTTTCGCCTTTTCGCTGGTTTCTCTGATAGAACTCGTGCCGTCTCACGAGCGTGGGCACGGTCGGTGCGTAATGAGCTCTCAGTAGGGGTTCGAGGACATCTCAGTCCATCGCCTTCACTTCTGCAGGTTTGGCTAGTGCTTTAGCCATCTTAAATACGGTTGGACAACAATGAGTTAGGAATACCGCCCGTTTCTTCCCGGCTGTGGCATCCTTCAAATTGTTAGTTTCCAAAAACATTTGGAAACAATCCATGTAGGACTCCCAGTCCTCTTGCACTGGATCGAATGGAGTGGGTGGTACGACGACGCCGGACATGGTTCTGTCGTGTAGCATTGTCAGCCACGTGCTCGATGTTTCTTCCTAGTTCAGTCAGCTCTGACGTCTCCACATTCCATCCTCGTCGCCAGTGTTAAGTTTGGAGAATGGGCGAGAAAGAATGGAGACGAGCCTCTGGAACAGTGAACTTCAACTCTTTATTTGCATGGTGACTGCTCAAAAACAAGGGCAGCTAAGGCCCTCTTTATATAGGCAACCCAATAACTATTTAACCAATAATAACCCAGGAGCTCTAGCTCCATTAACCAATACGAAGGCTCCGTTAATGGCCAATCAGATTCTGCCATTTAACAGCCAATCAGAAGTGCAGGGCCAGAACCCTACACTTGACTCCAAGCTCAAAATAACTTTATTAAACCTTATGCATTCACAACAATGACCAAACAGGATCTGCTGCTGGCGGGCCAATCAGAAGTGCAGGATTTCGAGTCTGCTGTGGAAGTAAAACTATTTAAGCTTTTAATTAGCGCAATTGCTTAGTCCGTAACACCCCTCCCCCCTAGGTTCTGTCTGAGGGGTGGGGTGATGTACTCTCGCAAGTACTCAGGTCATTTCACCTGTCTGCCTGATCTGCATTGCCCCAACAGTTCTTGCCTTGGCTCTGTTTCCGATGGGCTATTTGCTGGGCTGAACAGCTCAGCTGGGTCAGCCACTTTGCTGGGCAACGCGGGGCTATCATCCCTGCTTCCGTCAAGGCTGCCTCCTGAGTTTCTTGGGTTTGCTGCTGTCACAGTGCTGCTTTGTGGCGAGGCTATCATCTGGTCCAGTTCTTCCTCGGAAGGTGAATATCCTGAGGTTGGTTGTGTTGATTTTTGGGTTTCACGTACTGCGTCGTATGTTGGCTCATTTTCAGCCCCCTCACTTTCCCTTCCCCCTCAGGTTTGAGGTTCAGTGCTAGAGACAGGGGTAGGTGCCAGTCTGGAATGAAGTTGGTCAATGTGGCGCTTCCACATTTTCCTCTCAGCAGTTTGTAAACGGTAGAAACGAGGCCCCATAAGTTGAATTATGGTAGCGGGGACCCACAATGGGTCACCTGAGAAATTCTTTGCGAAAACTAGGTCGCCTACCTTGAACATGTGATGCTTGCTGCTGGACCCTAGGGGTTGTTCTGGCATGTAGGCAGGGTGTATGCGGTCAAGGTGTAATCAAAGTTTCCGTCCCATCAGGAGTTCGGCTGGGGTTTTGTTTGTAGTACTGTGTGGTGTAATATGTTGGAGGAGGAGCATCCTTGTTACTTTATGATCGATGTCTTCTTGTTCTATTTTTTGTAAAGTTTTCTTCACGAATTGGACCATTTTCTCAGCCCTACCATTGGCCGCAGGGTGGGCAGGTGAGGTCAAGGCATGGCGTATCCCCCTATCTGCTAGGTACTGTTCAAATGCGAGAGCAGTGAATTGGGGACCATTATCGGAAACCAGGACATCTGGTAGTCATGTGTAGCAAATAGTTTATTTAATTTTTAAGGACTGCTTCTGTGGTGGTGCTCTTCATTTTGTGGACCTCTAGCCAATTTGAATAGGCATCCACAGTTATGAGAAAGGTATGTCCTTTGGTGGGTCCTGCAAAATCGAGGTGGATGCGGGACCAGGGACCCCGGGGTGTCTCCCATTCCGTTGGTGGGCCTTTTGGTGGATCTGCGTGAGTTTCTTGACACTTGTTGCAAGTGGCCACCCAAGTTTCTATTTGTTTATCTATACCTGGCCACCACGCTTAGCTCCTGGCTAGTGCCTTCATTCGCACGATGCCAGGATGTCCATCGTGCAACAGTTTCAGGACTTTCTGTTGTAGCTGCTCCAGAATGACAACTCTGTCTCCCCACAATATGCATCCTTTTTGGGAGAAAAGCTCTGTATGTCGGTTTTTGAAGGGTTTGAAGATGTCACTGAGTTCGTTGTCAAGCCAACCTCTTTCCACCCAGCTGAGGATTCATGCTAAACAAGGATCTTTCCTTGTTTCTGTGGCGATGTCTCGTGTAGTCAGTGGTGGAGAAGGAAGGGTTTTGATTTGTAGCGTTGTTAGTGTTGGAGCCGGATTGTCTATGACTTCGGATAGCGGTGAGCGGCTCAAAGCATCAGAGTGGGGAATGACTTTCCCTGGGCGGTTTGGTAATCGTTTGTGGTAATCGTATGTGGCTAGAAATTCTGACCAACGCATCATTCTTGGTGATAAGATGTGGGGTGTTGGTTTGTCCCCTGCTAAAATGCCAAGTAATGGTTTGTGATTGGTGACTATGGAAAAGGATCTTCCATATATGGAAGCGTTTGACAGCAGCTATGATAGTGAGAGCCTCTTTATCAAGTTGGCTATAGTTCCTCTCAGCTTTAGCTAAAGTCTTTGAAAAAAATGCAATAGGTGCCTCAGTACCGTTTGGTAGGATGTGGCTCAGGATGGCTCCTACCACAAACGGTGAGGCATCGCAGGTGACGGTTAAAGGTAAGGTCTCATTATATTGTATCAATACAGCATCTGAGGTTAAAAGGTCCTTTGACTTTCTGAAAAGCTCATTCTTCGTGTTGTCCCCAGACCCAGGAAGCCTTCTTGTTGAGGAGCCTATGCAGGGATTCGGCCACAGTTGCTTTCTGGCGCAAGAAGATGTTATAAAAGTTAATGAGTCCTGGGAAAGCTTGGAGGTCTGTTTTATTCCTAGGTCTTGGGGCGTTTTTTATGGCAGTCAGTTTTTTTTCAGTAGGATGAATTCCCTGTTTGTCAAGTAGATAGCCCAGGAATTCAACCTTTTCTGTACAGAGCTGGCATTTGTACTTCTTGACCTTTAGGCCAGCGTCTTTAAATTTCTGTAGAACCATTGGTTTTTCTAAAATGCATCTAGTCGGGGCAGCTATCAGTACATCATCGAAGTAGGGCACAACCCCTTTTATGCCTTGTAGCAATCTTTCCATTAAGCTCTGGAAAATGCCAGGGGCTACACTTACTCCGAACCAGAGTCTGTTACACTTGAAAGCCCCTCTATGTGTGACTATAGTCTGGGCCTCTGCAGTTGCTTTCTGATGAGGATTTGAGGTCCTCATGGTGGGTAGTTGTTGTGTGCCTCTCGGAAAACAGTGTAACGTCGCTGGCGAGTTGGTGGTGTAGTGCATTCACTCGGCGCATTTGAGCGGCTGACTTCGTGGTTGCTTCTGCTGCAGTAGCATCGGCGGTGACATCTGTGAGGGTGATGTCTCCCTTCGCCATAATCTTGTTCTGGGTCGTGGGGTCTCTTAGGCCCAGAACAATTCGATCTCTCATGGCTTCCTCGAGATTTGCAAAGCCACAGAGTCCTCCTAGGTTTCTGAGGTCAGCGATGAAGTCCCCAATGCTTTCACTTTGCCATTGGTCCCTCTGGTAAAACTCGTGTTTTCTGATGAGTGTTGGCACCGCCGGTGCATAATGGGCCCGGAGGATTGGGACAAGGTTGTCCCAGTCCATTGTCTTGACTTCTGCTGGTTTCACAAGTGCTTTTGCCATCTTGAAAACGGCAGCCCTCAATGGGTCAGAAATACAGCTTGTTTCTTGCCAGGCGTAGCATCTTTCAGATTGTTGGTCTCCAGGAACATCTGGAACCTGTCCATATACGAGTCCCAGTCTTCGTTAGCCAGGTCAAATGGAGCGGGTGGTATAGCGCTGCTGGTCATTCTGCTGCTTCTTCGGTGCGCTCTTAGCCACATGCTCTGCAGGGTTCGTTGAGTGTTTGATCAGCTCTTCAAGTCTCCGCATCCCACCTTTATCTCCAGTGTTCTGTTCGGAGTGTGGGTGCAAAGAACAGAGACGAGGCATCAGAAAGTGACTCAACTCTTTATTAGTGACTTCAGAACAGAGCTCAAATACTCGGGCAGCAGCAGCCCTTTTATAGGGCTTGCTGCTGTCATAACAGCCAATGCTTTGAGTTTGCTGCGCTGGCGGCGTCCAATCGGCAGCGCCCGTTAACAGCCAATCAGATCGGCCTGGGACAACCAATCAGGATCCGCTGCTGGCGAGCCAATCAGAAGTGCAGGATTTCAAGCCTGCTGTGGAAGTAAAACTATTTAAGCTTTTAATTAGCGCAATTGCTTAGTCCGTAACAGAATATATGTAAAAAATTTAAAGATACAGGATCCAAAAAATTTGTAAACAAAAGGTAAGAAGGCAGTTATTAATTTGTTTCTGTTTACAATATGATACCCAATTTTAAAGTATAGCAGTACAACAATATATTGTATACATGCAGATATGAGACTCTAGAAAAAGTACAGAGAAGACCAACCAGGATGATTAGGGGACTGGAGACTAAAACATATGAAGAACAGTTACAGGAACTGGGCATGGTTAGTCTAGTGAAGAGAAGGACCTCAGGAAAATTATAGCAGTGTTCCAATATTTGAGGGGCTGCCACAGAGAGGAAGGGGTCAAGCTATTTTCTAAAGCACCTGTAGGCCAGACAAAGAATAATGGATGGAAAATGGACAAGGAGAGATTTAACCTGGAAATAAGGAGAAACTTTCTGACAGTGAGAACAATCAACCACAATGGAACAGCTTACCCTCAGAAGTTGTGGGAGTGTCATCACTTGAGACTTTCAAGAAGAGATTGGACAGCCATTTATCAGAAATGGTGTAGGATCTCCCTCTTGGGCAGAGGGTTGGACTAGATGACCTACAAAGTCCCTTCCAATTCTGATTATGTGTTATATACACATTCAGGAAAGCCTGAAACAATTAGCACTGTGAAGGAGACACTGGATCACTTGTACAAGTCGTGAGTATTGTTAGATATTTGGCAACCTTCTTAGAAACAACTGAAGTTTAGTTTTTTAGGAGGATAACAATAACCTCTTGTTCAGACAAACAATTAAGATTTCTTACAATTGATATTACATGTTCTGTTTTCCATTTAGGATCTAGCAAGTACTCTAACAGTAAATGAAATACAGGCTCTCTTGCTACACTGGATCATATACAGAAGCAGTTTTCATAAGGGATGCTGATGTAATGTTAGTTGTCATCCTGGTAGTTAACTCTACAATTTGGGCCAAAGTAAAAAGTCTTCTGTGTGAGATTTGTCAGATGTTTTAAAAAGTATCTGGGGATGAACTGAGGAAGGTTATTTCTGAACTGCAATTCAAGTGGAAAATTCTGGTACTAATGTGTTCGAAGGTTTAGGTCCCAAATCTTTCATTTGTGGTAAACTGTCATTTCAGGGCCAAGAGCACTTAATGCTGAAGAATAAAAAAAATCTTTATATTTTGTTTCTTTTCACCATTATTTTAATGGTGAAAATCTATATCCAGCATCAGCCTTTTCCAATTTGTTAACGTTCATATCTATGGAAAGATTTTCAGTCAGGGATTCTGAAAATGACACTCCTGACATGTTAGAAAGGTCAGACTGGAGAAGACAATCCTTTACGGGCTCCAATTTAAGTTGCTACTACTGACCAATGTATAAAATCACATATCAGAATCTTGCCATGTTTGTATGTTTTCAATCTGTCTAGGTGAATTTGAGGAAAATCCAAGTATGTCCAATTTTCTTAAATATTTACATAACTAAAAAAGCCAGCAAAATATATATTTAAATGTGATTTTCAAATGCATTTTTTCTCAAAAAGCATAGGTTTTTTTTTTCAAAGTATTGCCTTATATTACCTATAAAAGAAGAGAAAAATAAACAGTAAACAATACATTCTTCACAGTATTGTGCACCATGGAACACTTTCCTTCCAATAAGTTGAGCTGAGAATCAGCTTTCAAACCCTTGTGTGTTTTGTTCTAAAGTGTTCTTGCTAAATGATTTGTGAACCAAGATATCTGCCTGTTATTTTGTGCAGTCCTATCCCCATGATTATTCTTTGCATTACTGCTGAACAAAATGGAAACTAAGTCAATTTTTTAGCTTCATTGGAAAAAGGCTGATCTGGGGAGCGTTTTCATTCATGTATAATTTTTTATATTTCCTTGAAGGATTTATTATGCAAGGTTGTCTCTGATTTTTATTCTTTCATCAAATTTCTGGTCTCTAGTCACTGTCTTATACTCAACAGCAGAAACCTCAAATGACCAGGGAGTTTTGCAATTGTAAAACAGAATTACTTGCCTAGCCAAACTGAATTGCTAATTTTCATCAATGAAATGCCAGCTGTTTGAGCTTCAGCATGCTAAGTGTTCATTTACAAAGATATGAAACTGCAATAGCACCAAGGTGAGATACAAAAGGGAATACAACCTAGCAAGTATAAATTAAGAACACAGGAATTAATCAGAACCCACCTGGTTATTTCTACCTTCCCAGCAGCTTTATTGCAATGTGGCAGGAAGCCAGTATATTCCATTAGGGGACTTTGGATGCGGCATGTTAAACTTGACAGTGAACATTAAGAATTCAACAGTTCATTTGATTGCCATGGTTCTCATCTGGGGCTTCTTTATTTCATCACTGTGCATGAAACAATGCAATTAAAGATGTAAATATTTTTTCATTCCTGGTTTGTTTAATAAGCCAGGTTATCAATGCAGCATACGTGAATAAAAACTTAATAGTATCTAGCACATAAAATAATTTGAACATGTAAACAACTCCAGTATACAGTATTGAGATCCACATGTGCAGATCACACCTTACCTTAATGTGGAAAACTAAAAGATAACTCTGTATTTAGCAAATTGTGACTATTAGTAAGACTTTTGGTTGCAACACTGTTCAGCTTCAAGGTTCAGATTGATTTCTCCTCAGAGGAGGAAAGGCAAGAACCTTCACTATGTAAGAACAGCTGAGTAACATCTGGCCATCTGATGATTGAGTCAGAGGAGCAAGAATCTAGAAGGTCCTTCTGTCCATGATAATGAAGATGTATGCTTATTACAGATAGGAGAGTCCCTATCCAATCTAAAGAAAAATAGTGAATTCAAATAAGCTAGAATTTTGGCATAAATATATTTCAGAACTCAATGGGATTTTTGAATTAATAAGCATAATTCTTTCTTTATGCTATCTCATTAACATTTCTGGAATCATCTATAGCCTGCATTCTTCATTCATAGTTGACTTTGGTTTAACTCTGGATGTTAATGAAAACTTCAGGTTTAATCTTTGACCACCTCCAGGTTGTGTTTAGTTCTGATTCCTGACTGTAAATTCTATTTTTAAAAAATCAGGTTTTGTTAGATCAACCAAGGAGTTGCTTGACAAATGGATAAATGCATTTATAAATGAATTTTTTTCCATTTATTAATGGCAATTTTGCATCATAATTTGAATTTGGGAGAGAGAGAATCAAATGACTTCATGTAATATAGTAAAAGATAGTGCTTTTTGGGAAATTTTGCATATAATTATAGAGTAATGTCCTTTTTCTTAATGATAGAAACTATGCAGAACATGAAGGAAACATTCATGAATCACAACACTGCTAAAGTTGACAATGTTTCTTTTTATTCATTTTGATTCTTACTAAAATGTGCAGTTTTACATAAAAGGGAAGGATTTAAACATTCCTTTTTTTTAAGGATGTGGAAAAAATCAGAAACAATTCCTCAGTCCAGTTTAAGGCCTGGTCTTTAAGTACTAAATGTTTGGTTTACATTTTTATGTGTTCAACTAAGTCTGTGGTTCAACTAAGTTTGAAGGGATGCGGTGACTCAATGGCTAAGATGCTGAGCTTGTCGATCAAAAAGATCAGCATTCAGTGGTTTGAATCCCTAGCACTGCATAATGGAGTGAACTCCTGTTACTTGTCCCAGCTTCTGCCAACCTAGCAGTTCGAAAGCATGTAAAAATGCATGTAGAAAAATAGGGTCCACTTTGGTGGGAAGATAACAGCATTCCATGTGCCTTCGGTGTTTAGTCATGCTGGCCACATGACCACAGAGACATCTTTGGACAGTGCTGGCTCTTCGGCTTTGTAATGGAGATGAGCACCTCCCCCAAGAGCTGGAAATGAATAGCACATATATACTAGAAGAACCTTTACTTTACCTAAGTTTGTGGATATATCTTTCTTTTGATTAACTTTTCTTCATTAACATCCAAAAGACAAGGTGAAGTAATATAATTGTATCCATGCTGGGAATAAACCTGCTCTCTCTCTTTCTCTCTCTCTCTCTCTGTGTGTGTAAGCGCCTCATTTATTTTCTCCTAATGCTATGTTAGAGTATTTAGATATTGTTATAGAGATATGTCCTTGAATATCTGATTTCTTCAAAAGTTCTAAGGTTACCCATTTTTAGTTCTTGATTGGTGTTTCCATTTCATGAAACAGTATACAAAATGTTTATTGGCAAAAATGAAAATTTAAAGTAATCATGTGTGAAAGAAGGAAGAAGGAAGCAATAGTGGCAAATATCTTTAGCTCAGGTGTAGGGTGAGGGTTCTTTCTCCAATCTTGTGGATTGATTTTCAAATATTTCATTACTAGGCTAGGTAACCTCTTCAGCAGAGTTTTAGGGAATATCAATGCCAATGTTCTTCTATTTATAAGGGCTTCAGGTGTGGGTGTCAAGTTTTGTGATAGGTAAGCTGTGAGTCATCAGTGAGTCTTGTGATGGGTCTTGTCATAAGGAGATTATATCAAGTCAGGGTCATTGGGAGGCAAATTGCTGGTGTGGGGGTTGCATGGGTTGATTGAGAGTCAGTGCTGTCTCTGGTTGGTTGTGTGGTTGATTTGGATTCTGAGGGATTTGTAAGCTAGTTGTAGGTCAATATTTCTGTTCATGGAATTGCTTGTGAAGTGCCAGGCTTCAATGCCCTCAAAAGCATGGCAGGTGATAGCATGGCCAATGATTTTTGTATTGCTCCAATCAAACTGGTGCTGTTTGGTAATAGTGTGGGTGGAGATTAAGGATTTGGGATTGTGGTGTTTGACTGCTACCCAATGTTTGTGGATCCTGGTTTTTAACTGATTGTCCCATGTAGAATTGGTTACAATGATTAGAGTTGATTTCTAGATTACATTGTTTCTTTCAACCTTCTGTATTTTATGCAATACAATGTTTCATATAGATACCTTACATCCTCAGAATCATTCATAAATCTTGGATAATAATATTGTTATATTTGGAAAGAATATCATTGAATATTTTTATTATTATTAAAGGATTAATGGAAATATGTTTTTTTTTTTCAGTACAAGATAGGAAATTTGCACATAGGATGTTTTTGAATTCTGTATTTTCTTAGCCATGGGCAGTAAACTGATGGTTGAAAGCTATAACCAACCATCTCTGAATCATTATGGTCAGAGCTATTCAAGTCTTCTTTGAGAAATGGTCTCTATCAGGCCAATTGTTAACCCCCCACACAGATAGAAAAACGAAAGAAGCAAAAACAATATGGTTTGCTTCTTCTCAACTAAACCAAATTTCTGATCCTCCACTTTCCCATAATCTTGAGTGAATCTTTCACTAAATATTTTCTACAATCCAACAACAACATGTAATACTCTTAAACTTCCAATAACATCCTCTTTTTATTTTTTATTTATATAATCTTTATTATTTTTACAAATAACTCAAGGCAGTGAATATGTCCAATATACCTTCCTCCTCCTCTTTTCGCCACAATAACCCTGTGAAATGAGCTGGGCTGAGAGTGACTGACTCAATGGCTGTCATGGCCAAGATGGGATTAGAACTCATGATCTCTTACTTTCTAGCTTGGTGCTTTAACTCACTAGACTTCTAGAATATTATCTGGCATAATCAAGGAATTCAGTTTGAGCAATCCATTTTGTACCTGTCTTCTAGAAACATCCATCAGTTTATTCCTCCTTAGATTAAAAAGTATGCTTAAATTCTAAGCAGGGCATGGCACAGTAGTACATCCCTTATGTTATTTGCAAATGGTTCCTGGCAACTTTGTTCAAAATAATCAGGTCAGAAGTGATGAGATTCTGCAGAACTGTGATCAGGTAAAAATGAGAACAGAGCAATCAGTGTGGTGACTTTTAAAAAATTTGTGTTAGAATCCCATAATCCTTTGCCAATACAGCAGTACAGTTGGGAAATGATTTCTAAAATATTTTTAGAGCAACCTGCTTCCTTCCTGTGAGAGAGAAAAAAAGAGGGAGAGGGAGACTATTTCTGTAAAGCACAACTGATCCCAACATCAAATTAGTTAAAATATCGGAAGGAGACAGTAAAATAGAGAAAGGATGGATGGATGGATCTATTTTATTAAATCTAACAATATTGTTTGGATGCATCGTTATTTTGTGTGACTTGTTGATTAATTAGTTGTATAGGATTAGTTCTATCATATTAGAAGAGGCTTTTCTCTCACACATATTTTATTAATGGGAATCTGAATTTTACATATCCTTAATGTGTACACTACCAGTGCTGCCTACATGACTCAGATATGTTAACTTTCAGTGAGACCTATTGTAATTGCTCTAATAAATTTACACATCATTTTAACAATTATGCATCACATCCCGTTATATCCTTGCAAAGAGTGTCTATTTTGCCTTGTTAGCTTATAGAACCAAGACACAGATCCTCTTCTTTGTCCTATAAGATCTTGAATTTCATTAACACAAAGAAGAATGAAATGTCATTAAGCTAATGAAGTATTTATTAACCTCTTGGTGTTAATCTCTTCCAACTTGTATGATAGGGCTACAGCATGTGCAATCTAAGTAAGGCATTTACTAAACTATTGACTGCTGCAAAGTGCTTATTTTGTTATGCCAGATCTGAGTTGGCATTTTCCCTTTTTAAAGAGACAGCTTCACAATTCCACAATCTTGAAGAATAATAGAGGATTAGTATTCATTTTGATTACAAGACATGAATTTATTGTAATTATAGCAGATTCTCTCATTGTGTGAAAATTCTGTGAAGCCTTGATATTACAATAAAATGCAACCAAATATTATATTTACACTCTTACAATTCAGGTTATTATTTGTATATGTCCTTCAAGCAAGGGAATGCATTAGCCATTAACAAATAGATACTGGTAATTGCTGCTGTTTGCTGGAGCTTGCAGAGATTTATATGCAATTATTAATACAAAAAAGCAGAAAGCAAAGGGGAAATTCAAATTGTGAAAGATGAAAGACTTGCTAAAGTTACTTGGAAAGCTATTAAAACAACCATTTCAAAAGGTCATAAGATGATATAATGGCTTCGATGAACAAATATGATGGGACAATAAATATGACAAATATATGTGCAATTGAGCCATCATATGCAGTTGATCAAAGGTTGCAGAACTGCCATCCTATGGAAGCTCAAATGATAGACTGTTTCTTGTTGGGTTATACTAGCTGATCAGGAAAGCAGTAGCAAGTATTCTAGAAGCACAATGCATTTTTTTTCTTTCATTACAGCTTCCACACATGTTGGGCTTGGTAAAGTGGTTGCTTCCTGAATCATTGCTAACATTTCACCCAAAGCAACATTTAAGATTTACATTGGAAGTGAACTTTTTAAAATGCTTAAAAGGTGAAATTTAACAAGATTGAACTTGTTTGGGCTTGCATTTAGTGAAGAGGAATTATTTTAGGTTGCATATAAAATATATTATAGTTAAAATATATAAACACATAATGTGAAAAGTTTATGGTCTTGTGGAGTCTTGCTTACTGCCCAGGGTCACATTGAGTTGTGGGCCAGAGGTTGGAACTACCTGGTTTAAATTGAAAGGAAATGAAAAAAATGAAATGTTTATTCAAGATTTCTATGGACATTCTCAGTCATCCAGGGCATGGTTGTCCCAAAGGTGCTTTTTCAAGAAGCAACTGGACTTTTTGATTTTTGAAGTCATTTCGCTTCTTATCCAAGTTCTGACTGAAGAAGCTTCTTGGATGAGAAATGCAATGTTCTTGGGTTTATTCAAGATATTTCCATGTGGCATTCTGGCTTTATCTGTTCTACCCATCTTTCCCAATGTACTATTATTTTCAGATGTAATCCCTTTAGTACCCAATAAATATCATTTTCATGTTTCAGATATTTTGGAAGGAAAGTGTACTTAATATTTTATGCCTTCCTTCCAAAGAACAGTTGCAATTGAAGCTGGATGAAAATCAAGAACAACAAAGAGAAAGAAAGGAGCACCTATAAAATTAACTGGTCCATCTATTCATAGCAGAGAGAAGAGATCAAAATTACCATCCTGGGCTCCAGTCCAGGCCAGAGGGGAATCTGGCAGAGAAATTACATGTGCTAAATCAAAGCACATGAATGAAAGAATAGTAAAATAGGTTTCAGTACCTTACTGTGGTAGGGTGGATTGAAGTGGTTTAAAGTGATGGAAGAAAGATATACCTTTTTCTCCTCCATGGGAAGAAGCATGCTAAAGCTCCTTAGCTTATGCTCCTGTAGACAGAAACAATCAGCATCAGAAATGAAGCAAAGTTTATTGCTTCTCATTCCTAGACAAATATTAATTTGCTAAAAAAAAAGCATATGCTACAAAGTTTCTATTAAGTCTGGGTGCAGCAACTTTTGCATAGTGCCCAATTCCTAGTCTTTTTGGATGCATTGGATTAAGATCTATCATAATAGCTGGCACGAGAGAGCGATCTTCTTTGGGGTCCATCCTCTGCTGTTGCTCCTCAAATTTCTTTCTCATATCTCTTTGGCAGCCTTGCTTGACCAGAATGAACCACATCATAATCAAACATTTTTCTTAATACACCCATCACCTCATCCTTCTTTTCTCTGTTTCCTTAGAGCAAGGCTGCGAGCCAGATGTGTCATGTGCTGGCCATGCCCATGTCCAGTTTAGTGAATGGAGAAAAGTTGTGATATGTCATGTGATGCTGCTGTGATGATATGAGTTTAACACCCCTGCCTTAGAGATTCTTTTTACATATAATTATGCCTATGCTCTTTGTAAATCTTTCTCTTCAGCTACTTACAGCTCAGCTTATCTCCGGTGCTGAGATGGTGAGAGAGAAATTACACATGCTGTTGGTGCCAGATGCTGATAATAATACCAAAGATTTTTTTTTAAATATCCATCTGCTTCCAATTGTATTTAAAGGGCTCTTGTTATTCAAAGAACATTTCCCTGCTCTCACAAAACTGTATTTTTGATAACATGCAATCTAACAGACCCCAAACTGTTAGGATTGGCAACTATTTTTCCTCCACTCTTGCTCTCAGCACTGGCTCTCCACAGGGTTGTGTACTGAGCCCCCTTTTGTATTCACTCTACACCTATGACTGCACTATGACACCTTTTGTCCCACTAATTCTGTAACAAAATTTGCAGACAACACCACGTTGGTGGGACTCATATCAGGAGAAGATGAGATGGCCTATAGGTTAGAGGTTCTCAGACTGGTCTTGTGGTGCAAGAGTCATAACCTCACCCTGAACATCAAAAAGACCAAAGAATTGATTATAGACTTCAGAAGATGCAAAGCAGAGTCTCTTCCACTATATATCAATGGAGACTGTGTGGAAAGAGTTCATAGTTTTAAATTTCTCGGAACTCATATTTCTGATAACCTTACTTGGTCAGTCCACGCTATAGCCACTGCAAAGAAGGCCCAACAGTGCCTGCACTTTCGAAGGCTGATGAAAAAAAATGGTCTGGGTGAGAAGTTGCTGGTTACTTTTTACCATTCTACGATCGAGAGCATTTTGGCATATTGTGTAATGGTGTGGTATGCTGGATGCTCTGTAGTGGATAAGAAGATACTCCAGAGAGTTGTAAACACAGCACAAAAAATCATCAGTTGCTCTCTTTCTTCTTTGGAAGAGATTGCGAAGACCAGACTCCTCTGTAGAGCACTAAAAATCTCCACAGATCATTCTCATCCTGGACATTCATATTTTGAACTGTTACCATCAGAGAGGCATTATAGGTGTCTTAAAATGAGGACTAATAGACTGAGAAACAGTGTCTTTTCCAAGGCAATAATTGTCTTGAATCAAACAATGCATATGTGATTTAGCCCTATGTATATAGTGGCATTTTTAAACTATCTAACTTACTATATGCTTTAGATATATTTTAGACTAGGTTTTTAATTATTATTTTAATTATTTTAATTTTTAAATACTCTGTAGTGTGATGGTGATGTGCTGTTTGGGACACTGTGCTGGAGTAGCTTTCAAATTTCATTGTATTTGTAGAATGCAATGACAATAAAGGTATTCTATTCTATTCTATTCTATTTGGAAGTTCATAAATGTATGGATAACTGGTAGTATTCTGTATGATGCTATACCAGTATATATGATATGAAGGACTTATGAATTCATTTTGACTGATGATCTTCTCCTTTTTAGCAATTGTCTTAACACTTAGCAATAAACATTTGGAGAATCAAAAACCTGAGTGATTTGTGCCTAATTTACATTCTAGTCACATAATCATCAGTCTGGTATAATTTTTAGTGTCATCTTTAAAGTGGAACTATAGTGAAGGGGAAAATGATAGGATGCCAGTATCAATCCTTTCTAGGGCCAATGCCACAGTTACATAATTGCACTTTGCAACTTTCCCTCCATTTTCCAGTTTGTTTGTTTGTTTAAAAAAAAATGGGTAAGCTGGATTTAGACTCATGACCAGGTGATTCATTGAATACTTGTGATGACTCGCATAATGACCATTGTAAAAATGGTTGTGAAATCAAGTCTGGTTATGGGCGACTTGACTTAAAACCCCAAAGACTTACAATCAAAGACTTACAGGCTCAATTGTGATTGTAAGTTGAGGACTACCTTAAGGCATTCATGGAAGTGTATGAAATTTCCACTTGAGATACTTCTTCATGCCAAATACTAAATGCTAGGGAAAGATATACAGTAGATATATCATAGGGGAAAACATAGAGAATATGTGCCCTTCTCATGAATGTTACCTACTGTCAAAAACAAAGTGATGGACTAGATTGATACTGTCAGCCTTCAAGATTTTCTTCCTTTGCTTTGTGTCTTTCAGCTGTCATAAGTAACGGGGGAGGGGGAGGACATGGTTATGGGAAGCGAGCTGGAGGTGTTACAAAACAGAACTGTATAAGTTGGGGTGGGGAGTTTCTTGCGTAGGCTTCTATCCTATGCTATGCACAGACGCAACTCTTTATCAAAATATGTCAAGGTCGATGGGCAGAGGCCTGATCACCACCTGGAGATGCCCACATGATGCTATACACAACTTTTAATTGGATGAGCCAATTGAACTATTGGGGGTGGGAACGTTGCCATCACTTTGTATATGTGATTTATGTGCTTATTTTCTCAGATTCAGAATTCTTTTGTTGCTACCACTTGACTTCCAGTAAAAGATATCTTTTCTCTAATTAATGGAGTCTAAGTATTTCTTTCTTGGATTTTGAATGGAGCACCCTCTGACAAATACACAATATCCTCCAAAGGCAAGATTCATGCTATTAATGGTTATGTATTTAATGTACATTAATCTCTATTGAGATATACTAACTTCATAATGTTGGAATATAAGTCATTTGAAAATAGTTACCTAAAATAGATTTCAGAAAAAAGGATGCATCCTGATGAAATGGGGAAATGGAATTTATGTATTCATAACAATGGATAAACCTCTTCGTTGTTAAAGGCCCTTTAACACCCATAGCAAAATATTGTTTGTGAAATTGTACTCAACCAATCAGGCAATTCAATATTTACTGAATGTCTTAACAACTCTGGAGTATTTTATAATTTTAATATCCAAAGAGCTGTAGTCACTCATGTTTCAGCCCACATGTTTTTTTTCTTTTCTTTTTATATATACTAAGCATAGTGTGGCTCTTTTGTTGATTTTTCTTTAGGAAGAAGAAAAACCTATAGTTCTCCAGTTCTATCATAATATAATAACTAACATTTAATATAGGAGTCTGTATTTTTCAGCAATAAATTATTAATAAGAGGATTTGGTTTATTGAACAACACTTGCTGGTTTCATGGAATCTTATGGATTTGTATACATGCAATCTTAACCTCAAAATATCTACTCTTGGTGGCTCAATGAAATTGATGTACATATTGTTCCTTAATAGGTGCATCCCTCAGGAACAACGAATGATAAAACTAACTACTTTCTAAAACATTAAATAAGGCACTTTTTTTTTTTAAATTAATACTGAATCTAAGTCATATTAACAAGTTTCAGACATTTTGGGCTTCTTATTTTAAAGTATTAACTGACATAGCACTGAATTAATGCTCACATATCCTACCAAGATGAATTTGCTGAAGATTAAGTGGATGACCCATTCATAATGAAGACTTAGGTATGGGCTGCCATACCTGTTTGCAGCAAGGCTTCATAATCCTTTTAATTTCTGTTGGATTCAAGCAGATTAATTGACTTCAAAATTGCATTTTAATTCTTTTATTGATGCTTAATATTACTGCAGAGGTACAGAAGAGCTTTGAAAAAGAGCCACTTCAATATCAAAGCAACCTTCATATATTGAGAGAGAGAGAGAGAGAGAGAGAGAGAGAGGGTTGGCTGTAAACTTCTATTGTAAACTATGGTAAATCTGAACATTATGAACCATTATTTATTTATATACTGAAATTATATCCCCTGCTGCAATCTCAGTGGCTTACTAGATATGCAAACTATAATCATTAAACTATCCATGGTATAAGTATCAACATAAATACCCCTCCTCCAAAACAAGTAAGTAAAAAAACAAAAATGGTGCAATGGAGTAAATCAAGAATCTATGAAATAACCTCTGAAATAATTCAACAACTTCCTGAAAGCCAGCAAGGATGTGTGTGTGTGTGTGTGAGAGAGAGAGAGAGAGAGAGAGAGAGAGGGAGAGGGAGGGAGAGAGAGAGAGAGAGATCATTCAAAAGTAACAACACTACCACATGACAGCAATGGGACATAACTTTAACTACCCTACCCTCCAGAAAATAAAGCAACACTAATGCCTTCTAATAGGACAGATTGTGGTTAGAGCAGACCAGTGGTGGTATTCAGCCAGTTCGCATTGGATTGGGTGTACCGGTAGCAAGAATTTGGCATGGGTCGCCAAACCTGGCCACTCCCCCAACCCAGTCGCCCTCCCACCTGACATTCGCCTAAAGTATTTCTTTTTTTTTCCCTCCTGACAATCAGCTGTGCACAGATCAGCTGTGCCAGGATTCCCCTTGCTGAGGCCCAGGAAGGCAAAAAATGGAGGGAGGAGCTCAGCCCCCCCATTTTTTGCCTTCCAGAGCCCCCGAGGAGCCTTAGGGGAGCAACCCCCCCCCCAGAGGCTCCTCTGAGGCTAGGGAGCTCCCAAAACAGAGCTTGGAGGGGTGCTGCATGCCGCTCCCATGCTCTGTTTTTTTTTTTTCTTCCTGAGCCTTAGAGGAGCCTTAGGGGAGCAAAAACGCTCCCCCAGAGGCTGCTCTGAGGCTAGGACGCTCCCAAAAATGGGTGGGGGTGGCAAAAAAGCCACACCCACCCAGTCACATGGCCACACCCACCAAGCCACACCAACAGAACCAGAAGTAAAAAATGTTGAATCCCACCATTGGAGCAGACAGCCCTGTAAATATATAGTTGTTAAGCCACAAAGCCCTTTCTAGGAAACTCATCACCAGCAAAGGACTCCTAAAGTTGGCCCTTTATCATATCTCTGCTTTGGAATGTCTCTTCTTAGTAAGCAATATCCTTGCATATGTTTATCTGCCCTCAAGAACATTTTGAGGTTCTGTTTCCTGATACAACTCCACTGTCTGGTGGGATGTCCCCTTAAAGCTTTAATGGCTGGAGAGAACATAAGGAATGAAAGATCAAGGTGTTTTGATAAAACAATGTGAAGGAAAAAAAGAAAAGTGCAAGCTTTATAGATAACAAATGAAGAATGGTTGCAGGATTTAGGTATGGCTAATCTAGAGAGAAGAAGGGCTGGGGTGACATGATAGCAGTGTTTCAGTATTTGAGGGGCTGCAACAAAGAAGAAGGGGTCAACCTATATTCCAAAACACCAGAAGGCAAGACAAGAAGCAATGGATGGAAACTAGTCAAGGAGAGAAGCAACCTGGAAATAATGAAAAACTTCCTAAAAATGAGAACAATTAACCAGTGAAACAGCTTGCCTTCAGACATTGAGTGCTTCCTCACTGGAGGTTTTTAAGAAGAGATTAGAAAACCACTTATCTGAAATGGTATAGAGTCTAGAAGACCTCCAAAGTCTGTTCCAGCTCTATTCTATTCTAAATTCTAAAAACAATGCAACCAGTGCAAAGGGCACCAAATCAACGTTATATGCTCTCATTGCTGAAAGCTGGCAGGTACATGGACTTTTGCATTCTAGACCAGCTGCATTTTTTGATTAGTCTTTAAAGACAATGCCAAGTAAAGTACAGTAGTCAAACTCAGTGGTGATGAAGGCATGACTTACCATAGTCAGAAACTCCTGCACCTAGTAGAGTCACAACTGATGTTCCAACCACAGCTGGACACAAATCTCTGTATCCATGGCCTCTATTTGCAATTGTAGTGGATATATTAAAGAAGACCAACTCATGTGGCACACCACATATCAGTAGTCATCAAGAGTGCCCTCCCACTGAAATTGCTTACTGCAGAAGGAATAAAATCATTGCAATCTTCAGTCTTCATGGACAGTTTAAGATATCAGCATGACATGGCTGCTGAAAATCTAAAAGGGAAAGTAGGAATACACTATCCTCATCTAAGTCCAACACAAGGATATCAAAGAAAGTCAGCAATGCTGTCTTTGTTTGGGCCTGAACACAAACTGGCAATATCTAAATAACCAGCAAGTTATCTGGACCTTTTCCAGCCAAGATTCAGATCTGGTCATACTTTCTATGACCTTTGACAGGATTACAAAGGGGGTAGTACATCTACTCTCTTCTTTCTTGCTCTCTCAGCAATGGCCAATCCATAAAGGGAAATGGAAATTATAGATGTACTTGCTCTCTGAACATCAAGCCATTGGATAAGATGAACCATCAGCATGTATACAATGATGATATTGATTTGTACATGTCTGTCCTGAACTGACAGGTAATAGCAATCTCCAATGACTGGTGAAGGGTTGGATAAACTGCTTTAGGCTCAACCTGATAAGATCAAGTGTATGTGGGCTTTAGGATCTCCTGGATTCAAAGTTTTCCATCTTTAATCTTTTCTGAGGGTGCATTTCCTTAGTTAGAATTGATGCACAATTTAGCAAGACTCCTACTTGAATACTATGTGGCAGCTGTGGCACAGATTTCTCTTATTCATCAACATCTGTTCCTGGATCAGAAGCACTTGCTCATTGAGACTTGTGCCTTAGTCATTCCCATTTGGATTATGATAATGTGCTTGAGATAGGTGCATTCTGAAGTTGCAATTGCTCCACAAGCTGCCCTGACTTTCAGAGTACTTCTGGGTGCAAATCTAGGTATGGATTATTAGCTGTAAAGCCCAATGTGGGAAAAGGACTGGCTATTGGTGGGTCTGCTTATCTCCCACATAATTGAACAGCATTGTTACTGCTCACCATACCATATTTAGCAAGTAGGGCATGCTTCATGTCACTTCTATTAAAAATTCTATTTCATTTGACCCTACTGTCCTGCCTTCTTTATGGTAGCACCTTCCCTGTGAAACAGAATCTACCTGAAGGTCCAATGGCATCAATCATGTTAGCCATTCATTAGGAAATAAACAGTTGGATATTCTCTTGAGCATTTATGCCAGAAGATTTGGTGACTTCTGCCAATTAATGTTTTTTTTTCTTGTAAATTGGGATTGTTGTTTGGGATCTTAGATATTAGGATTTGGATTCATTAAAATGTTTCTAACTTTTTACACAAAGTCATGCCATGAGATGGGCAGTCAAACACATCTTCCCTAGAAAGTCAGGATGGGTAGGATCTAAGTGATAGGTGATAGAATACAACTTAGACAGCTTCCTATCTACTTTGTCAGATATCATAAACCAAAAAGACTATGTAAGCAAAACTGGCTTTTATGTACATACTATGTACAGTATATCAAAACTGGATGCATGCACTTCTTCAACTCCATCCAAACCATCTGAATGGCATGCTTCATCTCATCTATTATTACATATAAAGTAGAATATAACTGCTCATAACTACACGAATCATCCTGAGTGGAGTAGAAAATAACCATTGGGCAGTACTTTATGAAAATAACACTATTGTGGTTGCTGAGTAATTTGTGCTTTTTGTAAATTAAAGGGATCATTAAACAGTGTCCTCCTCTCTGCCTTTGTCTTGAAGTTAATACAACCCAAAACAGAATTGCTGGGGTTATGATTCAATTAAGCAATAAAACACAATAGACCATGAATTCAGATTTAAAGTTCCTCACCTACATGCAAACTTGATGAGAAAGATTAAGGGTATCAAGCTCCTTAGGAGTGTATTCATCAACTCCACCATACATGAAGACAATTTTTGGACTGCAATTACCACTTGGCTCTTTTGCCAAAGGAGGCTATCACATTTATGTTGCAACTGTCCCGTGCTAGCAACTGTTGCTTACCGCTGAGTCAACAGGCTATGCTGTCTCTGAATGGAAATCACATTGCTCTCTAATGCTGCTGAGACTTCATTATTCTTGCCTTCTTCAACTTCACACTCTACCAGTACATTGGACTATAAAAGCCACAACATAATAGCCATGCTGCCTGGGACTAGAAGTTGGAGACCAATATATCTAGAGGGTGCCTGGCTGAGGAAAGCAGTAGTTGAGTGTATTGTTCTATAAACCTGTAGTGTAGTTCAAAATTCAACCCGATAGGCTTCTTTTTTGAAAGCTGCTAGTTGCAAGGTTTGTGAAGATAATCCTTTTGTTGACAAGAATGAGATGGAGCAAGACAAAGTCTAGAGATAGCACTAACAAACCCAGAAATTAACACCTGCTGTTTGGATTGCTTTCTAGAAAACCAGAAAGAGATTATCAGGAATTCTTCGGAGCAAAGACTGTAATTGTGAATAAGCAGTTTCATTTTCTCATCTTCGCTTGCAAAGCACAATGGTGCAATGATTACCTTTTCACCCGATTCCTGCAAATATACCTGTAACAGAAGTTTTATCTACAAATATCAGCAGCCTATAATACTTATCTTCTTGCTGTGAAAAGCTCCGCTTGTTCATTTCTCTGCATCAGTTTACCTCCCCCCCTCCAGTTTGTAAACCCTTTTATATTAGTAGTTTGTTATGGTGGCTCCTCTAAAGGGAAGGGAAAAGATATAAAGCATCAGGCATGCAGCTATTTGCTAATGAGGAGATGAAAGCAATTTGTTTTCTCTTTCTTACTCAAAACAGCAGAGTCCAAAGGTGAACTACAAACATTTCTTGGACAGGCATGTATAACTGAATCACAATCACAAAAGAAGCAAGTCAAACAAGAGGCTCTTGACATTAAGGAGGCTTCCTCCTTCCTTAGTAGAAATGCTAATAGGTATGATGGTCAAATTAAAAAAAGGTCAAGACAAGTTCAAGTAAAAAGAGAAAATGAAGGGGGAGCTTCGTCACTGCAATACAGTTGCAATCTCGGGGCTCCGAGATTGCAACTGATATCTTCGCCCCTGGTCGGTCCCAACAGACCTAAACCATCTCATAGTGACGGTGACAGTAAGGGGCACGTTCTGTAGATCCCAGGGACATTGCAAGTCCCTGGTTGATTCAGAAAAAGCCCTTTTGCCAATGGCGGAGAGGCAGCCTTCAAGCTGCTGAAGCTGGGACAGCTCCGGAAGGACGAGATAGAAAGAGAAGTGTATCGGCTGGTGAGGATCTTTTTTTTTGCTTGGGACTTAAGAACACTCTAATATGGGGAGAAGGCGGAGCTTCGTTTCGGCGATACAGCTGCGATCTCGGGGCTCTGAGATTGCAACCAATATTTTCGCCCCTGGTCGGTCCCAACGGACCTAAACCATCCCGTAGAGACGGGGATTGAGAAGGGTACTGTTCCAGGATCCCAGAGATATCGCAAAATCTCTGGTTTGATCTGGGAGAAGCCCTTTTGCTGGCGGCGGAGAGGCAGCCTCCATAGCTACTGAAGTCGGGACAGCTCCGGAAAGAAAGTGGCTGGAAAGAAAGTGTATTGGCTGGGTGAGAAAAACTCTTTTGTGTTGTAAATTCGCTGAGGTTGGAAAGGACATCCTGAACAAAGAAGAAATCTGTGAGACTTTTTTTTTTGACTGAAACTGTCTGAGCGGCGTTTTTTAAAGTGATGTCAAATTGAGGCTTGGGGTTTTTTTTTCTTTTCTCTATATATTTTTTGGGGGATTTTAGTGTGACTTTGTAGGTAACCGGATTGAATTTTCTCTTATATATATTTTTATGCTCCCTTTGATTTTTTAACTTTCTTTGGGATAGAGGCTCCCTTTGGCTATTTTTTTTTTTGTTTGTTTCTGTATATATTACTCCTTTTTTCTGGCTGGGGGGGAGGAAGAGCATTAAGAAACTTTGCAACACTGCCAACTAGAGGCTTGAAAGTATTTTATTTTAATTGGAGAGAATTGCAAAAAGACCTCTTCTCAAGGACATTTTAACGTGATAAGATAGAGGGAGAGCACAGCAAAATATTATTGCAGGTGCTTTCCTGGACTGTTATCAATAACACTTGAGGTTTGGCTTTGAAGCTGCTGGAGAAGAGAGTCATAACAACAGCCTTGGATAAATAAATAAAGTGCAGTGTGCTTTCATATATATATATATATATATATATATATATATATATATCCCATTCGCCAGCCTTTTTCTAAATTTCAATTCTAGTAATATTCTTATTTCTGCCTTTTATTTTAAAGGGAAAGCCTCAGAGTTTTTTCTTTATTTTTCTTTTCTTTTTTATTGGGACTCTTTTGCTTTTCCTATCTATGTTTTTGGACCACTTTGTTTTTCTTTTTTGATTATTGAGACTTTTCAACTGGATTAAGGTGTGAAGAACAAAAAACTTTTTGTTTTTTCTCTTTTTGCTTTTTTTTCTTTTTTTTGCTCTTAATCAATATTATTATTTTTGGATTTGTTTGTTTTTCTCCTTTCTATTTTTTCTTTTTTATGGTGGACTACTTCGTAATTGGATTAGGGTCTAGAAGAACCTGAAGATCTTTCTTCTTTCTTCTTCCTTTTTTCCTGTTTCTTTTTTGGTTTCGTGTCTTTTACTATTGGAGTTTTCCATTTTGGATTATAATTGGCTGCTCTACCAGTTGGATTAAAAGTCAAGAAGAATTTGAAGCTTTGGAAGCATTGAAATGAGCAGGAAACCAATACCATCTGGCATTTGTACTTCTACCTCTGCTTCCCCACCAGCTGGAGGACAACGTTTAATTCAGACAATGTTGAAGCAAGATAAGGAACAAGAAAGAGTAACTTTACAGATGATTATGCAAGGAATCCAAGATCTCAAGACAAAATCAGACATCATTGAACAAAGAACAGGAAATATTGAACAAAGAACAGAAAATACTGAACAAAGAACAGAAAATATTGAACAAAGAATAGAGAAGACTGATGAAAAAGTGGAAAACATTAAACAAATGATGGTCAAGTATGAGGAGAGATTCCAAAAAATTGAGGAAGAAGGAAAACAAAGAGAGAAGAAGATTGGAAATATTGACAGTAGATTAACAGCGGTTGAACAAGAAAAAAGTGGGATGTTGAGGTGGGAGATGGAAAAGTCAGAATTTTACCTCAGATTTCAAAATATAGAAGAGGAAAAAGGAGAAAACTTGGCAGCGGTAATGATAGAAATTTTGGCAGATGCTTTGGAAATTACAGAGGAAAAGATGATGGATGGAATAGATGAGATATATCGAGTCTATACAAGGTATGCGATGAGAAATAAATTACCCAAGGAAGTCCATATTAGATTTACCAAAAAATCCATTAAAACGCAAATATTACAAGTAGTAAGAGAGAAAACATTGAAATACAAAGGTAAAGAGGTTGTGGTTTTAAAACAAATACCCAGAAGGGTGAGAGAGATGAGAAGAGAATATCAATTTCTGACCAAAATGCTACTGGAAAACGAAGTGAATTATAGATGGCTGATTCCAGAAGGACTAATGTTTAGGTGGCAAGAGCAGAGATATAGAATTGATTCAATTGAGAAAGCAGAACTTTTCCATGCAGAATTTTTTGGAGGAAGAAGAGAGGAAGCAGAGAAAGAGGTCTCATTAATTGAGTTTCAAGAGGAACAACTGGAGACTGAAAAAGAGAAAGGAGCTGTAGGTGGACAGATGGATAGCAAAGAACAGCGTGAAGTGAGATCCACGAGAGCGGTTAGACCTAAATGTAAAGCATAATCATGGAAGAAAAAAAACTGATTACAATGAATATAATTGGACTTAATTCAGCTGTTAAAAGAAGGAAAACTTTTCATAAATTAGAGAAATTAAAATTTGATATAATTTGTCTACAAGAAGTTCATATTAAAAAACAACATGAACAATTGTTAGTACAGCCAAAATTGGGGAAAATATTTACTTCTTTGACTCAATGTAAGAAAAGAGGAGTGGTTCTATACATTAAAGAGGCTATCCCAGCAAAATTGATTTACACGGATGAAGATGGAAGAGTATTAATGGTAGAAATAATGGACAATAATATAAAAATACTCTTGATTGCAATTTATGCTCCGAATGATAAACAAGAAGAGTTTTATAAAAAGCTACACATGAAAATAATTGGACTGGACTATGTTAATATAATTATGATGGGAGATTTTAATGGAATTGTGGACAATAAATTGGACTATATAGCAACAACAACAAAGCAAAATAGAAAGGCTCTCCCAAGGTCTTTTTTTAAATGACAGATGAATTAACTTTAAAAGATATTTGGAGAGAAAGAAATGTTAAAGCTAAACAATATACTTTTTATTCAAATAGACATCTATCATGGTCCAGATTAGATATGATTTGGATCTCAACAGAATTAATATCCAATATTAAAGAAACAAATATTGAAACAAGTACCTGGGCAGATCATAGCCCAATGACAATTAAATGGAAGGGACAAAAAAAAAGATCGAGATGGACATTAAATAATACTATTTTAAAGGAGAAAGATTTTATACAATGGATGGAGAAGGAATTGGCTTTTTTCTTCAGAGAAAATAAAAAAGAAGATATTTCAACGCAGAATGTGTGGGATACAATGAAGGCATACGCTAGAGGTTTGATAATAGATTATACAAGAAAAAAGAATATTAGGAAAAGGCAAGCTTCTAAGGCCTTGGAAGATGAGTATAAAATTCTTGAAAAAGAATTACAGAAAATGCCACAGAAAAAGGATATTAAATTGAAGCTGGATGTGATTAAACATAAAATGGAATTAATAGAGAAAGAAGAACTGGCACAGAAAATCAGAAACACTAAACAGAATTATTTTGAAGATGCAAATAAACCAGGTAGATGGCTAGCATATAAATTGAGAAAAGAGAAGGAATCAAGAAAAATATTGAAGTTAATAGATGAACGAGGCCAAGTTTGTTATGGGAATAAGGAGAAAAAAGAAATTATTCGAAATTTTTATGGGCAACTATATAAACAAGAGAATATTGATGAGGAAAAAGTCAAACAGTATTTACAGGAAGCTAATTTACCGAAGATACCTAAAGAGACTGAAGAAATGCTAGAAAGCAATATAACAATGATGGAACTAAATGAAGCATTTAAGAGACAAAATAATGGGAAAGCACCGGGTCCAGATGGGCTTCCAGCAGAATTCTATAAAACATTTCAAGAATCATTGAGCATCCCATTGTTAGAAGTTATGAATGAAGTTATGTTAAAAAAGATGATACCCAAAACATGGTCAGAGGCTTATATTACACTTATACCGAAGGAAGAGACTGACCCACTGCAAATTAAGAATTATAGACCTATTTCTTTATTGAATGCAGACTATAAAATCTTTGCTTCAATCTTAGCAGAAAGACTTAAAAAATATTTAAATAATTTTATTCACCCAGATCAAAATGGATTTCTGCCAAAGAGACAAATTAGAGACAATATGAGAGTAATCTTGGACACTTTGGAATACTATGAGGCTCATCCTGAAAAGCAAATGGCTTTGATATTCCTAGATGCTCAAAAAGCATTTGACAACGTGAACTGAAGATTTATGTTATTATTATTGGAGCAGTTGGGTTTTGCTAAAAAATTTATTCAAGCAATAGAAGCCATATATAATAAACAGACAGCAAGGGTAATGATGGAGGGGGAACTTACAGATTTTATTAATATAAGGAAAGGCACAAGACAAGGATGCCCCCTATCTCCTTTGCTATTTGTGTTGACCTTGGAAGTGTTGAATAGAACTATAAGGGATGATAAAAGCATAAAAGGAATGAAAATTAAGAAGGAAGAATTTAAGCTACAAGCTTTTGCTGATGATTTAGCTTTTATTTTGGAAGACCTGCTAGAAACAGCTCCAAAGTTATTGGAAAGGATAGAGACATATGGAGAGGTGGCTAGTTTGAAAATAAATAAAGATAAAACAAAGATTTTGACAAAGAATATGCTATTGAGACAGAGAGAAGAACTGGCAGATCTTTTGAAAATTCAAGTTACAAATAAGGTTAAGTATCTGGGGATATATTTGACAACAAGATGTAGTACATTAAAGGAGAATAATTATATTAAACTTAAACAACAGATAACTACAGATTTGAAGAAGTGGGAAAACTTGCAATTGTCATTAATAGGGAGAATTTCAACAATTAAGATGAATATTTTACCTAGAATTTTATTTTTGTTTCAAACAATACCAATCAGGCTTGGAAAAGACTATTTTGAAGATTTAAATAAAATTATGTTGAAGTTTATATGGCAAGGTAAAAAAGCGAGAATAAAGCTAAAGCTTTTGCAAGATGCTAGAATTAGAGGAGGTTTTGGCCTGCCTAATTGGGAATTGTATTATCAAGCTGCAAGTTTGATGTGGGTCTAAGAATGGATAACATTAAGGAAACATAGGTTGTTGACATTAGAAGGGCATGACTTGCTGTTGGGCTGGCATGCTTTTTTATGGTATAAGGGAACTAAAACACAGGGTTATTTTAGAAGACATTATGTATGGGAGTCTTTGTGGTTAAATTGGGAGAAGATAAAAAGGCAATGTTATTTGAAAATTCCAGTTTGGTTATCGACCATTGAAGCATTTTCCTATCCTATAATCTACAAGAAGGAACAAACAGTTAGATATGGGGAACTTTTGGATGAAAAGGGTGAACTTAAATCGATCCAAAACTTAGAGGAACAAGGTATAAGGATGAATTGGTTTTCATATGCACAAATACATTCAAGGTATGATGAAGATTCCAAAACGGAGGGATTTTATGATAAGCAGACTGATTTAGATAAGATCTTGATGGGTACTGATGAGAAGGTGATTAAAAATTTTTATGATTGTTTACTGGGAATGAAATTAGAGGAAGAACAAGTCAAAGAAACTATGATTGTTTGGGGGAAGAATTTTGGATATGGGATTGATTTGGAGAAATGGCAGAAATTGTGGTCTCAAAATTATAAAATGACAATGTCAACAGCATATAAAGAAAACTTGTATAAGATGTTTTACAGGTGGCACTTTCCTCCGACAAGAACAACAAGAATGTTTAAGAACAAATCTGAAAAATGCTGGAAATGTCATCAGATACCTGGCTCGTATTACCATATGTGGTGGACTTGTAAGGATGCTAGAAAATATTGGACTATAATTCGCATGTGGTTGGAAAAAATGACAAAGAAACATATAGACTTGAAACCAGAGATCTTCTTATTGGGAATTTTACCTGATGTATATAGTAAAGATTTGAAATACCTGATTGTAAATGTATTAACAGCGGCCAGGATTGTATTTGCTAAAAATTGGAAGAATGAGAAAATACCATTACAGGAAGAAATTATTAAGAAAATATTGGAATGTGCTGAGATGAGCAGATTGACATTTGAAATTAGAGAGCAAGAGGATAAACAATTTTATGAAATTTGGGATCTTTTTTATAAATGGCTAGATGATAAAATACGAAAATAGAATATTTAGAATGCTAGATAGTAAGAAATATCTTTATCTTGCTATTTTGCTATTATTTTGTTATTTGATATTATATTTATAAAGGGTTTTTTTAGGATTGATTTGGTACGATTATATGATTTGTTGAATAATCTGGTTAAAGTATTGTTAGCTCATAAAGCATGAATGATTAAAAGTATAGTCAATTTTTTTTTTTTTTTTAGTGATTATAGGATATATAAGTTTGGATTGATAATATGAGTTGTTATGTAACATAATTGTAACTGGGACTGCAGAATGAATGCACAAAAATGATGAACCAACTGACACACTGGATGTACATACGAGAGTTGAATGTTTTAATGTTTTGTTTGTCTTGTTTGTTTGTGGAAAATTAATAAAATTTTCTTTCAAAAAAAAAAAAGAACACTCTAATATGAAAAGAAATCTGTAAACTTATTGACAAAATTTGATTTAGCAGCGATTTTTTTTTTAGTAATGTCAAAGTGAGGCTTGGCTTTTTATTTTTACTCTTTTTTTTCTTTACTGAATTTCTATTGCGATCTAGTTAATCAGACTGGTTTTTGCTTTTATATTTTTATATTTACTTGCTCTCTTTTCTCCTTTTTGACTGTTTATATTTTTTAAAATAGAGGCCCCCTTTAATATATATATTTTAAATATACATAAATATACATATATACTTTTTTTTCTTTTTAGACTTTTTTCAGGGGGGAAGAAGGGGAACTAGTTTGAAGAAACTTTGTAACACTGCCAACTAGAGGCTTGAAAATATTTTGTTTGAAGTTGAGAGTTGGGAAAAAAAAAACTTCTCAAGGCTACTGGAAATGATAAGATAGAGGGAAGAGCACTGGAGGATGTTTATACAGGTGCTCTTTGGGACTTCTATTATTAACTGAATATTTGAAGCTTGGCTTTGAAACTTGTGGAGAAGCCAAATAAGGCCTTGGATAAATAAAAGGCAGTGTGTGCTTTTTTTTTAAATCCTTTATTAATTGTTTTATCCCTCCCCTCCAACCCCACAGCATTTTGCAATATTGATATACTTATTTTTTATTTTTTATTTTATCTCATTTTTATTTTATTTTATTTTTAAAGGGGAAGTCTCAGAATATTTTTTTTTTTCGCTTTTTTTTTTCCATAGGGATGTCTGCCTCTTTATCTCTATTTTTGACTTATTTTTACAGCTACTTTTCATTTTTTGAGGTCTTTCAATTGGATTAAGGTGGGAAGAACCTGAAGAACTCTTTTTCCCCCCTTTTCTTTGTTTATTACTTTTTGATATTATTGGGCTTTATTTTGTTTCTTTTTTTCTCTTTATTTTTAATTTTTATTTTTGAATTATAATTGAATATTTCACAATTGGATTAAGGTCTTGAAGAACCTGAAAAATTTTTCCTTTTTAATTTTGGGCTTTTTACTTATTATTGGTTTTGTTTTTTGTTTTTTATGGTGTTTTCCTTTTTCTTAATTGGATTATAATTGGCTACCTTACTAATTGGATTAAAAGACCCGGAAGACCCTGAGTTATCGAAATGAGTAAGAAAATTTTACCTTCTGGCATTTCAATTTCTGCTCCTGTCTCCCCGTCATCTGGAGGACGACTCTCAACAATGGCGAAGCAAGATAAAGCACAAGTGGATTTAACGATGGTTATGCAAGGAATACAAGAACTTAAAATGAGTATTGAACAAAGAATGGAGAATATTGACCAAAGAATTGGAAAGATTGATGAAAAATTTGAAAATGTTCAACAAATGATGGTGAAACACGATGAGAGAAAATAGAAGAGAAAGACAAGCAAAAAGATGATACAATTGGAAATATCAATAACAGATTAACAATGGTCGAACAAGAAAAAAGTGGGATGTTGAAGTGGGAGATGGACAGGTCAGAATTTTATCTTAGATTTCAAAATATCAAGGAAGAAAAAGGACAAAACTTGGCAGCAGTAATGATTGAAATTTTGGCTGGAGTCTTGGAAATAACAAAGGAAAAGATGATGGATGGAGTAGATGAGATATATCAAATCTTCACAAGATATGCGACGAGGAACCAATTACCAAGAGAGGTCCATGTTAGATTCACCAAAAAAAACTATTAAAAACCAAATATTACAAGTGGTAAGAGAGAAGGGGTTGAAATACAAAGGCAAAGAGATCCTGGTCTTAAAACAAGTACCTAGAAAAGTGAGAGAGATTAGAAGAGAATATTGATTTTTGACCAAAATGCTATTGAAAAAAGAGGTGAATTATAGATGGCTGATTCCAGAAGGATTAATGTTTACATGGCAAGAACAGAGACACAGAATTGATTCAATTGCAAAAGCAGAAATATTCTACAAGGAATTTTTCGGAAGAAGAAAAATGGAGATAGAAAAAGGAGAATATTTTAACTGTATCTGAAGAGGACCAAATGGAGATGGAAAAAGAAGAAGTCACAATAGGTGGACAAATGGAGATCAAAGAACAACGTGAAATAAGATCCACAAGAGCTGCTAGACCTAAATATAAAGCATAACCATGGGAGAAAAAAAAACTGATTTCCATGAACATAAATGGACTGAATTCAGCTACTAAAAGAAGGAAAACTTTTCACAAATTAGAGAAGCTAAAATTTGATATAATTTGCTTACAAGAAGTACACATTAAAAAACAACATGAACAATTATTGATACGACCAAAGTTAGGGAAAATATTTACTTCTCTGACTCATTGTAAGAAAAGAGGAGTGGTTTTTGTACATCAAAGAAACCACTCCAGCCAAACTGATTTATACTGATGAAGATGGAAGAGTATTAATAGTTGAAATAGTGGATAATAATATAAAAACACTCTTGGTTGCAATTTATGCCCCGAATGATAAACAAGAAGAATTCTATAAAAAACTATATATGAAAATAATTGAACTGGACTATGTTAATATACTTATGATGGGGGACTTCAATGGAATAAACTGGACCACACAGTCAAAACAACATGACAAAATAGGAAAACTCTCCCTAAATCCTTTTTCAAAATGACAGATGAATTAAATTTAAAAGATATATGGAGAGAAAGAAATGCTAAAATTCAACAATATACTTTTTATTCAAATAGACATTTATCGTGGTCCAGAATAGATATGATTTGGACATTAACAGAATTATTATCTAATATTCAAGAAATAAATATTGAAACAAGTACATGGGCAGACCATAATCCAATGACAATTAAATGGAAAGGACAAAAAAGAAGATCTAGATGGACATTAAACAATACTATTCTAAAGGAAGAAGACTTTACACAATGGATGGAAAAAGAATTGGCCTTCTTCTTTAATAAAAACAAAAAAGAAGATACTTCAATACAGAATGTTTGGGATACAATGAAGGCATATGCAAGAGGATTAATAATTGACTATACAAAGAAGAAGAACATTAGGAAGAGGCAAATGATTAAAGCTCTAGAAGATGACCATAAAAAACTGGAAAAAGAATTACAGAAGATGCCACAGAAAAAAGATATTAAACTTAAAATGGGCATAATTAAACATAAAATGGATCAAGCAGAGAAAGAAGAACTGGCACAAAAAATTAGAAGTGCTGAACAGAACTATTTTGAAGATGCAAATAGGCCAGGTAGATGGTTAGCATATAAGCTGAGAAAAGAGAAAGAATCAAGGAAAATATCACAGTTAATAGATGATCAAGGCCAAATTTGTTATGGTAATAAGGAGAAAAAGGCAATCATTCGAGATTTTTATGGACAATTATATAAACAGGAGGATCTTGATGAGGAAAAAATTAAACAGTATTTATCAAATGCTAACCTACCTAAGATACCTGATGAAACTCGGAAAATGTTAGAAAGTGCTGTAACAATGATGGAATTAACCGAAGCACTCAACAGACAGAACAATGGAAAAGCACCAGGACCAGATGGTTTCCTGGCAGAATTTTATAAAACATTACAAGAATCATTGAGCATTCCATTGTTAGAAGTCATGAATGAAGTTATGATAAATAAGAAAGTACCTAAAACATGGTCAGAAGCTTATATTACACTTATTCCAAAAGAAGGGGTTGACCCATTACAAATTAAGAACTATAGACCTATTTCCTTATTGAATGCAGACTATAAAATCTTTGCTTCAATCTTGGCAGAAAGGCTTAAAAAATATCTAAATAACTTTATTCACTCTGATCAGAATGGATTGTTACCAAAGAGACAGATTAAAGACAATATGAGGGTAATCCTGGACACATTGGAATATTACGAGGCGCATCCTGAAAAACAAATGGCTTTGATATTCTTAGATGCCCAAAAGGCATTTGATAATGTGAATTGGAGATTTATGTTATTACTATTGGAACAGATGGGCTTTGTTAGAAAATTTATTCAAGCAACAGAAGCCATACATTATAAGCAAAAGGCAAAAGTAATGATAGATGGAGAATTCACAGACTCTATCAATATTAAAAAAAGGTACAAGACAAGGATGTCCATTATCTCCTTTATTATTTGTATTGACCTTGGAAGTGTTAAATAGAAATATTAGAGAGGATACAAACATAAAAGGAATGAAAGTCAAAAAGGAGGAATTTAAATTGCAAGCCTTTGCGGATGATTTGGTCTTTATTTTGGAAGACCCTTTAGAGACAGCTTTAAAACTGTTGGAAAAGATAGAGATGTATGGTGAGATGGCTGGTTTGAAAATAATAAAGACAAAACAAAGATTCTGACAAAGAACATGTTATTAAGACAAAGACAAGAGCTGGCAGATTTACTGAAAATTCAAGTTACGAATAAAGTTAAATATTTGGGGATATATCTGACGTCAAGATGTACTACACTGAAAGAGAATAACTATATTAAACTTAAACAGCAGATAGCATCCGATCTAAAAAAATGGGAAAACCTACAATTGTCATTGATAGGTAGAATTTCAACAATTAAGATGAGTATTTTACTCAGAATTTTATATTTGTTCCAAACAATACCAATTAGGTTAGGTAAGGATTACTTTGAAGAATTAAATAAAATTGTGTTGAAGTATATATGGCAAGGCAAGAAAGCGAGAATAAAATTAAAACTTTTACAGGATGCTAGAATTAGAGGAGGATTTGGCCTTCCTAATTGGGAGTTGTATTATCAAGCTGCAAACTTAATGTGGGTTAAAGAATGGATAACGTTAAGAAAGACTAGATTGTTGGCATTAGAAGGTCATGATTTATTATTGGGTTGGCATGCTTTTTTATGGTATAAGGGAACTAAATCACAGGGTTATTTTAGAAGGCATTATATACGGGAATCGTTATGGTTGAATTGGGAGAAAATTAAGAAACAATGTTATTTGAAAATCCCAGTTTGGTTATCAACTATTGAAGCTTTTTCGTATCCTATCACCTATAAGAAGGAACAGTTAGATATGGGGAAATACTGGATGAAAAGAGTGAACTTAAAACGATGCAAAATTTAGAAGAACAAGGTATAAAGATGAATTGGTTTTCATAAGCGCAAATACATGCAAGGTATCTTAAAGATTCTAAAATTGAAGGATTTTATGATAAATTGACTGATTTAGATAGGATTTTGACAGGTACTGATGAAAAAGTGATTAAAAAACTAAATAGTTATTTGTTGGAAATTAAATTAGAGGAAGAATAAGTTAAAGAAACAATGATTGCTTGGGGGAAGAATTTTGGATATGGGATTGATTTAGAGAAATGGCAAAAATTGTGGTCACAAAATTATAAAATGACAATGTCAACAGCATATAAAGAAAATTTGTATAAGATGTTTTACAGGTGGCACTTTCCCCCGACAAGAATAGCAAGAATGTTCAAGAATAAATCTGAAAAGTGCTGGAAATGTCATCAGATTCCTGTCTCATATTACCATATGTGGTGGACTTGTGAGGAGGCCAGGAAATACTGGACTAGAATTCGCATATGGCTGGAAAAAATGACAAATAAACACATAGATTTGAAACCAGATATTTTTTTATTGGGGATCTTACCTGATATATATAATAAAAACTTAAAGATTTGATTGTAAATGTATTAACAGTGGCTAGGATTGTATTTGCTAAACATTGGAAGAGTGAGAAAATACCATTAGAGGAAGAAATTATTAAGAAAATATTGGAATGTGCTGAAATGAGTAAATTGACATTTGAAATTAGAGAACAAGAAGATAAACAATTTTATGAAATTTGGGATCTCTTTTATCAATGGTTAGATAATACAATATAATAATAGAATATTTAGAAATCTAGGAAATAACAAATATATAATTTTTCTTTGGTTTTGATAATATTTTTAGAATATTTTATTAAGATAGATTTGGTATGATTCTATGATCTGTTATAAAATAATTTAATTCAATTATAGTTATCTCGCTTAAGTATGAATTAGTAAAATTATAGTCAAATGATTGTTTAATAATGATATTAGGATACTTAACTGATGATTGATAATGTGAGTTATTATGTAATGTAATTGTCTTGATGACTGTGAAATGGATGCACAAAAAGGAGTGGTAAACCAACTGATACACTGTAAATTTATGAAGAATGATGATTTTTTTATGTTATGTTTTATGTTTTGTGTGTTTTTGTTTGTCGTTAAAATCAATAAAACTTTTATCAAAAAAAAAAAAAAAAAGAGAAAATGAAGGGAAATAGAGAAACAGATTTTTTTTTTTTTTAAAAAAAAATCCTACTTTCTTCCCTTAGTGTTGTGTGCTGGCTAGAGTCATCTAAGTGAAATGGATGGCAAATCAAATCAATGCATAGTTTTCTAAGTTATATATACCCAACCTATAGAGCTTCCCTTCTGTATTCTGTATTATTCTGTTTGTCCTCCTCAATCCACCCTAAATTTCTAGGCCCATTATGAATTGTGGTGCATAGAATTGGACACAAAACTGGAGGTTAAAACATAAACTGAATGGGGGAGCTAAGAAGGCGGAGCCTCCTCGCCGACGGACAATAGATCGCAACTCTCTGCGACTATCGTTCATGCTCTTTCGTCGGAGAGCCCCAATTATCCTGATTAGGGACTGAAACTGCCTTGGAGGGGCAGCGGAGTAAGAGGAAGCAGCAAGTCTGTCTGTGGGGAGCCGCATCTCCCCCCCCGGGCTTGGCTTTTTTTCCTCCTGAAGACGACTACAGTGATGGTCTAAAATGGCTATCCCGAAGAGGATGACTCAGCTTGACTAAGATTTGTGCAGGAGGGAAGAAAGAGGTGGATAACATCTGAACCGGGACAACTGGGCAGTATAACCAAATAAAAGTACCCTGAGATTAAGGTAATATGGAATTTTTAAGAAAAGGAAAGTGAGCTGCGAAATTACAAAGGGACAGAGAAAAAAAAAAAAAAAGGAAAATATTTTTGACAGCTAAATGGGGCTTCGAACCGGGAAAGGAAAAAGCTGGAATTAAAGATTTAATGAAATTGGACTAAAATAATTTGGGAATAATCAAGTATAAAATTAAAGCTGAACTTAATATTGCCAAAGAATAATAATAATAAAGTTTATAAATTGGAGACTGGATTGTCTTGGAATATTGAGGTTCGAAAAACCTTAAATAAAATAGGAGGAAAAAAAGTGAAGACTTCGTAAAATGGAGAGTGTCACCTTTTGATAAAAATTTAGTTCAAATAAAAAGGAAAGCATTTTGTTTTTGAATGAACTGGTATAAAATTACAGAAATATTGAAACAAAGTAAGAATTTTAGAAAGTGAAAGCAGAACCAGAATAAAGGAAAAAGCAAGGAAGGAAAGATTGTTTGTGGGACTGACTGATGTTTTTGGTATGAACCCTGAACTGGAATAGCTGAGAACTTTAAAAACTTGAAAGAAGAAAGAAGGAAAGTAAAAGTGGTTTTGGGTTTTTTTTGTGGACTTTGAGGATTATAAAATATAAGAATGATGATATCTCTTTGGGTCTTAAAAATGGAACTTAAAAATATTAGAGAATTACTACAGGAAAGAGGCGAATCACTTTGCTCTGTGCTAGAAAAAATGGAAATGGCAATTGAAGAACAAGAAGAAAGATTCTCAGAAGAGCAGGAATTGACTCAAGGAGAAGACATTTTGAATGGACAATTAACACAAAGAACATTACAAAGAAGTGGGGAAAAAAGGAAGGTTAAAAAGTTGAATTTTAAGAAAGCAATTAAAAGAGGGAATAATTGTGAAGTTAGAAAAGGCAGGAAGATTCAGCAGAAAAGGGAAAGGGAAGATATTAAGAAGGAGAAAAATTGGAATGAGAAAAGTCATGGGGAAAAAAGAGGGAGGAGAAACAGTAAGACTAGTAAAATGTTGAAAGGAAATTGTTTCTTTACAATTAAAAGAAGGAATACTTGTGAAGTCAGGAAATGTAGAAAGAATGAGAAAAGACATGGGGAAGAGAGCGGGAGGAGACTCGGGTTCGCTCCCTGGACAATGCACCGGAGAAGCAGTAAGAAACAGGCATGTGACAGAAAGAACCACAGCACTAGTAAAATGTTGAAAAGAAATTGCCTTTTCAGAGATAATGGTTGATGAATTAAAAGGGGGATTCTGCAGGGTGACAAGGGGTAATAAGAATATTTCTGCATTAATATTTAGAAAATAGGGTAATATAGATATTGATAACTCTTCTTAAAGGGGGGGAAATATGCTGTGGAACCCAATTGAGAAGATGTAATGACTAATGGTTTATTGGGAATTAAGATGAGGGCATAAAGGTATATTCTAATCATTAAGGTGTCACACTCAAAATAGTAAAAGAGGGGAAACTTATACTTGTTCTTTTTTCTTTTTGTGTGGGTATGTTAAGATCTGTATCAATTTAGAACTTATTAAATGTGTGTAATTGAAAGGGAATGTGACAGACTAAAGAACCAGCTAAATTAATAAGTTTAATATAGATTATTAAAAGCAAGGAGAGACATTGGTAACTTCATTATTACCACTATTAGGCAAATATACATTGTTTATTTGTATTTTTAAAATAAATATTAAGGATTATATTTGAAATAATTGAAATGAAATTAAATGTTTAGATTGGGATTAATGAAAGAATTTAGAATTAAACCTTATTAGTATTTATTAGGTAAATACATATTGTTTATGTTTAAAAACAAATACTAAAGGATTAATTTGAAATATTTGAAATGAAACAAAATTGATTGAAATTAAGGAAAGAGGCTAGAATTCATGTGTTTGTTTCTCTCCCTACTGAAAATTTGGAATGGAAAAGGTAATAATAGAATTAAATATGCATATATCATTGTATAATTTCTGTCATATTTGTATGTAAAGATGATGACCTGAAAATATGTTGTCCACCAAAAAGAGATTTTTGTTTTTAATGTGAAAACTGAATAAAGTTTGTTTAAAAAAAAAAACATAAACTGAATGGTTGCAGGAATTGAGTATGTCTAGTTTAAGGCAAATAAGTACTAGTGGTGGCATGATCACAGTGTTCCAGTGTGGACTGTCACAAAGAAGGTGGGGGTGTGGGGTCCAAAACACCTGAAGACAGGATAAGAAGCAATGGATGAAAACTAATCAAGGAGAGAGTCAACCTAGAAAAAAAGAAAAAAAAAATCCTGACAGTTAGTGGAATCACTGGTCTTTGGACGTTGTGGGTGCTCCATCACTGGAGGTTTTTAAGAAGAGAGTTGGCAGTTAATTCTCTGAAATTGTATAGGGTTTGCTGCTGGAGGAAGGGATTGGATTAGAAGACCTCCAAGGTTTCTTCCAACTCTGTTAGCTGAAAGTGTGATTTAAATAACACAATGGACTTACTATATCCCATAATCTAGGCAAAATACTAGATGAAGCCAAAGAATACATTGCCTTTTAAAGCTCCTGCTAATATTCAGAAGCTTTTTTTTTTCTTAGTACTCCTACATTCTTCTTACATGCAATACTGTAGGACAGATCATCCCAGTCTTCTACTTAAATAATTAGTTTTTCACATCCAGATGCAGAACTTCATGTTTTCTCAAATGAAATAATTCTATTGGATGTAGACCAATATTCATATTTGTTATATTTTTTGAATTGTTATTTGTCTTTAAAGATATTAGCCACTGCTATAAATATCTTCTTTACACACACACACACACACACACACATACACACACACATCAAATTGTTAAGCAACATTTGTTCTTAATGATTTAGTATAACCAGTAAAAGGTGTGGTCGGATATGCATGGGTCTTGCCACTCTATACTTTAGTCAAATATTCTAGGAAATGCTTAGATTAAAAATAATTTTAATAATTCAGTTTAACAAATCTGGATTAAAAACTTGCTAAGTTTGTGAGCAGAGCAATATCCCGATAATATTTCATTATCTGTCATTTTATGCATCAAATACCTTAAGCAGTCACACAAACCACAATCTAATACATTTTAATAGGTATCCAAAGTTGCCTTTTCCACTGTGGTTTTAGAGAATAGGAAATACGATGATTATTTCAAATGTACTGTAGCTATTTGCATTTAGATATGATGTGATGGTTATATAAAAGGATCTGTCTCATTTTCTACTACCCTGATCTCATCTAATCTGATGAGTGGTTCCTACAGTTAACATTTCACTGCAGAAAGATTTCAGGGCAATTTATTGTTTCATGAAATGAGGTTACTTAACACCAGCTTATACATTATAGTGGTGAACCAGCTGCCACAAGTGGTAATATGTTACTTGCCAGGATGAAAATGCCACATAATTTGGGATAACAAAGAGCTTCTTTGGAAATTCTTCTTTAAGTGTAATTATAGATTAATGTTAAGGGAAGCTAAGAATTGCAGACAAAAAGGTTAGCAATCAGTCTTTATATATTTATAAGCATAACTAAAAAGAAAAATTATATTCCAATTTTGAGAGAAACCAGTCTTATTTAGAATGTTTTATGATTAAAAGAGGAGACAATGACATTCCCAATGACCTACAGAATAATAGCAGCTCTTCAAGGTGCATAATTGTTTTGGAAAGAATCTTATATCCTTGCCTTTCTGCTAAAATGGATGGTTGGGATGTTTAACAGAGGAATATCTCAGGCCACATATGCCCTCCTAAAATCTTTAGGGTGACTCTCAGGGCCCCTTTTCCTGCTTGAGTATATTTGCTGCCCATTCAATCATCAAATTATATGTGTTTCTCTTTGCAAAAGGACCGAATGTGCTTATTCTCCTCCATTACAAATGAAACTCAACATTGCAGGGTGTACCATGCCCATCAGCAGCAAAAGCTCAATAATTTTATTTGTTAGATTTAGGTACTGCCCCCAAGAGCTCATTGCAGCTTATTTAAGGCTTTCTCTACTTCTCCCAATAAGCATTGTGCAACAATTGTTTGGAGACAGATTAGTGATTGGTCCTGAATCACCCAATCAGTTTCACACATTTTGCCCCATTTTTTTTTTCTGGGAATGGGAAAAGCCTTGTGTCTTTGCACCTCCAGTTGCTTTTTCTCAATCCATGGCAACTATGATGATCTTTGCTTGAGGGGATCATTCCCACCTACTATAACAAAAATAAATAGATAAAAATGGCTTATTCCTAAACTGAAGTATCACCATTTTTAGCAGAAAGATCTGGCGTACATATGTGGTAGGAAAGTAATTCCTGTATGTACTGGAGACACAGGTATACATGTGAATGGCCCATGTTTAAGTATCTGTATTAGACACAATTATTTCTCCCAAAAATCTGGATTACACTTATTGCCAGTCCTGAGATTAGGACATAGAATATCATGTGATAGAGTTCAAGAGGCCATGAAGGAATAAGATCATCACAGGATTTGGGGGAGATGTCTACAACCTTCTCAGTAGAATGAGGAAGAGAGAATTCAAAGACAGCAGGACTGCCTCACTAGAATTTGAAATCATCTGATGAAAATCACAGTAGCATCTAAAGAGATGAGCCTAGAATTCTAGATCAAGTATATACTCTTAAGAGGAGAAGTGACTGGAGAATTCTAGGACGCAGTCCATATCTGGGTTGTAAAAGTCTGGAAGATCCTTAAATGACAACAAACAGTTTTTTCTGTATGTTTTCATTGCCATAAATTGGCACTTTGGATATGCTAGGCCTTATTTCAATATATTTACAATGCTTAAATAGAAAATCATTTACTTTAATTCATTCTTCTGTTTATGTCATTGGTCAATTTTCCCAATTTGTGACCATTTTTTTTTAAACACCATGTTTAAACTTTTCAGAAACAATATCACGATCACCCCCATACTTCAGAGGTTCTCATGAAAATATCTTATACCCTCATGTGAATTATCTTTTTCCTCTTTCCTTCAATTTAATAGCACTGTAGGTTCATGCTAGCTGCTTGTTTCCAATAATTTTATTAAATATTACATTAAACCAGTAAAATGTAAATGGCTATAAAACAAGTGCATTAAAAATAAAATTAAAAAGTGGAGAAAAAGAAAGACAGCTCCCCCTTCATCCCCAGAAAGTATAATCAATACTTTATCCATTAATATCTATTAAACTTCTCTTCATTCCATATAGCATCCCAATTTCTATAAATCCATCTCTTGAACCTCAAATCCCTATTAAATGATGGAAGTCCAGTTAAGGATTATCAGAAATAACAATATAAATATTACAAGCTGTATCTCTTGTATCCAATGATTACTTTAAACAAATCCCAAATTTTCCTCTCTTCAAATAATCAAAGTTCAGTTCCAAAATACAATAAAACATTACTAGAAATAACCATCATCATCCAATCCTAATCAAGTAACTATTAAATATTTACAGGTAGTCCTTGACTTTTAACAGTTCACTTAGTGCCTGTTTGAAGTTACAATGGCATTGCAAAAAGTGACTTATGCCCATTTTCACATTTATGGCCATTGCAACATCCACATGGTCACATGATTTACATTTGATGCTTGAGAACTGACCCACATTTATGACCGTTGCAGTGTCCTGGGGTCATGTGATCACTTTTTGTAACCTTCCGACAAGTCAATGGGGAAACCAGATTCATTTAACAACCATGTTTTAAATTTAACAACAGCAATTGTTCACTTAATGGATGTGGCAAGAAAAATCATAAAATGGGGCAAAACTCACTTAACAAATTTCTCACTTAGCAACATAAATTTTGGGCTCATTTGTGGTCATAAGCTGAGGACTACTTTTATTTTAACCTTGAATAAACCAAGAATGTTGTATTCTTTCTTCTTTGTGCACACAGTCTTTGAAATCCTCAAAGAAATTTCTAGCATCTGTATGTCAGCCCTGAAGCCCTGAACTTCTTTCAAAGTTCTTATTTACATGTTTGTCAAATCCCCTTTGTAGTTCCAAAATATCAACTCCAGAAAAATCTCATTTGTAAATCCAGTAAAAGGAAATGATCAAGACTGCTCATTCTCACTTGTTATTTGTATTTCTTTTTCAGATTTTATCTTTCATTTGAAAATCCATTACTTGATCTGTATGGTTGCTCTCTGGGTTTTCTTTTAGAGAGCTGAGGGCAGGAATTGTTTCTGCATTTGGCTTTTGATAAGGTTGGGAATTGTGAAATTCCATCTTGTTTATAGCTGTTAATGTCATTTCCATGGATTTCAGATTTGATTGGGCTCACACTTCTTCATCAGTTTAGTCATTTTTCTCTCATTTTATCTTCTTTAAAGATTTAAAACCTTCAGACTAATGAGCTTAATTGAACTTATTAGGTGATTTTCTTTCAATTCTTTAAAAACTTCCGTATAACTATAATTCCAAAAATGTGTGCTTTTTAGAATTTAATTATTTAAGAAAATGTCTATGGCCACCCACTCACTCTCAGTGATTATGGACAGCTAACAAAACTAAAAACCGAATATACAAACAAGAAAAATGATAACCTCCTCCCCACAACAATAGTCAATCAGACGATACAGAAAGGGATGAATTTTGTTGGCCTTAGAAAGTTTTAAATGAAGTAAGGGCTCAGATGGACTTAAGACTTTGGAGTTGATTGAAAGGACCCTTCCTCTCTCATGGAAAACCCTTTGTTTATGGTATACTATGAAACCAATAACAAGACTTTGAGGATGAGACACCAGAGGGCACCAGATGGCTACCTAAAGGAGAAACATTTACTAAGGAACAGGAGGTTTTTGAACTATTTCACTCTTTCCTGGTACTGGGTGGTATCATTGCACAAGTCTCACTGAATAAAACTGAAACTGATTTACAGGGGGAATTAAAAATTACAGCTTAAAAGAAAGACATGATTGTTTAATGAAGGGGATTTATAATATTATTATTAATCGGAGAAAAGTGATTGTAAATTGTAATCACATGTGTACTTTTATTTACGCTACATGGCTTTGCTACAAAGCAGATGATTCACCAAGTGTAATCTTTGATCCAGTTTCTATTAATCCCCTATTTAAAGAATATTGCTGTTCCTTTGGACATTATTTTCTATCCAGGATAAATATGGTTTCTAAGCAAAGCCAAAATACTGTGAATAGCAAAACTAACCAATATAATTTGTTCTGGGCACTATGTATTCTTTTAAGTGCACTTAGCAGCTCTTACGGGAGAATTGGTTGTAATGGAATATTTTATAAACCAATTTCCATACCATTTTCTCTCCCATTCTGTCAAATCAAAACTAAACACAGTCTTCTGGTTTGAATAATGGATAGTTTATTCTTCTCTTTCCATGTGAATGTTATTCATTATCTTGCCTGATGTAAAATTCTAGATTGCAGAAAGCTTTGCCCTTCCTATAAGGCTTTAGTTCTATAAGGGTTTGATTCCTGAAAATCCTCACAGTGGGATTAAGTGCTGTTTCTAAATGTAAGACCTTATCTAAGATCTAAGAGTTTATGAGAAAAAGTTGAACTAGGGAAACTAAGTCATGATTCAACTGGTTGCAAGCCTTCAAACATCCTTTTCACTCTGTAATGAAAGTACAGCAAGGCAAAGAGACAGCAATAAAGAAAATAAAAGCAGTAAAAGGAAAGAAAACCTTATAAAGTACAAGAGCAAAAACGTTTACTTGTAACAGAAGCTGACTGTCAAAGAAAAATCAGACCATATGGTTGCAGAAACAGATGGTGGCACAAATTGCTTTACAGAAATTTTTTACCATTATTCACATTTGCACATAATCTGTGGAAAGGTTATTGGATGCTGTTTGGGATCTGGAGTTGACTTTTTAAAGATGATGCTGATTGTGGCCAATATACCATATATACTCGAGTATAAGCTGAGTTTTTCAGCCCATTTTTTGTGCTGAAAAAACCGCCCTCGGCTTATACTCGAGTCAGCCGCTACGGCACCATGCCTGGCCTGTGCTGGCGTGGCTGCAACCGATCACGCCTCCAGGGCAGCATCGCTGCCGCGGCTGTCTACCCACTGGGGGCCTCACAGGTGACCCCAAGCGGCCTCTCCTTCCCCATTAACGGGCGCCCAGGGCCCCCGCGAGCTCCTGCATTGCGCGCTTCCAGCTTCGCCAACAAACTGCCAGGCTCAGGCAGCCTCCTCCACCCCCTACCCTAGCAGCGAAGAGCTGCTCTGGGGGCTCCCGCCACGGCACAGCCAGGCACTTTGTCTCGCTGCCCCCGGAGCAGCTCTTCGCTGCTAGGGTAGGGGGCGGAGGAGGCTGCCTGAGCTGGCGGTTTGTTGGCAAAGCTGGAAGCGTGCCCGTTAATGGGGAAGGAGAGCCCGCAGCTCCGAAAGTCTTTTCACCGTTGGGGACTGAACAGGAGAGCCGCAAACGCCGCACTCCCCAGGAAAGGGCGGCCCTCTTCCTCTCGGCGGCTCCCGCCACGGCGCAGCCAGGCACTTTGTCTCACTGCCCCCGGAGCAGCTCTTCGCTGCTAGGGTAGGGGGCGGAGGAGGCTGCCTGAGCCTGGCGGTTTGTTTCCTGGGGAGCGCAGCGTTTGTGGCTCTCCTGTTCAGTCCCCAACGGTGAAAAGACTTTTGGAGCTGCGGGCTCTCCTTCCCCATTAATGGGCGCGCTTCCAGCTTTGCCAACAAACCGCCAGGCTCAGGCAGCCTCCTCTGCCCCCTCCCCTAGCAGCGAAGAGCTGCTCCGGGGGCAGTGAGACAAAGTGCCTGGCTGCGCCGTGGCGGGAGCCGCCAAGAGGAAGAGGGCCGCCCTTTCCTGGGGAGCGCGGTGTTTGCAGCTCTCCTGTTCAGTCCCCAATGGTGAAAAGACTTTCGGAGCTGCGGGCTCTCCTTCCCCATTAACGGGCGCGATTCCAGCTTCGCCAAGAAACCGCCAGGCTCAGGCAGCCTCCTCCGCCCCCTACCCTAGCAGCGAAGAGCTGCTCCAGGGGCAGCGAGACAAAGTGCCTGGCTGCGCTGTGGCGGGAGCCCCCAGAGCAGCTCTTCACTGCTAGGGTAGGGGGCGGAGGAGGCTGCCTGAGCCTGGCGGTTTGTTTCCTGGGGAGTTTGCGGTTCTCCTGTTCAGTCCCCAATGATGAAAAGACTTTCAGAGCTGCGGGCTCTCCTTCCCCATTAACGGGCGCGCTTCCAGCTTCGCCAACAAACGGAGCTGCAAATCTGGTAATCGCTTGCGGAGCCTTGGCACGAACCCCCTTTCCCCGCACTCCCCCCCACACTCCTCTGGCAGCAGCAGGCGGAGAAAGCCCCGCTTCCCCCTGGCTTTGATGGCACGCGTGAGTTGGCTTCCCACTCTTTTTTTGTTAACTCTCCTCCTCCTCTCCTCTCCCCTTGTTGTCTGGTCTTCCCTAAGGAAACTCGAGGGCTCACACTTCCAGGTGTTTCTCCCTGTCTTTCTCCCTGTCAATGATCTTTTCTTCCCTTCCTTTCTCTCAGCCCCATCCTCCTTCACCTTTGTCACCACAATCCTGAACAGATGAAGTTTGTACTTCTCAAGAAAGGTTGGATGTTCCTTTTGAGGAGGGAACCTAGTGTGACATCTGTAAGTTGACCTACTACTGAGCCATGGCATGTGTGCACGTGCTATGGAGGCATGAGGGAGAGCTGTGAAAGAGATGGTGGCTCTCCAAAACAGGATGTACATGCAGCACATACACATGCTTTTTTCTTGCAAGGGAGAGAGTGATTCTGTTTGGACATACAGATGAGGAGGAGGAATCCAGTTTTGAAGGATTTTAACTCTTGTGTTTTAGCTTGGTTGCTGATTGAGCTAAGGTTTTTGTACTTTTAAAGTTATTGTTGATACCGTATTGGTTTTGTTGGCTCTCTTTTCCACTTACAGAGCTAGTTTACTGTTTTTCTTTGAAATAAATATTCAAAAACATTTAACCTACTGATGCCTCAATTAATGTAATTTTATTGGTATCTATTTTTATTTTTGAAATTTACCAGTAGCTGCTGCATTTCCCACCCTCGACTTATACTCGAGTCAATAAGTTTTCCCAGTTTTTTGTGGTAAAATTGGGTGCCTCGACTTATATTCGGGTCGACTTATACTCGAGTATATATGGTAATAAACTTTTCCCAACTTTAAACTCCATGTCCTTCCTTTTTTTTTTCCTTTCTTCCAAGACCCAGTCTATTTTTTAAAAAATCAATGAATTTATTGATTTATTAGTGTTTTTTTACCTTTATTTGTTCCTCTTTTTCAGCTTGTTTCATTTCTAATTGCCTGATTTGTATTTAAACCACTAAAGCACACAGGCATATTAATTATTCCCAAAATACAAATGCTCTTTAGAAATTGTCCAGGATCTGGGTTTAATCTCTCAGTAGAAAGCAAAAACTAACACAGCTTCTAACTTCTATGATTGGTAAATTCTCATTTCTTGATAACACTCCTTCAATAATAAAGTCACTGATATTTAAATATATATTTTCATTTGTGTGTGTTTTTTAATGCAATATTGATTCTTCCCTTCTATAGATTCTATGTTGTTTTGGTTTTCCTTCCCACTAATATTTACACAATACTTACAGGAAGTATGATACCCCTGAAGGTATCACTCCTATATTTTCAATTTCTGTCTTAAAACACCCATACATCACTCTTCTCTCCCTCCTTCAGCTTAAATAGATACATGTGTTTTAGCTGGTATTTACTAATATTGTTTCTCAATTGCATTGTGCTTATAATCTGCAATAAGTTCTTCAATGATCACAGACTTTCCTTCTGTACTGTTCCCTTCAACAATTCTAGCATTCCTTGTATTTGTCTTCCAATCTTTTGTCTTATATTATGACTTTCTTATTTCCTCTGCATATAACAATTATTATAAAAGAAATAAATATTATCTGTGATCCAGGATTGTCTAGTTGTTCTTCCCTAAATGATACCAGCAACCAGAAAGAAAATATTGAGTAAATGATTGTTCATCTTTCCTTTTGGGGATAGTTTTGTTTGGGTATTTTTATCCTGTTCTTCTCCATTGCCTCCGTACCTTGTTTGGAGATGCATCACAAATTGAACACAGTGGATGGTGGGAAGTGAAATTCTCTGGAGCAAAACTGTAAATAAACGAGCCCTGATAGGACCTATAATTAGCTTGGATCTGAATCCAGGTTAATTGCAACAGATACAGAAGTCAGTAAAAATGGATGGTAAATCTGTATATGGAAAAAAATACATGATTGTCCCTGAATGTTTGGGGATTAATAGGAGAGAGATGTCAAGTGAGAGAAAAAGTAAAATAGCTTTTATTACATAAAGGACATAGAATTGGAATGCAGATTGAAAAACTGTGTTGGAATTTTGCTAAACTGACTCTAGCAATAGTGCATAAAAACCGTGGCCAACCGTTATCTCTTCTTTCAGTGGCCAACTTCCAATATGTTCTAATATGGCTTGGCTTTATCTGAAAAACATTTTTTTTTCTTTTAATAACCCTGTAATCCCTTGCATCAGGTTGGAGACAGCAGGACTGAATGGAACTGATAATTTACTGGTCTGATGCCCTTCCTGAAGCTTAATGTGGAGTCCACAGCAGATATTTTCTTTGTGCACTCAGAGAAAGAAATATCTGCCACTACCTCAGATCGAACTCACAGCCTCCTAACTGTGAGTTGAAATCTCCCCTCTAGGCTACCTTTACCTACAAAACAATAAAGAAATAGTGTCACAAAATAACACAAACCTGGATGATAATCTTATAAATAGCAGATGGCTTGTGAACATTAAATGCTTATATTCATACACACTGATAAATAAGAAACAAAGGTTTTCACTTGTTACCATAAATAGACTAAATATGTTTCCAAGCACAATTTCTCTGGAAACTGTTATGAACTAATAAAAGCACTTAAATAAAGTTTTAACAAACCTTAAAGAAAAAGCAGGGTTCCAATCCTGCACTTCTGATTGGCTGATAATAGTGATATCAGATTGGTCTGTTCTGGAGAATCTGATTGGCTGTTAACGAGCCACACTCATTGGTTCAAGGATTTAACACTTCCATGTTCTCATTGGCTAATAGGTCAGCAGCCTGTCCTATAAAAGGGCTGCTGCTGCCCTAGGTTTTTAGCTCTGTTCAGAATGAGTAATAAAGAGTTGAAGTTCACTGTTCACTGCCTTGTCTCCGTTCCTTGCACCCATGCGCAGAACTTAACACTGGCGACGAGGATCGGATGAGGAGACATCAGAGCTGACTGAACACTACAGAGCACCAAAAAGAGCACGTGGCTGAAGGCACATCGACAATGGAACCATGTCTGGTGGCGCCATACCACCTGCTCCATTTGACCCGGCACAAGAAGACTGGGACTCGTACACAGACCTGTTCCAGATGTTTCTGGAGACCAACAACTTGAAGGATGCCACTACGGGGAAAAAGCGAGCAATGTTCCTGACCCATTGCAGTCCTGCCATCTTTAAGATGGCCAAGGCACTAGCGAAACCAACTGAGGTGAAGACCATGGTCCTCACGCCCCTTCTACGGGCCCACTATGCACCCGCCGTACCAATGCTTGTCTGAAGACATGAATTTTACCAGAGGGGCCAGCAGAAAGGAGAGAGCGTTGCAGATTTCATCGCAGATCTCCAGAACCTGGGAGGCCTCTATGGGTTTACAAACCTCGAAGAAGCTCTAAGAGACCGAATAATTCTGGGATTAGAAGACCCCATGACACAGAGCAAGATCATGGGCAAAGGGGATCAAGGATGCTACTGCAGCAGAAGCAACCAGGAAGTTGGCTGCCCGAATGTGCCGCACTAACGCACCGCTCCGTCAACTCGCCAGTGATACCTCACCTCTCTTAGAGAGGCACACAACAGCGATCCACCACAAGGACCTCGAATCACCATCAGAAAGTGATGAGGAAGAGGTCAACCGGCTCCGGTCTGAACGTGACCAATGCCATCAGCGGAATCGAAGACTACCGCACCAATGCGCGGGTTGTGGGGCAAACCATCCACGATCAGACTGAAAATTCCTCGACGCGCTCTGCCATTTCTGTGGGAAAAGAGGCCACATCAGGAAGGTCTGTAAAAGCAAGCAAGGATCCAGCCCACTTCAGAGGGGAAACAACTACCACCAGACCACAGAGAATCGCCCTGTGAGTCGGGAACATTTGAACCACCAATGGAACAACCACTCCTACAGAAATAAAACACCGGCCATTTTATCGAGAAGAGAAGAGGCACACCAAACCATTACAATCGGTCACGCCTCATCGCTAGATGAAAAGAAGATCCGAGTGAAGGTTGCCATCGAAAACCAGCCTTGTGTGATGGAAGTCGATTCAGGATCATCCCTCTTGATGGTTTCCTGGAAGATTCTTAAACAATTAATCCCTGCCGTCTGGCGTCAAGACCTCAGAGCCCAAAGAATCATACTCAAAGATTATCAGAGGAACTGAATTCCAGTCGTTGGATCCAGCCAAGTCCAAGTATCATTCAAAAATTGTACTGCATCATTACCACTGACCGTCATCAACCGTGACCGGCCCAGCTTGTTAGGCCTTCAATGGTTCGCCCCACTCGGGATCGAGGTAGCCGGAATTCACCAAACCAGCAGCGACGACTGGGAGGAGGCCATTGTCCAGGAATTCCAGGACGTTTTTGCAGACAAACTAGGCGAGTACACGGGGACCCCAATATCATTTAATCTTAACCCTGAAGTAGCCCCCATTTGCCTTAAGCCTCGTTGGGTACCTTTTGCCCTTAAACCAAAAATTGACGAGCAGCTCGATAAATTAATAGCCCAGGGTGTTTTAGAACCAACTGACCACGCTCATTGGGAAACCCTAATTGTAACACCCATCAAACCGGATGGATCGTTAAGGATTTGTGGGGACTATCGGGCTACCCTTAATCACACCCTTCAACAGAACACTTACCTGGTGGTACAACACCTTCTCCATTCCCTGGGGGGCGGAAAAGTCTTCGCTAAACTGGATTTAGCACAGGCATACCAACAACTGCCTGTAGATAAAAAAAACTGCAGAGGCACAGACGATCGTTACGCACCGAGGCGCCTTTAAGTGCAACCAACTCCAATTCGGAGTGAGCGTAGCCCCAGGGATTTGTATAAGGTCTTAGACTAATCATTACCCAATACTGAAGTCAAAGTTTATTCCCACATAGCCCCAGGGATTTTTCAAAGTCTGATGGAGAGACTATTGCAAGGGATCAAGGGGGTCGTGCCATACTTTGATGATGTTTTAATTGCTGCCCCGAATAGAGAAATATTAGAAAAGCAGCTTAAAATGGTCCTCCAGAAATTTAAAGACTCTGGCCTTAAGGTTAAAAAAAATAAATGTCAACTGTGTACTGATAAAGTGGAGTTCCTGGGGTACCTAATCGATAAACAAGGCATTCACCCCACTAATGGCAAATTAAGGGCAATCAAAAATGCCCCAAGACCCAGAAATAGGTCTGATCTCCAAGCCTTCTTGGGGCTCATTAACTTTTACAACATCTTCTTGTAAGGTAGGCGACTTAGTTTTCGCTAAAAACCTCTCTGGCGAACCATTATGGGTCGAAGCAACCGTAATTCAAACCACCGTGCCCAGATCGTACTGTGTACAAACCTGTGACAGAAAAATATGGAAACGCCATATAGATCAGCTTCACTCTAGGCTACAACCCAGTTCCCACGACTCCTGTGACTCCCAAACTGAGGGGGGAGGGGATATCGAAGAAACTGAATTCAAGATGGTGGAAAGCAGAAGTGAAGGAAGTCAGCAATCAGGCACGATAAATGAAGGAGAATCAAGGAGGGGAGTGTCCTCGCCACAGAGGAATACCTCAATGGAGGCTAGCCCGCAAAGATTGGAGGACAACAACAATGACAGAATTAGCAGCACCAAGTCATCCAGTGAGAATGCGGAACCGCCTGTATCAGATATGTCCAAAAATGTCCCACCGAAACCGGACTACACACAGGAACCGGTGGGACAGCGCAAATCCAATAGATAGTTAAAACAACCTACATATCTTAGGGATTATGTCACCGCACCCCTCAAATGGAACCCGGGGAGAAGGGGTGTTATGAACTAATAAAAGCACTTAAATAAAGTTTTAACAAACCTTAAAGAAAAAGCAGGGTTCTAATCCTGCACTTCTGATTGGCCGATAATAGCGATATCGGATTAGTCCATTCTGGAGAATCTGATTGGGACAATGACTCTATCTCCCCATAGGATGCAGCCTTTTTACAAAAAAAGTTCTGTTTGCCAGTTTCTGAAAGGGGTGAAGTCATCAGGGGTTTGTTCTATTGGCCATCCTCTTTTGACCCAGCTAAGAACTCGCGCCAAGACAGGATCTCGTTTGTTTTGATTGCAATGTCTCTGGCTGTTAGTGGTGGTGAATGCAGCATTTCAATCTGGAGTGTCGTAAGGGTTGGAGCTGGGTCTTTGACAGTTTCCAGAAGTGGGGCTCGGCTCAATGCATCAGCCTGGGGAATGGCTTTCCCCGGGTGGTGTTGTAATTTATAGTTGTACGCAGCTAAAAACTCCGACCAGTGAGTCATTCCAGGTGACAATATATAGGGGGTTGGCTTGTCTCCCGCTATAATCCCTAGCAAAAGTTTGTGGTTGGTAACAACAGTAAAAACTCGTCCATAGACATATTCATGAAATCATTTCACAGCAGATACAACAGCAAGAGCCTCTTTGTTGATCTGGCTATAGTTATGTTCAGCCTTTGATAGGGTCCTTGAATAATAGGCAATAGCAGTCTCACTACCATTTGGTAACACATGACTCAAAATGGCTCCTACTGTAATTGTTAAGGGCAGAGTCTCGTTATACTGCATTAAAACAGCATCTGAGGTTAGTAAGTTTTTCACTTGTCGGAATGCGTGCTCCTCGCGGTGTCCCCAGACCAAGGTTGCTTTTTTGTTGAGAAGTCTATGTAGGGGCTCAGCTACGGTTGCTTATTGGGGCAAGAAGATGTTGTAAAAGTTAATGAGCCCCAGGAAAGCTTGGAGATCAGTCTTATTTCTGGGTCTTGGGGTGTTTTTGATTGCCCTTATTTTGCTATTAGTGGGGTGAATGCCTTGTTTATCGATTAGGTACCCCAGGAACTCTACTTTATCTGTACACAGTTGACATTTATTTTTTTTAACCTTTAAGCCAGAGTCTTTAAATTTCTGGAGAACCATTTTAAGATGCTTTTCTAGTATTTCTCTCTTCGAGGCAGCAATTAAAATGTCATCAAAGTATGGTACGACCCCCTTGATCCCTTGCAAGAGTCTCTCCATCAGACTTTGAAAAATCCCTGGGGCTATGTGGGAATAAACTTTGACTTCAGTATTGGGTAATGATTAGTCTAAGACCTTATACATACATGTCTGCCTAAGGGTCACTGAGATAAGCAAGGAAATTAAAAACAAACACCAGGAACAATTAAGCAGCTCAGACAATTGTAAACAGTTCTGTGTGCTATATTTAATTATTGTAATCCACAATGTGAATGCTTACTATGTACGAATTTCTCAATAAAAGGGGGCACTAGAATTTGCTCTAGACTCCCATCCCGAGTACACCAGCCTTTGTGTCATTCTTTCCATGGGAGACCACCACAAGTGGTGACCCCGACGTGATCCACTGCAGGTGGTATGTGTCCGGACCTCCGTGTTTCCTCGCCTGGAATAGGTAAAGTACGTACTTAACTGTTGCTGGACAATAGGATTATTCGGGGAACATGGGGGGAAAACTCTCTCAGCCACAGGAACGGCATGTTAGTGAGCTGCTGAAGTTAGTCAGGACAAATTTCTTTATCTTTAAACCCTCCAGGGGGGAGCAAACAGTTCTTTCAAATGATAAGGTGAGAGAGCTGCTGCAAGAGATCTGGCGGCAATGTCCCTGGTATCCAGAGAAAGGCTCTTTAAAGTTAGACACATGGAGGAGAATTGGAACTATCCTTCATGAAGAGCCACGGGCAACAGCTGAAATTTTGATATTTTGGAGATTGTTATGATTGCTTTAGAGACCCAGCAACAACCTCTTTTAAAAACTTTAGTAGAACCTCTTCCTTATAAAGGAATTGTATTGCACCCACCTACCCCAAAACTGGAGTGTGCTTTATCATTTCCAACAGCGCCTATGCCTGTGAATGATAACATCCAATCAAAAATGGGAAAAGTTCAAGCCATGATGCATCAGGCTTTCAATGAGGGGAAGTTAGAGTCTGATGAGATTACCCAGATGAATTTGTTTCCAGTCAATAGGCAAGTGGATGCTCAAGGCAATCTGCAGACTGAATGGGTTCCGATTCCTTTAGCAGTTCTTAGGGAAATTAAAAAAGCAGTAAAAGATTATGGTATTCAAAGTCCTTTTACAAAGGGGCTTCTGACAAGTTTGGCTATCTCACGCATGATTCCTAGTGACTGGAAAGATTTAATTAGAATGATATTGAGCTCTACTCAGTATGTGGTCTTTGACTCAGAATACCAAAGGGAGGCTGTCACCAGGGGAAGGAATTCAGGGGGGCTGTATACACCAGACCAAATCTATGGGGCAGGCTTGTTTGAATCCACTGCTGGTCAAGCTGCTAATTTGCCTGATCACGTATTTCCAGTGGTTATGGCAGCTGTCCTTGGGGCGTTGTCCCACATTCAGGATGTGGGAACCCCAGCACGGTCTTTTTCTCAAATTAAGCAAACAGCATCTGAGTCTTATAATGATTTTGTGGAAAGGCTACAATTGGTTATTACCAGACAAATCTCTAATGTGGAAGCTGCAAAAGAACTTTTGCTGAAATTGGCAGTTGAAAATGCAAATGCTGACTGCAAGCGTATCTTGCAGCTCTTGGTGGCTAGAGGTGAGGTTACTCTGGCTGATCTGTTAGGCATGGGCAGTGGTGGATTCTCAGGCTTACAACATGGAGACTTTGGCTATGGCATTACAAAAAGGGATGAAACCTACAGGGAATTGTTTTAATTGTGGAAAGCCTGGCCATTTTAAAGCCCAGTGCCGTGCCCCTGGGGAGGGGGGTGTAGGCATTTTGCTTCCTCCCCTTCTGCAGGTACGCCAAGACTGAAAGTTCGGTATAAGAGACTACCAGATCCAACGTGGAAAGGACCTGTCCTGCTGATAACTTGGGGCCGAGGATACACTGCTGTTGAAGATGAGGGGACGGTTGTTTGGGTTCCTGCTCACTGTGTGCGTCCTTATCATCAGCCAAAGGGGCAAGGGGATGGATTTGGGGGAGTGGAAAAGAAACACGTTGATCCAGGACATGGGGAAGCTAGCAAACCTTCATAATAAAACTGATTGTTGGGTATGTATGCACATGCCAACTCACAAAACATCAGGGCTTCCAATGGTTGCAGTACCTCTGGCCGAAGGTGACTGGTATAAGGGACAATGCTATGGTTGTTCAGGGATGTGATCTAACAGTTGGACTAAAAGTAACATAAATACATTGCATCTTGGAAGCCAAATCCAAGAGGTGGCGGGAATCTGCTGGACTCACAATGAGACAGTAGAGAATATGACTTACTTGGGAACATATTCATTTTGCAACAAAACAATTGTTATTGGCAATGGAAGTCGGGTTTATCCGGATGACATGAAAACTAAAAATCTCACTTACTTTGTACATAATATTTCTAAATTTGATATCATATCTTTGATCAATTAAAATGGGTGTCCAATTATCCCTGCCAAATGTTGTCCCATCATGATAGAAAACCAACTGCCCAAATGTGCAAATGGGAAATACGCACCACCGCCCACTTATTTGGCTATGTTAATGGAATCTTTTGTACGATTAATCTATGCTGAACCAAATACAGTTGGCCATCTCCTGGGAGCAAATCTATGGTTGCTGTGTGGACGGATGGCCTATGATCGCATGCCAGCACGATGGAAAGGAGTCTGCACCTTTGGGAAAGTAATCCCATCTCACGTCATTTTAAAATCTTTGGGGACTGCTCATATCCGCAATGCGCGTTCCGCAATGGAAGTAAACTCTGTTTTGAATCATGACTCCTGGACACAGATATCAAGGGGAGTTATTCCTCCTTTAGGAGTCATGATGAACTATAGAGATTTGCATCGTTTAAACAATTGGACAGTTACTATGTTTAAAGACACCATTAAAACGCTAAAGCTGCTTGAAGAAGAGCAAGGAAAAATGCTTGACTTTGTCCTGCAAACCAGATATGCGGTGGACACTATTTTGGCAGCGCAAGGGGGAGTTTGCGCTGTGATTCATACACATTGTTGCATGTATATCTCTGATTATTCTCCAAACATTACAGCTACTATACAGCATATGGAACAAACCCTGAATGAGAATCTATTACAATCGGAGGATGAGGGACTGGACGTGTGGTCTGCACTTTGGTCCTGGTTGCCAGATGGTTCATGGATTCGTCACCTAATTGTTGGAGTGATATTGCTTTTTATACTTTCTCTTTGTGTATGCTATTGTATCCAATGTCTCCCTGGACTTTGAGGAATGTGTCGGGTGAAGCCTACGGAAGGAGAACTGTTGTTGCAGATGGCGAAAAGCTACCGAGGCATCCGCGATCATCAAAAAACTAAAACAGGGGAGATGTGGGAATAAACTTTGACTTCAGTATTGGGTAATGATTAGTCTAAGACCTTATACATACATGTCTGCCTAAGGGTCACTGAGATAAGCAAGGAAATTAAAAACAAACACCAGGAACAATTAAGCAGCTCAGACAATTGTAAACAGTTCTGTGTGCTATATCTAATTATTGTAATCCACAATGTGAATGCTTACTATGTACGAATTTCTCAATAAAAGGGGGCACTAGAATTTCCTGTAGACTCCCATCCCGAGTACACCAGCCTTTGTGTCTCATTCTTTCCATGGGAGACCACCACCGGGCTACACTTACTCCGAATTGGAGTCGGTTGCACTTAAAAGCACCTTGGTGCGTAACGATTGTCTGTGCCTCTGCAGTTTTTTTGTCTACAGGCACTTGTTGGTATGCCTGTGCTAAATCCAATTTAGCGAAGACTTTTCCGCCCCCCAGGGAATGGAGAAGTTGTTGTACCACTGGCACCGGGTAAGCGTTCTGTTGAAGGGCATGATTAAGGGTAGCCCGGTAGTCCCCACAAATCTTTAACGATCCATCCAGTTTGATGGGTGTTACAATTGAGGTTTCCCAATGAGCGTGGTCAGTTGGTTCTAAAACACCCTAGGCTATTAATTTATCGAGCTGCTCGTCAATTTTTAGTTTAAGGGCAAAAGGCACCTGAAGAGGCTTAAGGCGGATAGGGGCTACTTCAGGGTTAAGGTTAAATGATATTGGGGTCCCCTTGTACTCGCCTAGTTTGTCTGCAAAGACGTCCTGGAATTCCTGGACAATGGCCTCCTCCCAGTTGTCACTTCTTGTTTGGTGAATACCGGCTACCTCAATCCTGAGTGGGGCGAGTCATTGAAGGCCTAACAAGCTAGGCCGGTCACGGTCAACGACGGTCAGTGGTAATGACGCAGTACGATTTTTGAAGGATACTTGGACTTGGCTGGATCCAACGACCAGAATTCAGTTCCCCTGATAATCTTTAAGTATGATTCTTTAGGCTCTGAGGTCTTGATGCCGGACAGCAGGAATTAATTGTTTAAGGGTCTTCCAGGAAACCATCGAGAGGGACGATCCTGAATCGACTTCCATCACACAAGGCTGGTTTTCGATGGCAACCTTCACTCGGATCTTCTTTGCATCTAGTGATGAGGCGTGACCGATTGTAATGGTTTGGTGTGCCTCTTCTCATCTCGTTGAAATGGCCAGTGTTTTATTTCTGTAGAAGTGGTTGTTCCATTGGTGGTTCAAATGTTCCTGACTCACAGGATGATTCCCTGTGGTCTGGTGGTAATTGTTTCACCTCTGAAATGGGCTGGATCCTTGCTTACTTGTACAGACCTTCCTGATGTGGCCTCTTTTCCCACAGAAATGGCAGAGCACGGTTTTTCCAGTTTCGCGTGGCTTCGGGGCAGCAGGAATTCGCGACAGCTCGCGATTCCTGCTGTGCTAGCCGTCGAGGTACCCCCGATCCAGATGGGTCAGGAGGATATGGCTGCCCTGTAGGGACAGCTGAAGAGAGAGGGGAGTCGGATAGGGGGGTGGGGGTGTCGCAGACCCCCCCCTTCGCCGGAAAAACCCCTTTTTCCCAAGGCGGTGGAGCGGCGGTCAGCAATGGCCGCCACGAAGAAGCCAGCAACCGGGTAAGATTGCGCTGGAGGAGAAGAGTGAAAGTGATGTCTGAGCCGGGTCAAGTAACATCCTTTAAATTGCCTGGAACTGAGCTGTTTGAATTGCTGGAGGATACATTGTATCCCTAAGAAGAGCGAAAGCGGCGGAGAAGCTGTTAAAGGGAACTTTTTTTTTTTCTTCACTCTCCCACCCCATGGAAACAGCAGAAATGTTTGGATATATTGGACATTGAAAGTGAATTGTTTTGAGAGTTGAAGCTAAGGGACAAAAGGATTATTGGACATTGAAAAATTTAAGAAATTGGAAAACCCTTGTTGGAGGTATGGATTTCTGATTATTTAAAATTGATATCGCAAATGGGAAGGGAGAGGAGAAAAAATTGGAGCAGAAGCTGAAAAAGGAGGAGATTGCCTAGAATCCCAAAGAAAGATATATGGTAATTGGACCTCTTTGATTAAACATTAACCCCAGAAAGAGAAAGAGAAGAAGGAAGAAAAGTATTAACTTTTGGAACTTTTTTTTGAATTGTTTTTGATTAAAAATACTTATGGTTGTTTTGGGAAAAATTTTCTCTTTTCATAATGGCATCGCTTGTGGATGAACTAAAGGCTGAATATCAAAAATATAAAAAGGAAGATACTTTGGGCGCTTTGTTTCAATTTTTAGAAATGGCGTTATATACTTATGAAAAGTTGATTACGCAGCAGAAGGACTGGGACAAGGAAGAAGAGGAAGAAGAAGCCATCTTTGATGAACAATGGGTCTTTTCCGGAGAGGAGGAGAAAAAGGATAAGAAAAAGGGGATTTTACGAATTATAAAAACAACCAAAGAAGAGAAAAATGAGCGAAAAGGTGGAGGCAAGGTTAGAAAGCAAAGGAAAAGGAGTAAGAAAAAGGAGGAGGAAAAACAAAGGGGTAAAAAGGGCAAGGAGAAGAATAAGCAAGAGAGAAAGGGGGGGAGAAGCCTCAATGGGGGGAAGCAAGATCTAAAGAAAAAAAGTTTATTTAGAGACAATGGGTGAATTTAATTTAGGATAAAAGAGGGATTCTGGAGGGTATATAAGATTGTGTTTTTATATGTGTATTTAGAGTATAAAATTTATTATGTAATTTTAGAATCTTTTAAACAGAACCCCAAGAAAAATTGTTATATGAAGTACTTTTAAGTTAGGGTAATGAGTTATAGACGTTACTCCAATTGGTGTATAGGAGAAGTATAGTAAAAGAAAAAAGATGAATGGATAGTTGGAAATAGAACAGACAAAGAATGTTATTGAAAATGGTAATAAGATATGAAAGGATATATAAAGGTTTTGTTATGGTTTTTTTTTTTTGGATTTTGTATATTGATAAAAGGCAATAAAATTTTAATTAACAAGAAATAATTTGGATGAAAAAAAGAAGTAGGGATAAGATATGAAGTTAAATGGATAAAGTATTGATACTATAATTTGGAATTGTTATGTGCTATTGGTTTTTTTTTATTATCATTATTATTATTATTATTATTTTTTCCTAGAAAAGAATTTATAAGCTGTTATGCCTTGATTTTTTGTGCATTGTTTTTATAAAATTGATAAAAATGGTTTATATATATATATATAAAAAATGAAAATGATAATAAAATATGGAAGGATATACAAAGTGAATATGATGTTTGAATTTGTGTCTGTGAAGAGTTTTAACCCAGGATCAGACAAACTTCAGAAAAGATCTTTTAGTTTTGTTTATGTTTTGTGTTTTGTATGTTTGTGTATTGTGTTTTCTGTAAAAAATTAATAAAATTTGGTTTTTTAAAAAAAAGAAATGGCAGAGCACGTCGAGGAATTTTCAGTCTGATTGCGGGTGGTTTGCCCCACAACCCACGCATTGATGCATTAGTTTCTGATTCCACTGATGGCGTTGGTCACGTTCAGACCGGAGCCAGTTGACCTCCTCATCACTTTCTGATGGCAATTCGAGGTCCTCTTGGTGGGTCGCTGTTGTGTGCCTCTCTAGGCGAGCTGAGGTATCGCTGGCAAGTTGACAGAGCGGTGTGTTGGTGCAGCGCATTCGGGCGGCTGACTTCCTGGTTGCTTCTGCTGCAGTAGCATCCTTGATGACATCAGCAAAGTTGACGTCCCCTTCGGCCATGATCTTGCTCTATGTAGTGTGGTCATCTAATCCCAGAACTATTCGGTCTCGCAGAGCTTCTTCAAGGTCTGCGAACTCACAGAGGCCTTCCAGGTTCCAGAGATCTGCGATGAAATCTGCAATGCTCTTTCCTTTCCGCTGGTCCCTCTGGTAAAATTCATGTCTTCGGACAAGCGTTGGTACGGTGGGTGCATAGTGGGCCCATAGAAGGGGCGCGAGGACATCCCAGTCCATGGTTTTCACCTCAGCCGGTTTCGCTAGTGCCTTGGCCATCTTAAAGACGGCAAGCCCGCAATGGGTCAGGAACACTGCTCACTTTTTCCCCGTAGTGGCATCCTTCAAGTTGTTGGTCTCCAGAAACATCTGGAACCGGTCTATGTACGAGTCCCCGTCTTCTTGTGCCGGGTCAAATGGAGTGGGTGGTATGGCGCCGCTGGATATGGTTTCCATGGTCGATGAGCCTTCAGCCACATGCTCTGTTTGGTGCTCTGTAGTGTTCAGTCAGCTCTGATGTCTCCGCATCCCACCCTTGTCACCAGTGTTAAGTTCTGCACATGGGTGCAAGGAATGGAGACGAGGCAGTGAACAGTGAACTTCAACTCTTTATTAATCATCATGAACAGAGCAAAATCCTAGGGCAGCAGCAGCCCTTTTATAGGGCAGGCTGCTGCCCTATTAACCAATGAAAACATGGAAGTGTTAAACCCTTGAACCAATGAGAGTGGCTCGTCAACAGCCAATCAGATTCTCCAGAATGGACCAATCCGATATCGCTATTATTGGCCAATCAGAAGTGCAGGATTAGAACCCTGCTTTTTCTTTAAGGTTTGTTAAACTTTATTTAAGCGCTTTTATTGGTTCATAACACTGTATACTCCATCTAATGATGTTTATGGAGATTTTCATTCATCCAGGTTATAGTTGTCTCAAAGGTGGGTTTTTTTTTCCTTCCAAAGGCAGCTGAACTGTTTTTTTCCTTGAGGAAGAAGAATAAAATGTTACTCTTCTCATCCAAGAAATTTCATCAGTCCTGATGGAGCTTCAGTCTCTAGTTTAGAGATGTTGTTTGGATAGTTTGAAGACAGTGTAGGTACAAAGAATTCTTATCTCTTTGAGAGAGATAAGACAGTATCCTGCTTCTGTTTGGTTTCCATTGCCATGCAATCTGGCTACATTTTCCTCTTTCATGTTTCCAACTTTGGCATTCCAGTTTCCAATCAGCACATATGCTTGCAGGTTCTGCAAAATTTAAACTTGATCACAGAAGTCATCAACCTCTTCCTCTACATCTGTGATTGGAGCGTAACACTTGAGTCATCATCCTATTAAAAGATGTTCTATGAAATCCAATTAATACTGCATTGTAGCCACATACTGTTTTTGCTGTGCCCTTTCTCACTATAAAAACAATACTATTCCTTTTTTTTTATGTCCTAAGAAATAAATGGTGTAATTGTCTATTTGAAAGGATCCCATCCAAGTCCATCTTAATTTACTGTTGCTTATATCAGTTTGTAACTGTTTCATTTCACGTTTGATCATGCTCTTTATGCTTCTTAGTTTTCATGTTCTTAATGTAAATTCTATATTTGCAGCTTTGGATTTTGTTATCCTGAATGGTAACATCAGCAACTAGATACCCCAAAAGCTTTAATATAGCCATATAGCACTCTGAAAGATTCCTAGCTCCTCTTCATTAGCATGCTGAGTGCTGTTTGGACCCAGGGGCCTATCATCTGGCACTATATCACAAATGGTTTTATGTTTTGCATCCATGTGGTTTTCTTAGTAAAAAGTATAGGAGTGGCTTTTATCATTGCCTTCTGCCACACAGTATGAATTCATGCTTTTTCCATTGTCAGTAAAGCAATTGCTCATTACTAGCATCTTCTTGTATCAGTGCTGCTTCAATTGGATTTCTGCTTCCTTTAGTTGGCAGCTAGGAGATCTTCATGCCTTAGATCAAGGATCCCCAACCCCTCATCCATGGACTTGCTCCAGGTCACGCAAACAAGCGAAGCCATGCTGATGCAGGTACCATGCAAAGCCTTTGGTCCACGGAATTTTTTTTCTGCATGAAACTTGTCCCTGGTGCCCAAAAGGCTAGGGGCCACTGCCTTAGATGACCTTGGTGGGAGCTTATTCTCTTGGCTTATACTCTAGAAACAAGTAAAGTAATAACTAGCAGTCAGCACGGGTTTGTTAAAAAATAGATCATGTCAAACCAATCTTATTTCATTCTTCAACATAGTGACTAAATTAGTAGACCAGCAAAATACTGTGGACATAATATATTTAGATTTCAGCAAGGCATTCGACAAAATAGACCACAATCTATTTCTTGGTAAGCTAGAAAAAGGTGGAATAGATAGCATCACCACCAGATGGACTCACAACTGGCTGACAAACCATACTCAATGAGCAGTCCTTAATGGGTCTCAGTCTACATGGAGGGAAGTAAGCAGTGGGGTGCCACAAGGTTCCGTCTTAGGCCCAGTACTCTTCAATATCTTCATTAACGACTTAAATGAGGGAATAGAAGGGAAACTTACCAAATTTGCAGATGATACTAAGCTGGCAGAAATAGCTAATATTCAAGAAGATAGGCTCAAAATCCAGATGGATCTTGACAGACTAGAACACTGAGCCGTATCTAACAAAATGAAATTCAATGTGGAGAAAAGTAAAGTCCTACACTGAGGCAAGAAAAACCAAAAGTACACATATAGACTGGGTGAAACCAGGCTCAATAGCACTAACTGTGAGAGGGATCTTGGAGTCTTAGTGGACAAACAGCTAAATATGAGCCAGCAGTGTGCAGCAGCAGCCAAAAAAGCTAAAGTAATCCTACATTGCATTAACAGAGGGATACAATTGAGATCAAGTGAGGTACTAATACCACTCTATAAAACCTTAGTAAGACCACACCTGGAGTACTGCATCCAGTTTTCATCACCACATTATAAAAAAAAGATGTTGAGACTCTAGAAAAAGTACAGAGAAGAGCAACCAGGATGATTAGGGGACAGGAGACTAAAACATACAATGAATGGTTGGGCTTGGCTAGTCTAGTAAAGAGAAGGACCAGGGGAGATATGATAGAGGTCTTCCAATATTTCATTTCTCTTCCATATTTATCCATTTTATAATCATCATATTCTTTTCTTTCTGACTTGTTTAAATTATTCTCATCTAACATTCCTCCAAGGTTTTATTGATTCTTTTTTCCTTTTTTTTAATAAAAAACAAATTTTGTTAGTTTTATCATAAGCATAATACACAAACATACAAACACAAAACATAGACAAAACTACAAGATCTTTTCTGAAGGTTGTCTGTTCCCGGGTTAAAAACTCTTTACACAGACACAAATTCAAACATCATATTCAACCTAAGTCTCCTTCTATATCTTATTATCATTTTCTTTTTTATATATGTATATAAAAACCATTTTTATCAGTTTTCTAAAATCAATACACACAAAATCAAGGCATAACAGCTTATAAATTCTTTTCTAAAAAAAAATAATAATGATAGACCAATAAAACATAACATTTCCAGATTATAATATCAATATTTCATATAATATTAACTTCATATCTTATCCCTACTTCTCTTTTCCATCCAAATTATTTATCAATTAAAATTTTATTGCCTTTTATCAATATACAAAATCAAAAAAAAAAAAGCATATATATCTTTCCATTATTACCATTTTCAACAACATTCTTTGTCTGTTCTATTTCCAAACATCCATTCATCTTTTTTCTTTTACTATACTTCTCCTGTAAACCAATTGGAGTTGCATCTATAACACATTACCTAACTTAAAAATACTACATATAAATCTTTCTTGGGATTCTGTTTAAAAAATTCTTAAAATTACATAATAAATTTTTTATTCTAAATATACATACATATAAAATCACACTCTTAAATACCCTCCAGAATCCCTCTTTTAGTCTAAATTAAATTCACCCATTGTCTCTAAATAAACTTTTTTTCTTTAAATCTTGCTTCCCCCCATTAAGGCTTCTCCTCCCCCCTTTTCTCTCTTGCTTATTCTTCTCCTTGCCCTTTCTACCCCTTTGCTTTTTCCCTTCGCTTTTCTTACTCCTTTTCTTTTGTTTTCTAACCTTGCCTCCATCTCTTCGCTCATTTTTCTCTCTTTTGGTTGTTTTTATAATTCTTAAAAACCCCTTTTTCTTATCCTTTTTCTCCTCCTCTCCGGAAGGAACCCATTGTTCATCAAAGATGGCTTCTTTTTCCTCTTCTTCCTTGTCCCAGTCCTTCTGCTGTGTCAACTTTTCTAAGGAACATAACGCCATTTCTAAGAATTGGAACAAAGCGCCCAAAGTATCTTCTTTTTTATATTTTTGATATTCAATCTCTAGTTCATCCACAGAGAATGCCATTATGAAAAGGGAAACTTTTTCCAAAACAACCACAAGTATTTTTAATCCAAGACAATCAAAAGCAATTAAAAAAAGGAAAAAAAGAAAAAAGTTCCAAAAGTTAATACTTTTCTTCCTTCTTCTCTTTCTCTTTCCAAATTAATTTTTGATCAAAGAGGTCCAATTACCATATATCTTCTTTTGGGATCCACCAAGACGTTCTAGACAGTCTCCTCCTTTTTCAGTTTCTGCTCCAATTTTTCTTTCTCCCTTCCCACTTGCAATAACAATTTTAAATAATCAAAAATCCATACCTCCAGCAGAGATTTTCCAATTTCTTAAATTTTTCAATGTCCAAAAATCCCTTTGTCTCTTAGCTTAGCTTTCAAAGCAATCCACTTTCAGTGTCTAATACATCCAAATATTTCTGCTTTTTCCGTGGGATGAGAGAGTAAAAAAAAAATAAAAAAAAAAGTTCCCTTTAACAGCTTCTCCACCGCTTTTGATCTTCTTAGGGATACAATGTATCCTCCAGCAACAAGCAGCTCAATTCCAGGAGATTTAAAAGTTGTTACTTGACCCAGCTCAGACAGAACTTTCACTTTTCACACTTCCTCCAGCACAGTTCTTACCCGGTTGCTGGCTTCTTCGTGGCGGCCATTGCTGACCGCCGCTCCACCGCCTTGGGAAAAAGGGGTTTTCCCGGAGAAGGGGGGGGTCTGCGATGCCCCCACCTCCCTAACCGGCTCCCCTCTATCTTCAGCTGTCCCTACAGGGCAGCCATAACCCCCTGACCCATCTGGATCGGGGGTACCTCGGCAGCTAGCCAGCAGGAATCGCGAGCTGTCGCGAATTCCTGCTGCTCCGAAGCCACGCAAACCGGAAGTACCTTCTTCCAATATTTGAGGGGCTGCCACAGGGAGGAAGGGGTCAAGCTATTTTCTAAAGCACCTGTAGGCCAGACAAGGAATAATGGATGGAAACTAAACAAGGAGAGATTTAACCTGGAAATAAGGAGAAACTTTCTGACAGTGAGAACAATCAACCAATGGAACAGCTTGCCCTCGGAAGTTGTGGAAGCACCATCACTTGAGACTTTCAAAAAGAGATTGGACTGCCATTTGTCAGAAATGGTGAAGGGTCTCCCGCTTGGGCAGAGGATTGGACTAGATGATCTACAAGGTCCCTTCCAATTCTGATTATCTGTAATTATCTGTTATCTGTTATCTAGTATACACTTCCAACATTTTTGCTTATCCCTCTCAGGAACAACCCCAAACCCTATCACAATGAATCAGCACAACAGGGCTTGGGAGAATGGTGAAGTAAAATACAGATGATTAAATAATAAATGTAAGAATATTGCACAGAGATATTTTCCAATTCTCATCAGTTTTGCATTAATTAATTTTCCCATGCAAATCCACCCCTCCCATATTTTAACTCTACTTTTAACTGTTATTGACCATTATTGGCTTAATTAGAATTCTCACTTATTACTGGGTGTGTATATACATCTCAGTCCTCTATAGAATATTTTTTTTGACATTTCTCTCAATATATTTCTTCATACATTGAGAAAGAAAACTGTTTTTGCAAGGTTCAATCAGTAAAGTATAGGGGTATATTAAGAATACATTTGACAATAATGCAAAATTCTTCATTTTATGTCATTTTCTGAACATCTGTCAAGTTTTCTCACAATACTGCTATAACTACTCCATAACATGTAGGCCAATGATACAAGATATGGATACAGAGAGCCAGATGTTCATTGGATCTATCTTTGCTTCAGAAAAGCACTTATGCTGTGAGCTTGCAGGGACAACTTTTCAAAATATATATCCTTCCAAAACTCATATTTTCTTATATTTGCTGGCCCCAATAAAGTTCTCATGCTCCTATGGATCTGATATAGTGATATGTTATTCTGATTTGAGATGCTCTAGTGTTTATTTCAAGACAAGCATTTTGTACTTGTTCAATAACTGTCAAACAAACCACACGTTGAAAAGAATTAGTTTCATTATCTGATAGCTTTGAGCTCCTCCAGTCAGTTCTGTGTAGTGAAGTGCTTTTCACTATGGAGTACAAAAAAAGCAGGATAATAGATTATTCCAAAACTCAATCTCAATGTAGTAACCAGGTTCATAACACAGAAAGAAACTGTATTGTGTGGCATCTTAGCATCAAATGAATAGCAGGGAAGCAATGACTTTGGATTTTTACCAACACTGAATTGGATTTAAAACACCATAGCATTCAACACTGGGACCAGCCAATGGGTACATAGAAATGTTTTTCTGTTGCTCTGTTGGTCTATGTTGTTCTCCCAAGTTCTGAAGTTTTATTGTAGCTTATTTTATCCCAAAGACAAATTTGTAGAATCTTCTATTGTACCACTATGCAATCTTCTGAGTTTATTTGGAGAGAAAACTGATTTTAATGCATGTATCCATCAATGCAATGTTAAAAGAAAAACCTCTGAGGTCCCTGAGGACTTTTTATGTAAAAGCTTAAGAATCTTAACAAAATATTTTGTTTACATCTTTTCAAAATCCAGCTCTTCCGTTTTGAAGATGTCAGGCTGACAGCATGATGCTGTGCCTTAATTTAAAGTTTTGAGGAGATAATTGGGATCGCCCAGAGCGTTGGTAGGCCTGTGTGCTTTTAAAAAAGCCAACACATTGGTATTTCCAGTATTTCAGCTTTTCCCAAGATAAATGTTTTTAAAGTTAGAAAATATTTCCTTTATGTTATTAAACCTATGAGAAACATTTTAAAGGAACAAATTATTAAATGCTTGTTGCATATTTAATATGTAGCTGATCACTTCAGGTCTGAATTCAGCAACATTGTCTGTATTGAACTGTCCTTGAAAAATATTTAAAATAATGTGACTGGTTCTTCCAAAACACAGTTCCCATAATAGTCAACCAGAAGCTCTTTTTATATATAGCAAATACCATTGGGATGCCCACTTTGAATCGAACATCCACTCTGTGATTTTATTACAATTATTTAGGAATGAGTTGAATAAATCTCTAATAATTGTATTTCTGAGGAGATATTGCATAACATCCTAAGGAGGTTGTATACTTAGTTCTTTCTTAGTTATAATTAGAATAGACCCATTGATTTTAGTGGGTCCATTGTAAGTATGCTTAAATTCAAGAGAAAGTTATAGTCTGTTATATGGTAAACTCTATCACTGAATGACAATTGGCACCGACATTTATGGATAAAGCTGTATGTTTCACATTTCAATTGTGTCATATATACAGTAATTTTTAAACTGGGAGAACAGAAAAGGCAGAATAGATTGCAATGCCACCATTTCCCTGAAGACTTGAGAGTGGGATAAAAATAAATATGGACATTTAAGACACTATACTGTGTTTTCAGGTCATAGCCCATTTTGAAACTTTTCTTCCCAGTGTTTTTTTCCCCCCAACAAGTCAGAAAAGCAATAAACAATTTAAGATGTGGTCCTTAAGTTGAAGCTATTAGAACAGAAGAGTATAGATTATCTATCCACATTTCATGGTAAAAGACAAATCACTTTGATTAAATGGTGAAATAGAATGTGAGGCTTAAAAATAAACGTAAACATTTGTCTTAAAAATAGAACCACTCCTGCAGAACTGTAATCGCCTATGAAGAATATTAATAAGAAGAAAAACTCATGTTTTATTATTAAATATATTCTGAAGCCATACTTCATGTTATTGGTTTAGCAACAATAAAGGGAATCCAGTTACATTAACAATTATTTTTTTTTCCTTTTTGCTGTTTATTACTATTCTTCTCCATTGTTTCCTGGAATTATGGATTATCTTTTCCCACAATGTTTTAATTCATCATTTAGAGGGCTGGATGAATAAAAAAATTCCTCAGGGACATATGGCAATTTCATTTCTGAATCTATGTCAACATGAATATAAGTTTTCTTCTATGCTTCATAAGACCTGTTCTCAGTTGGACTGTTGTTTTTTGAACTTAATCCTTGACTGTTCAAGTGGATAATTGCAATATCCGTTCAGTTGCAATTTCTAACTATGCTCTAGTTACATCATCATTTTTTAAAGGGAAAGAAAAATTGCTCTACTGCTTTAACATGTTTTTAAACACATCATTTTTATAAAGCTTTGCTTTTTACGTAGCAGTTAAAACAAGAGTTTCAGGGTTTGGGTTTTTTTTTTACACAACAGAAACATACAAATAGACATTTGACAAATGTAGGGGTTGGATTGTTTGAAATTCTTTTAAGGCATTTATTCAGATGTTCATGGAGATTCTCAGTCATCTAGGCCTTGAAGCTTCTTGCATGAGAAGCTAAACATTTTCAAGGAAAAACAAAGAAAGTCCGGTTGCCTTTTGAAAAAAAACTCAGTTGGGACATTTATTCATACCATGTTTCTCCAACAATACAGCCTCCCCCAATAGGAAGTCCAGCATGTTTTATAGGCATGAAATGAAATTAAGCCCCTCCCCCCAAATTAAGACCTATATTAAAACATGCGAAATGGGGGGAATGGTGGGAGGCTTGCCGTTAGAAAGTACTTTTGTTGCACACCCGGATATGGTACTGCCTGCATTGACCTTGGTGTTGATGGGGCACTTCATATCGGGAGACCTTCCACCACTGTTGCTTTCCCTTCTCCCCATGCTGCTGTGGCATTTGGAGCAATGCCGCGGTGTTTGGCTCAGCCACGTGGCATTTGGTTCAGCCACGCTTGGCCAGCCAGGGCTCCTCTCTGCAACCAGAGTCTGGTGGAGACACTCAGCTTCAGGCACTCCTGTCACCGCCTTTCTTGGCATTGTTCGAAAGAAAAGCCCATTCTTTTAAAAACAACGCCCTACTACCAGTACAACAAAGCCTCCCCTGCCCGAGAGGGCAGCCCAACCCCACATGGGAAGGTGAATCTCCCAGGGCCGCAGTGCAGGATCGGCTCACCCCGGGAGAAGCGCCCAGCCACCATCCCTGCCTGGCACCGGACAGAGCACGTGGCTGTGCCAAATGCCACATGGCTGAGCCAAACACCATGGCGTTGCTCTAAATGCCATGGCAGCACGGGGAGAAGGGAAAGCAATGGTAGCGGAAGGTCTCCCAATACGAAGAGCCCCACCAATTCTGAGGTCAACATCCAAGCCATCACCACCCGCCTGAGGATGCAAGGGGGGGAATTAAGTCACCCCCAAAAAGACGTCCTAGCCATTTTTTCGGGGCTTAAAAAAAAATAAGACCCAGCCTTATTATATGAGAAACATGGTAATTGAATTATTTCTTTTGCCCCTTGGAAAAAGCAGACCAAAAATAGGAATCTGAAAAATTGGCCAATATAGTAAGATCAGGAAAACATTGGATAATTATGCAAACATATCCTCATTGTAATTGTACAATGCTCATGTCTGCGAAAATGGGACTTTTATCATCTTTATGCAATTGATAAGAGACAGACTTTGATCTGTATCAGGAAAGACTATTGTAGATAACTAATGGCAATAAGTAAATTGACTTCTAAATTATAACAATACAGTACCAGCAAAATAGTAGTATTCCTACTATTAAGGATGTTCCAGGTAATATATTTAAGAAACTCAACAGGATCTGATTTTTTTCTCTCTCAAAATGAAAGCAGGGCTGTCCTATTATATTACAAGCTCTGTCCTTTTATTTCTTTATGACAACACAATACTAAAATAAGTCTTCTGCTGAAACCATCTCAAGAAAAAAATAACTTATTTAAAAAGATGTTCAGTTGAGAAATTCTTATTAAATAAGAAATGCATCAAATTATAGCTTGTTTACTCAAGTTATGAAAATTCTAATCAGCATTTTGTTATTGTCTGTCATGTAACCATGAGGATGCTGTAGAATTGATTTTGTTTTTTGTTTTAAAAATTGCAATATAGTTCCGTTACATTAAATTAATTATTAGGAGTGTGGAACATAAGACAGATTGATTAAAATGTTTTCCATTCTTTCAATAAAGTTTGGGGATAATTGTTGTAGGTACATATATCTGTTCCTCTTGAGAGCCTGGCATTATTGTTTTTAATTTCCTAATCATATACTACCATTATTGAAATTATAGCTAATAATTTAATTTTGAACTGTGTATAATAACTCTGTCCTCTGTCATAATTTTCTTTATCCTAATACAGGCTAAACAATGCCTTAAATCTTTCTAATGACGTCTTTCCTTTAATTGAAATCAGTATCCTACATACAAGGAGCAATTCACGTTGCAGGATTTACTTCCCAAATGCATTGACAGTCATTAAGTATGATGGTTCTTTATTTTCACAGCCAATAGTTTTTATTGGTAGTGCAGATGGTAATTTAACTAAGTTCAAGCCATAGAAAAGTTTGCTTTAATGGGTGCAATTCACATGCATTTCAAATCAGCATTATATCTCTATGAATGGTTTCTTTTCTCCCTGATAAGCTTTCTTAAAAATAAAAAAGGGTTAAAACATTATTTATGATACTGTATATGCCAATGAATTAATACAAAATAGATTGCAATATTTACTCATGTAGTACAATTAAGTATTTATTATTATTATGTTCATTCTGTTCATTTTATTTTCCCTCCCGAGTCTATTGATAATTATATGCCATTAAAAAAAAAGATGGTGGAAAAAGTAATAAGCTGACTTGCAGTTCATAAATAAAATTTATTTTTATTGTATAATTCATGCAAAAATATCTCTTTACTTAAGACTTTTTTAACCATTGGAACACATATTTGCATCAATTCTTCATTAAGCACCCAATATATTTTATGCTGTCTTTCACATCTTATGCTTTTCTACAAATGTTTGATGATACAGTGCAATTGCTATTATTATTACTATTACTATTATTGTTATTGTTGTTGTAGTTGTTGTTGTTTTATCAAACAATTATTAGATAACAGGTATAAGTATAAACATGGTTATAAATACATAAAATGGATACGAATAAGAAAAAGAAAGAAACAATAGGACAAGGACGGTAAGCACGTTTTGGTGTGCTTACGCGCACCATATTGTCATGCTGTATGCTAACTGCTTTCTGGGAATGACATCCATTTGTCCAGTGATTTCACTGGAACTTTGTAACTGCCTGATTCAAAAGCAAATTTGTATAGCTTAAAATGTTTAACTGTAACATGAATAGAATACTGTTACCTTTAGACGTTCTTTGATGAACTGCAAAGTGAGATCCTACACATGTAGAGGCAATTTTCAAATATGGGTCCAAACAGTAATTCAACAACAATAGCAAACCATGGTCATAAAATGCCTTATTCGGCCATTGGAAGACATTTACTATCTCCGGCTTACCAAGTGGATCAAAACTCTGCATTTAAAGTTCTACTGTGCCACTGAACTCTTGTTTCCTGGGTTTTGCTGAGGCTGTTGCCATTAACCATTTGAAGCCCCTTTTGTGTGTGCAGAAACAGCTTTATCTACACCTCTCGTGGGTGTATGGCTTGCCATTGGTTGCTTTCCTGCAAATATTATAGGTGTCAGGGTTCCAACCAATGCCCTAACAAAATTAAGAGTCTCAAGCCATTTAGCAAGAAAAATCCAGTTGTTTATTAGGAATGCCTTGTCAGCACAACCAAGGTGAATCCAGCTCTGGATTCACCCAATTTGCGCCTTGGCTCTGATCCTGTTTTCCCGTCCCCCCAGAGTGTGTCGCCAGTCACATTCCTGAATGAAGTAATTTCACGGGTCATGAAGTCACTCCCTCCAGCCATTGCAGGTCTCCATGGAGATGGTCTTGATTTCAGCTGGCTAGGCATATCTTGTTTTGACTGAGCTGTGAATTCTTTGGTGCAGCTGTGAGGCGCGATTCCCATCCCCCTGTCTATGATAACTCCGGAGCAGGTCAGGAAAGTTTCATGAATTGACAATAGGTTTAATTAATGCTCTTGCTAGATCTTATATTTGAGGGTGATTTTATCCATGTTATTGTAAATGTAAATATTGATGAGTCAATACAAATGCTTGCATCTACCTCTGTTCATCTTTGGGCTGTATTGTTTAAATTTTCAAATACTATAGCTTAGTTTGTAAAAACATATGGGAAATTTCTTCCATAGTTGTGTTTTTATTGATGGATGAGAAGTTTGTGACAAGGCCAAGTGATCATTGGGTGGAAAATTAGTCCATTCCTTTCCATCTATTATATCACTAGAAAGCCAACATGTAAATAGAAAGTAGTCACTTACTTGTGATCCAGAGGTGGTATTCAGCAAGTTCTGACCAGTTCTGGAGAACTGGTAGCAGAAATTTTGAGTAGTTCAGAGAACTGGCAAATACCACTCTGACTAGACCTTCCCCCCATCTATTATCTGCCTTCCAAGTCCCAGCTGATTGGCTGGGTCTTCTTTTGTTGTCCTGCACAGGAGAACAGAGTTGGAAAGCAGGTTAGCGGGTAGGGGAGGGAATGGGATTTTGCAGTAACCTTCCCCTGGAGTAGGGTGGGAATGGAAATTTTACAGTATCCTTCCCCTGCCCTGCCCACCAAGCCACACCATGTCCACCAAGCCACACCCACAGAACTGGTAGTAAAAAATATTGAATCCCACCACTGTTGTGATCCAAGATTATATATATTATTTCCTTCAAACATTGAAGAATAATTGCTTTTGCTGTCTCCCCTGAGCTTTGTAAAATTTTAATTCTTCACATAGTGGTAAGTTTGAAATTTTGGAGATAGAATACACAATGTTGATCTTGTAACACTCTATTACTAAATATATGGATAGTCATTAATAAATTAAAATTATCAAGTGGTTGGTGACCTTTAAAACTAGCTTCCATAGGATAATGGTCAATAATAATATTGTTAATCTTTGTGTCAGAATATTTGTCAATATTATTGCAGGAACGTTTAACAAAGAAATCAGATGATAATTTGAACTATCAGCAGGAGTTTTACCATCCTTCATTAATGCTTATATTATATTATATTGGCTTTATGTAACCCAACCAGGGTTAGGGAGACAAGCTAAACAGAATGTGCAGCGTTAGTCAGATAGGCACACAGATAAATGAGTGAGCTAAGCTTGTATGTTTATTAACATACAGTAAAAATAACAGATACGCTTGTGCTATCAAAAATATAGTTTATTCCATTATGAGTTCATAGCATAGTCAAAATAACAGTCCAATAGTCATGTATCATTTAGTCAGTCCATTCAGGGATATTCAGTTAGCAAAGTCCGTGTAGAAATATCCTATGTCAATTCACTTACAAGTCAGTCCTTTGTTTTCTCTCCCGTTCGAGCAATGCAGTCTTGTGTCCTTGCAGTAATCAGGTATCATCAAAGCCAGAGAGCGAGCAAGCTGCAGCCTTGCTTCTTTTAAAGTGCTTTCACAACCACTCCCTTAATTACTATCCCACAGTTAAAGTTGTAGACACTTTAACATACAAACTATGATTACATATTATTATTTACCTAAACCAGTTAGGGTAAAACAATGTTATCCCTAACATTCTCCCCTTTTAGGTAATAATAATAAATATAACTATTTACATCTTTAAATCATATTTGTTACAACTTTCTTTAAACTTAATTACTCCTTGAGCTTTTGTAAATTGATCTGCAATGTTTTCTTCTGTCATGCAGTATTCCAATTTAATTAGCCCATTCTTTACAGATTCTCTAACATTTAAGTATCTTAAATCAGTATGTTTTGATCTAGTTTTTACAGCAATACTAGTAGCTAACTTTATAGCTGCTTGGTTATCCTCGTACACAATAATGGAATCTTTTACAGTTACACCCATGTCTAATAATAACTGTTTGTACAAAATCAAGTCAGTGCATAGTAATGACAGACATGAAAATTCCGCTTGCATCGTGGACAAGCTAATATGCTGTTGTCTGATTGACCTCCACCCTATTAGTGTTTTACCAAATAATATAGCCATCCCAGATGTTGATTTTCTTGTGTTTATATCAGTTGCAAAACTTGCATCTGCATAGGCACTAAGACTCAAATCACCCTTTGGTTCTATATACAATGCATGGTTCATTGTTCCTTTAAGATATCTTAAAATTCTTTTCAATGATTGCCAATGACATTGATGTGGATCTGTATTAAAACGAGCCAGCTGATTTACACTATAAGCTATATCTGGCCTAGACCAATTGCTTATATATGATAAGCTTCCAATCAAAGATTGATATATTGACTTATCAAATTTGGGACTTTGATCATTAGTTTGGCAAACTTCCTGACTCATTGGAGTCTTTGCCGGTTTACAAAGTTCCATTTTAAACGTTTTAATTAATTGGCAAATTTTATCTTCTTGAGATATCTTAAAACCATTTTTTGTTTTGTAAATTGTCAATCCTAGATACTTTTTAATTTCACCTAAATGCTTTAATTTTATCTTTTTGGCTAATAATGATATAATCTCATTAGCTTCATTATTAGTCTTAGTTATCAAAGCAATATCATCTGTAAATAATAACAATAATGACACCGTTCCATTATTTTCTCTTTTAAACACACATGGATCTGCTAAACCAGATTTAAAACCTATATTGTTTAACTCTTTCACAATATATTGGTTCCACTCAAACCCAGATTGTTTCAACCCGTAAAGACTCTTTTTGAGTTTCCAACAATCATTACTATTTACTTTATTGTTTTTTATACCTACTGGTTTTCTTAAATATATAGTGTGCTGCAATGGTGCATGTAGATAAGCAGTTTCTACATCTAAATGGTTAATGACATAGTTTTTCTTAGCTGCCCACACTAATGCTGCTCTTAAAGATGTTGCTTTAAGACTTGGTGCAAAAACTTCATCATAATCAGATGCAGTTTGATTAAATCCTTGAGCTACTAACCTAGCTTTATGGGTAACAGTCCCATCATTTCCAGTTTTTACTTTAAATATCCATTTGCACCCAATGGATTTTTCTCCTGGAGGTAATTTAGCATCTTCATAAACTTTCATTACCTTTAATGAATTTAGTTCCTTTTTCATTTCCTTTTGCCAATTCTCCTGATCCTTAGCAGGATACATCCTAAGTTCATCTACACTAGTTGGAACTTTAGTTACTTGGCAAACTATACTTGCTTGATACCTATCAGGTGGTCTAGTTACACGTGTAGTACGTCTAGGTATTACAGGACTTACAGGTGGACTTTCATTTATTAACTCTTCTTGATCAACTGTTTCCTCTTGTTCTGGTCCTATTTGCTCTTCGTGGACTTCTTCTTTAATTGGACTCTTCTTTTAACTAGTCTGATCTTTCTGCCTTTTGTAGGGTTCAATAATTACTTCATTATTTAAATCTTGCTCTAATCTATTCCATCCTACATGTTCTAGGAATTCAGCACTAGCACTGGTGTAAACTCTAGATGTACCTGGTTCCCAGAATCTATAAGATCTATGATTAGATGTATATCCTACAAAAAATAATCTTTTAGCTCTATGTTGTCCTTTGTGTCTAAGTTGTGTAGGGATATGCACCCATGCTGGTGCTCCAAATGTGTGCATGTAACATAAATCAGGTTTTGTACCATGCCACAGTGTGAATGGTAATTCACCTGTTGTTGAATTAACAACATTATTTAATATATGATTACCACACATTATTGCTTCTCCCCATAAATTGTCAGGTAATCCTGAATCAGACATCATAGTACGTGTCATTGATTGTAATGTTTGGCCTCTTCTCTCTATAAAGGCATTATGTTGTGGCCTATATGGTGCAGACTTTTTATGTTGTATACCTAACATTCTTAGTCTGTTCTGGAATTTATTATTTGTAAATTCTGTACCATTATCTGTTATAAGAGTTACTAATTTCTTTTTAGTTTTCCTTTCAGCAAATTTAATCCAATTAAAGAGATTTTGATACGTTTCAGTTTTGCTCTTCATTAAATAGCAAAACCCATATCTAGAATAGTAGTCCATTATACTTAGTATGTAACGAGCTCCTCCTACACTTGGTTTTTTCGGACCTATTAAATCTACAAATACTACCTCTAAAGGTTCTTTGGTAGTAAATCCATCAACTCTATTAGCCGGTGTGACCCTGCTTTTGATTTGATTGCAAATATTACATTGCAAATACTTATTACAAGGTTTCAAACTTATTCCCTTAGATAATTCAACAGTTTTCTTAAGTATTTTAAAATTTAAATGCCCTAGCCTTCGATGTAACAAGTGAATACATTCATCATGAGGTTTCTTATTTTCATAAACTGTGTTAGCCACCTTTAAACCATCATCATTTAACACATATAATTCACCTCTTAAAGATGCAGTAATTCTCTTATCTTCTTTCTCAATTATGCAGTTATCTCCCCTAAATGTAACTACATATCCTAGTTTAACCAAAATTCTTACTGAAATTAAATTAAACTTAAGTTGTGGTACATATAACATTTTTACATTCTCTTTTATAAAAGAACAATATGCTATACCTTGACCTTTAGCTTTCAGTTTCCAGCCATTGGCTAACGATATCTGCTGTGTACTCTTGGACATTTTAATAAAATGTTTGTTATCATTTGTTATACAATGTGATGCTCCACTATCAACCACCCATAAATTATTTTTTACAGCTCCGTTATTATACATGGCTAACTCTAAATTTTTATTTATCTTTTGATGACTTTTTGTATTCTGGCCAGCATTCTGGCGCTTTGCTTTTTTACAAAATCTTGCCAAATGTCCTCTTCCTCCACAATTAAAACACTTTTTAATTGCGTATGCAGTAGGAGATTCATTATCTTCTTTTTGAGGTTGCTGCCTCCTTAACTCGTCTCTTTCAAGCCTTCTTCTGGCCTCTTCAATCAATCTGCCAGTTATATCAGTTAAAGTTAGGCTTTCCTTTGGCAATATTTCAAGGGAAGTTACGTAGTTATCATAACTTTCGTCAAGGAAAGATAGAATTATGTAGACTTGGTGTAGTTCAGAGAAAATAAGCTCTTTCTCGTGCAGTTCTTGAAAAATGCTTTGCATAGTTTTTAAATGACTCAGCATATCACCATTCTTATGGAGATGTGTACTGAAAAGTTTCCGTGTTAGATTTATGTGAGCACCAACATTATCTCGAACATAAATCCTCTTCAGCTACTGCCAACACGCAACAGCTGTTTTCTCTCCGTGGATATAAACAAGTTGCTGATCAGTTAAGGTGAAAGCAATAATGCAAATAGCTTGTTGATTTTTATGCATAAATTCTTCTATCTTTAGTCTGTCTTCATCATCCTCTGGATCCCATTCTTCTACGTTTGGTGGATTTTCAATTATGTTCCACAAACCTTCTCTTCGTAGAAGCAGACTACATTTCATAGACCATGATACATAGTTTGTTCCATCCAACTTGGATATAAGGGACAAACTTTGTAGATTGACTTGTGCCATGTTTTCTTATATGGATATAAAACTATAATTAATAAAACACTGCTGTCTGTTTACTGTAATGTAAAACAACACAAACTCTCACTTTTACATAAATCTGTTTTATCCTAGTTAAACTGACTTTGCAGCCTCTGGGCCCATAACCAGTGTTAAGCCTGGTTTCCCCAACCAGGGTTAGGGAGACAAGCTAAACAGAATGTGCAGCATTAGTCAGATAGGCACACAGATAAATGAGTGAGCTAAGCTTGTATGTTTATTAACATACAGTAAAAATAACAGATACGCTTGTGCTATCAAAAATATAGTTTATTCCATTATGAGTTCATAGCATAGTCAAAATAACAGTCCAATAGTCATGTATCATTTAGTCAGTCCATTCAGGGATATTCAGTTAGCAAAGTCCGTGTAGAAATATCCTATGTCAATTCACTTACAAGTCAGTCCTTTGTTTTCTCTCCCGTTCGAGCAATGCAGTCTTGTGTCCTTGCAGTAATCAGGTATCATCAAAGCCAGAGAGAGAGCAAGCTGCAGCCTTGCTTCTTTTAAAGTGCTTTCACAACCATTCCCTTAATTACTATCCCACAGTTAAAGTTGCAGACACTTTAACATACAAACTATGATTACATATTATTATTTACCTAAACCAGTTAGGGTAAAACAATGTTATCCCTAACAGGCTTTACTGAAGAATGTTGGAAAATATTTTATTAAAAAGATAATATTATAAACTTCCAAAATTATTAAGAGAAAGAACTCAATATACCTCTCAACAGGTAACCCGCTGCACCAGGTACTTCTGCTGTTTTTGTAAATTTAATTGTATTGTTTTTCTTAGACAGATGATAAAGATAAATTGGCTACTAGTTCATGTGTATGCTTAAAAATAGTTATGAGATATGTATATATATTTCCGCTAAGTTTTATTTAACCCATATTATATGATCAGAAGTAACATTAAAAATAAACTTATTTTAGATTTTTACTTCATCCTTAGTATATTTTTATACAAAAAAATTAAGTTCTTGTTTAGCACTTCTAAAACTTTGTATTATTTTATTAATAACCTGTATTTATTTCAAATTTTGGCATTTTATGAAGAATTCTAGTTTTACCAAGCTGAAAGTTTGGCATTGAGAATTATTTTATGAAAATGAAAATCAACATTAAAGACAGGATTGGAGTTATGTGTTCTAGCTCATGTGTTTTTATCTATTTTTGATATCAGATAATTACCATGTGCGATCTAGATTTAATTTTTGAATTATTTTTTTATTGATATCATTTGGATCTTATTTTCCCCTCACCCATTGTTTAATCCTTGTGTGTATGCAACTTATCAGAGCACTATCACTGATGCATTATTCATTATACTTTCAAGATGTAAGTGTATGTTCACACACACACACACACAAATCACCTTGGAAACCTGGCAAATTAAAAAGTTGCAGGGAGTTAACATTAACATTGTCTTCTATATAGAATATCCTTTCCCTTGAAATTAGATTGCTCTCATCCATTTTGACCTCTTGTAAAGCCTTCAAAATCTGGTTATGCAGTCAGGCCTGAGGCTCCCAGGGAACTAGAGATTTACCCTTATGGGGTATGCTGATGGAACCATTTTTATTCTCCTTTCAGGGTTAATATTTTAGTTTTTGTTATTATTACTGTGACTTTTAGATTTCTATTCTGTTTCATATTGGCTGTTTTATTTATTGTTGTGTGCCACAGACTCCCTTTTGGAGGAGATTTGCAGCTATATAAATATGATAAATAAATAAATAAACAGACATCATTCTCTACAAATGAAATAGTAAGAAAAAAGCTAAAAAGCTTTCTCGCTTTTGTACTCTTTTTTAAAAAAAAACTCTAAATTTGTACTTGAAAATGTTATTTTACACTAGTTAGAGAGGCGTGAAAGTTTGTTTGTAGGTTGTCCAAGGTTATTAGAAATTTCTTTACAACCTCTGCATTGAAACAGCTATTTACAGAGCCCTTTTGTAAATTGGAAAAAGTATGTTATGTCACAATGCTTTGTTTAAATGCACCCTTAATATAATATTAATGCTATGTAGTAATAGGCCAGATTTCTTTAATATTTTTTTATTTGTCCATGATAACTGATGAATTTAATCAGATGGACTTGATGTTTGAAAATATTAACCCAACAGTCAAGAGTGATATATCTATGAAAATAAATGCTTATTACAGAAACAGATATTGTCTGAGTTTATAATTCTTTACCATGGTATTTTTCCAGTGTATTATGAACCATCTGGTTGCAATGTCAATAACACTAATTTTGAAATATAAGCTTTTGTAGAGCTCTGGTTCAATCTGATATATAGAATCTGTCTTCTTCCTTGATGCCCCCCCCCAAAAAAAAAAAAAAATTAAGAACTGATCAACTAGATTACAACTGAGGGATTCCCCTTATTTCTATGGAACAGAAAAAAAGAGAATATACCTGATGTTTTCCCTTTAACTGATGCAATTTTGATGGTGCCAAAGGTTTAGAAACCTCTATTTCCTTACATAACCATTTAGAGATAAACTCTGTCAACTAGCACTTAACTATGTTTGAAAATATCTACAAGAACAAGGTATTAAGAATAATAAGGTATTAAGAATAATAAGGTATTAATAACAAGGTATTAAGAAGAAGAATAACAAGGTATTGAAGGTATTAAGAACCAAGGGACCCTTGGCAGCCAACATATATATGCACAAAAAAAATAATGTGCCAATGTGTATGAAATAATAGATCAATACTGTATCAATAATCTCAGGACAATTTGTGACTATATTCTGTTCTGTGTTGAATTGTGAAAATTAATATTCTCAAATCCTAAAGCCAAAGCTGAGGAAGACAAAACTGCACTTATCTCTTAACATTCTGTCCATTGGAATGTATACTTCATTGAGTTACTGAAAATCTTGATAGAAAGGTTTGTGGGGGGAAATGATGTTTTAAATAATGAAATAACATAACTTTGTTAGAGAAAACCACTTATGCACTGTTTAATCTGGATGAGAATGTTTGCCAATCAGACATATTAAATCTTCAAGATAAAAGCATTTGGCCACATGCAAATGAAATTAAAATGATAAGAATCATTTTTCTTGTGGTAAGAATCCAGAGGTACAGTGGAACTTCAGGTTGCAAACGCTTCTGTTCATGACCAAATTAGGTGACGACCAGAATTTTTGCTTCTGTTTTGCTTCTGGTCGTGAACAGATCTTCAGGTGGCAAGCAAGCAAACTCAAAAATCACCATGGCGATTTCACCTTCAGCATCATTTGGGGGGGGGGGGTTGGCCGCACATGCACAGACAGTTGTGCTTTCAGTCACAACCAAATCCAGTCACAACGCAATCATAGTCCTGGAATGGATTACAGTTGTGACCCGAGGTTCCACTGTAATTTGACAAAATCAACCTATATCTCGTGCTCTTGAATCTGATATTTAATAACATCATATACGAAGAAAATTCAAAGCCAGAAAGGTTCATAAAATATATGATCTTAAAGTTTTAAAAGTGTATGATTCTTAGCAAAGCAGATCAACAAGAATTGATAAAGAAGACCCTTTACAGATATTCCAAGTATTGGGAGTTTATAATATAAACAGTGCTCTGCTGGATTGGACTCTATCCCACAAAGGTTTAGTAGTTTGTTCTCACATTGGTCAATCAACAGCACAAGGAAGCCACTAGTCTCCAGAAAAACTTCAGAAGCAGGCACACTGCTTAAAGAATAATAGCAATTGATCCCATGAGTTTCATGAGTTGTCCCTAGCTTTTATGAAGCCAACAAGTGATAGTTAGCATTATCTTGTAGTGGAGACTTTCAAAATTTAATTATGTGTTGTGTGACAAACTACTTTTGTTTCTTTCCAACTCAGTGAAATTGAATCCTGGAAGAATCAGCACAAAATGATTTTTTACACAATGCATAATTATATTTTGGTTCTTCCGGGCTCCAATTTCATTGAGTGGTTCTAGAAGTAACTTGACCTTGTCCATTGTATCCACACCATGTGGATAATTTTATGCACTTAAATCATGTGCTTTCTCATCTGCTTCCTTTCTAGACTATAAAGCCTCACATCTCAGTCTTTCCTCATAAGAAACTGTTCCAGTCTCTTGTTCATATTAGTTTCTTTCTTCCTAGATTCATAAAATCTAAATGTATACATTTATTGAAGTAAATCAGAAATATATACATTGATTATAACAGTTAATACAAGGATATTTTGCAGTCTGGGAGAGAAAATAGTGTTGATCATCTGTCATAAATATCATCCAAATCATTACTAGTTTAGGAAGAATATAAAAAAAGAACTCATCTGAAATGCAAAGTTCAGATCATTGCTGTGTAACTATTACACAATTACATTACCAGTCTTATTGTAGTAATTAGTGAGTTAATTCTATGAATGTGCCATGCTAGAATCACTATAATTTTTGAAGTAATTTTTCTTGTTGAAACTGTAATAATTTTTATTTCAGTAAAAAGAGGGGGAAATCCTTTTCATTCAGAGATTGATTTAGAGATAAAATATTGTGCATTAACTATGTTTAGAAAGAAAACTGAGGAACCTGAAGCCACACTAAAATTATGAGATCTCCTGAACTTCCTTCCTTCCTCTTAAGATATGATTCACCAATATCAACCAGGTGTTGCTTTAACTGATTATTATCCTTCCCTAAATTCACCTCACTTCATTCTCATTGTTCACTTTCCTGTCACGTCTAAGCTCAAATTCCAGGATCTATTCTTCCTTTATCATTGACTCTCAGTTTTCTCTGTGGTGAGTCCCCCTTTCACCTAGCCATAACATCATTAAGTTTCCTGTGTAGCACATTTACTGCTTTTACTTCCTTTCTCTTTCTGCTGCCTCATCCATTCTTTGCTACATTTAATTGTTTCAAATTGTTTTCCCATCTTTTTCCATTTTTATTATATGGTTGTAAATCATGATACATTGTATTATTTTGGTGCAGATTTCAAAGCAATAATGTTTATACAGTATTATTAATATTCGATTTATTTAAAAAACCTTAAAAGTATTGAAAAGTAAAAAAAAAAAAATCTGTCTGTATTAATTTCCATTTTGTAAAATATTATTTCATTTTTCATCCAAAGCTAAAAATAAGATAAAAAAGAAAGAACCACTACAATTCACATCAAAGTATTAATATAGTATTACTGTAATATATTATTATATTATGGTAATAGTTTCAGTATTGATCAAATTACTTATCTTGATTGTAGTATTATTTAACATATGTCTATACATATGTCTATACCCATACATGCACACAGAGAAAAACACATGAACATATAATTTATGTGCATTTATACACATACAGTATGTTTGTATGTTGATGGAAGAATCAATTTGAACTTATTTTTCTATTAACTTCTCCTGCCATGGGATCCTTTTTATCACTACACTGAGTTTATTAAAATCTATTTAAGTGCAAAAATGTGTCTTTGACTAATCTCAGATTTATTTCCCTTTAAATCAAGAGCACATATTTTTCCGAAATTTTCATACTATTCACACTTTCTTACCTAAGTCTTTCCAATCATTTATTTTATTTATAACCCCATAACAATGCTTATCACCTCTTCCAGTTCTTACTTTGGCAATATAAGCAGCCATCCATTTTACATAATGCTAGTGGTTTGGATGGCTTCAATGTTATTTTATTTTATATCAAATATATCATGAAACATTGTGGTCTCTTATCTTTATAATAAGGAGGTTGTTGTGTCCGCGAAATGATGCCAGGAGTCGGTGACTTTAGTGCAAAGCTCTTTATTAGGAAGTTGGAACCGAACTGGCGAAAGGAAAAAAGCCCGCGGCTTTTATTCCTTTCGCCGCAGCGGCCGCGGCCAATTGCACCGCTTTGAATCTCCCGCGATCCGAATGGACCAATCGTGAGAGATTCTTAGCGAGCCAATCGGCGCGGCTCGCCTGACCAATCGGAGAGCCCCACGCTTTGGCCAATCAAAGCGCGGGGATCTCGAGTATGTTAATTAAGGACAGAACACCCCTCCCCTCTTGGTTCAGTCCTTACGTTGCGTAGTCACGTAGGTAGGCGGGGCTCCGTCTGGTTCTACTTGACCTGCGCAACTCAGTTGTAGGCTGGATCCCGGCCGGTTCGGTCGGGATCTCTGCTGCTCCTGCTGCCGTCGTGGGAACCGGCTGGTCGATCGGGCCGGTCCTTTCTCCATAGCTCCCTCCTGGGCCTTCCGGGTTGGTTGAGCTGCGGGTTTCGCCGCTCCCGCTCGGTCTTTCCAGGTCGGTCGAGCTGGCCTGGCTGTTCCTTCCTGGCGAGGGGTCGTGATGGCTGCTTTCCGGTGAGTACTGCTGGTTTATTCTTCTTTGGTTTTGGTCCCCTGGGTATTCTCTCCCCCCTTGGTTTGTGTTGTGGGGGTTGGTTTCGCCTGTTTGTGCGTCGGCAGTTTGTTGGTTGGTAGTCCTCGACCTTAGTTGGTCGATGTGGCGTTTCCACGCTCGTCCGTCTGCTGTTTGTAGCCGGTACGAGTGTGGGCCTGTTGTTTGTGTGATGACGGCTGGGATCCATAGCGGGTCTCCCGTCAGGTTCTTTGCGTATACGGGGTCGCCGGGTGCGAAGGTTCGGTGTTTGCTGTTTGAGTCTGGGGGCCTCTCCGGGTTATACGTGGGGTGTAACCTGTCGAGTGGGGACCTTAGTTTTCTGCCCATTAATAGTTCGGCTGGGCTTTTATTGGTTGTGGTATTTGGGGTTATGTGTTGGGTGAAGAGTAGTTTGTTTATTTTCTCCTGGATCTCCCCGTGGTCTATTTTCCGGATGGTCTTTTTAGTGAATTGGACCATCCGTTCCGCCCTACCGTTCGCCTCTGGGTGCACCGGTGCTGTCAGCGCGTGGCAGATGCCCCTTTCCGCTAGGAATTTTTCGAATTCCAGCGAGGTGAACTGGGGCCCGTTGTCGAAGACGACGACGTCTGGGAGGCCGTGTGTTGCAAAGAGTTTGCAGAGTTCCTTGATCACGGCCTCCGTGGTTGTCGTCTTCATGTTGCTTACCTCCAGCCAGTTGGAGTAAGCGTCAACTCTAATGAGGAAGGTGTGTCCTTTTGTGGGCCCGGCGAAGTCTATATGGATCCTATACCAAGGTCCCCTTGGGGTTTCCCACTCTAGGACGGGTGCTGTGGGTGGGCTTGGCCTAGTTTCCTGGCATCGTTGGCACCTAGCTACCGAGGCCTCTATTTGTTTGTCCATCCCTGGCCACCAAGCGTAACTTCTGGCCAGGGCTTTAGTCCTAACGATGCCAGGGTGCCCCTCGTGTAGCAGTTCCAAAACCTTCCCCTGTAGCTTTTCCGGAATGACCACCCTATCCCCCCATAGTATGCACCCTTTTAACAAAGAGAGTTCCGTTTGGCGGTTTCGGAACGTTTTGACGGACTCGTCGTTGTCCCTTTCCGGCCACCCTTTCTCCACCCAATGCAACACCCGCACCAGACGTTTGTCTTTATTAGTCTCTCAGGCAATGTCTGACGCGGTTATGGGCAGGTTGGGTAGAGTCTCTATGCTGAGGGTGGTCGTCGTGGGTGCTGGGTCGGTGTCGGGTTCTGGTAGCGGTGAACGGCTTAAGGCATCTGCATGGGAGATCGTCTTACCCAGTCTGTGTATGAGTTCGTAGTTGTAGGCTGCCAGGAACTCGGACCACCTTGTCATTCGGGGAGACAGAATGTTCAGGGTGGCCCGGTTTCCTGCAAGGATTCCCAGCAGCGGCTTGTGATCCGTTATGATGGTGAAAGTCCGGCCGTAGAGATATTTGTGGAATCGTTTTACGGCGGCAACTATAGCCAGAGCCTCTTTGTCCAGTTGGCTATAGTTCCACTCCGGTTTGGTGAGGGTCCTTGAAAAGAATGCGATGGGCGCTTCTTTTCTGTCGGGAAGGGTATGGCTGAGGACAGCGCCGACACCGAATGGTGATGCGTCGCATGTGACTGCCAGAGGTAGGGTCTCATTGAATTGTATAAGGACGGCGTCGGAGGTGAGGAGGTCCTTCATTCTTTGGAAGGCGGCTTGCTCGCGTTTCCCCCAAGTCCAGGTCGCCGCCTTGTCCAGGAACCTATGCAAGGGCTCCGCCACCGTCGCCTTTTGGGGTAGGAAAACATTGTAAAAGTTCAGTAACCCCAAGAACGCCTGTAGCTCAGTCTTTGACTTGGGTGTGGGGGCTTCTTTGATGGCCTTGACTTTTTTGTTTGTGGGGTGAATGCCGTGACGGTCTAGCAGGTAGCCCAGGAATTCTACTCGTTCCGTGCATAGCTGGCATTTCTCCCTCTTGACTTTTAGTCCGGTCTCTTTAAATTTAGTTAGGACCTCCCTTAGTCGACCCTCTAGTTCGGCTTGGTTGGCTGCCGACACTAGGACGTCGTCGAAGTAAGGTACCACCCCCTTGATACCTTGCAATAGTCTCTCCATTAGGCTTTGGAATATGCCCAGTGCCACGCTGACTCCGAATTGGAGTCGGTTGCATTTGAATGCCCCCCGGTGGGTGACTATGGTCTGCGCTTCTGCCGTTTGCTCGTCGACTGGCAACTGTTGGTATGCCTGGGCGAGGTTGAGCTTGGCGAAAACCTTGCCCCCTCCCAGTGAGTGCAGTAGGTGTTGCACTACTGGGACGGGATAGGCGCTTTGTTGCAGCGCGCCATTTAGGGTGGCCTTATAGTCCCCACAGATCCTCACCGACCCATCGGGCTTGATCGGGGTGACTATGGGGGTCTCCCACCGGGCGTGGTCTATAGGTTGTAGAACCCCTTGTTTGACGAGCTTGTCAATTTGCTCGTCTATCTTGGGTTTCAGTGCGAATGGCACCCGCCTTGGTTTCAGGCGTTTTGGGGGGACGTTTGAGTCTAGGTCGAAAGATATAAGGGGCCCTTGGTACTTGCCTAGGTTTCCGTCGAAGACCTCTTGGAACTCCCGGGCCAGTTGCTGCTCCCAGCTGTCGTCGGTGACGTGGTTGACTCCCGTGAGTGCGATGTCGAGTGGGGCGAACCATTGCAGTCCCAGTAGGCTTGGGCGGTCACGTTCGACGATTGTTAGGGGAAGTCGTTCAGTGCGCCCCTTATACGTGATGTTGAAGTCTTTGGTTCTGACTACCGGGATGCGGTTTCCCTGGTAGTCCTTTACAATGAGTCTCTGGCTGTCTACGTTCCTCCTTTGGAGGGTAGGCACCAAGCGCTTTATTTCATGCCATGCAATCATGGAGAGGTAGGACCCGGAGTCCACCTCCATTTTGCATGGCTGGCCCTCGATGCCTACTTCCACGTGGACCTTCCGGGCATCGTTGGTGATGGCGTGGCTGATGGTGACCATCTGGTGGGTCTCCTCTCTCTGCCGGTTGTCGCCGCCTCGCGAGGATCGCCCGTTCCGGTCCCATTGGCTGTCCGAGGGGCGATCTCTGGTCCGGGGTGGTATGCTTTCTCTCCTCCGGTCGTTCTGGTCCCATCGTGCCGGGCTGCGATTTTTCTTCAGGCGGCAGACACGGGCGATGTGTCCCTTCTTGTCGCAATGCCGGCAGATCGATTCGAAAAACCGGCATTCCGACCTGGGGTGGTCGCCGCCGCAGCAGGCACAGTTGGTCCTCGACTTACGACCTCGCCGGTTCTGTGGGTCGCGGCCTGTCTGGAGTCGATGGATGTCCTCCTCGTCATCGGAAGTGCCCGATGCCGAGTGGAAATCGCCCTGGTGGGTGGTCGTCTCGGGTTTGGGCTCGGTCGACCTCGCCGGGTTGTTTCCGCTGCAGTCCCCAGTGTTCGGTCTGTGCATGCGGTTGGCAGAAGTTCGGGTTGCTTCGGTGGCTGCGGCTGCGGTGAGGGTGTCTGCTACGCTGATGTTGCCCTTGGCCATCAGCCGGCTCTGGAGGATGGGGTCCCACAAACCGAGCACGATTCGGTCTCGCAGGGCATCGTTGAGGTTATCGAATTCGCAGAGCCCCCCTAAACGCCGCAGCTCGGCGACGAAGTCGCTGAAGCTCTCACCCGACCTCTGGTCCCGCCGGTAGAACTCGTTGCGCCGGATCAGGATGGGTACCTCTGGAGCATAGTGCCGCCGAAGTATGTGTTCGAGGACGTCCCAGTCCATCGCGGTCGCATCGGCGGGTTTGGCAAGCGCCTTGGCCATCTGGAAGACCTCGGTCCCGCAGTGGGTCAGGAAGACGGAGCGTTTCATTGGGCCGGTGGCGTCCTTCAGGCCGCTGCACTCGAGGTACATGCGGAATCAGTCGGAGAACGATTCCCAGTCCTCGGTGGTGGGGTTGAAGGGTGCGGGTGGTGCGATTTTCACCATCTCGGTGGTTCGTCTGGCTTCCGTCGGACACGTGGTTCGGTTCAGGGTCTGGATCCCACCTTCGTCACCAGTGTTGTGTCCGCGAAATGATGCCAGGAGTCGGTGACTTTAGTGCAAAGCTCTTTATTAGGAAGTTGGAAACAAACTGGTGAAAGGAAAAAAGCCCGCGGCTTTTATTGCTTTCGCCGCGGCGGCCGCGGCCAATGGCACCGCTTTGAATCTCCCGCGATCCGAATGGACCAATCGCGGGAGATTCTTAGCAAGCCAATCGGCGCGGCTCGCCTGACCAATCGGAGAGCCCCGCGCTTTGGCCAATCAAAGCGCGGGGATCTCGAGTATGTTAATTAAGGACAGAACAGAGGTGATGTGAATCTGAACCAAAATAACCTTTTCATTTCAGTATTGAAGTGAGTTGTGATAGATAAGTTCATGATTTCTCTACAAGCCAAATTTTACTGGCCTAGCTGATAACAATAATAATTTACTCCCTACATCTTAATTAGTACAAAACAAGATCCAACATATGGATTGCTTAGTCCATGTATGAGTTTCATCTATATCAATCAGGCCAAGATAAGATATATGTTGGCATCTTGTCATGGCAAATTTACAGCAGAGGTAAGAAAAATACATTCTTTACCAATGGAATTATCCCATTTAGAAGCATGTGAATATAAAAATACCAAAGGAATTTATAGTGTATCAGGAACTTTTAAATAGATTTTTTTCACTTTATGTATTTATATTATAGTTGAGTACCTTTCTTGAATTAACAAACAGTTCTTGATGGGATCATAAAACTATTTTTGCATAGAGTCATAACATTAAAATTTTCTGATGTAAATCACTTTTAAAATAATTGAATACCATTATTTAAAAAATAATTTTATATAAATAGTATCTTCAGTCAGACTTGATTCCTAGAGACTGCCTGGTTATGTCTTTGGAGTTTTCCTTATAAGGTTTTGGAAATGATTTGCCCTTGCCTGTTTGTTAGAGCTGAAAGAGAGTGACTGGCCCAAGATCACCCAGGTGACTTTGTTCTTAAATCAGGAATAATCTCATTGTCTTGCAGTTTCTAATCTGGTAGCTTTAACCACTGTACCAATCTGGCTCTCATTACTTTATGGGATTTTAGTGAAAGGATTGTTACTGTGTTTCATTGCCCTTTTTTTCACTTACCTTTTGAAAAATCACTAAACTTCTGGAAAGTTTAAGGGAATCATGGGAAATTTAAACAGCATAAGATTCTATTGCAGAGAGTAACATTACTTATTAATATTTCTAGCAAAGACTCTTTAGGTTTAATGTCAACATTTTTTTTATTTGAGTTGCTGGTCAAATTTGGCAATTGAAAGCATCTCATTGGCATTTATAAAATGGATTGCCTGGTCAAATTACCATTCATTTTCCAATAACTAATGAGGAAATTTCTCTTCCTTAATTTCTAGAATCTCCTCTATAACCTGAGTTCTTCTCTGGGCAACTGATTATATTTCCAAACAAAGTACTTTGATGCATCCAATATTTCATTTCCCAAGAATATCTGTAAAATACAGGGAAAGCTCAGAGACATCCTTGGAAATTGCTTGTACATATCTGTATAGAAATGCTTAGCTTTCAAGCAAGAACAGCTTCCCCAATAATTAATTAATTAATTAATAAAAATAAGTATATTAGGGAATTTAATAAATGTTAAAAGAATTATTGTAGAAGAAATTTCTATACAGACATGATATTTGGGCCCCATATTAGCTGTCTTTGGACCCTGATAGAAAAACATTAGAAAATATTTAGGTAATCACTGATTATGTTGCAAAGGCAACATAGTCAATAATTACCTAAATATTTAAAAAGATTTAAAAAGTCATTATATCAGTATAGATATATGAAGAAAGTGTTTTATGCACTGTAGTTTTTATAGTAAGATTAACTCAGATCAAGGTCCACTTTTTAAAATGAGTAAATTAATTAAAAGAAAGTTATGGTTTATGGGATAAAAAAAACACAATCCACTATTATTATCCCTCTAGTGATTATCAGCTGGAGCAATTTAGCAGGCCATTATTACTCTTTGTACATATTTTTAATCAGTATATAAATCAATATTCTTACTTTGTGGTTGGAATGGAAGTCAATCTACTATAAGTTGATCTGATTGATGAACAGCTTGAAGGTTATCAATAGTTGCAATAAAGATAATTTCCTTTAAATGCCTGAAAAGAAGCAATAAGCATCAAATGTGACTGTGATCAGCATGTTCATGAGGGACATTGTAAACCTGGAAATATAATTCTGATGAAAACACAAAAGATCTAACAGCATTCTGGCTTGTACAAAAGGATGCATACATGTGTCATTCTTCCCTTGAAAAAGATTCAGGTAGTCTATAAAATATTCACTGAAACTTAATGTTTTAGAATATAGATTTCACAATCAAGTTATATCTTCAATCTTAGGGTAACTATGTAAAAATAAAATTTCATTATGCATTGCTTTGATCTGTAGATCTAAGTAATCAGAATTTAGTATTTTCTACATGTACTTGATTCACTTATATTAGAGAAAGATCTTGGATCTTTAGTTTTATTTATTGTAACATCACTTAAATTCCATTAAGAAGGACCCATTTCCATTGGGTTCTGGCCAAAGTTTAATATGGAAATGCCATTGGTCATACTTGGAAATAACCTATGGTGGAAACCCAGATACAGGGATATTCTATTGTGGACTCAATTCCTCATTCAAGACTTGTGTATAGTTTAAGGTTCATCGGGAACTCTCAGTTCCTGCTTAAAGTACAGGTGGCTACTGTAGCCAAAAGACTCTTGCACAAGTGCATTTAATTTGTCAATTCTGCCCTTTCCTGGATTGGGATGTCATTCAGCCAGTTACACATACATTGGTGACCTCACAGTTGGATTATTGTAATGCACTCTATATGGAATTGCCCTTGAAAACAGTTTAGACCATGTACATCTAGTTGACAATGTGGCACCATGAGAAGCAGTGTGTTTCATGCATATGACGTCACTCCTTTGATTGCTGCGAACTGACTTCAAGGTGCAATTCAAGATTCTAGTTATCTCATTTAAAGTAATTCATAACAGAAGATCTGGCTCTCTGAGGATCTTCTTATCTTCAGTCATTTCTGCATGTCTACTGCAATCAAATAAAGTGGGTGTGCACCCTAACCCATCAATTGAACAATCTCACCTTCTATAATCCAGGAAGTACACATATCCTGTTGCAGTACTTAACCCTGGGACAGCATCATCATTTAGGGTTCATGTAACTCCTACCCTTATGATGTTTAGGAAGTTGTTAAAGACCTGGCAGTTCTCCCAGACTTTTAGGATACAGTGACTGTGGAGTCAACTTTGATCATGGATGGTTTATAGTTAGTGCAATCTTTTGTATATGTATTCTCCTTGTTTGATTTGTAAGCCACCCAGAGTCATGAAGGAGTTGATAAAGAAATAAAGAGCTGGACTGTAATCAACCAAATGAGAGATTATCTTTGAATATTTGTTTCAAAAGAAGCTTTGTATCACCTTCTTCTTCCCAGTACCCATATCAGGAAATTATATTTCCCCACTGTTATTTGTATTTGATAGTATATGATTAACTTTCTGTTACAACATAGATTTCTACATCTCCAAAAGAAAAAAAGCAATTGTTTCCTTTAATATCATAATTTTCTTCTTGAAGATGTTTTCATAATGCTATAGTCTAGCAGTACAAGATAATGTATCAAAGGATGGTGCAATTAGCACATAAACATCTTCTGCTGCATTAATTATTTCTGCTTTATATTTGTTTTGACTCATGTTCAGCTCAATCTTTAAAAAGCAATTTCTTGCTTAATAGAATAACAGAACACAATATAATATTACTCTCCTTTGTCCACAAGCACTTCTAAAACTGGTATTAACATTACCAGTGTGGTTTATAGATCAGAGGAAATGAAACTTTAGAAAAGCAAACTAATTATTACAAAAAGCAATAATTATATAAACTTACATGAGTTCATTGCTCACTGTATCGTACTTTGAAAAATAGTTTTTAAAGTCAGGCTCAGGATTCAGAAACAAGAGAAATTTAACCAACCATCTATAAATATTGCTTGGGAATTTTTTTCAAAAAAAACTGGAAGCATTAGGTTATATAAATATAAATAATATAAAACTGAGGATTGTATACACCAGTGTTTTTCAGATATTGCAAATTCTCAGCCAGAATTACCCACGGACTTAAAGTTGTCAAGCTTGAGAAACATTTGTATGCATAGCCCCAGTTTTCCATTTTGTAATGAACAGAAAAGTCTGAATTTTGTAATGAACTGAACAATCTAATGAACTGAAAAGACTGAAGAGTCACTGGACTTGTACCATTGCAATGGAAACTTGTTTTTATCACCTATTATTTTTTATTTCTTGTCCCAGATTCAATCAATTTCTTTAGTTTGCTAGATTTGATTCCTTTTGCAGTCTTTGCAGAAGTCTGTGTGAACTGGGCCTCATGAAATCCCTTTTGCAGAACAACTGACAAAAGATCAACTTAGCAAAGTTGGCCATTGCTGAAATTTTTGCATCTACTTAGGGCCAGCAATCCAGAGTTCTCTGGATATGCTCCTTCATCCTCCTCATACACCTAATTATTCTGACCTTCAAGGGCACTGACTCTGAAATCAAAAGCAGCATCTTCTGCTTTTTTCAGTGGGTTTCAGTTTGGCCAAGGAACAAGTGACAGTAAGGAGAAGGAAGAAAACAAGCATTAGATAATGAAAACAAGCTTGGTCAATTAAAAATTTTGACACGAGGGGAAGGGTCTGCTAAAGAGACCTTCCTTTCAACTTCTTTCTGTAAATTGAAGGAACACTGAGGCTTGTATTAATGTTGATAAAACTCTGATAAGTCCTCAACAAGTACACCAAAAGGCAGGCACTACAATCTTTTCAGACTGATCAAAAATCTGTTTGCAAAAAGGGTTGAGAAAATCTCTCTCTGATTGATATAGAGCTATAGTGAAACTAGCACACCAGCCAGCATGGCTAATGGTAAAGGATGCTAGAAGTTGTAGTAGAACTAAATCTGGAAAATCATGGGTTCTCCATGTTTCTTCATAACTTTAAAAATACTGTCTCCAATGGTGTAGTTGCCTTTTAATTTTCATTAACTTTTTCCCTACCCTTTTGAAATCTACGATCACTGGTATATTGGCATTCTTTCTAACCCAAATGAAAAAATATGTGAAAAACTGGAAGGCTATATTGCATTGTTTATAACCCAAATAAAAGTGTATATAGTAGTGACAAACTGGAAATTGCTCCTACATTGTCGAGAGTCAAGTTGCAATTATTTTACAGTTTATCTTACAGTTGATAGAGGAAAGATTGAGGTTCAAAGACAAAGTAAAATATGGATGTACAAAGACTGTTGTAAGTGAATAAAATAAAGCTATGTTGACCTTAACATAAATTGCTATTTTATACTTAGGAATTTGGCTATTGGAAGCAAAATACTTTACAATGCAGCTTAACATTGTAAGTTAATGAAATATTAGAACATATATCCTACCTAATCAATGGCTCTTCATAAGATAGGAAGCATTTCCTTACAATCACAGATCAGACAATCATAAAACTTAAAGGAATTCTAAGATTAAATTCAGACTGAAGAGGCTAATTAAAATGGCCAATTCATTTTTAAATAATATTACACAATAAAAGAGATATTTTGCTTTTTGTTGGATCAATGGGTCAGCTAGTGTTTTGTTCAGTCTTTCTGCTGAGATTTATTAATACTGTACTTGGTTGATGCCAACCCTGGAATCTTTTCTAAAGCTGCCAAGACAAAGCTGTTCAGAACTGTTATTTGAGAATTAGTGTTGCTGGATGACTAACCTGATTCCAGAGTATATGCAATCTTCACTTGTTTTTTTTTTTTTTTTATTGTCATATAGTAATTATAGCTCCATTTGTACTTTATTGTTTTATTGCCTTCATTGCAAAATTTGGTGATTTGGTGATATGCACAATGACAAAAAGTACATGAATAAAATAGACTTCAAGCTTTATCCCAATTATATATTTTCTGGAGGATCAGATTGGAGAAATGTGGCATACTTCTAAATGTGGCATACTTCTAAATGTGGCATACTTCTTGAGCATAGATTCTAAAGTTATAATAAATGATCCTTTTGGTTATAAACAAACTTATTTCTACTTATTACCTGGCCATTTAAAGGATTTTAGATTATCAAGATCCAGTTTGGTGAAGTGATTATGCATCAAGTCAGAAACCAGGAATCTGAGTTTTAGCCCCATGTTGAGCTTGAAGTAGCTGGAACACCTTGGACCAATAACTTTCCAGGAAGTCTCGGAAGGAGACAAACCTCATCAGAAAAACCTTGCCAGGAAAACTTCAGGAACTTATCCAGGCAGTCTCCAAGGATGGAACATGATTTAAAGAAGACAAAAAAGATGATCAAACCTCTTCTCACATCTGTATCTCTTTTTTTCTAGTAAATTGAAGACTTAAACCAAGAACAGTTTGGAAGGCCTATGTCAGGGTGTCAAACTCACATAGTTATAGCAGTATCATGTGACACATCCAGCCTGCAGGCTGGGGGTTTAACAGCCCTGGCCTATGTAGATTACTTTGTGAGTTAAATATGTTAGACCTAAGGTAGTCCATGTATAAATGGCTGTGATATATTCAGTCTTCACAAATTTTTCAGAGAATTATACTTCTGTCACTTGTCAGAGCTTGTTCTGTCAATTAGAGCTTCAATGTAGCTCTCAATGTTTTCTTCAAAGCTTTAAGGTCAGTATTTCTTTGCTTGTTATCTCATTCAAAGATGACTTTTGGGGGAAAATATTACTTCTGCTTGGTGAATATCTAAACTATGTTAGTTGACTTTCAGATATTACTTGCATGTATTTAAAAAGGAAAAAAAAGTCAGTTTGGTGTATTGTTAAGGCTAATTATTTTGTCATAGCTTTAGGAAGAAAGTGATTAAAAAACACTTCTATTTAATTTATTTCAAAAGACTTATATAGCTGTCCATATTGCAATAACACTCCTGGGTGGCACATAGTAAATTGGGTTTAGCAGTAAACCCAACTAAAAATCCTAAACCATCAAGATAAAATTCATTGTACCCTGGCAGCATTCTCCCACATATCCAAACACCATATTACTGGATTCCAGCTTCATCCTCCAGTTTGTGGGGAAAGCCAACTCTTCAAGGCCTTTCATATTTCAAGGTCAGGGGTCACCTGACAAATCTCTGGAGCAAACTGAAGGCTGATCTTGTCCAATCAGCAAGATCTATTGCCAGGTATCAATATTAATTCAAAGGCATGTGTGCTCTAACAAACACAGAAAGACAATAAGAAAAGAGTGTCTGTATGCATACCATAGAACAAGCTCATACTGAAAATCAAAACTTTTATCTCACAGAAGGTTTGGAGAAGCGAGTCCTATTTCCCTCTTCTTGTCCTTATGATAGCATAATATGGTCACTATCCACATTTGGGAGAAAAAAAAATACTTTTTCTACTAATTCTGCTTTCAATGCAAAATGTCCAATTATGTCATAAATTTTGTAACAGAGTCATGCACATATTATGCTGTTGACATGTTATAATTTCTTATCATGTAGTGATTAATTATATGCATTTTTTTCCAAGTTGTGACTTACTGTGGGAAAAATCTAAATAAAGATTTTCCAGGAATTATATCACTGGCAAAGGGTTGTGATTTGAGAAATAGATAACAAAATATGAAATAGCAATAGATCAACAATAAACATATTGTTTACTTATGTTTTAAACATTTCTTTTTCACACATTCATAATTTCCATTTTTTTCATTCTGAAGAATGTATAATTAAAAGGTATGATATAACCCCTTAACTATGTACACATAGTGCTAAAAGCAAACCATGGTTCTTTATAATGGAGAAAAAGATCAAGATCTTCACAAAATTGAATCATACACTATTTGCATATTTAATAATATAGTTTGTTGATTTTAGGAACAACAAAGAACGTTTACAAGGATAATATACACGTCTGATATTCATCTGTATGCATGATTCCCCCCCCACCCTTGGTGTCTGAACCACATGTTTTATTTGCTTTCTCAGGATATGAAATAGCCCATTTGTCAGAAACGACAGCACATGACAAGCAGAACATAGCTTTTAGTGTCTTTGGAAGAAACAAAACTGCAAGCAGTGATATGTGTGAAATGTGTGAGTATCACAATGTCACGGGGAAATCTTGCCATCCTATTTCAAGCTGTTTCAGAGATTTTATCACAATGATTATGTCTTTGTTGCTTTTTAATAAACATCTCACATTATATTTTTTCACATCACTGATACCTTCAAAATACAAATCCAGTTTTGCCTCCTAAATATGCTGAGATACTTCCTTTGCTATTTCAGTGTAGGCTAAGAGTGGCTGGGTGGTATAGAGCAGCTATGAACTTTGACTGATATAGCAAATTTTCATAGTGCACTGGAAGAAAATGGCAGTATTACAGAAAAAACGCATTCATATCATTCAGAGCAATAAGGAAAATCATAAGAGAAATAGTCTAACTGAACTCTAACATTAGCTCTTAATAGCTTCTTTATGGGCACATTGTCAAGCAATATTGATGGTGATTTTATTAAATAGAAGTATAATCTTCCCCAATACTTTTTTGTCACTGCTGGGTTGAAATTGATTCACCAACCCCCAAATGAAGTGACAAAACATTATCTTGTACCTCTAGCTGTGCATGAAGAAAATAAACATTCTAGGTTTTTTGCTTTAGTCAAAAATTGCAAAATAATGGCAGCATATTAGCTTTCCTCTTAGCTTTTTTTCTCTTAGCTTTTCTCCTCAAAATTAGGCTTTCATCCTATGAAGGTCTCATTTAATTTCAGTGATTTTTTTTTTTTTTTTAGAAGTAAGGAAGTTTGTATCTTTATTGTGTTATTTACTCACACATATTTACTCTCTTCTTGTTTGGTGAGTTTGTTTTCCTAACTTGCCATACCAAGAAGTATTTGAATTTACTTTCAGTCACTGTCATGTCTCTGAATTTATTTTTCTTAGTTTTGTTTCTCCATCTTTTTCCTATATTGTTTAACTGTGTGCTATTTATGCATTTCCTAGGTGGCCTCTCTTCATCATGCATTTTATTGTCAAGGAGAAAGAGATTCTCCAAAAGCACACAGAGAATTCCTTTGTCAGGGAGAAAAATAACAAAGCTGAAGATGATGTATTAATATTTACAATTTACTAAAAGAGCATCTCAAGTCAGTTTTGCACATTGGGGCCAATACTTCCCGCTGTGTGTTGAACAAGTATGGCATTTATGCTTTATTTAATACAATCTAAGATTGCTAAAGCATATCTCTTTGTTATCTGTAGCCCTGGTAGATATTGCTAATATAATTGATAAGAATATTCTGACTGCTTTACAAGGATATTGATCCCCCCACCCAATAATCTAACATTGATTAGTAATCAATGTAATACTCTCTTCTGTAATAAGCTTCAGTGAAGAGCATTTCCTTATACGTAGATGATCTTAGATTGTTATTAAAGTATATTCTTACCTATATTCCAAAGTAAAGGTGGCAACATATCCTTTTTGGTGCACATCAACTGACTGCCCTACAGCTCACCCTTGATATCATGGAAGCAGAAAGAGGGGGGAATATATTGGCTGTTCTACTTTGCCATATCAAGTGCTGAATCAGCAACCAGGCGCTGTGCTTTGAGTTCCCAATGTTGTATTGTAAGTAGTCTGCCTCATGGCATATTTCTCTATAAGCCTTTTTGCTCTTAACATTCTTGTTGGTTATGCATCCTCTGAGAGGTTTCATCTTTGTGATATATTTCACCCTCTTCAATGTAAGATAAGAGTTAAGGCACTTATAATTTTTTTACTTATACTCCAGAGAGTATCTTGTAATTGAAAGCAAATATCCTCATTTCTGAGTCATGGTAGCAGTAAAAACTTTATGCAAGCTGTCATTTTCTGTTAACTTTTAAATTAGATTACATGAAGTCTTACTTTGCAGTCTTTTAGCTCAGCATAAGCCATCAGATTGTGCTAGAGAAAGAAATCCCTTTAGAACAGTTAAGGAAAATTTGCAGTTTCCAAAAGTACTCCCTGCTACAGATATACTGTAGCAGATTGTTTCTTTCAGGTCATGCAATTTGCTACAGATTTCTGAAGCATGCCATGTGTGAACCTAAAACTCCAGGAACAAATTCAATCTATACATGTAAAAGGTACCAAATACAAGCAGCAAATCCACAGGGCATATGAGAACTGACTGGAGTGTATGCAAAGACATTCGATCTAATAGGAAGTTTCAATATGAATTGAAATCTACTGCCCATCTTCCTTGGTTTAAATCTGAGGACAATGAAGGAGATCTAGTAACAGTATTATAGAATTGGAAGGGACTTTGGATCTAAATTGACTTGGGAATAAACATCTATTTGAAGTCCTTTCTGTTCCTGTTTGTTACATTACCTCCTACTTCAACTCAAAATCACACCTTGCTTCAGTGTGATTTAAGAAATAACCTTTTTCCCATTAAATCTTTGCCAATGCCATTTCCCAGACTGATAAGTAACAGTGCTTGGAGAGTGAGGCCACATCCTCAGGTTTACTGTGTATGTGATGTGTCAGTGTAACCATTTCCTAAATGATTTTATGCTAAACTCAACTTGGTTTCTATTATCATGTAATATAAAGTTAAATTGGAATAGTAAGGTTAGTTGCTTAGAAGGTGGAGAAAGGATTCTTTTTCATCTTGGTTTGATCCAGTGGTGGGATTCAAAACTTTTTACTACCAGTTCTGTGGGTGTGGCTTTGTGAGTGTGGAAGGGGAAGGATACTGTAAAATCTCCAGTCAGAGGTAGTATTTGCCAGTTCTCCGAACTACTCAAAATTCCACTACTGGTTCTCCATAACTGGTCAGAATCTGCTGAATACCACCTCTGGTCTGATCACCACCTTTTCCCAAGGGAACAAACAACCCCCCGCTCCACTCTTCTTAGTGCACATATATTAAATCTTTTTAAAATTGTAATTCTTCTGCAGAACTTTGAAAGAAGGACTAATCATTAACAGATGAGTATAACCTACTGCAGTCAATTGATGGTGATAAGATGTCTACATCTTCTGTCTGGATATTTTGGGTCTGATTTTTGGAAAGAGTTAACTGTTGAACTTTTTAAAGTTAACTGTTAATTTTATTTTAAAGTTTTGCAGTTCTAAGCTGATACCGATGACTATTTTCCCCAAGGCACCAGGTGACTGAGTCAGCTATATCACCTAAAGATAGCTAGTGCTGAAAGATTAACTCAAATATTTGAAATTTAAGAGAACAAGAGCTTGTGAGGCAGATTGAAACAAAATTGCTCATTACCAGATAACATCATAAGTGCTTGTGATTGTGGGGTTTGCTCCCAGTTTACAGTGTCTTGTCCTGCCAGTGTCTTTAGAATTGTTGCTTTTTTATTAGCAGTTCCTTGATTATGGTCCTGTTCCTCCTGGAGTTGATGACAGCATCATATGCCATTGTGCTAAAATAAATTCAAACACAATAAAAATATCCTGATTCCAAAATATCATATTGTGATTCTTAAAGCTATGTTCAACTTATCAAAAAGTAAAGTCCATTTTCAGTGGACATAGTTCCCAATAGTGTCATTATTTTGCACTCATTTATACATAAAGCACAAGGACAAGCCATTGAGAATATACTGATTTATCTGGAGGAACTGTTATTCCAGCATGGTCGCCTGTAGATAGCTTTCAGATGGGAAAAGATGGGAAAACATTAGAGTATCAGTTTTCTTAAGGGATGACAGAACAACCAGAAATGTTATCCACAAAACTGTCCCTTTTTTTTAATGAAAATAATATTTCTCTCGCTGTACATATTTTTTCTTTAATAAAATAATATTTTCTTCTTTAATTTCCAAACCAAAACAATAGCAGTTCTTCTGTAGGTCCTTTTGTTTCTCTGTTTCTGTCTGAAAAGATGATCCAACCAGTTTTCTACTTATAGCTAAATCAATTAAAACTGTTCAAAGACTGCCCAGCCTCTAGAGTAGCAAGCCTTTGTAAACTTTCAAAGTTAAAATGATTATCAGCCAGTAATATTTAGACTACTTTTCATAGGAAGCAGAATGGGCCAAAAACCATGTCCATTCACAGTGTAATTTAACCTATCCAGTACAATACAGTTCAGCTGCTGAAGCAATTTGCTGTCTTGAAAGGGCATTTCCCTATCAATGATATCACACTACTACACAGTAATGTGTCAACTTTACCTGCAATTGAAAATCCTTGGCTATGACACCCTGATATTCATGTTGTCTCTGGTTGGGACTGTATCTGCTGATGAAAAACCCCATTGTTTATAAAATTTTCTTCATCTCATCATTTAGAAGTGCCACTTTGGAGTTACTAAGCTGAGAAGGCCTTTCTTATTACAGCATAGTTTCATTTCATGGCAGATTGATGAAGAGGGAAGACAGTGGGTGGACTACCAAGAGGTTAGTTGCACTGATAAGTATGTATGTTTTTCAGCAGGTTTGTAATTTCCTGGCTAATGTAATTATATTGAATATTTCAGCTGTACTGCTTAGGGGAATGGTGGATTGCTGCCCAAAAGAAATTGAAGTAATGGTTCAGTTAACATATACATTCAAGCATTTATAGTGCTACTCAACAGAAAATAAGCTTGTCTAGCAGCACAAAGTCAAACTCATACGGTTAGAGAGTTATAAACAGGTTTTAGGACACTAGAGACCTAGCAGCAGGCTAAAACTCATCATGGTCCATTATACAGCAAATCTTGGAAATTGCACAAATTTTCACCATTCTTAATTACTCAGTTAATTGTCTTTAAAACCTTTCCCACAGCTTGTGAGAAAACTCATGGGAACTTGGAGAAGTATTGAAGCTCTTGTTGGCCTTTTTCTCAAAATTTATTTTTTGAAGCAAGAATGTTTAGGTAGAATGTAGCAGTGATTCTATAACTTGACTTTCTATTTTTAAGGACATAACAACAATCAATTTTTCAAAAAGATGCTTAAAACCCTCTTTACTCCCTTATATTTCTCAGAGAAGGTATTGCTGCTAGCATTTTCATAGATGAAACATAGGTGATATAAAATTAAGATCAAATAATTAATTATGCATTCAAATTTGCTAAGTCTTTCCCACTGTCCATTTATGAGTGGGCAATGTGTTTGGTGGTCTAGACCCCAAAACATGGCAAAGTGTCCCATTTTCTTCTTTATGACGTTGGTAGTTTTTGAATCAATTCTGAGCTCAGTCTTACTACCAACATCACAATTAAAGAACACAACCTTCTAAATTTAATCCTGCCATGTAGAATTGAATCATTCCTGAATGTATGGGTTTCAAGTTCAGCCAATGTGAATATTTTCTATAGCTTGGAGCTTAAGAAACTGTGATGAGGGAGGGGAGATACAGATAAATGGCTTAAGTACCACATAATAAAGATCATGTGTTCAACAAGCAATTGAAACTAAAGTCTTCAGTTGTCACAGTTGTATGAAAAATCCCCATGTAAATAAATAACCAAAACACTAGAGATAAATGCCACAAAGTAAATCTTATTACTATGTACAAACCTATAATGATCACCAGGCTCCTGGACAGGTCCCACTGATGAGCCCACAGGATTATAAAATACAGATGATATATACCCTTTCATAATGAATTAGAAAAATAATGTGAAGCATTATACAGTCTCTAGATCAGGAATCCTATGTCAAGTAATGGGAGGGTGAAGAGAAGATGGCCTTATTATCTGGGACTTCTGTTTCTTATTAATTCTATATATTGATAGTTGACTCTAATTCACCTTCCATTTCTGACACCAGTTAACATAAACTGAGAATTTATAGTCATCTCTTTGACCCCTTTCACACTTTTCAGCAAAAGCAATGGTATGCCAATATCTATCATTCCCCTTCTCTCCAAGACATTTGCCCGCATAGATGCAGTTTTGCCTGACCATCCAAACCCCTTTAGAAAAAAAGAACTCTCAAATTACTTTTATCCCCATATCCCAGTTAGCACTTTTTTCCTTCCAAGATCCATTTACCCTGATGTGATGACTCTCAGCTCTGGATTCTCTCCTCTATACTTGGAACCTCTCACACATTTTCATTCTGTCTGCTTCAACTGGAAGAAGTTGGAGAAGCCACATCTGCAAACTAATGAGCAAACAATAAATAAATGCTGCCAACAATCTTTACTTTGTTATTGCATACAATATGTGGACACATTTCCAAATTCATACCTGGGAGTCTTTTGGCAGTTGCTGTTCCTTTCGATGAACAGTGTGGGATTATTCTAAGACTTTGAAATGCCTTCTGCTTCCAAAGAAACCCATACAGGTTTGGGTGAGTATTTTGACATGTATAACCTAACAAGTTCATGTTCTTAATTTTCCACTTGCCTGAACTTTTGGTAATCATATATGTTAAATATAAATGCAATGTATTATTTCTGCAATTTCTTAAATGCTACACTGGATTGCAAAATAAGAACATATGTAAGATAACCCAAAGGGAAAAACATTGTTACTCATGAGCAGGTTATGCTGGGAACAAGCATACTGTTTGCCTTGGCTCAATGTTAATTTATAGTTAATACTCTCTCAGCCCACTTTCTACTCCTTAGTGACTCACTTCCTCTCCAGTTTTGCTCCATCCAGATTCCCAAACCCCATTTCCTTTCCACTTTCTTATCTCTGGGAGAGAAAACATGCAAAAAAAGAGGAAAGAGAATATGGCCGATGACTAACCATATTCATACAACTTCCCTTAGTTTTGCCCTTAATTTTGCCAATTTTCAAGACACAAGTGTATGCCAAAAATTCTGAGAGTAGATAAATGCAATGGGAAACTCAGCATATGTTTGGAAACCCCAAATACTGTACACCAAGCTAGGTTGATTAACAAGTTAATTAAAGTAATATTTTCTCATCTTCCTGACATTTTTAACTAACATTTAAAAACCATGATGGGTGTTTTTTTATCATATTACACTGAGCATGTGGACTCAATTCATCAGAGCAAATATGGCTCAAGCCTTCATACACACACACACACACACACACACACTGTCTTTTAAATACCCCTTATTGCCTAAATGTTTGCAAGGTGATTTAAAATTGAAAGCTGTCTTGTTCTCATGAAACTAACACCATGAGATTTGGAGGAATGTTGCCCTTAAGTACATTAGAATAAAGTATTTCTTACAGAAACAACCTTTCAGAGTTCCATATTTATCAAAAGATGCCACTAGCTATTCAAATTTATTTTTTATTTAATTTGATATTTTTCTGCCTTACTTGCCATCATACCCATGTATCTCATCTAATTGCAGCATTCTAGTTGTGAATGTCATACACCAAAAAAGTTTGCAAATGTCAGCAGAAAAAGGTTTCCAATGTCAAGTTGATAAAAAATCCAACTAGTTGATCTTAAAGACGAGCAGTCTCATTGGTTCTAAATATTAAAGTAGTAAGGAACTCATCAATAAAGTAGTTAATAACCCATTATGATATTAAAACAAATATTTAGAACCAAAAAGGGAAAACAGTTGGAACAATTTTAAAAGGCCATTGAAAGAAGCAAACATATCCTGGAATAAAATATCAATTTATTTAATTGATTTAATAAGTCTTGAAAAAGAAAAAAACTGAAAATTCTTCTGACTGGGTGTGGGCCATACTTGGAGAAGGAACATCATGGCTGAGTCACTACACACTGATTCTCAGTAGGGAATAAGGAAAGATAACCCACAACCTACCTGAATGTGCTCATTGGGGTGCAACTGCCATGGAAATACTATGTACTTAATATCAAACTCTTTGGATTTTTCAACTCAGTAGTTGCCAATTGGGGATGCCTTGACAACTGCATTTAGGGAGCATACAAGAATAATATTACTTTGAGCTCAAGGTAAGATTAGAAGTAGGGATTTGGCCTGCTCCCACTGGGTAGCTGAGGCTGCTGTGGACCACAGGCTCTTGGCCACTGATTTCCAGGATGATTGTATTTGGCAGGATTTTCCAATTGGACCAAAGAAACATGGATCCCACTTCTCTCCAAAGTTATGAGACCTAGTAGCATGAGAAGTATTGGGAAGAATACTTTAGTTTATACCAACTACTTGCTAGATAAATCTCTTCAGAAAACCCTGGCCAAGCAGCAGGTGTGAATTGGTGCATTTTTTTTAAACATGTTCAGAATTATTTTAAGAAAACATATACTTCCTAGATTGTTGACACTAGAAGGGCATGATTTGCTGTTGGGCTGGCATGCTTTTTTATGGTATAAGGGAACTAAAACACAGGGTTATTTTGGAAGACATTATATACAGGAGTCTTTGTGGTTAAACTGGGAGAAAATTAAAAGACAATGTTATTTGAAAATTCCAGTTTGGTTATCGACTATTGAAGCATTTTCCTATCCTATAATTTATAAGAAGGAACAAACAGTTAGATATGGGGAACTATTGGATGAAAAGGGTGAACTTAAATTGATTCAAAACTTAGAGAAACAAGGTATAAGGATGAATTGGTTTTCATATGCGCAAATACATTCAAGGTATGATGAAGATTTTAAAACGGAGGGATTCTATGATAATCAGACTGATTTAGATATGATCTTGATGGGAACTGATGAGAAGGTGATTAAAAAATTATATGGTTATTTACTGGGAATTAAATTAGAGGAAGAACAAGTTAAAGAAATTATGATTGTTTGGGGGAAGAATTTTGGATATGGGATTGATTTAGAGAAATGGCAAAAATTGTGGTCTCAAAATTATAAAATGACAATGTCAACAGCATATAAAGAAAACTTGTATAAGATGTTTTACAGGTGGCACTTTCCCCTGACAAGAATAGCAAGAATGTTTAAGAACAAATCTGAAAAATGCTAGAAATGTCATCAGATACCTGGCTCATATTACCATATGTGGTGGACTTGTGAGGACGCTAGAAAATATTGGACTAAAAATCGCATGTGGTTGGAAAAAATGACAAAGAAAGACATAGACTTGAAACCAGAGATCTTTTTATTGGGAATCTTACCTGATACATATAGTAAAGATTTGAAATACCTGATTGTAAATGTATTAACAGCGGCTAGGATTGTATTTGCTAAAAACTGGAAGAATGAGAAAATACCATTACAGGAAGAAATTATTAAGAAAATATTGGAATGTGCTGAGATGAGTAGATTGACATTTGAAATTAGAGAGCAAGAGGATAAACAATTTTATGAAATTTGGGATCTTTTTTATCAATGGCTAGATGATAAAATACGATAATAGAATATTTAGAATATTAGACAGTATACTATATTTATAAAGTGTTTTTAGGATTGATTTGGTATGATTATATGATTTGTTACAGAATAAATTATTTAAAGTATTGTTATCTCATAAAACATGAATGATTAAAAGTATAGTCAAATTTATTTTTTTAATAACAATATTAGGATATATGTTTGGATTGACAATATGAGTTGTTATGTAACATAATTGTAATTGAGACTACAAAATGAATGCACAAAACTGATGAACCAACCGACACGTTGGATGTACATATGAGAGTTGATGTTTTAATGTTTTGTTTGTCTTGTTTGTCTGTAGAAAATCAATAAAATTCTTTTTTTTTAAAAAAAGAAAACATATACTTCCTCTGTCATTTAAGTCCTTTAGGTTCAATTCTATGATCTGATAGCATAAGACTTGTTTCTCCTCTTTCTCATGGGCTTTTCCTATCAAGAATGGCTGAATATTGAAAGTGATGCCCCTTTTGGTGCCAGGTCCATAATCCATAGGGTGATCCTTTGTTACAGGCAGTAAGAAAGTGATATACCCCTTGCCATACTTCGTGCCTCTCTCCCTCTCTCATGTGGACTAGAATGTCAATTCTGTTTTATTGAAAAATCGTGATCAGAAAGTGGGAAGCTAATTTTTATACCAGTTTACTTCTCAGCTCATTTCCATAATGGAGAAAAGCACTTCAGTACTGAGGTGCAGGATTGCCTTTTAGAAATGCTAACATTAGGAAATCACTAAACAGCAATTAAATTTGCAGAAATAAGCTGCATTTGTATGGAAAAAATAGCATTGATTTAATGTATGATATTAATGGACTACTGCTATGTTGGCTAATACCCATTACAATATTGGGTCATCCATAGCAATGAATTCTAATGGGTATTTTAAGTAAAATAATTAACAAATAATAGGTCAAATATGTATATAATATTACCTGCTAAAAATAATTTGGTGTTTAAGTTGTAATGATAAATAGGAAAAAAAAAAAACCTAAGAAATGAATAAGGAAATAAAAGCTAAAAAAAAAACAACAATCTCAGTGGTAATAGTAATAATTGCTTCAGGAGCACTTACCAGTTAAAGATTCTCTGGATGTTTTACTCATCTGAGAAATTGTTCTCTATTATGGGTCTGTTATTTTACTTATTTAAGTAAAATTTTCTCCTTTCTTTTTTTGCACTTCAGAGAAAGCTATGCTAGATTTTTTTTCTCCCAATCTTTTAACATATTTTTAGGAATAGGCATTTTTCAGATGACTTGCAAAAAATAGCAACATAGATTTCAGTCAAATCTCTGAGGCATCTTCAACTGTTAAATTCATATGGTGGGAACCTAAACTATACTCTACATTCTGATCCTTTGAAAGTTTAGGTACTTAGAAATCTATTTCCTTTGAAAGTTTAGGAATTTACAAATCTCTGTTCCCAATTGTGGGGAGGCATTAGGGAAGAAGAAGGGGGCCAAAATCAACATTATGTCCATGTACAAAGGCATAAGGTCATGATAGTGAACCTGTGACACTCAGAGCCCTTTCTGTGGGTACGCAAGCCATCACCCCAGCTCAGCTCCACCGTGCATGTACACCGTGCATGTACACTGTGCATGTACACCGTGCATGTACACGTGTATGCAGGGGTGGGGCACATGCATAGGGGCAGGATGCATGTGGGGGGGACATGCACGCATTTTGGGCACTCAATGTTGAAATCATTACCCATCACTGGCATAGGGCTTCAATCTACAATTGTGCTTGCTGTTTTGACCTTTATGACATCTCTCCCCATCTCCATTGTAGATATACCTGCAAAGGTTTATGTCACCTAGGACTGTGAAAAATACACAGTCTTGATAGTAAAGCCACACCTGTACTTGATTCTCCACACAGACATGGTTAAAAAGGAAATGATAGTGTGTTCTGAAAGAAAGGGTTTTTTTTAAAAAAAAAAACACACACATTGTAAATATTTGTAAAAACATTTATTTGGCATTTTAATAATTTAACCTCTGGATTGTTTATGGGTATATTAGAAAAAAATACTATAAACAAATGAAGGGCTATAACAGTCAGTGTTAAAAAGATTTGTTTTCCAAAGAAAATAGAACTTTTATCCAGCAGGATAAAGAAAAAAATTCTGTAAATTTCAGAACCAACTGTTTGTTCTAAGAATGGTGAAATTTTAATGCATATGCCATCAACTCTCTTCATAATGAATGCAATTTGAATTCCATTTTGGATCTGTCAAATGCAATATTAAAAAATAATGAGTCACAACACAATTTTTAGCTACAGAAAGACCAATAAACAATGAGAGCCATAGATAGAGAAGCATGACTAACTTTCGGATAATGAGGCAAAATTGCTTTTTTAATGACCATTTCTTATCTACCATATTGGCATTTTCTTACAGAATCTCACTTATTAGAATATTAAGGTTTTTTTTCATGACATTATTGTAGGACATGTCTTTCAAACATACGGTGATTAGAGTTATGTGCACTAGTTTCAAGAACCAATTTAAGTATCTTGGTCCTTGGGTCTCTTAGGTGTTAATATGGATTAGCTATACCATACGTAGTTTCTGTGCCTTAGATCAGAGTGCGTTTTTTATATTTAACCATCCACATTTTTTAAAAAAATGGATGAAAATTGTTTTAACTTCTTAATTAATTAAGAGAAGAATAACCTTTTATAGCTATATAATATAGGTTGAAAGCTATATTCAGTATTAGGCTGCCAAGGGCCATTTTTTACAACATAGTACAAATCAGGAAAAAAATTGTTATGTTCTGAGCATGGGTGCAAGGATGGAGATGAGCCAGTGAAACAGTGAACTTCAACTCTTTATTTACATGTGAAAGCAGCTCAGCCCAATGGCCACGATGGGCCCCTTTATATAGGCAATTCTTAACTTATTTAACCAATGAAACACAGGGAGTGCTAGCTCCATTAACCAATGGAAGAGGCTCATTAATAGCCAATCAGATTCTCCTGAACGGACCAATCTGATGTCGCTATTATCGGCCAATCAGAAGTGCAGGGCCTGAACCCTGCACTTTACTTCAAGCTCCTAATGATCTTTATTAAGCATTTATTGATTCACAACACCCCTTCGCCCCGGGTTCTGTTTAAGGGGTGCAGTCATGTAGTCTTTGAGGTAGGCAGGTTGTTTCAATTGTCTATTAGATTTTCGTTGTCCTCCCAGTATTTGGCTACAGTCTTGTTGGGGTAGGACGTTATCTGGTGAAAAGGGTGCCTCCCATTCTGCATTCGAATTTTCGTCATCACTACTGCTTTCGGCATCTCTTTGAGGCGAGGCCACCCCCATTCCGGTTCCATCACGTGCTTCCTCTGAGCGGTCATTACTACCACTTAAACATTCTGCCGCTTCGAATTCAGCTTCCTCGCTATCTCCTCCCCCCTCGGTTTGGAAATCAGGGGGCTCGGAGATCCCTGACTGTAGTCTTGAACGCAGCTGATCAATATGGCGTTTCCAAATTCTATTATCGTGACATTTTACATGGTACGATCTAGGACCAGTTACTTGTACTATAGTTGCCTCGACCCACAACGGATCACCCAAAAAGTTCCTAGCGAAAACGAAATCACCTACCTGGAAATTGTGACATTTCCCGCTAGAACCGTGTGGCTTTTCAGGTTCATATGCTGGATGTAGGCGGTCGAGGTGGGAGCGGAGCTTCTGTCCCATTAATAATTCGGCAGGAGTTTTATTGGTGACGCAGTGCGGAGTGATATGCTGTAAAAGGAGTATGCGGTTAATCTTGTCTTCTATGTCACCATAGTCCATCTTATGCAAGGTTTTCTTGACGAATTGTACCATGCGCTCAGCCCTTCCGTTGGCCGCAGGATGCACCGGCGAAGTCAGCGCATGTCAGATACCACGGTCCGCCAGGTACTGTTCGAAGGACAGCGCGGTAAATTGAGGCCCGTTGTCGGATACCAGAACGTCTGGTAATCCATGTGTCGCAAAGAGTCTGTCCAGTTTCCTGATGACTGCTTCGGTCGTTGTATTCCTCATTTCATGGATTTCAAGCCAGTTCGAGTAGGCATCCATCGTCAGTAAGAATGTGTGTCCCTTAGTAGGACCCGCAAAGTCCAGATGAATGCGGGACCATGGTCCCCTCGGCGTTTCCCATTCGGTTGGGGTTGCTTTCGGCAGGGCGTTGCTTACTTCCTGGCATTTGCGACAGGCTTTTACCCATGTCTCTATCTGCTTGTCAATATCCGGCCATCACGTGTAGCTTCGTGCAAGGGCTTTCATACGCACGATGCCGGGGCGGCCATCATGCAAGGTCCTTAGTATCGCTGGTCGCAACCGCTCTGGGACGACAACTCTATCACCCCAGATAATGCAGCCCTTTTGAGAAAATAGTTCCATTTGCCGATTTTTGAATGGGGCATAGTCGTCAGATATTTGGTCTAACGGCCATCCCTGCTCGACCCAACTGAGGACTCTTGCTAAATTGGGGTCATGTTTTGTTTCCACCGCGATATCTCGGGCCGTTAATGGCGGCGTTTGAAGTGTCTCGATCTGCAGCGTTGTGACCGTCGGAGCAGGGTCATCAATAGTCTCTGGAAGAGGCGCACGGCTCAATGCGTCAGCGTGGGGAATGGCCTTCCCTGGGCGATGTTGTAATTTGTAATTGTATGCCACCAAAAATTCTGACCAGCGGGTCATTCTGGGAGATAATATATACGGTGTTGGCCTATCGCCCACGATTATTCCCAGCAAAGGTTTGTGGTCAGTCACTATGGTAAATGCTCGGCCATACACATATTCATGAAATCTCTTAACCGCGGATACTATAGCAAGGACCTACTTGTCAAGTTGACTTTAGTTGTGTTCTGTTTTTGATAAAGTCTTTGAGAAATAAGCAACAGGGGCTTCATTGCCGTTTGGCAAAACATGGCTTAAAATGGCGCCCACCCCGAATGGGGATGCATCACACGTGATCGTTAAAGGCAAAGTCTCGTTATACTGCATAAGGACAGCATCAGAAGTCAATAAATCTTTTACATGTCGAAACGCCTGTTCTTCTCTATGTCCCCATACCCAGGTTGCTTTTTTGTCCAATAAACGACATAGGGGCTCAGCTATGGTTGGTTTGTAAGGCAGGAAAATGTTATAAAAATTGATAAGGCCCAGAAAAGCCTGGAGGTTGGCCTTGTTCTGGGGTTTTGGGGCATTCTTGATCACCCTGAGTTTGTTATCGGTGGGGTGAATGCTTTGACTATCAATTAAATATCCCAAAAATTCTACGTGATCTGTACATAAATAACACTTGTTCTTTTTAACTTTGAGACCGGAGTCTTTATATCTCTAGAGAACCAACCTCAGGCATTCCTTTAGTATTTTCTGGGTTGGGGCTGCGATTAACACATCATCAAAATATGGAACAACACCTTTTATTCCTTGTAATAGCCTCTCCATTAAGCTTTGAAAGATTCCTGGGGCTACGCTCACTCCGAACTGGAGTCAGTTACATTTAAACGCACCTCTGTGCGTAACGATCGTTTGGACCTCTGCCGTTTTTTTTTTGTCAACAGGCAGTTGTTGGTATGCCTGGGCTAAGTCTAGTTTAGCAAAGACTTTTCTGCCCCCCAGGGAATGGAGGAGGTGTTGCACCACCGGCAACGGGTAAGCGTTTTGTTGAAGGGCGTGGTTCAGGGTGGCTCGGTAGTCCCCACAAATTCTTATTGATCCATCCGGCTTGATGGGCGTTACGATTGGGGTTTCCCAGGGAGAGTGATCGGTTGGTTCTAGCACTCCCTGAGCTATTAATTTGTCAAGCTGCTCGTCAATCTTTGGTTTAAGGGCAAAGGGAACTCGACGAGGCTTAAGGTGGATGGGAGCTATTTCGGGATTGAGGTTAAACGATATCAGGGTCTCCTTGTACTCGCCTAATTTTTCTGTGAAGACATCCTGGAATTCGTGGATGAGGTCTTCTTCCCAATCGCTGCTGTAGGTTCGGTGAATGCCAGCCACTTCAATTCCAAGTGGAGCGAACCATTGGAGGCCTAACAAACTAGGCCGATCTTTGTCGATTACAGTCAGGGGTAGAAATGCTGTACGGTTCTTAAACGATACCCGTACTCGGCTGGATCCAACAACTGGGATTCGATTTCCTTGATAGTCCTTAAGTATGAGCCTTTGGAACCGGAGGTCTTGCCTACAGATAGTGGGGATGAGCTGCTTGAGGGTCTTCCAGGAAACCATCGAGAGGGACGATCCTGAATCGACTTCCATCAGGCAGGGCTGGTTTTCGATGGCCACTTTCACTTGGATCTTTTTGGCGTCCAGAGATGAAGCGTGACCAATCGTGATTGTTTGGTGAGCCTCTTCTCGCTTCGTTGGGTGGTTTAGGGTTTTGTTTCTGTAGGAGTGGTTGTTCCATTGGTGGTTCATGGGTTCTTGCTTCACGGGACAACTTCCCATCGGTTGGTGGTATTTAGCCCCCCTTGAGGGCTGGCTGGGTCCTGGCTTGTTTCTACAGACCTGACCTAAATGGCCTCTTTTCCCACACACATGACAGAGTGCGTCAAGGAATTTGCATTCAGACTGGGGGTGGCGTGCTCCACACCCGGCGCATTGGTACTGTGATTTCTGATGTTGGTCCCGTTCGGACCGAAGTCGATGGACCTCTTCCTCGTCGCTTTCTGACGATGAGTCGAGTCCTCGTGGTGGGCCATTTCTAGCTGTCCTTCTGACTGAGGTGAAATGTCGCTGGCTCATTGGTGAACTGGTGTGTGTGTGTAGCGCATTTGGGCAGCCGACTTCCTGGTTGCTTCTGCTGCAGTAGCTTCAGCTATGGCGTCTTTAAGGGTAATGTCGCCCTTTGCCATTAATTTACTGTGAGTGCCTGGTGCATCTAATCACCAGAATGATTCGGTCTCTTAGGGCTTCTTCTAAGTCGGTAAACTCGCATAGGCCTCCCAGATTCCGGAGATCCGCAATAAAATCAGCAACACTTTCTCCCTTCTGCTGACTTCTCTGATAGAATTCATGCCTTCTCATGAGCGTTGGCATGGTTGGTGCATAGTGAGCCCTTAGCAGTGGTTCGAGGACGTCCCAGTCCATAGACTTTACTTCTGCCGGTTTTGCTAGTGCCTTGGCCATTTTGAATATAGTTGGCCCGCAATGAGTTCGGAATACCACTCATTTCTTTCCGGTAGTGGCATCCTTTAAATTGTTGGTTTCCAGAAACATCTGGAAGTGATCCATATATGAGTCCCAGTCTTCTTGTGCCAGGTCGAATGGAGCGGGTGGTATGACGCTGCCAGACATGGTTCTGCCGTTGGTGCATTCAGCCATGTGCTCGGTTATGGTTCTTCGTCGTTCAGCAAGCTCTGATGTCTCCACATCCCATCCTCGTCGCCAATGTTATGTTCTGAGCATGGGTGCAAGGATGGAGATGAGCCAGTGAAACAGTGAACTTCAACTCTTTATTTACATGTGAAAACAGCTCAGCCCAATGGCCACGATGGGCCCCTTTATATAGGCAACTCTTAACTTATTTAACTAATGAAACACAGGGAGCGCTAGTTCCATTAACCAATGGGAGAGGCTCATTAATAGCCAATCAGATTCTCCTGAACGGACCAATCTGATGTCGCTTTTATTGGCCAATCAGAAGTGCAGGGCCTGAACCCTGCACTTTACTTCAAGCTCTTAATGTTCCTTATTAAGCATTTATTGATTCACAACAAAATTGGAAAGGGCAGAGTATAAATTAATATTGAATAAACATATAAGAAATGCTTACAAAGCAGGATGAGCTTTCTTAATGGTTAATATTTTAAAAAGATGACAAAAGAGGCACTTAAAAAAGATATAATCACTTTCAATTTTATTTTATACACAAACACACACACACACCTTTTCTTATACAGTATTTTCGTGGGTATTTATATGTATGGTATTCAGCTTTGTTCGGGTATTTTCCCATGTCTTTATAGCTGTGCTTTTAAAGTTGTAGTGACGTTTTGGCAGAATCTCATCTGCCATCATCAGGCCCGTGTATTGGGTTTGTCTTCATTGTGTGTGTCAGGCTTTCGCAGCTGTTTCTGTTTTAAATTTGGTGCTAGCCTCGTGCTTTGTTAGGATAGTTTTTTCTTCATCCTAATTGGTTGGGAGTCTTGGTCTGTGTTTATTGGTCTTGGAGTTTGCTGTGTTCTGCTTGATTGGTGTTTCTAATATCTTCTGTCTGTTTTGTAGTGTTATTTTGTCTTGATTAGCTGGTGACATTGTGTTTCGTGTACTGGGAGGTTTCAGCATGGCTTAGCTTTGGGTGAATGGCTGGCTATCGTTTATTAGGAAGCTAGGTTTCATATGGGTGTATTTGGGCTGGAGGTACTGGGGGGCTCTATTTGTGCCCAGGTGTTTGCTTGGTTTGTGATGTGGAGATTTGTTTGTTTTTGAGTGCAGGCTTCCAGATAATTGACAATCTGGTGGAGTCATCTTTTCTATTCATGCTTTTAGATCGTTTTTCAATCTCTATGGCTTCTCTGATAATTCTGTAGCTGGGGTTTTCTATTGTGGCTAGGGTTTTGGTGCCGTTGAAGTCGATGTTATGACCTGTGGCTTTCATATGTTGGACTAGTGAGGAAATGTATTCCAGCTTTTTGACTGCATTTTTGTGTTCATCCAGGTGGGTACTTATTCTTCTATTGGTCTGTCTGATGTATGTGGCCGGGCATGATGCACAGGAGACTTCATATATGCCTTGGTTTTCCAGGTCAATTTTGTCTTTGGGGTTCCTGAGGATGGCTGCTATTTTTCTGTCTGTTTTGAAGGCAGTCTTGATGTGATGCCTGTGTAGGATCTTACTGATTTTGTCTGTTGTACCTCTTATGTAGGGCAGGACAGCTGTTCCATAGGTCTGTTCATCTTCTTGGTCTCTATTGTGTCTCAGTGTGTTTTTGTGGATCAGGTCTCTGATTTGCTTTTGTGGAAGCCGTTGGCTGTCAGTACTTTAGTCAGGGTGCATAGTTCAGTCTTTATGTGTGTCTTGTCTGCCAGGCATTTGGTTCTGGCAATTAGTGTTTTGGCCACAGAGTTTGCATTGAAAACAGCTATTCCAGACAAAGGGATATTTACTTCCTAGCACAAATAGTCTCAATTCCATAATGTAGAGATTAAAGCCCCAGCTGCTATGGGGCTTGACTCTTTTGTATAGGAGCAGATCAGTATATGTGCATAATATTGTCAGAACAGAGATTAAGACAACCTAAACAACATCTAGGGTATTATTTTTATACTTACTGGGTTGAATGATAAAGTAACATTTAGAACCTTAAAATACTTTTAAACATAACAGTTCATTTCTTTTTAACTAATTCATATCTCCTTTTTTGTCTTTTTCATGTATTAATCCATCTGCCTTATTTATGGCATTTATTCATCCCCAAATAACAAAATTGTATACTCTTTGTTATTGCTTCAGAAATATCAACTCAGGTTTCCCTTTTCCCTGTTGAAACTGTCCTTTGAAATATTAACTAACTATGTAGAATACTTTAGAATAGAATAGAATTTTTATTGGCAAAATGTGATTGGACACATAAGGAATTTGTCTTGGTGAAAATGTTCTCGGTATACAAAAAAGAAAAGATACATTCATCAAGATGTACAACACTTAATAATAATCATAGGGTACAATAAGCAATCATATAGGAAGATAGAGTGCATGGGGCTGAGAAAGAAACATATAAAATGTGCACTTCCCATGACCCATTTTTGGCTGCCAGACTGCTGTAGGACAAAATTGGGGCAAAAATGGGGCAATTTTGGGCTGTTTTCACCAACACCTGCCCGTAGCCCATTTTGACCAACAGAGGCACTGCATGCTGGTCCTTTGTTATTTCCAGGCCAGTCCCTCAGATTTAAGGACCCCCTGGGCTGGATCCAGCCCGCGGGCCTTGAGTTTGACACCCCTGATCTAGAAAAAAGTTGTCAAACTTGATTTCATTAAGGGTGCATCAGGGTTGTGTTTGACCTCAGGGAGCATGATGGGCATGGCCAGGTGGGCATGGTCAGCTCAACATCACTCATGTCAGGGACATCTGTGGTGGCCAAGTGCTAAGGCAGGACTTCCCTCAGACCCTCCCTCATTCTAATTATAATTTCCTTCCTTCTCTTCCCTTCGCTTCTTTTTCCTTCCCTGTTCATTCTCCTTTCTTCTTCCTTCCCCTTTTTCCTTATTTTTCCTTCCTTGCTCTCTTCCTATCTTTCCTTTCCTTCTTTTTTTTTTTTTGTCTTTCCCTTTTGCCTTTCCTGTCCCTTCTTGCATGGTCAAATGCAAAAGGGGAAATATTTCTCCTTTTTTTTGTTTTTAGTTTGTTTTGCTAGCCTTCTGCCAGTGAAAATGGAGGCTGAGGGGGCTGCATGAAGTCTCTTGGGCTCCATTTTCAGCCACAACATTTCAGTGTGCATGGCACCCTGAGCTCCATTTTCTCTGTTCGAGGGCTGCAGGAGGCCATCACAACTGAAAATGGAGCTAGGAGGGCGATGCATGGCCCTCCCATGTTCCAATTTTGCTGGAAGAGGCACCATGAGCTGTTCCTTTGCTGTTTCCAGGGTGGGCCCATGGGCCAGATCTAAACACCCCATGGGCTGGATCTAGCCCACAGGCCTTGAGTTTAACACCCCTGATTTGCAGTCCATATCTACTATCTCTATTAGATAGAAGAGGACAAAAATTACACCCAGAAATAATAAATTTTGACCTATAATATCATACTTAAAATGTATATGAGGCTGAGACAAAAAAAAACCCTTCTAACTTCTGGCAAAAATATTCTTGATACTGACTTATTTCATCAAGTAGTTGATAACAATGTAGATGCTTTAGTATTTATACAGTCTTTAGAAATTATAATCAGAGTATCACAAAAAAGGAGAAGTTTAGTAACCCACAATGCCATCTTTTCCAATCTCCATCAGACATATGGAAACAATTTACAAACTTAAAACAAAAACAAGATATTTATAAAAACCCATAAACTATGAGGTATCTCAACCTGTATCAGTTATGGTTAAAGTCTTGAGACATCAAAATTCATCTGGGCTTCTGAGATAGCTTTCTAATTTGTTTGCCATCTGTCTTAGGTTTTGGGACTGCATTATTAATTCTACAGATTAAAATGTTACTTACGTTGGCATGCTGCTGATTTTATTAGTAGGAAGTCAGACTGAGTTCTATTAATATTACCAAAATGCAATAAGCCCCATTTTAATCTCAGGCATCCAAAAAAGAAGAAGAGATCTTAGATCTTTACTCATAATTCTGTGGAAAAATAAAATACCTCAACAGTTTTCTATTGATTAATAAAAGGAGAGGTCTGCTGAAGTAATGGAAGCCTGTTTAAAAAGCTCCACAAAAAAAGTTACCAGTAGCATTGAATTTACATTTCTGTATAGAATGAATATAGAATATATTCTGTATAGAAAAAAATATATGGACACGGTATCTCAGTAGCTAAGACGTTGAGCTTGTCAATCAGAAAGGTCGGCAGTTCAGCAGTTCGAATCCCTAGCACTGCATAACAGAGTGAGCTCCCGTTACTTGTCCCAGCTTCTGCCAATGCAGCAGTTCAAAAGCATGTAAAAATGCAAGTAGAAAAATAGGGACCACTTTGGTGGGAAGTTAATAGCATTCCATGTGCCTTTGCATTTAGTCATGCCAGCCACATGACCACGAAGACATCTTTGGACAGTGCTGGCTCTTCGGCTTTGTAATGGAAATGACCACTGCCCTCTAGAGCCGGAACTGACTAGCATATATGTGCGAGGGGAACCTTTACGTTTACCTCTAGAAAGAATGCAGAATGATACCTTCTTCATAAATCTGTTTCCAAAGATATGGGGCATCTGCCCCTCAGACAAATGTCTTTCTGTGATTTTCAATTCTGTTACAGTTTAGCAAAGCTCAATTTATAAGATTTATAGAAAGAATTGTGTTTTTAGCCACACCTTTCCACCCACCTCAGAGCTATTTAAGAAAAAAAACTATGCAGAAGTGGCAACTTTAATTGCCTCTAAGAGTTACCCTATGATAAGATGGGCAGCCAATAAATAAATAAAATAATAATAATAACAACAATAATAAGTTCAAATCTCACCAGGCTCAAAGTTGACTCATCCTTCCATCCTTCCAAGCTGGGTAAAATGAGGGGCAACATGTTGACTCTGGAAACCGCTTAGAGAGGGCTGTAAAGCACTGTAAACAGTATCTCAGTCTAAGTGCTATTGCCAGTTACCATCTAGAGACAATTGTCATTCTATTGCCAGTCCTTATCCTGTAACATATACATTAACTTCTCTCTCCTTCTCATACTCCTATATTACCTATATGTATGAAATGATTCAAACTCATGTTAAGAGATAGGTTTTAACTGAATCATAAGATAAACTTCTTGATGTGAGACAAGCCCAATTGTGGAATCCCTTATCTAAGTAGATGGTTGGCTCTGGAGATCTTGAAGCAGAAGCAGACTTACTATCTGTTATGGATATTTTACTTTGGTGCTCCCTTTGATTCTGAGGCTGCCATCAACTAGAAAAATATCCTAATATAATTCATAGTCAATTGGCAAAAATGTAAACACTTAGCTGGGAATCCAAATTCACTATATGTCTCTATCTTATTTAAACTATGTAAATTAGAGGCACACAGGAAGCATTCCTCTATTATTAGCATGGAAACATTATAAGTCATAACTTTCAAGCAGCAGGATTCTACTAAACAAGTTGTGCTTAAACTTTCTTTTATTGCTGGTACATTCTTGTTTTCTATTTGTTCTGCAATCTAAATGGAATAGAGCTTGCACTCTTTATAAATTGGGTTTTATCCACAAAATCTAGAGCATGTGAAATTAAATTCCATCAAGTTGGACTCATGTATTAATGACAGCATGGAGAGCTGCATATCATTTTGCAATTTGATTGTACAAAGAATGTTTTGAAATCTCTTGGATCCCATCTAAATATCGTATATGTCATCTTTCCTTTCTTCCATTTCCTTTAACCTTGCCTAGTATGCATTTTTTCCCACTTCTCCAACATTTGCTCACATGAGATATCCAAATTAAATGAATTTCTGCTTGCTGATCTTTACCTCAAAGGTGTAGTTAGCCTCTATTTGGTCTAAGATGGTTATTCATCCATACAGTGTGCTATATTTAGTAATCATCTCCAACTCCATAATTCAGCTTCATAATATCTTTTCTTGTTCCTTCTTAATGTGCACCTTACATCACAACACAAAATATCTAGGAGAATCTCATTCACAGGTTGACTCAGGAAAGCTTGAAAAAATAGAATATCAAAAGAGACTTTCTATTATGTTGAAAAGCACAGATCAACCAAAGGGTAAATACTAAATAATTGTTTTTTACCTGAGTTTTTCAGGCAGAAGTCCTGATGGTTGCAGTATGTTTTAAGCAGAGAACTGCAATCTTTACAATCTGGACAATTGTTTATTACACTTCTGCATTGCAAAATATGTGTCTTCTGTGTAAAAACATAAACACACTTAATAGCATATGAGGATTTTATATCATATTGGTAATATTTGCACAAATGTACGCTTTCTCTAGGTACAATCATAAAAGTTTACACAAATCTATATCTTTAGGTTAAATTTAGGTTAGTTATTTTTAACTAATACTTGTGAGGAAGGAACAACAAACATACATAATGGAGTTTCAATATTGAAACGAATGAATATAATGAAACTTCATTAACTGTAAAAAATCTGTTGGTTTCAAATTATTTCTACCACTTTTGAATTTCTCATTCAGTTTAGCTTACTTTGTCACTTTGATTTGGTTTTCACCTCCTGGTTGTGTTCTGAATTTTCAGAAACTCCACAACACAAAGAGTTATGAGTACAGAAAAGCCCTGTCAACTTCTTCATCCTCAGGTTCAAAACTATCCCAGAGTACATCACACTATAAACTAAATCTACCATTTCATCAGGATCTATGTATAAATTTGAGTTGGTTATTAGTAATCTCATCCCCTCATTGTTGTGCCAGCTCATCAGAATGGTACAGCAAATAATTTTCTAGCTCAGATTTTTCACATAAGGACTGAGTTACTTTAAGTGATACTGCTGAATTGTATCTGCAGATATAATAATGGGGAATGTCCTGCTACTCTTAATGATCAACAAGGCTGAAATTTCCTGTTTTGTCAATACTCCACTGTCCTTATGAAGTGTACTGCAGAAATAGCAACCTGATGTCACCCGTAGTTTGGAGGCAAACTATCTAAGGTTTTCAGGGATTTGTCATTGAAAATGACTGGAGGGCCATTTTGCTTACCCTGCTTCTCATGTGATTGAGTAGAGAAAACAATAATAAAGAAATGGAGACGTTCAAAGCTACATGCAGCCATGAAGCATCCTGAAGACTCAACTTTTTTTTTTAGTTCACCTTGGTTTGATTACTCTTTTTAATCTGCTTTAGTTTAAAAGGGAAAAGGAGAATTTTATAAAATGTCTTGTGTGTAAACTTCTTTGGACAGAACTCAGATACAAAACTAATAAAAAAATAAGATGCATCGAACAAATAATCTTTGACTTATTTGGGAATGATAAACTAAGAATAGATCTAACATACGCACGCACACAGACACATAATTTGTTAGCATTCCAACTGAAATACCATTCTCTACCAGTTCTTTCTCCCACAGTATCAAGACATTTGTTATGGATTAAACCATTGCAGCGATACAACCGAATCAGCTTCATCTTACAACAGGCTTGTAATCCTGCAATTCTCACCATTTGGAGTAGGAGCCATCCTAAGCCATGTCCTCCCAAATGGAAATGAGGCACCCATTGCGTTCTTTTCGAGAACTTTGTCTAAAACTGAAAGGAACTATAGTCAACTTGATAAAGAGGCCCTTGCTATTGTATCCACAATTAAATGCTTCCATGAATATGTATATGGAAGACCCTTTACCATAATTACAGACCACAAGCCGCTACTTGGGATTTTGGCGGGAAACAAACAAACTCCCCATATATTATCACCAAGAATGACACGTTGGTCAGAATTTTTAGCCGCCTACGATTACTGATTGCAACATCGCCCGGGGAAAATCATTCCCCATGCTGACGCTTTGAGCCACTCGCCACTACCAGACATTATAGAGGACCCTGCTCTGATCATTACCGTACTACAAATAGAAACCCTCAAATCGCCGCCATTAACCGCTCGAGACATAGCCTTAGAGACAAAAAAGGACCCTGTTTTGGCACGAGTCCTCAGCTGGGTAGAACGCGGTTGGCCGATAAGTGAAACTGATGACATGTTCAAGCCATTTAAGAATCATCAAACAGAACTATTCTCCCAGAAAGGTTGTATAGTATGGGGAGACAGAGTCATAGTCCCAGAGAAATTACAATATAGGGTATTGAAAATGCTGCACGAGGGACATCCAGGCATCGTACAGATGAAAACATTGGCCAGGAGTTACGCATGGTGGCCTGGTTTAGATAGACAAATAAAAACGTGGGTAGCAAAATGCAGTAAATGCCAGGAAACTCCCCCCGCTCCTCCAAGGACTCCCCCAACTCAGTGGGAAACGCCTCGAGGTCCATGGTCCCGTATCCACATCGATTTTGCGGGACCCACAAGAGGACACACTTTCCTTTTAACGGTGGATGCCTATTCAAATTGGCTTGAAGTCCAAAAAATGAAAAGCACCACCACAGACACAGTCACTAAAAAACTGAATAAACTATTCACTACCCACAGACTTCGTGATGTCCTCGTCTCAGATAATGGCCCCCAATTCACTGCTCTGCCATTCGAACAATACCTGGCAGATCGGGGCATCCGCCATGCTTTAACATCGCCAGCCCACCCTGCAGCCAATGGTAGGGCTGAACGAATGGTTCAATTTGTAAAACAGACCCTGCATAAAATGGACCACGGCGACATTGACGACAAAATAAACCGAATGCTTTTTATCCAACACATAACCCCAAACAGCACCACGAACAAAACCCCAGCAGAACTCCTGATGGACTGGAAACTTCACTCGCATCTTGATTGCCTCCACCCAAACTACACGCCAGAACAACCCCCGTGATCCAGCAGTAAGTGTTGGGCATTCCAGGAAGGTGACCTCGTGTTTGCGAAAAACTTCTCGGGTGACCCATTGTGGGTCCCTGCTACCATAGCGCAACTGACAGGACCCCGATCCTATCGTCTACAAATGGCAGATGGTAAGATGTGGAAACGCCACATAGACCAACTCCATTCCCGATTAGCGCTGGAACCTCCAACTGGGGGGGGGAAGGAACATGGAGGAGGATGAAGAAGAAATTGAAACCCAACAGCCCAGGGGATACTCACCACCTGAGGAGAACCAGACCAGGGAGCGGCCTCGCCACGTGACAACTTTGCGATGGAGGCGGATCCAAGGAACCCGGAAGACAGCGCAGACGAGGGCAACCCGGAACTACAGTCTTCGCTATCCAGCCCAGCGGACAGCCCACTGGAGCCAGAACCAGAACCAGAACGAAACCCAGTGGAACAGTGCAGGTCGAGCAGACAGGTGAAAACGGCCTGCATATCTGCGAGAATACGTCACCCCATCCCTCAGATGGAACCAAGGGGGGAGGAGTGTTATGGATTAAACCATCGCAGCGACACAACCGAATCAGCTTCATCTTACAACAGGCTTGTAATTCTGCAATTCTCATTGGCCCGTGAATAGTGAGTCGTGATTGGTCAGGTTTGGCCAGTCTGATTGGCTGTTAATGGAAGCCCCTGATTGGACCCTTGTGAAAGGGATAGACTCAGTTCATTGGTTGTTTAACGGCAGCAAGCTCTATAAAAGAGCTACTGATGCCCAGGTTTTCTGCTCCATTCTTTCTTGTTAAATAAAGAGTTGAAGTCACAGTCCGATGTCTCGTCTCTTTTCTTATGCCCATACCCAGAACATAACAACATTTGTCTGCAAGAATAGAAGGGAAAAAATTCTGCTGGGAAAATGTTTAAGCAAAATGATTAAAATACTCTTTCCTTCAGCTATACTAGTTGCCTGTCACAAATACTTAGTATTTCGAAGGGGAGGAAAATATAATGAAGATAACATTTGTATTTGAAATAATCTTTCTGAAAATATTAGAGCCCTGCTAGTTTACACAGATATTAACCTCTATGAAATCAATCTAACACACATTTGTTTCAGTCCTTTCTTAAATCCATTTAAAGCTAAAATCTTTATTTTAAAACCTCACTAAAATCTATGTACATCAAATGTTTTACAAATAACTTTAGAGCAAAAATGTATTGAGATTACAAAAATAATAATAACCACCCACAGGGTTTCTTTGTTTTTGAAACCTAATAAAACTGTCAAAAATAATTTGCTTTTAAAAATGTATATATCTAACCAATATTTAAGGCTATTTCAATCAATAGTATGACATTTTGTTTGCATAATCAAGTACTGATTCAGCAGGTCTCTCATCTAGAATGTGATTTCATAAAAGGCTAATACATTAAAGTTGTTTTTTCTTTCATTTTCTAGTTCTCTGTGCCAAATCTAGTGAAATCATTCCAAGCAGCAGATCAAATTGTATAATTAAGACTAGCAGCAGACCTAATTGTGCACTTTGGCAGAAGTTCTGCTTCTGTCCTGTTGCTCCAAACAAACAGTGTCAATATTAAAGCATTTCTGAAATTAGTCTATTTTGCACTTGGCCAATAAATTATCTCTCAGAGGCCTCATTTGTCTTAATATATGTCTACACAAAAATCATCACAATGATGTAATCCCCAATTATAACTTTAAAAAAGGCAACTATGATCTTATAGACAACGATCTCTCATCCCTTGATTGGCAATCTCTATTCACTGGATGCAATACTGTTGAAGACCATTACAACATATTTATACTTGAAGTGAAAAGAGTCATCAAACTATACAACAACTCCCAAACAAAACAAAAAAAAAAAAAACAGATTACCCATAACAATAAGGAAACTTCAATCCAAAAAGAGGTTTGGTGGAATAACAAATCTGGTCACGTTGCCAATTTCAAAAGCCGAAACAAAAATCTATGCCACCAGATAAAGACTGAATGCACCAATTATCACTTTAAACAAGAGGAAAACCTTCTATGCACCAATTCCACACATGCTTTCTACAATTTTGTGAACAACAAACTAAAAGACTCAAGGTCCATCCCACCCCTGAAAGGACCTAATGGTAAAGACTGCAACGATGACACTGTTAGGGTTAACATTGTTTACGCTAACTGGTTTAGGTAAAATAATAAATATGTTATCATGGTTTGTTAGTTAAAGTGTCTGCAACTTTAACTGTAGGATTGTAATTAAGGGAGTGGTAGAAATAGCACATAAAAGAAGCAAGACAACGGCAGCTTGCTCTCTCTGGCTTTATGATCCCTAATTACTGGATGGATTCAAGACTGCGTTTTTCTCCTACTGGAAAAGGAGAGAGAAAGGACTGATTTATTTCTAAGTGAACTGACATTGGATATTCTACACAGACTTTGCTAATTGAATATCCTTGAATGGATTGACTAAAACGATACATGACTAATGGACTGTTATATTGACTATGCTATAAAAGTCTAAATGGAATAAACTATATTTTTGATAGCACAAGCGTATCTGTTATTTTTACTGTATGTTAATAAACATACAAACTTATCTCATTCATTTATCTGTATGCCTATCTGACTAATGCTGTACATTCTGTTTAGCTTGTCTCCTTAACCCTGGTTGGGGAACACAGGCTTAACACTGGTTATGGGCCCAGAGGCTGCAAAGTCAGTTTAACTAGGATAAAACAGATTTATGTAAAAAGTGAGAGTTTGTGTTGTTACACGTTACAATAAACAGCCAGCTGTGTTTTATTAATTATAGTTTTATATCCATATAAGAAAACATGGCACAAGTCAATCTACAAAGTTTGTCCCTTATATCCAAGTTGGATGGAACAAACTATGTATCATGGTCTATGAAATGTAGTCTACTTCTACGAAGAGAAGGTCTGTGGAACATAATTGAAAACCAACCAAACGTAGAAGAATGGGATCCAGAGATAGAGGAAGATAAACAAAAAATAAAAGAATTTAAACAGAAGAATGAACAAGCTATTTGCATAATAGGATTAACATTATCTGACCAGCAACTTGTTTATATCCATGGAGAGCAAACGGCTGTTGGGTGTTGGCAGAAGCTGAAGAGGATTTATGTCCGAGATAACATTGGTGCTCACATAAATCTAACACAGAAGCTTTTCAGAAAGCATCTCCAGACGAATGGTGATATGCTGAGTCATTTGAATTCTATAAAAAGCATTTTTCAAGAACTGCACGAGAAAGAGCTTATTTTCTCTGAACTACACCAAGTCTACATAATTCTATCATCACTAAACGAAAGTTATGATAACTATGTCACTTCACTTGAAAGTTTAACTTTAACTGATATAATTGGCAGATTGATTGAAGAGGCAAGAAGAAGACTTGAAAGAGATCAGTTAAGAAGGGAGCAGCCTCAAATGGAAGATAATGAAACTCCTACTGCATATGCAATTAAAAAGTGTTTTAATTGTGAAAGAAGAGGACATTTGGCAAGATTTTGTAAAAAAGCAAAGCGCCAGAATGCTGACCAGAATACTAAAAGTCATCAAAAGATAAATAAAAATTTAGAGTTAGCCATGTATATTAACGGAGCTGTAAAAAATAATTTATGGGTGGTTGACAGTGGAGCATTCCACTGTATATCAAATGATAACAACAATTTTATTAAAATGTCCAAGAGTACACAGCAGATATTAGCCAATGGCTGGAAACTGAAAGCTAAAGGTCAAGTATAGCATATTGTTCTTTCATAAAAGAGAATATAAAAATGTTATATGTACCACAACTTAAGTTTAATTTAATTTCAGTTAGAATTTTAGTTAAACTAGGATATGTAGTTACCTTTAAAGGAGATAACTGCATAATTGAAAAAGAAGATAAGAAAATTACTGCATCTTTAAGAGGTGAATTATATGTGTTAAATGATAATGGTTTAGAGGTGGCTAACATGGTTTATGATAAAAAGAAACCTCATGATGAATGTATTCACTTGTTACACCGACGGTTAGGGCATTTAAATTTTAAAATGCTTTAGAGAACTGTTCAATTATCTAAAGGTATAAGTTTGAAACCTTGTAATAAGTATTTGCAATGTTATGCTTGTAATCAAAGCAAAAGCAGGGTCATACCAGCAAATAGAGTTGATGGATTTAAAACCAAAGAGCCTTTAGAAGTAGTATTTGCTGATTTAACAGGTCTGAAAAAACCAAGTGTAGGAGGAGCTCGATACATATTAAGTATAATAGACCACTATTCTAGATATGGGTTTTGCTATTTGATGAAGAGCAAAACTGAAACGTATCCAAATCTCTTTAATTGGTTAAAATTTGTAGAAAGGAAAACTAAAAAGAAATTAGTAACTCTTATAACAGATAATGGTGCGGAATTTACAAATAATAAATTCCAGAATAGACTTAAGATGTTAGGTATTCAACATAAAAAGTCTGCACCATATAGGCCACAACATAATGCCTTTATAGAGAGACGAGGCCTAACACTACAGTCAATGGCACGTACTATGTTGTCTGATTCAGGATTACCTGACAATTTATGGAGAGAAGCAATAATGTGTGGTAATCATATATTAAATAATGTTGTTAATTCAACAACAGGTGAATTACCATTCACACTGTGGCATGGTACAAAACCTGATTTAAGTTACATGCACTCATTTGGAGCACCAGCATGGGTGCATATCCCTTCACAACTCAGACAAAAAGGACAGTATAGAGCTAAAAGATTATTTTTTGTAGGATATGAATCTAATCACAGATCTTATAGATTCTGGGAACCAGGTACATCTAGAGTTTACACCAGTGCTAGTGCAAAATTCCTAGAACATGTAGGATGGAATAGATTAGAGCAAGATTTAAATAATGAAGTAATTATTGAACTCTACAAAAGGCAGAAAGAACAGACTAGTTATAAGAAGAGTCCAATTAAAGAAGAAGTCCACGAAGAACAAATACGATCAGAACAAGAAGAAACAGTTGACCAGGAAGAGTTAGATAATCAAGAAAAGTTAGTTAATGAAAGTCCACCTGTAAGTCCTATAATACCTAGACATACTACACATATAACTAGACCACCTGATAGGTATCAAGCAAGTATAGTTTGCCAAGTAACTAAAGTTCCAACTAGTGTAGATGGACTTAGGATGTATCCTGCTAAGGATCAGGAGAATTGGCAAAAGGCAATGGAAAAAGAACTAAATTCATTAAAAGTAATGAAAGTATATGAAGATGCCAAATTACCTCCAGGAGTAAAATCCATTGGGTGCAAATGGATATTTAAAATAAAAACTGGCAATGATGGGACTGTTACCCTTAAGGCTAGATTGGTAGCTCAAGGATTTAATCAAACTGCATCTGATTACGATGAAGTTTTTGCACCAAGTCTTAAGGCAACATCTTTAAGAGCAGCATTAGTGTGGGCAGCTAAGAAAAACTATATCATTAACCATTTAGATGTAGAAACTGCTTATCTGCATGCACCATTGCAGCACACTATATATTTACAAAAGCCAATTATTATAAAAGACAATGAAGTAAATAGTAATGATTGTTGGAAACTAAAAATAAGTCTTTATGGATTGAAACAATCTGACTATGAGTGGAATCAATATATTGTGGAAGAATTAAACAATATAGGTTTTAAATCTGGTTTAGCAGATCCATGTGTATTTAAAAGAGAAAATAATGGAATGGTATCATTATTGTTATTATTTACAGATGATATTGCTTTGATAACTAAGACTAATAATGAAGCTAATGAGATTATATCATTATTAGCCAAAAAGATAAAATTAAAGCATTTAGGTGAAATTAAAAAGTATCTAGGATTGACAATTAACAAAACAAAAAATGGATTTAAGATATCTCAAGAAGATAAAATATGCCAATTAATTAAAACGTATAAAATGGAACTTTGTAAACCGGCAAAGATTCCAATGAGTCAGGAAGTTTGCCAAACTGATGATCAAAGTCCCAAATTTGATAAGTCTATATATCAATCTTTGATTGGCAGCTTATCATATATAAGCAATTGGTCTACACCAGATATAGTTTATAGTGTAAAGCAGCTGGCACGTTTTAATTCGGATCCACATCAATGTCATTGGCAATCATTAAAAAGAATTTTAAGATATCTTAAAGGAACAATGAACCATGCATTGTATATAGAACCAAAGGGTGATTTGAGTCTTAATGCCTATGCAGATGCAAGTTTTGCAACTGACATAAACACTAGAAAAATCAACATCTGGGATGGCTATATTATTTGGAAAGACACTAATAGGGTGGAGGTCAATCAGACAACAGCATATTAGCTTGTCCCCGATGGAAGCAGAATTTTCATGTCTGTCATTATTATGTACTGACTTAATTTTGTATAAACAGTTATTATTAGACGTGGGTGTAACTGTTAAAGATTCCATTATTGTGTACGAGGACAACCAAGCAGCCATAAAGTTAGCTACTAATATTGCTGTAAAAACTAGATCAAAGCATACTGATTTAAGATACTTAAATGTTAGAGAATCTGTAAAAAATGGGCTAATTAAATTGGAATACTGCATGACAGAAGAAAACATTGCAGACCAATTTACAAAAGCTCAAGGAGTAGTCAAGTTTAAAGAAAGTTGTAAATACTATAATTTAAAAGTGTAAATAGTTATATTATTATTATTAACCTAAAAGGGGAGAATGTTAGGGATAACATTGTTTACCCTAACTGGTTTAGGTAAAATAATAAATATGTTATCATGGTTTGTTAGTGAAAGTGTCTTCAACTTTAACTGTAGGATTGTAATTAAGGGAGTGGTCTCTGGCTTTATGATCCCTAATTACTGGATGGATTCAAGACTGCGTTTTTCTCCTGCTGGAAAAGGAGAGAGAAAGGACTGATTTATTTCTTAGTGAACTGACATTGGATATTCTACACGGACTTTCCTAATTGAATATCCTTGAATGGACTGACTAAAATGATACATGACTAATGGACTGTTATTTTGACTATGCTATAAACTCTAAATGGAATAAACTATATTTTGATAGCACAAGCGTATCTGTTATTTTTACTGTATGTTAACAAACATACAAACATATCTCACACATTTATCTGTATGCCTATCTGACTAACGCTGCACATTCTATTTAGCTTTTCTCCTTAACCCTGGTTGGGGAACACAGGCTTAACAGACACAATTAAAGCCAACATCTTTAACACATTCTTCGACTCAGTATTTGTAAACAGCAATGGATCATGCCCAGTATTTCCTAGTTGAACCACAGACAACTACGATGATCTAATAAAATTCAATTTTACAGAAGACAATGTTGAAAAAGCACTATGCAATCTAAAATCATCCCTATCTATTGGACCAGATGGAATATGTGCCTACTTCTTAAAAAAGCTACCCACTGCCATAGCCGAACCTCTAAGCATAATCTTTGAAAAATATTTCAGGACCAGCTCCTTGCCTAACCTATGGTCACAAGCCACAGTCATCCCCATCTTCAAAAAGGGAGACCCCAGCCTAGTTGAAAGTTACAGACCAATCTCTTTATGCTGTATCACTTGTAAAATCATGAAATAAATTATTAACTAATCTATTATCCTCCACTTAGAGACAAACAACCTAGTCTCTAATAAACAATTTGGTTTCAGAAAAAAACTATCTTCCAATCTGCAACTCTTACACTGCAAGAACATATGGACTACACAACTCAATCAGGGCAAAGCAATAGACGCAATCTACATAGACTTCTATAAAGCCTTTGATTCAGTGGTACACGACAAACTACTCCTAAAACTAAAATCTTATGGTATCTCTGGACAACTGCATAACTGGATAGAAGCATTCCTGTCAAACAGACAACAAATGATCAAAATTGGGAGTGTCCTACCAAATTCTGTACCTGTCAATAGTGGTGTCCCCCAAGGCAGTGTTCTAGGACCAACTCTCTTCATACATAAGAGCAACTGTGTTCTTTTCGCTGATGATGTAAAGCTGTTCAATACCACAGACTGCTACCCTTCAAATGATCTTTACTATGTATCAGAATGGTCAAACAAATGGCAACTTCAAATCTCAACAAATAAATGCTCTGTCTTACATATTGGCAAAAAAAAATCAGAAAATAAAATACAAGCTGAATAGTCAAGATCTTGTTGATGATCCAAGCTCTGTAAAGGACCTTGGAATACTCATCTCTAATGACCTAAGTGCTAGAGCCCACTGAACTACATAGCCAAAAAAGCATTAAGAGTTGTTAACCTCATCTTACATTGCTTTTTCTCTGGTAATATTACACTAATAACTAGAGCATACAAAACATTTGCTAGACCAATACTTGAATACAGCTCATCAGTCTGGAACCCATATTACGTATCTGATATTAACACAGTTGAGAAAGTCCAGAAATATTTCACAAGAAGAGTTCTCCACTCCTCTACTTGTTGTGGAATACCTTATGCCACCAGACTTGAAATTCTAGACCTAGAAAACCTTAAATTATGCTGTCTTTGATCTGATCTAAGTGTGGTATATAAAATCATACATTGCAATGAGTTACCTGTCAATGAATATTTCAGCTTCAACCATAACAACACAAGAGCACACAATAGATACAAACTCAAGGTTAATCCCACCAAACTTGATTGCAAGAAATAAGACTTCAGCAACAGAGTGGTCAATGTCTGGAATACTCTACCTGACTCTGTGGTTTCTTCCCCAAACTCCAAAAACTTTAACCTTAGACTGTCTACTATTGACCTCACCCCTTTCCTAAGAGTCTGTAGGGGGCGTGCATAAGCGCACCAACATGCCTACCATCCCTGTCTATTGTTTCTTTAATTTTTCTTATATGTACCCATTTCATGTATTCATAACTATGTATGTTATCTTGTAAGCGATTGACAAATCAAATAAATAAATAAATAAATAAATCTCTACAGACCTATTGCTATTTCAAGCATGCTATAAATCCATGTCCCATAATTAAATTCTTATTGTTAAGAACCCTGCTTTAGAAGGCGGAGCCTCCTCGCCGACGGACGGTAGATTGCAACTCTCTGCGACTATCGTTCGTGGTCTTTCGTCGGAGAGCCCCAATTATCCTGATTAGGGACTGAAACTGCCTTGGAGGGGCAGCGGAGTAAGAGGAAGCAGCAAGCCTGTCTGTGGGGAGCCGCATCTCCCCCCCCTGGACTTGGCTATTTTTCCTCCCGAAGACGACTGCAGCGATGGTCTAAAATGGCCATCCCAAAGAGGATGACTCAGCTTAACTAAGATTTGCGCAGGAGGGAAGAAAGAGGTGGATAACATCCGAACCGGGACAACTGGGCAGTATAACCAAATAAAAGTACCCCGGGATTAAGGTAATATGGAATTTTTAAGAAAAGGAAAGTGAGCTACGAAATTACAAAGGGACAGAGGGAAAAAAAAAGAAAATATTTTTGACAGCTAAATGGGGCTTCGAACCGGGAAAGGAAGAAGCTGGAATTAAAGATTTAATGAAATTGGACTAAAATAATTTGGGAATAATCAAGTATAAAATTAAAGCTGGACTTAATATTGCCAAAGAATAATAATGATAAAGTTTATAAATTGGAGACTGGATTGTCTTGGAATATTGAGGTTCGAAAAACTTTAAATAAAATAGGGGAAAAAAAGTGAAGACTTCGTATAATGGAGAGTGTCACCTTTTGATTAAAAATTAGTTCAAATAAAAAGGAAATTTTTTTGTTTTTGAATGATCTGGTATAAAATTACAGAAATATTGAAACAAAGTAAGAATTTTAGAAAGTGAAAGCAGAACCAGAATAAAGGAAAAAGCAAGGAAGGTAAGATTGTTTGTGGGACTGACTGATGTTTTTGGTATGAACCCTGAACTGGAATAGCTGAACTTTAAAAAATTGAAAGAAGAAAGAAGGAAAGTAAAAGTGGTTTGGGGTTTTTTTTTGTGGACTTTGAGGATTATAAAATATAAGAATGATGATATCTCTTTGGGTCTTAAAAATGGAACTTAAAAATATGAGAGAATTACTACAGGAAAGAGGCAAATCACTTTGCTCTGTGTAGAAAAAATGGAAAATGGCAATTGAAGAACAAGAAGAAAGATTCTCAGAAGAGCAGGAATTGACTCAAGGAGAAGACATTTTGAATGGACAATTAACACAAAGAACATTACAAAGAAGTGGGGAAAGAAGGAAGGTTAAAAAGTTGAATTTTAAGAAAGCAATTAAAAGAGGGAATAATTGTGAAGTTAGAAAAGGCAGGAAGATTCAGCAGAAAAGGGAAAGAGAAGATATTAAGAAGGAGAAAAATTGGAATGAGAAAAGTCATGGGGAAAAAAGAGGGAGGAGAAACAATAAGACTAGTAAAATGTTGAAAGGAAATTGTTTCTTTACAATTAAAAGAAGGAATACTTGTGAAGTCAGGAAATGTAGAAAAAATGAGAAAAGACATGGGGAAGAGAGCGGGAGGAGACTCGGGTTCGCTCCCTGGACAATGCACCGGAGAAGCAGTAAGAAACAGGCATGTGACAGAAAGAACCACAGCACTAGTAAAATGTTGAAAAGAAATTGCCTTTTCAGAGATAATGGTTGATGAATTAAAAGGGGGATTCTGCAGGGTGACAAGGGGTAATAAGAATATTTCTGCAATTAAAAATATTTAGAAAATAGGGTAATATAGATATTGATAACTCTTCTTAAAGGGGGGGAAATATGCTGTGGAACCCAATTGAGAAGATGTAATGACTAATGGTTTATTGGGAATTAAGATGAGGGCATAAAGGTATATTCTAATCATTAAGGTGTCACACTCAAAATAGTAAAAGAGGGGAAACTTATACTTGTTCTTTTTTCTTTTTGTGTGGGTATGTTAAGATCTGTATCAATTTAGAACTTATTAAATGTGTGTAATTGAAAGGGAATGTGACAGACTAAAGAACCAGCTAAATTAATAAGTTTAATATAGATTATTAAAAGCAAGGAGAGACATTGGTAACTTCATTATTACCACTATTAGGCAAATATACATTGTTTATTTGTATTTTTAAAATAAATATTAAGGATTATATTTGAAATAATTGAAATGAAATTAAATGTTTAGATTGGGATTAATGAAAGAATTTAGAATTAAACCTTATTAGTATTTATTAGGTAAATACATATTGTTTATGTTTAAAAACAAATACTAAAGGATTAATTTGAAATATTTGAAATGAAACAAAATTGATTGAAATTAAGGAAAGAGGCTAGAATTCATGTGCTTGTTTCTCTCCCTACTGAAAATTTGGAATGGAAAAGGTAATAATAGAATTAAGTATGCATATATCATTGTATAATTTCTGTCATATTTGTATGTAAAGATGATGACCCGGAAATATGTTGTCCACCAAAAAGAGATTTTTGTTTTTAATGTGAAAACTGAATAAAGTTTGTTAAAAAACAAACAAACAAACAAACCCTGCTTTATAATAGGAATTACAAAAGATCTTAAAACAATTGACCCAACTCATACCATCTAAGCACTTTCAGTACTTAGAATATGTATCCAGTAGGTTCTTTGGTCAGGCCAAGTGGGAATTTAGGGAGTTGACTACCAATATATTGAGATTGCTTTGCTTGTAGTATTTATAATTTTAAAATATGTGTTTTCTCTACAGGTGATATTACCTGGCTTGTACTTAGAAAGGAATGTCAGGAGAATCTGACTTAAACCAGATTGAGAAGTTGAGCATCACTCCAGAAGAAGTTATGCAAATCAATTGTGTACTTCCATACTTTTGCCAGAAAATATAATAAATTTGTCCATGGGAATCAGGTTTGGTTTGAAGAAGCCTTAACTTACTTTCTATACCAATACTGTGCTTTGTTTTGGTTTACAATTAAACTCAAAACATGAACATAAGATAGTGATTTGAAGTTGCACAGTTATTCAGGCTATTAAATAGATCTGAATCCAGCAAATGCCAGAGGCTAGCTAGCAGCAAAATGAAAAGTTCTTCATATACCTGCTGAATCCTTAGGAATTGCGGTAGACTTTTAGAATCAATTGAAATAGTGTAGCGGAATGCATATCACTATGTTTTGAGTGAAGCAGTGAGACCGAGCAGTCTGGAATAATGGAACATTATTCTAAAATAATTGTGCCCACTTATTTCAACAGAATTTGCACCAGCAGAATTGCTGGAAAATTAGGTACTTGGCATTCCATGCAATTAAATGGACCCAGGTCTCTCAAGACAGAAAAAAATATGGATAAATAAGACAATTACATTTTGACTTGTCATGAAATTAAGTGATTTTAGATAATAAAAGATAACAGTCAAAATATCAGTGAAAAATAAGTGGCTTTTCAAATAAAGCTGTCAAAACAGCAGTAAGTTTGCAAGAAAGCTGGCTTATATAGTCTAGGCAAAGTGTGGTTTAAAACCTTAAAGGAACATCAGTGAAATTGTTATTTATGACAACATACTGGGGAAGATATGCTGAATCCACAGGATGTCTTGAAAAGCAATTCTGACTCTGAATTTCTGTTAAATCAGATCATCAGGATTCAAGTGATTAAAATTTTTGCAATATGTTAGCCCCAGAGAATATAAAAATGTGGGTAATATTCATGCCAAAATTAAATGTCCTTTTGCTGCCGCACTCCATTCACAATCTGAAAGCCTCAGTTTTCCTCAAAAGCCCCAGGAAAGCTTTTAGAAAGATCTCTGCAATGCTCAAGAACTCAAGCTACACTCATATAGTATTGGAAGAACCATGTTACATCTGTTTAATGCATCACATTACACTCCTGATTTTCTCAGCAATGCAAAACATTTTTCAGATGGCTGCCAACCAGATCTACTTCAGCTCAATCAGATTAGAAACAGCAAGGACTTCATACTGAAGAGAGCTCATCAGTCTTCAACAAATACGTCCTGGAATCACAAAACATGTGAATTAGTAATGATCAGTCATCCAGCCCAATCCCTGTTCAGTGCAAAAACAAACCAAATAATGGAGTTCTTGGTATTGCCTGAATTTGGTTGTTTGTTTGCACATGTTTCATTAACCAAGTAAATAATATCATAATGAAAGTGATTGTGGGGTTTACTTCCTGTTTATATGCAGTAGCCATCAACATTTATTTATTTGTTTGTTTGTTTGTTTGTTTATTCTATTCTTTATTCACCCATCTTCCTCAGTAATATTTCATTACTGGTATTTGATAATAGTGTTCCAGTAAATCATTTTGGGGGCTGTGTTATGTCACTCCTTCTCTCCTTCCTTCCTTCCTTCCTTCCTTCCTTCCTTCCTTCCTTCCTTCCTTCCTTCCTTCCTTCCTTCCTTCCTTCTCCTTCTCCCCATCCATCCATCCATCCATCCATCCATCCATCCATCCATCTGAACTATTAAGAGAAAGGAACAGTGGCATGTTACAACAGAGTTCCCCAAACTGTGCAATGTACCTCCCTTGGGGAAGTACAGACAAAGTATAGGGCAGTGGTAGTCAACCTGGTCCCTACCACCCACTAGTGGGCGTTCCAGCTTTCATGGTGGGTGGTAGGGGTTTTGTCCCCTACTTTATAAATCACTATTACTGTGGATCTGGTGGGCGGTTGGAGAAAATTTTACAACTAACAGAGATACAAAAGTGGGCTGAAGGTATAAAAAGGTTGACTACCCCTGGTATAGGGTAAGTATGAAAAATGTTTTGGTTATATTGTTACAATAAAGCCTTCTTTTACAATGTTTCATTGTGTTGTTTTTCTTATTCCTTTGTGTTTGTTCTGATATTTGAATTTTTAAGGGAGGTGTATACATTAGGACTATAGGAAAGGGAGGTGTGAGGTCAAAAAGTTTAGATCTACAAGGATATTTATTTCAAATTTTATACCATTTTTCTGGTAGCCAATTGTAGCAGTGTATAACATACTAGCTCGATGCCCATGTTTCAGTACAAAACTATGCGGTCAGGCTTAGTTTTGAGTCGGAAAATAAGGGGAAAAAAATCTGTCTCTGCCTACCAGCATCCATTGGTATTCATCTGGCTAGCGTCCTGTCAATGTGTGAGAAAGTTGAGGGCTGTTTGGAAACTGAAACAATATTTGCTGTGTGAACAAGAAGGAGACAGCAAGGAGCCTGGGCGTGGCTTACCTCAAGTGTTCTGTACTAAAGCTGGTTGCTGCTGTGAAACTAAACCTAAAACGGAAACTCCTCTGCTTGTGTTTTGCATTTGGAACAGATTTCTTTTCAAGTGGGGAGGGGGAATAGAATTCCTTAGCATCAGAGTGTGTTAACAATAATAGATGAAATACGAATGCTCTGATGGTCATTTCAAAAAATCCTTTCTTAGTGAGCACCTAGAAGCCAAGAGGAACATATGTGCCAAATTTCAAATTTATAGGTTTTACGATTCTGGAAATTTTGTGATGATGCATGAATGGTATTTCAATTTTATATAGAGATTTTTTTTTTTTTAAAGAAAATGTAGGATTTAATCATGTAAGCAATTAGCATAATGAAAATGTATGAAAGTAAAATGTTAATTGGGAGGAAAAGGCACACTGTAATGGCCCTTCAGAAAGGAGGAGGAAACATTACTGGATGGGATTTTGTCCATTGTTTTGGAGAAACTTAAGAGAAAACCTTTTCCCATGTGCTTGAGAAATGAAAAATGCAAAGTGCCTTGAAAGGGACATTCTTAATCCTTCAGTGGCTTCAAAGCAATTGATGATCCTTGGACTAATTTGGAAACTATCAGTTTATTGAGCAGTCCCTCAAGGATTGTCTCATTCCAATTTAGTCATCCAAACCTCCATAATATTGAAATTTGATTGTATTTTACATGAGGTCCACACTGGAGAATTATTAAGAGGCAGATGCATAATGGAGAAGGCTGCCTCAGATGCCACAGAGGTAACAGAGTAACAAAATAAGAGAGTTGGAAGGGACCTTAGAGGTCTTCTAGCCCAACCCTCTGCTTAATCAGGAAACCCTATAGCATTTCAGACAAATGGTTGTCCAATCTTTCTTAAAAACCTGTAGCATAGCTTCCTATAATTCATGTAGTTCAAATCAATAAACTGGCATTTTTCCTTAAAGTCATAAATGACCCAGACTTGCAGTTAAAAAAAATAAAAAATCACCTTCCCTTACATGCACACATGTTACTACTACAAGCAGAGAATAATTCCTAGAAGCCATTAAGCCTTCATAGGAATGAATACAGAAGGTGGACATAAAAGCATTATTTATGGCTACAATATAAAGCTGAGTCAGTATTGATGATCCCATTATTCCATTATTCAAATTGTTTCATAAAAGGAAAGTACTGGACTATAAATAAAAGCCTGTTTTTGGGGGTTTGTTTTTACAACGATGGCATAAGGAGAGTGCTAAGAGGGGATTGGGAAGGAAAGATGCTATTTCAGTTTGAGCCTTTGCTCCTCTCACACATAACTGACCTTAGATGTGACAAGTCAGCCTTGTTGAATTATGGAGAGTGTCCTGATCATTTGGTTAAGTATAACTCTGATGTCTTCCAAAATCTTGCTCTTACAATATCACTATTTTTAAACATGTGGCTTTCTTTACATATTTGGACAGCTCATTTTAAACAAACAAACAAACGAATGAATAAAAAAGTACTAGTACTAAGTGTTGAAAGCTGTCATTAGTGGGCCATTTTCCATAAGTGAGTCAGGTTCTTAATAGCTCTGTCATTATTATTCCATATATTTGTTCTCTCTCTCTTCCCCTCCCCCTCTAGTTTGTGCCATTACACTGAAGGAGGGGGGGGGGGAATTCAAGGTAAATAATTATGTTGCTGCTGACCAATCTGAGGTAGATTATTGCATGAGTCTCTTAGAAATGCTATTTCCCAGATTACAATCTCTAACACTGTCTGTGCACTGAACTTTCCTGCTGAGAAAAGACAAGGCACTAGCAAACACATATTTGGGAAGGAAGGAAGGAAGAAAGGAAGGAAGGAAGGAGGGAGGGAAGGAAGGAAGGAAGGAAGGAAGGAAGGAAGGAAGGAAGGAAGGAAGGAAGGAAGGAAGGAAGGAAGGAAGGAAGGAAGGAAGGAAAAAAAGGAAAAAATGGTGGATGGTGGGTAGAAGGAAGTGTTAAATGATCAAGGCTGCTCATAGTGTCCTTGCTAGATGTGGATTTTTAGCAGTTAAATAGTCCTATTTCCTATAGCTTCTCTGCCTTACCCTCCTCTTCTAATTCCATTTTTCTTATTCTCCTTTTCTACATATAATTACAGAAAACCAAGGGTGGGTATTTTTTTTGTGATAATAAAGAATAGGCAACATAGCACCCTCCAGATGTTCTGGAATTCTATTTCCATCAGCTCTAGTCAACATTCCCAATAACAAGAAATGTGGGTGCTGCTCCAAACATCTGGGTAGCACTATGTTATCTATCCTCATGCAACACCATTAACACTACTGTAGAAAGTTAGCACCCACCCTTTCCTAGAAGAATGAAAATTCTAGGAAATATTAAAAAGGCAGAATATTATATTTCCCTGGATGAGAAAAGGAGAAACGTGTCTTTAAAACAACTCCCTGCAGCTCCCTGTCCCCCTTCAGCTCCAGGGTGATGGGATTAAGACATGGCCTTCAGGAAATGATAAGGTTACCCATCTCACCATATGGCACCTGGGAAGATTGCATCAGCCAGCACTCAGGTGAAGCCATGTGGTTCAGACAAAGTCTACAAGTTAGCTAAGACCCCTGCTCTTGGGAGTCTGACAGCCAATGGGAGACATTTCTTACACAGGAATAGGAAACACTAAGGTGGGACCCAAGGATATGAAATCAAGGGATTCTCAGCATCTCTTCCCTTTTTCGCCCAGGAACTCCAAGATATGTGGTCCTGTCCACCATTAAACCTTCTTTCCAAGCAACTTCCATGGATCCAGTGTCTTCTTCTCCACTTGGAATTGAACCCAGAAGGATATTTCTTCCAACACTACAAAATATTTATCTTTAGATATTTCCAGACACTATAAAAATGAGATTTCTCTCTGTCAGCATCAAGCCTTAAGGGTACTTTGATTGATACATTTATTTTACTTAAGTCTCTTAAAATAAAAGACTATTCCAAGTTGCCAAGAGGGAACAGTTAATACTTTCCCCCCAATAAATGCAGAGGGCTTCTAGCTACACTTACTGTTTCTGCGATCTTTAAAGTATACGTCGCTGAATTCTTTGTGTCTTTGCTGAAATAGAGTGCCCACACTTGAAGAACTGAAAATGTCAAAAAAAATAGGTCAGGGAGGTGGAGAGAAACCTCATACAAATGCTTTTTTCCTAACAGAGCATCCACACCATTATGTTCAGAAAAAGGAGAAGTGACTCATTTTTCAAAGTCACTCTGAAAGTTTGGGGCATGGAAGAAAATGAAAACTCTTTTCTTTTCTTTTTTTCTTCTTAAAAATGTTTTTAAGTGGCACAACTTCGATCCGCAAAAAACTGTGTTTGCTAGAGTTTTGTCTTTTCTCAGCAGGAAAGTTCCAGCATTTGGCTCGAGGCTGCCCTGGTAGAATTAAGAGGCTTTTATAACTAAATGCATAGATTCAGTCTCTTTTCAGCTGTCCCCCCCCCCCTTGCCTTGCCACTCTATTGCACATCTACATATCAGAAGCCACTTCCAATGCTTTTTTTTGTTTGTTTTTTGGCCTCACAACATGGTAAATGGTTGCAGTGTATCTTGCCATTAAAGGTAATTGGCTGCCTGTACATGTCTACTTTGCTGTCTGCTTCTATTTGTTCTAAGCGCTTCTCACCCCGGAAAGGCAGCCATAAAGAGTAAGGGGATTTTTTTTTAAAAGTATTCATTCTCAATCATTGTTTTCATATTTTAATCATCCGACATCTCCCTAAAATCCAGAATCTAAGCAGAAAATCATTTGGGTGAAAGTAATAATATCACAGCCATTCAGAAAGGAGCAAATATTTCAAGTTATCCAGGTCTCATTTTCGCTGATCTATCAGCAAAAGCTTGCTGAAGTTGATATTTCAGCTTGATATTTTGAAGCAAAAATTTTATAGTCTGCATTCAAAAAAGAAATAGGTCTATAGTTCTTAATTTGCAGTGGGTCAGCCTCTTCTTTTGGAATAAGTGTAATATAAGCCTCTGACCATGTTTTGGGTATCATCTTCTTTGACATAACTTCATTCATAACTTCTAACAGTGGGATACTCAGTGATTCTTGAAATGTTTTATAGAATTCCGCCGAAAACCCATCTGGACCTAGTGCTTTCCCATTATTTTGTTTCTTAAGTGCTTCATTTAATTCCATCATTGTTATATTGCTTTCCAGCATTTCTTCAGTCTCTTTAGGTATCTTCGGTAAGTTAGCACTCTGTAGATACTGTTTGACTTTTTCCTCATCAATATTCTCTTGTAGTGGTCCATAGAAATCTCGAATAATTTCCTTTTTCTCCTTATTGCCATAACAAACTTGGCCTTGATCATCTATTAGCTTCAATATTTTTCTTGATTCCTTCTCCTTTCTCAATTTATATGCTAGCCATCTACCTGGTTTATTTGCATCTTCAAAGTAATTCTGTTTAGAATTTCTAATTTTCTGTGCCAGTTCTTCTTTCTCTATTAATTCCATTTTATGTTTAATTACATCCAGCTTCAATTTAATATCTTTTTTCTGTGGCATTTTCTGAAATTCTCTTTCAAGTCTTTTATGTTCATCTTCCAAGGCCTTAGAAGCTTGCCTTTTCCAAATATTCTTTTTTCTTGTATAGTCTATTATCAAATCTCTAGCATATGCTTTCATTGTATCCCAAACATTCTGCGTTGAAGTATCTTCTTTTTTATTTTCTCTAAAGAAAAAAGCCGGTTCCTTCTCCATCCGTTGTATAAAATCTTTCTCCTTTAAGATAATATTATTTAATGTCCATCTCGATCTTTTTTTTTTTCCCCTTCCATTTAATTGTCATTGGGCTATGATCTGCCCAAGTACTTGTTTCGATATTTGTTTCTTGAATATTGGATATTAATTCTGTTGAAATCCAATCATATCTAATCTGGACCATGATAGATGTCTATTTGAATAAAAAGTATATTGTTAAGCTTTAACATTTCTTTCTCTCCAAATATCTTTTAAAGTTAATTCGTCTGTCATTTTAAAAAAAGATTTAGGGAGAGTCTTTCTATTTTGCTTTGTTGTTGTTGCTATATAGTCCAGTTTATTGTCCACAATTCCATTAAAGTCTCCCATCATAATTATATTAACATAGTCCAGTCCAATTATTTTCATGTGTAGTTTTTTTATAAAACTCTTCTTGTTTATCATTCAGAGCATAAATTGCAATCAAGAGTATTTTTATATTATTGTCCATTATTTCCACCATTAATACTCTTCCGTCTTCATCCGTGTAAATCAATTTTGCTGGGATAGCCTCTTTAATGTATAGAACCACTACTCTTTTCTTACATTGAGTCAAAGAAGTAAATATTTTCCCCAATTTTGGCTGTACTAACAATTGTTCATGTTGTTTTTTAATATGAACTTTTTGTAGACAAATTATATCGAATTTTAATTTCTCTAATTTATGAAAAGTTTTCCTTCTTTTAACAGCTGAATTGAGTCCATTTATATTCATTGTAATCAGTTTTTTTCTTCCATGATTATGCTTTATATTTAGGTCTAACAGGTCTCGTGGATCTCACTTCACGTCGTTCTTTACTATTCACCTGTCCACCTACTGCTCCTTTCTCTTTTTCAGTCTCCAGTTGTTCCTCTTGAAACTCAATTAATGAGACCTCTTTCTCTGCCTCCTCTTCTCTTCTTCCAAAAACTTCTGCATGGAAAAGTTCTGCTTTCTCAATTGAGTCAATTCTGTGTCTCTGCTCTTGCCACATAAAGTTTAATCCTTCTGGAATCAGCCATCTATAATTCGCTTCGTTTTCCAGTAGCATTTTGGTCAGAAATCGATATTCTCTTCTCATCTCTCTCACTTTTCTGGGTATTTGTTTTAAAACCACAATCTCTTTGCCTTTGTATTTCAATGTTTTCTCTCTTACCACTTGTAGTATTTGTGTTTTAATGGATTTTTTGGTAAATCTAATATGGACTTTCTTTGGTAATTTATTTCTCATCGCATATCTTGTATAAACTCGACATACCTCATCTACTCTGTTAAGCCTGGTTTCCCCAACCAGGGTTAGGGAGACAAGCTAAACAGAATGTGCAGCATTACTCAGATAGGCACACAGATAAATGAGTGAGCTAAGCTTGTATGTTTATTAACATACAGTAAAAATAACAGATACGCTTGTGCTATCAAAAATATAGTTTATTCCATTATGAGTTCATAGCATAGTCAAAATAACAGTCCAATAGTCATGTATCATTTAGTCAGTCCATTCAGGGATATTCAGTTAGCAAAGTCCGTGCAGAATATCCTATGTCAGTTCACTTACAAATCAGTCCTTTGTTTCTCTCCCGTTTGAGCAATGCAGTCTTGATTCCAAGCAGTAATCAGGGATCATCAAAGCCAGAGAGAGAGCAAGCTGTCGTCTTGCTTCTTTTAAAGTGCTTTCACAACCACTCCCTTAATTACTTTCCTATATTTAAAGCTGCAGACACTTTAACTAACAAACTATGATTACTTAGTTATTATTTTACCTAAACCAGTTAGGGTAAACAATGTTATCCCTAACATACTCCATCCATCATCTTTTCCTCTGTAGTTTTCAAAGCATCTGCCAAAATTTCTATCATTATCGCAGCCAAATTTTCTCCTTTTTCCTCTTCTATATTTTGAAATCTGAGATAAAATTCTGACCTTTCCATCTCCCACCTCAACATCCCACTTTTTTCTTGTTCAACCACTGTTAATCTACTGTCAATATTTCCAATCTTCTCCTCTCTTTGTTTACCTTCTTCCTCAATTTTTTGGAATCCCTCCTCATACTTCACCATCATTTGTTTAATATTTTCCACTTTTTCATCAGTCTTCTCCATTCTTTGTTCAATGTTCTCTATTCTTTGTTCAATGGTGTCTGATTTTATCTTGAGATCTTGAATTCCTTGCATAATTATCTGTAAAGTTACTCTTTCTTGTTCCTTATCTTGCTTCAACATTGTCTGAATTAAACGTTGTCCTCCAGCTGGTGGGGAGGCAGAGGTAGAAGTAGAAACGCCAGATGATATTGGTTTCCTGTTCATTTTAATGCTTCCAAATCTTCAAATTCTTTTTAACTTTTAATCCAACTGGTGAAACAGCCAATTATAATCCAAAATGGAAAAATCCAATAGTAAAAGGCCCAAAACCAAAGAAGAAAAAGAAAAAAGGGAAGAAAAAAGATCTTCAGGTTCTTCTAGACCCTAATCCAGTTACGAAGTAGTCCCCCATCAAAAATAAAAAATAAAGGGAAAAAAAAGAAAACCCCAAAATAATAATATTGATTAAGAGAAAAAAATAAAAATAAAAAAGGAAAGAAGAAATTCCTTCAGGTTCTTCACACCTTAATCCAATTGAGAAGTCTCAATAATCAAAAAAGAAAAACATAGTGGTCCAAAAACATAGATAGAAAAAACAAAAGGGTCCCAATAAAAGTAAGGAGAAAAAAAGAAAAATAAAGAAAAAGGTCTGAGGCTTTCCCTTTAAAAAAAAAAAGCAAAAATAAGAATATTACTAGAATTGAAATTTACAAAAAGGCTGGTGAGTAGGGGTATCCCAAATATATATATATATATATATATATATATATATATATATATATATATATATATATATATATATATATATATATATATATAAGTTTTCGTGGGTACTTACATGTCTGGCATTCAGCTTTGTTCAGGTATTTTCCCACGTGGTGCTTTTAAAGTTGTAGCAACGTTTCAGCAGAATCTCATCTGCCATCATCAGGCTTCTGTATGGTGTTCAGTCTTAATGTGTGTCTTATCTGCCAGGCGTTTGGTTCTAGTAATTAGTGTTTTAGCCACGGAATTTATCTGTGCTGGGTGGTGGTGGGATTGGGCGTTGAGGTAGCGGTTGGTGTGTGTTTTCTTCTGGTATATGGTGTGTCCTAGTGTGCCATCTGTTTTTTTGTAGATTAGTACATCTAGGAATGGTAGTTGTTTGTTTGTTTCTGTTTCCATGGTGAACTTGATTTTGGGGTGTGCGCTATTTAGGTGTGTTAGGAAATTGTTTAGGTTTTCTTGTCCATGGGGCCAAATCACAAATATGTCATCGATATATTTTAACCATAGTTTGGGTTTGAGGATGGCATTGGCCAGGGCTCCGGATTCGAATTCTTCCATGAACAGGTTTGCAATGACAGGTGACAGTGATGATCCCATGGGGGCTCCTTCAATTTCTTTGTATCTTTGTCCTTTGTATATGAAATATGTGTTGGTTAAGCAGTGTTCTGTTAGTTCCATGAGGTGTTTAGCTGGTTGGTATTTATTTTTGATGATTTCAAGGGTCTCTTTTATCGGGACTTGAGTGAACAGTGAAACCACGTCAAAACTTACAAGCAGATCTTCTTGCTCCACGTGTAGATCTTTGATCATTTCCAAGAAGTGGTATGAGTTTTGTACATGAGAAGCTGCTGTTTCAGTATGGGGCTGTAGCTCTTTTGCTAGGTGTTTAGCTAGGTTTTGTAGTGGTGCTCCACTGGAGCTGACTATGGGTCTGAGAGGTATGCCTTCTTTGTGTATTTTTGGGAGGCCGTATAGTTTGGGGCATCTGGAAGATTTCTCTCTGGGTATGATCGTGTGTTGGATCTATTTGCTTATGTGGCTGGTTATAATTTTCTTCTTGGTTAATTTTTCCAGATATGTGGTTGGGTCTGTGTTTATGGGTTTGTATGTGGAGTCTTGGAGTAGGTCTGTCAATTTAGTTTCATAGTCTTTTCTGTCCATTACTACAGTGGCTTTCCCTTTATCTGCTGGGAGGATGATTATGCTGCTGTCTCTTTTCAGGGTTTGTAGCGCTTTAATTTCATTTTGCTGCAAGTTGCTTTTGGGTGGTTAGCTTGTGCATAGGATGTTGGTAACTTGGTGTCTTATTTTATCAGCTTCATCTGTATTTAATTTAGTTAAGCTGGATTCTACTGCACATATGATGGATTCTGTGGGGACTTTTTGGGGTGCTATAGCATAATTGAATCCTTTGGTTAGGACTTCTGTTTCTGTTTTGGTGAGTTCTCTGTTGGAAACATTGTACACTAATTGTTTCAGGTGTTGTTGTGAGTTGTTGGGGGTTTTCTTGTCATGTTCTAATTTCTTGATTTTTTTTTCAGGAGCTTTTCCTGTTTGTAAATGTTTGTAGAATCAGCTCTTCAAGTTGTAAGTTGTTTTATCTTGTCCCAAAGTAGAGGGTGGATTTTGCTGCTCAATTCCAGGTGTAGTGCTAGCAAATCTTTATTTAATTGATCTAATTGGAATCTCTTACTGTTGAGCTCGTTGCTTAGTAGAGCCATTTCAGTTCTTTTCGGGATACGTTTAGTGGCTGCTGTACTTTGATGAAATGTTAATTTGAAGCAGGTTGGTGTAGTATTGTTGTCTCTGCAGCTGCGTAGGAATTGGAGGTCACATAGTATTCCTGCTCTTTTAATTTCCAGTTTCTCGTAGGTTCTGATCTGGCTGTTTATTCCCTCCCCGTAAAGGTTTGATATTTGTTTTCTTAAGTTTTCGCGGGTACTTACATGTCTGGCATTCAGCTTTGTTTGGGTATTTTCCCACGTCATAGTAGTGGTGCTTTTAAAGTTGTAGCAACGTTTCAGCAGAATCTCATCTGCCATCATCAGGCTTCTGTATAGTGTTGGTCTGTGAGTCAGACTTTTACAGTGGTTTCAGATTTAAATTTGGGGCAGCCTATTGCTGTGTCAGAATGGCTTTTTCTTCCTCCTGATTGGTTGAGAGTCTTGGTCTGTGTTTATTGGTCTTGGAGTTTGCTGTGTTCTGCTTCTAATATCTTCTGTCTGTTTTTTGGGGGGTGGGGCTCTTTTTGTATCTTGATTGGCTGGCAACATTGTGTTACTTTATTGGAGGCCTTTAGTGCAGCTTGGCTTCGGGTAAATGGACAGCTATCATAAGTTAGGAAGCTGGGTTTCATCTGAATGCCTAGTTGGGGTGTCTTTGAGCTGGTGGTATCGGGGGGATCTGTTTGTGCACAGGTGTTTGTCTGGCGTGTGGTGTGGAGATTTTTTTGTTTGTGAGTGCAGACTGAACTATGCACCCTGACTAAAATATTGACAGCCAATGGCTTCCACAAAAGCAAAATCACCAACTTGATCCACAAAAACACACTGAGATATAATAGAGACCCAGAAGATGAACAGACCTATGGAACAGCTGTCCTGCCCTACATAAGAGGCACTACAGACAAAATTAGTAAGATTCTATACAGACTCCACATCAAGACTGCCTTCAAAACAGACAGAAAAATAGCAGCCATCCTCAGGAACCTCAAAGACAAAATTGACCTGGAAAACCAAGGCATATATGAAGTCCCCTGTGCATCATGCCCGGCCACATATATTGGACAGACCAATAGAAGAATAAGCACCCGCCTGGATGAACACAAAAATGCAGTCAAAAAGCTGGAACACACTTCCTCACTCATCCAACACATGGAAGCCACAGGTCATAACATCAACTTCAATGGCACCAAAACCCTAGCCACCATAGAAAATCCCAGCCAAAGAATCATCAGAGAAGCCATAGAGATTGAAAAAAGACCAGAAAGCATGAACAGAAGAGATGATTCCACCAGGCTGTCAATCATTTGGAAGCCTGCACTCACAAACAAACAAAAATCTCCACACCACAAGCCAGGCAAACACCTGGGCACAAACAGATCCCCCCTGATACCTCCAGCTCAAACACACCCCAACCAGGCACCCAAATGAAACCCAGCTTCCTAACTAATGATAGCCGTCCATTTACCCGAAGCCAAGCTGCACTAAAGGCCTCCAATAAAGTAACACAATGTTGCCAGCCAATCAAGATACAAAAAGAGCCCCCCCACAAAAAAAAAATACAGACAGAAGATATTAGTAGCAGAACACAGCAAACTCCAAGACCAATAAACACAGACCAAGACTCTCAACCAATCAGGAGGAAGAAAAAACCATTCTGACACAGCAATAGGCTGCCCCAAATTTAAATCTGAAACCACTGTAAAAGTCTGACTCACAGACAAACACTATACAGAAGCCTGATGATGGCAGATGAGATTCTGCTGAAACGTTGCTTCAACTTTAAAAGCACCACTACTATGACGTGGGAAAATACCCGAACAAAGCTGAATGCCAGACATGTAAGTACCCGCGAAAACTTAAGAAAACAGATATCAAACGTCTACGGGGAGGGAATAAACAACCAGATCAAAACCTTCGAGAAACTGGAAATTAAAAGAGCAGTAATACTATGTGACCTCCAATTCCTACGCAGCTGCAGATACAATAATACTACACCAACCTGCTTCAAATTAACATTTCATCAAAGCACAGCAGCCACTAAACGTATCCCGAAAAGAACTGAAATGTCTCTACTAAGGAACGAGCTCCACAGTAAGAGATTCCAATTAGATCAGTTAAACAAAGATTTGTTAGCACTACACCTGGAATTGAGCAGCAAAATCCACCCTCTACTTTGGGACAAGATAAAACAACTTACAACTTGGAGAGCTGAATCTGCAAACATTTACAAACAGGAAAAGCTCTTGAAAAAATTAAAGAAATTAGAACATAACAAGAAAACCCCCAACAACTCACACAACACCTGAAACAATTAGTGTACAATGTTTCCAACAGAGAACTCACCAAAACAGAAACAGAAGTCCTAACCAAAGGATTCAATTATGCTATAGCACCCCAAAAAATCCCCACAGAATCCATCATATGTGCAGTAGAATCCAGCCTAACTATATTAAATACAGATGAAGCTGATAAAATAAGACACCAGGTTACCAACATCCTATGCACAAGCTAACCACCCAAAAGCAACTTGCAGCAAAATGAAATTAAAGCGCTACAAACCCTGAAAAGAGACAGCAGCATAATCATCCTCCCAGCAGATAAAGGGAATGCCACTGTAGTAATGGACAGAAAAGACTATGAAACTAAATTGACAGACCTACTCCAAGACTCCACGTACAAACCCATAAACACAGACCCAACCATATATCTGGAAAAAATAACCAAGAAGAAAATTATAACCAGCCACATAAGCAAAGAGATCCAACACACGATCATACCCAGAGAGAAATCTTCCAGATGCCTCAAACTATACGGCCTCCCAAAAATACACAAAGAAGGCATACCTCTCAGACCCATAGTCAGCTCCAGTGGAGCACCACTACAAAACCTAGCTAAACACCTAGCAAAAGAGCTACAGCCCCATGCTGAAACAGCAGCTTCTCATGTACAAAACTCATACCACTTCTGGAAATGATCAAAGATCTACACGTGGAGCAAGAAGATCTGCTTGTAAGTTTTGACGTGGTTTCACTATTCACTCAAGTCCCGATAAAAGAGACCCTCAAAATCATCAAAAATAAATACCAACCAGCTGAACACCTCATAGAACTAACAGAACACTGCTTAACCAACACATATTTCATATACAAAGGACAAAGATACAGACAAATTGAAGGAGCCCCCATGGGATCACCACTGTCACCTGTCATTGCAAACCTGTTCATGGAAGAATTCGAATCCGGAGCCCTGGCTAATGCCATACTCAAACCCAAACTATGGTTAAGATATATCGATGACACATTTGTGATTTGGCCCCATGGACAAGAAAACCTAAACAATTTCCTAACACACCTAAACAGCGCACACCCCAAAATCAAGTTCACCATGGAAACAGAAACAAACAAACAACTACCATTCCTAGATGTACTAATCTACAAAAAAACAGATGGCACACTAGGACACACCATATACCAGAAGAAAACACACACCAACCGCTACCTCAACGCCCAATCCCACCACCACCCAGCACAGATAAACTCCATGGCTAAAACACTAATTACTAGAACCAAACGCCTGGCAGACAAGACACACATTAAGACTGAACAATGCACCCTGACTGAAATATTGACAGCCAATGGTTTCCACAAAAGCAAAATCACCAACTTGATCCACAAAAACACACTGAGACATAATAGAGACCCAGAAGATGAACAGACCTATGGAATAGCTGTCCTGCCCTACATAAGAGGCACTACAGACAAAATTAGTAAGATTCTTCCCAGACACCACATCAAGACTGTCTTCAAAACAGACAGAAAAATAGCAGCCATCCTCAGGAACCTCAAAGACAAAATTGACCTGGAAAACCAAGGCATATAGGAAGTCCCCTGTGCATCATGCCCGCCACATATATTGGACAGACCAATAGAAGAATAAGCACCCGCCTGGATGAACACAAAAATGCAGTCAAAAACCTGGAACATACTTCCTCACTCGTCCAACACATGGAAGCCACAGGTCATAACATCAACTTCAATGGCACCAAAACCCTAGCCACCATAGAAAATCCCAGCCAAAGAATCATCAGAGAAACCATAGAGATTGAAAAAAGACCAGAAAGCATGAACAGAAGAGATGATTCCACCAGGCTGTCAATCATTGGGAAGCCTGCACTCACAAACAAAAAAAAATCTCCACACCACAAGCCAGGCAAACACCTGGGCACAAACAGATCCCCCCTGATACCTCCAGCTCAAACACACCCCAACCAGGCACCCAGATGAAACCCAGCTTCCTAACTAATGATAGCCGTCCATTTACCCGAAGCCAAGCTGCACTAAAGGCCTCCAATAAAGTAACACAATGTTGCCAGCCAATCAAGATACAAAAATACCCCCCCCCCAAAAAAAAAAAAACAGACAGAAGATATTAGTAGCAGAATACAGCAAACTCCAAGACCAATAAACACAGACCAAGACTCTCAACCAATCAGGAGGAAGAAAAAACCATTCTGACACAGCAACAGGCTGCCCCAAATTTAAATCTGAAATCACTGTAAAAGTCTGACTCACAGACAAACACCATACAGAAGTCTGATGATGGCAGATGAGATTCTGCTGAAACATTGCTACAACTTTAAAAGCACCACTACTATGATGTGGGAAAATACCCGAACAAAGCTGAATGCCACGTCATAATAGTTGTGCTTTGAAAGTTGTAGCAACGTTTCAGCAGAATCTCATCTGCCATCATCAGGCTTCTGTATTGTGTTCATCAAGCTGAATGCCATATATATATTAAAATTTAAACAACAATCCTTCACTTTTACCAATACATTTTGTGCACTATCCAATGAAAAATATCAAATACCAAGTTGATTTGCAGATTAATTCAATTAATAAATATTACAAGAATGCAACTGGTTATTTTTATTTTATTGTAATCCTCCATCTTGTAATTTCATACAACTATTTGATTTCTCCCATATGATGCCAATCTTATCAAATACTACCAATAGCAATCAGAATAGAGCTGAAAGATAAAATAGAGCTTGGAAGTCTTCTAGTCCAATCCCTATTCAAGCAGGAGACCTATGTATCATTCCAGTCTTTTCTTTAAAACTTCCAGTGATGAAGTACCTACAACTTCTGAAGGTAAGCTGTTCCACTTGTTAATTATCTTAACTATTACAAGGGTTTCTTCTCAATTCTAGGTTGCTTCTCTCCTTGATTAGTTTCCATCCATTGTTTCTTGTCTTGCCTTCTCGTGCTTTAGAAAACAAATTGACTCCCTTTTCTTTGTGGCAGCCCTTCAAATACTGCTTTCATGTCACCCCACTCCTTCTTTTTTCTAGATTAGCCAAACCCTCAACTATTCTTCATATGTTTTAGTCTCCAAGTAAGAGATGGCATTCATCCGGTTCTGACCAGTTTTGGAGAACCAGTAGAGGTAATTTTAAGTAGTTCAGAGAACCAGCAAATATCACCTCTGACTGGCTCCACCCCCATCTTTTCTCTGCCTCCTGAGTCCCAGCTGGTTGGCTGGGTCTTCTGTGGTTGCTCTGCACAGGAGAACGGAGCTGGAAAGCAGGTTAGTGGGGTGGGGAGGGAATGGGGATTTTGCAGTAACCTTCCCCCAGGAGTAGGGAGAGAATGAAGATTTTATAGTTTCCTTCCCCTTCAAGCCATGCCCATCAAGCCAAGCCATACCCACCAAGCCAAGTTATGCCCACAGAACCGGTAATAAATTTTTTTGAATCCCACCACTGCTCCAGGTCTTTAATCATCTTCGTTGACCTTTTTTGCACTTTTTCCAAAGTCTCAGAGTCTATTATGTTTTTTGTAATGTGATGACCGAAACTATTAAATTCTCTATCTAGAATTTTATAGATACATCATTGAAAAGAAAATGTTAATTCCTTTGGATGAAGTGTAATGGTTATGAAATTTAGTGACAGCTTTAAATTTGGAATTGAACCATAAATCATTGACAATGTTTTGAAGATCATGGCGTAAAAAACATTTTAAAGTTCGCAGCAATACTTGATATTTTTTTCACAATAAAATAATCAGACATCCCATATTGTTTCTAGGTTTAATAATAATATATAACATATATTTTATTTAATAATGTTTATATAATATATGATGAAAGAAATAAAAGTGTCCCAAATGCCTATTGATGTTGTACAGTTTGAAATTATCTGGACATGTATACAAACAAATCCTATCTCACAGGCAGATTTTTTTTAAGACCGTCTATGCCACCTACAGACCATTGATAGAATTGAGCAAATTTTGGACATATAAATTTAACCAAGCTGACAACTGCCAGTATTTGAAGTATTCTGCCATCATCTGCACATTATTTATATTGATGCTTCTATCTGTAAATGTTTAAAGCTGTTTATTAAAAAAAAATGCAGCAGAATTGTCTATAAACAAATCTGGACATGAACATTGCACACTGTCCTTTCCAATCCTATTCATGATTAGCATTTAAGAAAATGTTTGTTTGAAGTCTTTGATGAAAGCAAAAGAAGAATTAGGACTGAATGTGTGATTCCTGCAATTTTAAGGCAAGCACTATTTCTCCACTGGCTTCACATAATGCTATGGTAGATTTTCTATTAAGATTGCAGTTTATTTGGTCAGTGTGATAACTGTTTCTTTCTTTTAGCTTAGGTCTATTAGTGAATTATATACATGCATATAGTCCTTTGTGGGAGAAAGGGAATAAAAGTCCATCATTTGATGTTTAGTATGGAATATAAAATGAGTGACTATGAACTAAGTTTGCTTCCTAAACCATCTGTTGGGATATCAGTGATATAGAAGAACTATAATACATTGTTTATATCATTTCACATAGATTCCTTTCTTCTCTTGTCCAATCAGCCCTTTTAATATGCTTTAAGTAATATTTAGCACCATCCCCACAAAAGCAAATTTGGTGCAACAGTAGAAAGAATTCTATTGATGGAAAGATATTAAATATTCATTCATTAATTCATTCATTAATTAATTCATTCATTCATTCATCTTGTATACCACCAAATTAATAAAGACTTATGGATGTTTATGGTAATGCAGTTTAACTATGCATCCAGATAAACAACCATAAACCATTATCATCATCCTCACTATGATTTGCCACTTAGTTGTGGTGGCAAGGATTAAGATACTCAGTGAAATATCATAGATTCTTCCAGGGTCTCCCAAGCAGGACAGGCATTAGCAGAATTAAAAGTAGTTCAAATGCCCTTTCAAATAGTGAAAACAAGAAAACAAATTTCCATACCTCCCTCTCATCAACAAAGGCTATATCTAATGCTATGGCTTCTAGACTACCACTACAGTTGCGTCATGAGTGCAAAGCATTTCTGAGTTCAAAGAATTAAATGGTGACATCACCATTGCCCGTGGGATGTCCAGTTGAGGGCTCTTTTATGTCACCATTAAGTTTGTGATAGGCTACAGTGTTTAACTCTGTCTTCTAAGCAACCAGAACAAGAAATCACAAGATTACTAGAAAGAAATTGCCAAAATTTAAACAAGATTAGAGGAGGTGAAGAATGACTTCAATAGTATAAGCTCACCCCATGATAAATTGCTGTAAGAATTTCAGAAGCTCTGGATATAATTGGATTGCAAAACTTCATTGATCATAAGGAGTCTTAAGATGTAAACACATGCATAGATGAAAGTCTGCGCCTGCAAACTTTTGACTTAGTGAAAATGATTTAATTGATTTTATATAAGCAAGATTTATTTATTTTAGTTTTTGAAAGGCTACTAATTAGTGTTCCTGATCTTGTACATTAACATGTGATTGGTTTAAGGGGAGAGTCTTACTACAAACACTGTAATGCCTCATTAATATAGTTACATTTATTATATTTTTAAAAAATCCTTTTTGCAAGCATTGATGTGTTCAGATTCTCCACTTAAAGTACTTTAACAGAGTTTGAAAACTAAGTAAACAGTACAAAGGGGGAAAAATAACAAGACAAAATGTTTGGGTTTTAATAAATAGAATCTGGTTTTACAACATAGCTTAATATATTCATATTGTTTTGAATACACTTTATTCATTAATGAAGATTGATTATGTGCCATCAAATCAGTGCCATCTATTGGAGACCAGACCACATAGATAGATCTTCTGTAGGATCCCAAACCCCTCACTTCATGTTTTCCAATGAGTGCACTCATCTCTGCTGTACTTGAGTCCATCCTCCTTGTTGAAATTCATCCTCTTCTTCTCTTTCCCTCAATCTTTCCATACATAATAAAATTCTCAGGAAAGGTATAATGTGCCCAAAATATGGTAATTTGAGCCTGGTAGTTTGTGCCTCAAGTGAGAAATTTGAATTTATTTGTTCTATGATTCATATGTCTGCTTGCTTCATTATCCATCATATTTTCAGAAGTTTTCTCCAACACAAAATTCAAAAATGTCAATATTCTTGAATATGCATCTTCTTCAAAGTTCAACTTTCATTTTTATATAGCCTTATATGGAAAAAAACATTGTCTGCATGATGCCAATCTAATAAAGAATTTCTCCCCGAATTTCTCATATTACAGCCCCATTTGTCATTTTGTCCATCTTTTTCCTGGAACCAAAATATTGTAGCCATTTTTGAGCTCTGTCATAATTTGTTGCATTAGAAATATTCTCTGTGACAAAAATGAAGATTGAAAGAAAAGAAATCTATATTTGCAGCCTTGTGTCACTCTTGAAAATAATGAAGATGGGATACAAACAACAGCAACAACAACAACAACAACAATAATAAATACCTATTGTCTGCTCCAAGCTAGCTCAGTCCCAGATAGCCTTCTGTAGCTTCTTGCTATTTCTGAACTCAAATTCAGAATTCCATTTCTATTAAAATTGCTCTCTGTATTAATAGCTTCTTTCCTCGGGTGTTTGTATGTTTATTTGCTTATATTTTGCTTTCAACTAGTGCAAATTTCTCTAGAGCATATCTGTACAAGCAAAATGAGGCCTGAAACTCTAAAATCAATCTTGACTTCATCATCATTCAGGAACTGCCTTAAAAAGGGAGGGAAATATGTCCTGAGGGTTTTTTTTTTTTTTTTGTGGCCATGCTTCAGGAAACATTCAAGATTGGTATTTCCCACAATAAATCCCAACCTGTACTCTTAATCTAGTGTGATCTGACACATAAATCTTACACAGGTCGTTCTCAATTTATGGTTAGTTATTTTACAGCTGTTAGGAGCTACAGTGGCCTTGGAATGGGTGCTTTACAGACTTCCAGTCGTTTAAAATGTGTGCCCCCAATCATTTTAGCATTGGGCAGCTGGCTCTCATTGATGATCATGTGATTGTAATTTCAGACTATTTTTGCCATGCAATGGTCATTCAGAAGAATGGGTTTGCTTAATGACTGGACTATTCACTTAATGATCACATTTGCTTAGCACTTGCACTGATACACTTAATGACTTTTATATAAAATGTTAGAAAAAAAAACAGGACTGATCACGTGTGGGCCTGTACTTATGCAACAATTTAAGACTGGTTTTCTGGTCCCAATTGTGCTCATAAGTTGAGGACTACCTGTTTTTATTTTGACTTTTGACTGTAATAACCAGAATCCATCCACAGAATTGCTGAAACATCTACTAATCCTTTGCACGAGGATGTTCTGAGATCTTTCCTATCCTTTCTGTCATCAGCCTCTCCTAATCAGCAGCCAGAAGGCCTTGTTCTATGATCAAGCTACATGTTGAAAAGATTGAGATTGGCATGTTTGATGATGGACTGATCTTAGGAGTCCTGTCTGCTTTGATAAATCTATACTTTCCTTTTGATTGCTCCCTTCCAAAATACGTTATGCAAGCAAGAATAAAAAGGGGTTTAAATTCCCTTATTCACACATCCCAATTTTGTTTGCAATAATTATTGGATCAACGTTTGGAGATCCTCAGAGCTCCAGGTTGACAGGATTGGAACTTCATAGAGATCCTATATTGTTCCCATTTGCACTAGATTCAGGATTTGTCAAATGTGAAAGTCAACTCAATTATATTTATGCCTTTCTGAAACCAAACTGTTGCTCAAATTAACACTTTAAATAATAAAAGAGTCTTTTGATTTGATATAAAATAATAAGAGGAGGAGATGTTCATTATATCAAAATGTATATTAATGTCTATTATTACTCATGTGTACAATGTTGGCAATCATGTATAAATGACTAATGAGATTTTTTAAATACATGAAATAGCATAAAATGGCACATGGGTTTTTGTCTAAATTCAAAGTCTACTAAAGTGAGGTCCAGGCAATGAAAACTATCTGATTAGAATGTTGCATGCACCTCATTATGTCTATGTTTGTCTTTCAAAGCGGAACAAGGTCAATTCAATGCCCAAAATATAAACTGTGCACCTAATGCTCTGTTCAGTGTTTAAAAGGAAGCAGATTGAATTTGGAGAGACAAGTTATGCTCATTTCTTTAATCCTCCCCTGATTCCATCTTTACTCTGTCCTGTCCTATTCTATTTGCTTTGTCAGATATATCTTCAAAAACCTGACTCTCCAGCAAGCATCTAGTTTGAATATTTAAAGATGCCTCTGTCTTTCAGAGTTCAAAGTTGCCTCCATCTAAATATCTGGACAATTTGAACTGGGCATTCATTTATTTATTTAAATTTCATCCCTTCTTTTCTGTCACAATTTGACTGTGACAAAGACCAGAAAGCACAATGCAAAAATTAGCAGTTATTTGTAAGATGAAACCATTTAAAACCAGATTGAAATGAAAGATATTTTAGTAATTCAATTAATAGCCTGCTTAAAAAGAACTGTCTTTTATAAGTAGAGAGAGTAATAGCCAAATGGAATTTCCTTAACAATGTCCCAGCTGAGAAGAAGACTGCTGTTATCATCATTAAAAAGAAAATTTTTAAGTATTTTAAAATCTAGACAAGATTTCATAGTCAAGCTCCAAGTACTTTAAGACTTTAAGCATGAGCAGCAATACCTTAAACTGTCCCTGCAAAGCAATGGCAAAGGCTTTCCAAAATTGGCATTAGTTCCATGCACCACTTAGCAGCTTAGTTGTCACATTTTCCACCACTGGGAATATTCAAGCCAACCCACACACTGAGTTCATTGTAGTAGTCAAGCCAAGAAGCATATTGGTAGCAAAGCCAACCCATTCAGGAATGTTGATAATTGCCACAAACAAACATGTAATCTCATTGTACACATGCCGTACTCTGACAATAAAGGTAATAATTCATATTATCATATAGCAATCTAATGAAAGTTGAGGATCAAGGAGTATAGGCCTATTTCTAAGGTCCTGCAAAGTGACCCAGAAGAGATACCCCCCCCCTCCAGTTTTGGGTTGTTGGGTTTTTTTTACTTGGTTTTGTCAAATTTTCATTTTAAGTTATTAGAATTAGTTTGGTGATAGTATGCATGTGAGTTGACTTGTTTCTTCATGCACTAATCACATATCAGAAATATATAACATGAAATATTTTTTTCTCTTTCCAGATATTCCACATATTGAATATTTTCATCAGAATTACTCCTATAAATGTTATTTGTAGTTGTTAAGTTATTATTCACTTATTCACCTCATTTATTGATTACAGTCTTATGAGAAAAAGGAAAACTGAATTATCTGAAGTTGGAAAATGACTTCTGAGACAGGAAATTTGCTGGATTTGCATTGATATTGAGAACATTCAGTACCATACTTGAATAGAACAGTCTTCCTCTCATAGATTTTCACCCACGTGAATGAATAGTGGAAAAGAATAATAACAATAAAAAAAACCTGTGAAGAATTGTAACATTGCTTTCTCTCTCATAGAATGGGGAAAATGAGGGTAGAGATTGTCCATTCCCACTTCACATACTAAATAAACTCATAGATTTTAAGTTGAAAAGAGATCCTTAGAGTGAGTACATCAGGTATCTGTTCTGCTTCCCTATTAATACCAACATTTGTTGTGATGCAAAGGCTGATGTCAAGTACAACATTGAGTATATTAAATGCCCACAACACTGTGGGTAGAATATTGACTTCCTCTTTGGTCCCTATTCCCATTATTTCTTCTGTAAAAATCAATCCAAAACTGAAATGTTCATTTGTAGATAACCTTTTCTACTCTCTGTGATGTTATCACTTTAACTCTTGAATGTTTACTCATTTAATGAATAGTATGTTTTCACAGTAACTTTCACAATTTTAAATTCAAAGGCTCCTTCTGGGGCTTTTTACTGTTCCCCCTCCTTCTAAGTAAACTAATATATTGTGCAGGCTTAGATTTGACTTTGAAGTTAATCTACACTTAGTATTCTCGTTAAGATTGAAATAAAATGGTGTAGTGCTTACCAGTTGTTTGTATGCATTCTTGAATACCTAAAGCCTAATACTAAAATTCTTAACTGCTAATCACTTTTCTCAAAATAATCTCATTAAAGTTAAAACATGTTGCTCCAGGAATTCTAGATTCCAGCTTTCAGTGTCTTGAATAAAGTGAGCATTTATAAACAGTAGATAGGAAGAAAATGTTTATTCCCAAAACAAATTTATTTCTACTCTTGGAGGCAAACAGCATGCTACTTTTAATTTATACAGCCAGCTATGTCTATTTGTTTTCCTTTTATGCAAAATAAATTTGGAGTATCTGATTCCAATTTGAAGCTTAGTTCATAGGGGACCATTGAACTTTGTTCCAGGTGGTGGTTTTGATGTAGATGTTCTCCACAAATAACCAAGAGACAAAAAAAATCCTCATATTTAAATTACTCAGAAGCTTTTATTCACATGAAAATTTCAATCTACATTGGAAGTGTAGCAAGGGCTAAAGTTTCTGTTGGAAAAAATTTGCAACTATAATAGAGACTGATATATGATCAGGTTTCCTGTATTACCACATTAACAGAAAAGACAGTACATAATTATGGGCTATGTAATAAGGGAATGTGCAGTTTGATTCTTGTAATTGTCCAGGAAAAAAAAGACTATGTTTTGGGGGAAAAGGTAAAAAGGGTGTGCTGATTTCACATGTAAATATACACATATGGCTTTAGAAATACATAAAGGGAAGGTGTAAGCCTGCTCTCAGTCATAAAAAACACTTTCTCAATAAAAAGTTTGACTTCAGAAAGGACTCTGACATACTTTTGTAAGATTATCACTGGATTTGTTCTCACTTCTCACTCAGTGTTTGACTGAGGGAGATATTTGTGTCAATAATGCTGATAAAAGTCATGCTCTCCTTCTATTTGATCAATGATGGTTCATTCAACCATGCTAATCTCCACTCAAAGCATCAGTTACCTTGCATTGAACAGGCATGTATAATCCATTAATTCTGCATCAGTGAATCGAAACTTGCTGCCATAAAGATAGCCCATCTATCATTTTTCCTGCACCAAAAATCATCATCTGTTTTATCAGGGTTATGAGACACCCTGGCATGTGCAAAGTGTTATGAACTAATAAACGCTTAAATAAAGTTTTATCAAACCTTTAGAAATAGCAGGGTTCTAATCCTGCACTTCTGATTGGCCGATAACAGTGATATCGGATTGGTCTGTTCAGGAGAATCTGATTGGCTGTTAACGAGCCACTCTCATTGGTTAAAAGGGTGAACACTCCACGTTTCTCATTGGTTACTAGATCAGCAGCTTGCCTATAAAAAGGCTGCTACTGCCCGAGGATTTTGCTCTGTTCAGAATGATTAATAAAGAGTTGAAGTTCACTGTTCACCATCTCATCTCCGTTCCTTGCGCCCATGCGCAGAACTTAACACTGATGACGAGGATGGGATGCGGAGACGTCAGAGCTGACTGAACACTACAGAGCACCAAACAGAGCACGTGGCTGAAGACACATCAATGGCGGAAACCATGTCCGGTGGCACCATACCACCCGCTCCATTTGACCCGGCACAAGAAGACTGGGACTCATACATGGACCAGTTCCAGATGTTTCTGGAGACCAACAACTTGAAGAATGCCACTACTGGAAAAAAGCGAGCGGTATTCCTGACCACTGCGGACCTGCCGTTTTTAAGATGGCTAAGGCACTGGCGAAACCGGCTGAGGTGAAATCCATGGACTGGGACATCCTTGAGCCCCTCCTACGGGCCCACTATGCACCTACCGTACCAACGCTTGTCCGAAGACATGAATTTTACCAGAGAGACCAGCGGAAAGGAGAAAGCATTGCAGATTTCATCGTGGATCTCCGGAACCTGGGAAGCCTCTGCGGGTTCGCTGACCTCGAAGAAGCTCTAAGAGACCAAATAGTTCTGGGACTAGATGCATCGCACGTGCAAAGTAAGCTGATGGCGAAAGACGACATCAGCCTTGCAGATACCTTCGCTACTGCAGCAGAAGCAACCAGGAAGTCGGCTGCCCGAATGCACCGCACCAACACCCCGCTCCACCAACTCGCCGGCAAAACCTCACCTCGCCTAAAGGGACATACAATGGCAACCCACCATGAGGACTTCGAATCGTCATCAGAAAGTGATGAGGAAGAGGTCAACCAGCTCTGGTCTGAACAAGACCAACACCACCAGCGTAATCAGAGACTGCAGCATCAATGCGCAGGTTGTGGGGCAAACCACCCACGATCAGACTGCAAATTCCTCGACGCGCTCTGCCATGTTTGTGGGAAGAGAGGCCACATCGGAAAGGCAAGCAAGCAAGGATCCAGCCCATTTCAGAGGGGGATCAACTACCGCCAAACCACAGAAAATCGTCCTGTGAGTCGGGAACATTTGAACCACCAATGGAACAACCACTCCTACAGAAATAAACCACTGGCCTATTCAACAAAAAAAGAAGAGGCACACCAAACCATTACAATTGGTCACGCCTCATCATTAGATGCAAAGAAGATCCGAGTGAAGGTCGCCATCGAAAACCAGCCCTGCGTAATGGAAGTCGATTCAGGATCGTCCCTCTCGATGGTTTCCTGGAAGACCCTTAAACAATTAATCCCTGCCATCTGGCGGCAAGACCTCAGAACCCAAAGAATTATACTCAAGGATTATCAGGGAAACCGAATTCCGGTCATTGGATCCAGCCTAGTCCAGGTCTCATTCAAAAATCGTACTGCATCTTTACCATTGACCGTCGTTGACCGTGATTGGCCTAGCTTGTTAGGCCTTCAATGGTTTGCTCCACTCGGAATCGAGGTAGCCGGCATTCACCAAACCAGAAGCGACGACTGGGAGGAAGTCCTCGTCCAGGAATTCCAGGACATCTTTGCAGACAAACTAGGCAAGTACAAGGGGACCCTGATATCATTTAACCTTAACCCTGAAGTAGCCCCCATCCGCCTTAAGCCTCGTCGGGTACCTTTTGCCCTTAAACCAAAGATTGACGTGCAGCTTGATAAATTAATAGCCCAGGGTGTTTTAGAACCAACAGACCATGCTCATTGGGAAACCCCAATCGTAACACCTATCAAACCGGATGGATCGTTAAGGATTTGTTGACCGTGCCAACCTGAATCACGCCCTTCAACAGAACGCTTACCCGATGCCGATGGTACAACACTTCATCCATTCCCTAGGGGGTGGAAAAGTCTTCGCTAAATTGGATTTAGCACAGGCGTACCAACAACTGCCTGTAGATAAAAAAACAGCAGAGGCACAAACGATCGTTACGCACCGAGGTGCTTTTAAGTGCAACTGACTCCAATTCGGAGTTAGCGTAGCCCCAGGGATTTTTCAGAGTTTGATGGAGAGACTCTTGCAGGGGATAAAAGGGGTCGTACCATACTTTGATGATGTTTTAATTGCTGCCCCGGATAGAGAAATACTAAAAGAGCGTCTTAAATTGGTTCTCCAGAAATTTAAAGACTCCGGCCTTAAGGTAAAAAAAATAAATGTCAACTGTGTACAGATAAAGTAGAGTTCCTGGGGTACCTAATTGATAAACAAGGCATTCACCCCACTAATAGCAAACTAAAAGCGATCAAGAACGCCCCAAGACCCAGAAATAAGTCTGATCTGCAAGCTTTCCTGGGGCTCATTAATTTTTACAACATCTTCCTGCCCTACAAAGCGACCGTAGCTGAGCCCCTACATAGACTTCTCGACAAAAAAGCAACCTGGGTCTGGGGGCACCAAGAGCAGCACGTGTTCCGACAAGCAAAAAACTTATTAACCTCAGATGCTGTTTTAATGCAGTATAACGAGACTTTGCCTTTAACAATTACATGTGATGCATCACCGTTTGGAGTAGGAGCCATTTTGAGCCATGTGTTACCAAACGGTAGTGAAGCCCCTATTGCCTATTTTTCAAGGACCCTATCAAAGGCTGAATATAACTATAGTCAAATCAATAAAGAGGCTCTTGCTGTTGTATCTGCTGTGAAACGGTTTCATGAATATGTATATGGATGAGTTTTTACTATTGTTACCGACCACAAACCTTTGCTGGGGATTATAGCGGGAAACAAGCCAACCCCCTATATATTATCACCTAGAATGACTCACTGGTTGGAGTTTTTGGCTGCATACAATTATAGGCTGCAACACCACCCAGGGAAAGCCATTCCCCACGCTGATGCGCTGAGCCGTGCACCACTTCCAGAAACCGTCAACGACCCAGCTCCAACCTTTACGACACTCCAGATTGAAATGCTACATTCACCACCGCTATCAGCTAGAGATATCGTGATCGAAACAAAATGCGATCCTATCTTAACATGAGTTCTTAGCTGGGTCAAACGGAGATGGCCAGTAGAACAAACCCCTGATGACTTCACCCCCTTCAAGAACTGGCAAACGGAACTTTTTTTTGCAAAAAGACTGCATCCTATGGGGGGATAGAGTCATCGTCCCAGAGTGTTACAACGAGCAGTATTACAAACACTGCATGAGGGTCACCCTGGCATCGTGCGTATAAAAGCGCTCGCACGAAGCTACGTGTGGTGGCCGGGCATCGACAAACAAATCGAAGCCTGGGTAAAGACTTGTTTAAAGTGGCAAGAGGTTAGCAGTGCCCCACCTAAAGCAACTCCAACAGAATGGGAAACACCCCGGGGGCCGTGGTCTCGCGTCCACATTGACTTTGCGGGACCTACTAAGGGACATACGTTCCTACTAACAGTGGATGCCTATTCCAACTGGCTCGAGATCCACGAAATGAAGAGTATTACAACTGAGTCCTTCATCCGGAAGTTGAACAGGCTATTCGCGATGCATGGATTACCAGACGTTCTGGTCTCCGACAATGGACCCCAGTTTACCGCTCTACCCTTTGAACAATACTTAGTGGACCGGGGTATTCGCCATGCACTAACTTTGCCATTCCACCCTGCGGCTAATGGAAGAGCCGAGCGCATGGTACAATTTATTAAAAAGAACCCTTTACAAAATGGACTATGGGGACATTGAAGATAAAATAAACAGAATACTCCTTCTCCAACACATCACTCCGCACAGCGTCACCAACAAGACTCCAGCTGAACTATTAATGGGACGCAAACTCTGTTCCAATCTCGACCGACTTCACCCGTCTTACGAGCCAGAGAAACCCTGCGGATCTAGTGGAAAATGCCACGAGTTCAAGATAGATGACTTAGTTTTCACCAGAAACCTTTCCGGCGAACCGTTGTGGGTCGAGGCAACTGTAATTCAAGCCACTTGACCCAGGTCGTACCGTGTGAAAACCTGCAATGGAAAAATATGGAAACGCCATATAGATCAGCTTCGCTCAAGGCTACAACCTAGTTTCCGTGACTCCGGTAACTCCCAAACTGAGGGGGGAGGGGATGTCGAAGAAACCGAATTCAAGATGGCAGAAAGCAGGAGCGAAAGAAGTCAGCAATCGGGCGTAACGAATGAAGAAGAATCAGGGAAGGGCATGTCCTCACCACAGAGGAACACCTTAACAGAGGCAAGCCCGCAAAGATCAGAGGACAACAACGAGAACATTAGCAACACTGAGTCATCCAATGAGGAACCACCAGCACCCGACTTGCCCAAAAACGTCCCGCCGAAACCGGGTTACAGACAGGAACCGGTGGGACAGCGTAAATCCAATAGACAGTCAAAACAACCTTCATACCTCAAGGATTATGTCACCGCATCCGTTAAATGGAACCCGAGGGAAGGGGTGTTATGAACTAATAAATGCTTAAATAAAGTTTTATCAAACCTTTAGAAATAGCAGGGTTCTAATCCTGCACTTCTGATTGGCCGATAATAGCGATATCAGATTGGTCCGTTCAGGAGAATCTGATTGGCTGTTAATGAGCCACTCTCATTGGTTAAAGGGGTGAACACTCCACGTTTCCCATTGGTTACTAGATCAGCAGCTTGCCTATAAAAAGGCTGCTGCTGCCCTAGGGCTTTGCTCTGTTCAAAATGATTAATAAAGAGTTGAAGTTCACTGTTCACCGTCTCGTCTCCGTTACTTGCACCCATGCGCAGAACTTAACACAAAGAATCCGCCAAAGATATGTCACTATCAGAAGCAGAAACTCAGAATGGTGGCATATTTCATAAAAATATATAGTAAACTTAGCAGTGATGATTGATGGCCCTTCAACCAAGTATATTATATGATATGAGCTACTTTTTTGTGTTTCATAGTAAGAATAGTCTTCCTTATGATTATCATTATTAATAGTAGTATTTTCCTCTGGAATCTCAGCATAATGTGCTTGAGGGTTTATTTCATTTTTTCAATATAACTGCATAGTGAGTTAGACTGGTTTGGTCTACCTTCAATTGCTGATATTGAAAGCCTGGCTGTTTGTTTGTTTTTTCCTATTCCCTCTCTCCCTTTTATATTCCAGGGAGCTGGGAAAGATTAGTTTTTCTAAACACTCTGAGTTTCTTTTACTAATCTTTTCCTTATTTCCTGTGTTTAACACATGTTAGTGTATGTTGTTGAAACTGTCTTTGTTTAGCTTCTCCAAGGTTACCCCTATGGCTCTCTATGGGAAGAAAGAGGATGAACTTAATCTAGCAGGGTTTTTTCTATAGTGTCCCTACTATGTCCTTATTTTACTGCCATGATACTTCCTCTAGGCAGGGGTGGGTTTCTACTGGTTCTGTCCACTTCTGTAGAACAGGTTGCTCTGAAAAGTAGCAAACAGAGAGCATACATAGAACCGGTTCTATGTCTGCTGCTGTTTTGGCCCACTCTCCAGCCCAGGCTCTTACCTGACCTTTATTTCCTGCTTTTTCAATGGCAGCTGCTTTGAGCAACACAGCTGCAGTTGAAAAAGCAGGAAAAAAAGTGCTTTTTCCACTGCTATGCACCCGCACTCAGCGCTGCTCAGCTATTCAGACAGCTAGCTGATGACAATATACACACATACATAAAATGTAAAATCACTGAACTGGTAGTTTCACCAGTCGGATCCTACCGCTGCCTCTAGGTACTTCATTCTATTAATCAAAAGGGAAAGGGATTATTCTATTAATCAAAAGAGAAAGGGATAGTTCAGAAATTTATCTATTAAAAAATAACAGACGGGTATGTCCACATTCTGTGTGTCAGAAACTGCAATATGACAGCTACTGTTTTATGATTTAAGATTTGTCCATTTTATACATCCATCAAATGTATAATATTCTTGTACAATCAGTATAACACAGGCCTTTTTTTTTGAGATAGGCAAACATAGAAATTGGTATAAATAAATAAATGATCAAACAGACAATACTGTAGAAGTGACTTAAGTAAATAATCATAAATGTCATTTAGTTCAAGGTTACCCATTGTTGTAAAGATTCAGGACTTACAACAGGTTATTTTCTTCATGGGGAAATCAAAATGCTCTATTGTTTGTTGGCAAGTGAAAGCCTGCCATTATCTCTAGTGCAATTTGAATGGAAGGACAGCTATACCAAAATGCTGCATTGATCTAACTATTGATGAAGCACTTACAGCTAGTCTAAAGGGCTGCTGTATTATAAAGGTCCAAAGCAGTTATCTAATTAATTATATCATTATTTAACATGCCTAGGGGAATTGATTCCTGTGACCTTCCTTCAGTAAATGTTTACAATTTGAAATACTAACATTGCTCCAAGATCCAATTGTGCATAATTTTATTGAAATTAGCCAAAGTTGGGTAAGATGCTGCTTTTTTCATATCCTCTTCCTCTTCTCCTTCTTTGCTCTAAGCCAAATAACTTACTTTATCAATTAGTCCAAAATATAGATGATAGAACAGAAGAGAAAGCTACTTGGTAGCTAAAATCTGAGATTTTAATGTGTTGGAGAACATTATTTTACATTAATATTGCAATATATTTATAAACACTGATGGGATGCTAAATATGCAATGACCACCTTTGATGACTTTGTTGTGTCACACTGAGCCACAAGCCACCAAATAGTAGATTGGTACACTAGGCATCACAATTCTCATTTAGGTCAAAAAAGTCCAGAAAATGTAACAATCAGCTCTAATATACTGGTATATACCAAGTTCAGAACATCACTATTTGTGTTCTTGTTGTTTGCATGTGGATTGAGACAGGTGTTGTATTTCATTTCTCCTTTTATTAAACAGACACTAATATTTTTCATTCTCCTGACTAATATGTCCTGCTTGTTGTTAAAGTAAGCCTCCATATTCATATCCATTCCATGTGAGATGTTGTCTTCCTGACCAGTATGTTGGTATCTGGGAGATTAAAAAGATCTTAATCCTATAAGGTTATCAAATATATGGCAATCTGTTTCTATACTTGGATGAAGAATAGCTGCTAAATGAAAACAAATGTATTCATATGAATTGCTCTTTACAATTATCCACATTTCTAAGTCAATGTCAAGATGAAATTATTGCTATTTTAAGGGTTACTGTTTGGCTAAGCTAAAAGAGGTAACAGAACAGATATTTTAAGTTTTTTTTTTTTTTTTTGTTTACATACATATATATCCATTGTGTTATTCACTTTTGGAATAATCAACCTTCTTTCTCACATTCATCTGTTTCTCATTGATCTGAAAAATAGCAATCGACTATGAAAACTAAAACATGCAAAGGACACGACACTATTAATTATTAATTTAAAATAATTTACATTTCTCCACCTATCGTGATTTAGCTCAATCCAAGGTTTCACCTAGTGATTCTTGGTATATGCAGAAGGTGTAGAGTGGTCACCAAGCTTAATTAGGTGCAGTATTCTCTGGTAATGTTAAGGACACTAACAATAAGTTTTGGAACATTTGGTTTAGCATGATAATGCAGTGCTTGTGATCTAATTCCACTTTATCCCAACTATTACAAAACCCAGAGACAGCTCAATTATAAATGGTGCCATTATGCCACACTGATGAATGGTGTCACCTTCTGCCAATGCAAATATTTGCATTTAAAAAAAAAAAAAAGCTTTTGTTTTCAGAAGAAGAGATGGTGTTGGCATGTCTTAAGCACAAGGCTAGTTCTGCTGTAACCTTTAATCTAGAATTACCTTGTTGTCTGTATCCCACTAATTCAGAATCCATCTGCCACACTGCATCATCATCATCATCATCATCACCATCACTACAACCATCATCATCCTAGCCATTGTCTATGCATTGCAGGACAAAAGCCTGTGTGTTTCCAACATATATGGTCCTGAACTTTCCTTTGCAGACTGAGCCCACAATCCTTGCTTATGTCATCATTCCATCTTGTTTAGGTCTCTTTTGTAGATGCTTTTTATCAAGTGGGATCCATTCTATGACTATCTTGGTCCACCCGCCATCATTCTTTTTTGCTCTGTGACCATCCCATTTCCATGTCAACTCTTTTACTCTCTTGATGATATCATATACTTTCATTTATTCTCTAATCCATGTTCAGGTCTTTCTATCTTCTCTTGTGATGCCGAGCATGTATCTTTCTATGGTTCACCACTCAGCTTTTGTATTGATTGTGACATTAGTATCCATGTTTCATTGGCATATGTTAGAACAGGAAACACACACTGATAAAAAAAAAAAAAAACCCTTTTCTCTTCAGGCATAGCGGGAGATTGTTCTTGAAAATTCTGGTTCAATTGCCAGATGCCTGCCAACCACATTTAGTATGCTGTTCAATTTCCTTTTTTGAATTACCTTGGCCAAGGTATATGTAGTAGTCTACTATGTCTAGTTCTTCTCCAAATATATATATTTGGAGAAGAACTAAGTTTATTTTTAAGCCAAATGGTTCTCCTGCTTTAGCAACTCTTGTATGTGTCTTTGTAATTCTTCTGGGTCTTGTGGTTTTCTGCATATTTTAATATAATGTTCAGTGAAATTACAAGGTGAAATCTAGATGTCTTGGCTTTATCTTTGTTAAGTATGGAGCATGGGCGAGAAAGAATGGAGACGAGCCTCTGGAACGGTGAACTTCAACTCTTTATTTACATAGTGACTGCTCAAACTCAATGGCAGTTATAGCCCTCCTTATATAGGCAACCCAATAACTATTAACCAATAACAATCTAGGAGCGCTAGCTCCCTTAACCAATAAGAACACTCCGTTAATGGCCAATCGGATTTCCTGGAACGGGCCAATCCGATCCTGCCATTAACAGCCAATCAGAAGTGCAGGGCCAGAACCCTGCACTTGACTCCAAGCTTAAGATATCTTTATTAAGGCCTATGCATTCACAACACCCCTTCCCCCTGGCTTCTGTTTACAGGGCGCAGTTACATAGTCCTTTAGGTAGGATGGTTGCTTTATTAGTCTTTTTGATTTTCGCTGTGTGTTTTGCATTTGGCTGCAATCTCACTTAGGTAGATCATTGTTTGTCGATGGGGTTGCCTCTGGTTCAGAGTTCACGTTTCCGATATTGGTCGTCACCAATATCTTCGGCAACTCCCTGAGGTGAATCTATTCCCTTCTCTAGTTCCAATTCCTGTGTCTCTATTCTGCCATCATTCCATTCAAATGGGTTTTCTTCTCATTGAAATTCGTCTTCTTCTGTATCTCCCCCCCCCTCAGTTTGGTCATAAGGGAGTTCAGAATTGCCCAACCGGAGCCGTGATCATAATTGATCGACATGGCGTTTCCATAGTCTATCGTCAAGGCATTGTACAAGGTAGGATCTCGGGCCAGTTACATGAACTACTGTCACCTCTACCCACACCCGATAGGTTTTTTGCGTATACCAAATTGCCTACCTGGAAGGCACGACGTTGGCCGCTGGATCCTAGTGGTTTTTCCAGTTCATAAGCTGGGTGTAACCGGTCGAGGTGGGAGCAGAGTTTTCGTCCCATTAGCAGATCGGCGGGAGTTTTGTTGGTGACACTATGAGGTGTGATGTGTTGTAAAAAAAGGATTCGGTTGATTTTGTCATCGATATTATCATAGTCTAATTTCTGCAAGGTTTTCTTAACAAATTGGACCATGCACTCAGCCCTGCCATTGGTCGCAGGGTGCAAAGGCGAGGTGAGCGCATGTCAGATGCCGCAGTCAGCCAGGTACTGCTCGAAGGAAAGCGTGGTAAATTGGGGCCCGTTGTCGGATACCAGAACGTCTGGTAATCCGTGGGTTGCAAACAGTCTTTCCAATTTTTTGATAACCGCTTCAGTGGTTGTGTTCATTATGCGGTGAATCTCGAGCCAATTCAAGTAAGCGTCGATGGTTAGAAGAAAGGTGTGGCCTTTGGTCGGCCCTGCAAAATCCAGGTGAATATGGGACCAGTGTCTCCCATTCGGTAGGGATGACTTTTGGTGGGGCGTTGCTCATTTCCTGGCATCTATGACAAGCTTTAACCCAATTTTCGATTTGCTTGTCGATGCCTGGCCACCATGCGTAGCTTCGTGCGAGGGCTTTCATCCGCACGATACCGGGGTGTGGCCATCGTGCAAGGTTCTCAGTACTGCTTTTTGGAGTCGTTCTGGGATAACGACTCTATCGCCCCAGATGACACAGCCTTTTTGAGAGAACAACTCCGTTTGTCGAGTCTTGAATGGTGTGAAGTCATCTGATAATTGGTCCAATGGCCATCCACGTTCTACCCAGCCAGGACTAGCGCCAAGGTGGGGTCACGTCTGGTTTCTCTCGCGATATCTCGAGTGGTTAATGGTGGCAAGTGGAGTGTTTCCATTTGTAACGTGGTTACCATTGGTGCGGGATCGTCGAGAGTCTCTGGAAGCGGTGCTCAGCTCAATGCATCAGCGTGGGGAATGGCTTTCCCCGGGCGGTATTGCAGCCGATAATTATAAGCAGCCAAGAATTCTGACCAGCGAGTCATCCTGGGGGATAATATGTAGGGAGTCGGCTTATCTCCAGCTATTATCCCCAATAATGGTTTATGGTCAGTCACGATAGTAAAAACCAGGCCATACACGTACTTGTGAAATCTTTTAACGGCCGATACAATTGCGAGGACTTCTTTATCGATTTGGCCATAATTTCGCTCAGTTTTTGAAAGTATGTTTGAAAAATATGCAACAGGGGCTTCGTTACCATTAGACAGTACATGGCTCAGAATGGCGCCCACTCCGAAGGGCGAAGCATCACATGTGATATTTAACGGCAAAGTCTCATTGTACTGCATGAGTACAGAGTCAGAAGTCAGTAGTTTTTTTTACATTACGGAACGCCTGTTCTTCTTTATGACCCCATAACCAATTTGCTTTCTTGTTGAGCAAACGATGTAACGGCTCAGCGATAGTTGCTTTATGTGGTAGAAATACATTATAAAAGTTGATGAGGCCTAGGAACGCCTGGAGATCAGCCTTGTTCTGAGGCCTGGGAGCGTTTTTTATTGCTCTTAATTTACTGTTGGTAGGGTGAATACCCTGACTGTCAATTAGGTGCCCTAAAAATTCAACACTATCTGTACACAATTTACACTTATTCTTTTTCACCTTAAGACAGGCGTCTTGGAATTTTTGTAGGACCAACTTTAAATAATCCCGTAAGATTTTTTTTGTAGGTGCAGCAATTAATACATCGTCAAAGTAGGGAACCATGCCTTTAATCCCTTGTAGTAGCCTCTCCATAAGGCTCTGAAATATCCCCGGGGCTACACTGACTCCGAATTGGAGCCGGGTACATTTAAAGGCACCTCAGTGCGTCACTATCGTTTGTGCCTGTGCCGTCTTTTCATCAACAGGTAATTGTGCACTCATGTGCACTCATGCCTGAGCTAAGTCTAATTTGGCGAAGACTTTTCCGTCCCCCAGGGAATGGAGGAGATGCTGCACCACCGGCACCGGATATGCATTTTGCTGTTGGGCGTGGTTCAGGGTGGCCCGGTAGTCCCCACAAATTCGGATTGAACCATCCGGCTTAATGGGTGTTACGATTGGGGTTTCCCAAGGAGAGTGATCGGTAGGTTCTAGCACCCCCTGAGCTATTAGTTTATCGAGTTGTTCATCGATTTTTGGCTTTAAGGCAAACGGAACTCGACGAGGCTTAAGGCGGATGGGAGCTATCTTTGGACTAAGGCTGAACGATATTGGGGTCCCCTTGTACTCGCCTAATTTTTCCGTGAATACGTCCTTGAATTCATGGATGAGGTCCTCCTCCCAGTCACTTCCGCTGACTCAGTTTATGCCTGCCACTTCAATGCCAAGTGGCGTGAACCATTGGAGACCTAGCAGACTAGGCCGATCTTTGTTGATCACAGTTAGTGGTAAGTACGCTGTGTGCTTCTTGAATGAGACCCGGACTCGGCAAGAACCAACAACAGGGATTCGATTCCCTTGATAGTTTTTAAGAATAAGTTTTTGGAAGCGGAGGTCTTGGCACTGGATCGTGGGGATGAGTTGCTTGAGGGTCTTCCAGGACACCATCGAGAGGGACGATCCCGAGTCGACTTCCATGTGGCAAGGCTGGTTCTCGATGGCCACTGTAATTCGGATTTTCTTGGCATCCAAGGCAGAAGCGTGACTGATAGTGATAGTATGGTGAGCCTCTTCTCGCTGCAAAACTTGGTTTCTGTAGGAGTGGTTTACTGGTTCTTGCCTTACAGGACGGTTTCCTGTCGATTGGCGATAGTTAGCCCCTTTTGAGGCCTGGCTGGGTCCTTGTAAACTTCAGCAAACCCATCCGATGTGGCCTCTCTTCCTGCACTCATGGCAGAGCGCGTCGTGGAATTTGCATTCGGACCTGGCATGGTTGGCTCCACAGCCAGCGCAAGGGTGTAGGGACTTCGGGTGGTGGTCCCGGTCGGACCACAGTCGATGGACCTCTTCTTCATCGCTGTCTGACGATGAAGAGAGGTCCTCGTGGTGTGTCATTGAAAGCTGCCCTTCTGACTTGGATAAAATTTCGCTTGTCAGTTGGTGTACCGGAGCGCGGTTGTGGCGTAATTGTGCAGCCGACTTCCTGGTTGCTTCTGCTGCAGTAGCATCGGCGATGGCATCGGCAAGGCTGATGTTGCCTTTCGCCATCAGCTTGCTCTGCATGCCTGGTGCATCTAATCCCAGAACTATTCGATCTCTCAATGCCTCTTCCAAATCGGCGAATCCGCAGAGGCCTCCCAGGTTTTGGAGGTCTGCTATGAAGTCAGCGACACTTTCTCCTTTTCGCTGGTTTCTCTGATAGAACTCGTGCCGTCTCACGAGCGTGGGCACGGTCGGTGCATAATGAGTTCTTAGTAGGGGTTCGAGGTCGTCCCAATCCATCGTCTTCACTTCGGTAGGTTTGGCTAGTGCTTTAGCCATCTTAAATACGGTTGGACCGCAATGCATTAGGAATACCGCCCGTTTCTTCCCAGCTGTGGCATCCTTTAAATTGTTAGTTTTCAAAAACATTTGGAAACGATCCATGTAGGACTCCCAGTCCTCTTGCACTGGATCGAACGGAGCGGGTGGTACGATGACGCCGGACATGATTCCGTCGTGTAGTGCTGTCAGCCACGTGCTCGGTGTTTCTTCTCAGTTCAGTTGGCTCAGATGTCTCCATATCCCATCCTCGTCGCCAGTGTTAAGTATGGAGTATGGGCGAGAAAGAATGGAGATGAGCCTCTGGAACGGTGAACTTTAACTCTTTATTTACATAGTGATTGCTCGAACTCAATGGCAGTTATAGCCCTCCTTATATAGGCAACCCAATAACTATTAACCAATAACAATCTAGGAGCGCTAGCTCCCTTAACCAATAAGAATGCTCCATTAATGGCCAATCGGATTCCCCGGAATGGGCCAATCCTATCCTGCCATTAACAGCCAACCAGAAGTGCAGGGCAGGAACCCTGCGCTTGACTCCAAGCTTAAGATATCTTTATTAAGGCCTATGCATTCACAACAATCTTGATTCTCCTCATCAAAGAAAGAGACAATGCGATTCTCTTCAAAAAGGCCTTTGCCTCATCCTGAAGCTTCTTCTGACAATTTGAAAATCTGAAAAAGGCTTCTGAACACATACACATGCAAAAAGACTCTGCCAACCACTGGACAGAAGAGAAGAAACAACATGCTTGTTTCTTAGAAAGACACGGACAAATTCCTTTGGAATACAGCTTTGAAGAAATGCTTCGTTTAAGTCTTTGTCACAACAAAATGACACTTCCAAAATCTGTTAATTAAACTGAAGATTAATTCAGTTCACTGACAGACCTTCATGATATTATTTAAGTTCGCCATTTAAAATTTTTTGATCACAGAGGCAGAAGATTCTCTTACACTTGAGGAATAAAAAAGTACAATTAAAACAGGTTTGTTTCCATATCTTTGGCACAAGAAACATTACTCTGAAACTTGAAAACACAAAAATGAAGATTATTACCAGGGGAAAAAATGAAGATGAACAGAAACTGCAAATTATGTTTGCAAGATGTCCCATTTGTCTAAGAATACAGATGCTTCTGCATTAAAAGGCTAGCAACCATATGGCTCACAATCAAGCTTGACTCTTGCTGTTAGAGTATTTATACATAGGTGCTTAGAGAATAAATTCTGCTGCTAAATTAATCATGTTTTTTTAAAAAATCTGCTACTCAGGTAACTAAATGAAAACATGAGCACACACAAATCTGAAGAGAATTATCAAGTCATTAAAAGAATATATTTGATGAATCATGTACCTTTTTGAGAATCTTTCAATCTACCTTAAATAGTTATATTTGGTAACATTAAATTAAATCTAAAGTGATTTAAACTACAGTTATATGGCCCCAACATCACATCTGAAAAACTATGTTGTTTAGAACTTTTTCAGACCATTGAATTATTTGATATTTGTTAGCTGTGATTACTTTCATGACCCAATTGACTGTAGCTCTGTTTAATTGTTTCATTTTATGTTTTGTATTTTAATTGTGTAATATTTTGGCCAGAAACCAACTTAAAAAAAGATTTATACCTTTTTTTTAAACCAGTATTATTGAGGCGCTTTGTACCTGGGATAGAGAGCTTGGTGTTCTTTGAAGACTGCAGATTGTATAGTCTATTATCCTTGCTTGTATCAGTTGGGGGTGACAGGAATTGCAGTCCTAATGCTATTCTCTGCTTTTTATTTTATTTTATCTACTCTGGTGACCTTTATTACACTATATGCCACATTAAGCTTGTTGACTATTGTCCAGAGGGATGCTATTCCAGAGGGTGGGTGCCTTGGCAGAACAAGGCTGTTGTACCCATTAGCACAATTTGGTTGATGGTACCCACAGCGTGTCCCTCCTGATGAATCAGATTGGATGGGTAGAATTAACTAGGGAGATATGGTTCCATAAGTAAAATAAATAAAATAAGAGAGCCTTTTTATTAGTCTCCTTTGATAGCTCCACTCATACTTGATACTATCTTGTCTCGAAGGAAGGAAGGAAGGAAGGAAGGAAGGAAGGAAGGAGGGAAGGAAGGAAGGAGGGAGGGAGGGAGGGAGGGAAGGAAGGAAGGAAGGAAGGAAGGAAGGAAGGAAGGAAGGAAGGAAGGAAGGAAGGAAGGAAGGAAGGAAGGAAGGAAGGAAGGAAGGAAGGAAGGATTATGCTTTCACCAATTTTTATGACATAAGACAGGTCCACCATTCCATTGTTCTATCACTGAACCTCAGAGAAAAGAGAGGAGGAGGGGATTTTCAATTTCAATTGTGAATTTGGAGAAAGAGGAAGAGAAAGAGGAGGAGGAGGATAAGTGGGAAAGGGTTAGCGATTAGGAGTGAGAGGAAGAGGATGGGTACTAATGACTTTAGGGGGCAGGATGTTCCTGCCATAGCATAAAGTAGCCAACTGCATTGGAGGTGTTTGCCTAAAATAAAATGAAGCACAGTAAAATTGGACTGGACCTGATGGGTAGGTAAAAGTTAGAACGACAACTTTGATTTCAATGCAGAAACACATTAGAAAATTGTTTCCTCAATGCCAGAAGCAAGTAGTTGACAGTGTTGGGCATTCCTGCCTTTAAGATGCAGTTGGTGGCCTATAATTGTGTTGGGCAAGCAGATCATGCAGATCAATCCTAAAAGATAGAGAAAATATATACCTTGTCCTTCTTGTAGAATATATATTAGGAATATGTATTAGTTTAGATTAGGAAAAATGTGCTTACATGTATTTATTTGTAGAAAGTACATAAACATACATTACATTCAGGAATGTTCCTGAAAATTATGAACATAAGCCATTTAAAAATCAATACAGCTGGAAAAATGTGCTTGAAAATGTGTTACATGACCATTTTATTTGGTTTTAGTATTTAAAAAAAAGACTGGACAAATTTGCAAACTGTCAAATCAAATTTGACTGATTTGTCCAGTGCTAATTTTGTTTGCCTAAAAAAAGATTGAAAATCTGTGGAAATTCTTTATTTTGGGAATGGAGAAAACAGTGTGAGAAATTTCACTGTATCAACTAGAATCTGAACTGTGCTCAATTGGAAAGTCAATGCTGGAAACAGAATAAATCTATAGAAAAGTCAGTTCCATTTCAATTATGTTGTAAAACAAGAGTGCCAAACTAGTGGCCTGCAGGCTGGATGCATCACATGCAGACCATGCCCATCCCAGCTCTATGAAGGGGGAAAATGTTGCAAAGTTTGACACCAGTGTGCCCTTTATTCTTAATAATATTGCTATTTAATTTTATTTAATTCATTGATATAATCAAAGACTTTTCTATGGCAATTTAGAATCAAATCTTGGTATGTTTTGAGTTCACAAGACACTTCTTGTCTAGGGTCCAAGTCAACTGATCAGTAATTTCACTGTAAAAATCACATCAGAGCTGCTCAGAATTTAAATATAGCTCCAAACGAACAACCAATCACACAACCAACTGACCCCATTGATATACAAGACATTTATAACCTAAGGAGAATAGGACAAGAAAATCCTGCTGATGATGTTACCATTCTGGTAATGAAACGTTCAAAAACTAAATTGAAACAAGCTTGGAGAAGCAAACCACTGCCAAAATCTAAAACCTAAGCTACTTATTTATCTGATGTTATTTCAACATCAGAGCTAGTCTATCAGTGCTAGGGATATGCAGACCTTGTAGGCAATCTGTTCAACAGCTTATAAATAAAATATAGAACACTATGAAGTCAATATCAGGATTGCTGCAAAATGTGGCTTTATAAGAATGCATTCATTAAACAGCTATTCACTTCAGAAGACCGAAGAGATTTTTATGAAACATGGTCAACAGATACTGAGAACACGTTCATTTATCAAATCAGTTTTCTATTGTTGTTTCTCTTTTTAAATACCAGGAATTACACTTTAAATGCCTACATTTCTGGCAATCACTATGACTTTAGTTTAATTCTTCTTATATAAATTGCACAGTTCATTGATTTTTTTTTTTTAGTGGTAGATGAAGTTTTTGAATGGTGAGTGTGCAGATCTGGATAAGATACCTTAGTGGCAATGTGATCCACTAATCACATCCATTAATCCTCGGGTTTGGTAACATTCCTCCTTTTGCTTTGCTTTTCCACCTGGAGTGAATTTGTGCTACATTTATGCTCAGTAAAAGGTGAGTGAATTGACAGGTAGAAGAAGGTGAACAAGGGCATAGGATAGGGCAGAAAGTCCCAGACATGGCTAGAACTGAGCGGTAAGTAAGGTTTTTTCTTGTTTTCCTTTTCAATTGTTTCCTTTGAAATTTCTTTCAAAGAAAGTAATTTTGATTAATTTCTCATAGTGAAATATCACCATCTTGCTCTTGCACATTAAAAGATACATGTGTAAATGTCCAATACCTCAATACAAGAGGCTTGCTGTCTTTTCAAGCTCTTAGAGTTGTTAATCCAGTGGCAAAAAAAATCAAAAAATAAAATACAGGCTGAATAGTCAAGACCTTGTTGATGATCCAAACTCTGTCAAGGATCTTGGAGTACTCATGTCAAATGACCTAAGTGCTAGAGCCCACTGTAACTACATAGCCAAAAGGGCGGTAAGAGTTGTTAACCTAATCTTATGTAGCTTTTTCTCTGGTAATATTACACTAATAACTAGAGCATACAAAACATTTGCTAGACCAATACTTGAATATAGCTCATCAGTCTGGAACCCACATTACGTATCTGATATTAACACAGTTGAGAAAGTACAGAAATATCTCACAAGAAGAGTTCTCCACTCCTCTACTCGTTGCAGAATACCTTATGCTACCAGACTCGAAATTCTAGACCGAGAAAACCTAGAACTATGCTGCCTTCAGTCTGATCTAAGTATTGTATATAAAATCATACATTGCAATGTCCTACCTGTCAATGAATACTTCAGCTTCAACCATAACAACACAAGAGCGAACAATAGATACAAACTCAATCACACCAAACTTGATTGCAGGAAATACGACTTCAGCAACAGAGTGGTTAATGTCTGGAATACTCTGCCTGACTCTGTGTTTTTTTCCCCAAACCCCAAAAACTTTAACCTTAGACTGTCTACTATTGACCTCATGCCTTTCCTAAGAGGTCTGTAGGGGGCATGCATAAATGCACCAACATGCCTACCGTCCCTGTCCTATTGTTTCTTTTTTTTTTTCTTATATGTATCCATGTACTCATAACTATGTTTTTACTTATACCTATTACCTTGTAAGCAATTGACAAATATAAATAAATAAATAAATAAATATATAAATAAATAAAATCTATTCAAACTCACCAGAACCAGTTTGGTATAGAGGCTAAGGCAGCAGGCTAAAAACTAGGACACCATGAGTTCTAGTCTTGCCTTAGGCATGAAAGCCAGCTGAGTGTCTTTAGGCAGTCATTCTCATGGGGTTATTGTTGTGTGGGAAAATAGGAGGAAGGAATATTAAATATGTCTACCATCTTGATTTGAAAGTAAGAAAAATGGGGGAAAATCTGATAAATACATAAAAATAAATACATATCAAAAGAAGTTTCAAGTTTTTTTTTAAAAAAGAATGCTTCTTTATTAGTAGAAATGAAATTTTTAATATTTTCTTAGATACCTTGAGGGCTAGATATTTCTTGTTCTTTTTCTCTCTATATAAAATATTACTCTCTCACATGGCTAAACATTGTATGCGCTAGAAGATATTCTCCTTGACCAGTTCTACTGCAACAATCAATATCATATAAACTTGGAAATAGCATAAAGCATAAAACAAACAAACAAAGTAATATACTCCTATAGTCCAATTAAATTGACTTTAAGGATCCAACTACTTTTTTTTTCTTTTATCTTGTTGGCATTTTATGCAGTCACAGTGGCAGTTGGAATCAAATCTGAATGTTTAATCTGCTGTAATTTAACTCCTGCAGCAGAGGTTGAAAAGTTGAAAAACACAATTAAAACTGCATTATTACTTGGCACAAGACAGATGCATTATTTAAATATACTGAGCAACAAAAATAAAATAGGAAAAAAAAAAGGAGGAGGAAGGGAGGGAGAGAGGGAGGAGAAGGGGAAAGGGAAGCAAAGAGAAAAATGAATCTTATTCGTCTTAATCACACACAATAATAGATAAATATAAATCCCATCTTTGTATCTGACTTTGTGCCATTAATTCTATCTCCTTTCTATTCTTTGTCTGTATGCATATGGTTCCAGGTCTATAGTTAGGAAAGTGTTTAAATCTAAAGTATAATGTCTAACCCCAAAGTAATTGTTGTTGTCTTCCCATCAAATATTCTAGATCTCTGATATTTAGTTATTTACTTATTTCTGAAGCATTCATATCCGTGTAATCAAAGTGTATTAGCCAATGGGAACTACAGTACAATTAAATTGCATACGATTCTTAATCTAAGTTCTAGAAAGTGTTTAGTGTAACTTTTTGCATTCCTACCAGGATATATATTCCTCCTACAAACATATTGATACAATATGTCTCCATTTTGATAAGGAAGTTAGTCAACGGTTAGTGGAGCAAAGAAAATAAATCTTCAGCCTATTTTTCAATGGGTTTTTTATATTTCAAATAACTGAATGTTGAAACTTTCAATTTAATGATGGCATCCACAGGGAGGTGTCAAGGAAATTAGGTTATTTTTGTGATAAGAATTTTAAAAATTTAACAATGAAATAATTGTATAATTAACAATAACAGCAGTAAAATGTATCTAATTGAAATTATTACATCGCTCCTACTTCATAACCCTCCAGTGATTAAAAGACCACCATGGAATTTTTTATATACTTTTAAAAATAGATATAGAAAACTGAACAATAAAGAGGTTTACTCTGTGTTTCTGCAGGTTTTGTGCCTGCATTTTGCATTTTGTCAGGAAGCAGCTTTTCGCGCTGTGAAACCTGATGAGGTCAGTGAACATCTGTAACAATGTGCTTTATGCAAAGGCCAGATAACTAAATTAATTTCCTTATATAATGAACATGTTTCTGCATCCCAGGGATGCCTGAATATTATCTGCTTTTGTAGTGTCATGTCAGTGTTTGCCAGAAAAACATAGCAGAAGGATGTAATTACTCCATTTATTAGCTAGCCCAGCCCCTTGAAAGGGCAAGTTGTTGTTTATCCTAAATCTCTTCTTACCTTACTATTTTTGCAGAAACTATTTCCTTTGGCATAAGTTGCCCTTCACATGCTTGTATTTTAACTCCGATCACTTCTATGGTGCAAAACTAGGGTCAAGGTTTGTTGGAATTGCAGGAATAGTAGTCCAAATGTTTCTGAAGATCATTAGGTTCCTTCTCATCTTAGACCATGCCTCAATTTTGGAAAATGTCAGGATAAAAACAGAGGAACAGAAATCATTGAAGCTGGGGATACTCAGAAATTATTGTGAAAATCCATTTTATGGAGAAATGCTTCAGCATGTCATTCTTGCAAATAGCAAAGTCATACTGAACTCATATACAATGAACTCATATATAATTTGTCATATAAATGAGATATAATAGACTAAAACATCAGAGGCCCTGGATATATCACATTGCTAGATTAATTAGCAAAGAGGTATATATATTATCTCAACACTGATGGCTCACTGATGACCAAAATGCAACTCTCATTAAAAAAAAACAAAAAACCATTCATTGCATTCAATCTAACATCAACGGATTACAAAGCTTAAGATAGCAAAATCTTAGACTTATTTTCTCTCCTTCCAGGTCTGTTTTTACTCTTAGCTTTGTTAGATAAGGAATGTTAAGCTGAAAGTCTAACATTATTTAATGCTAAAGATTCCCCATGTCACTTCAAATATTTATATTAAACTCTGAAATGTATTAATATAAGTGCTGTATTAAGAATGGTGCAGCTAGACACTGTCTGCTATACTATTTCATTAATTTCCATCCAGGAAAACAACTTGGATGGTCATACTCTAAGAATGAAATTACAGGAAGAGAGCCTTCCCTGCCATTATTCCAACTCTTTGTAACAATCCTACCCCTGAGGTTATGCAGGCCTGTACTCGCCTGGCCTTTCAGAAATATCTAAAGACTTGGCTCTGCTGACTCACTTAAGGTTTGCAAAGAAGCAAATAGTTAGAGATAGTTAGAGCCTTGAAGGCCCTCCACTCACCCTTTTCACTAATAATTCTATTCTGCAGGATCCTATCTAAGTTGATCAAACTTTGTTTTTCCCAAGCTTTTGGACTTGTGCTCAAACACATCATCAGGAAACTTCTCTCTCTGTAGAATGTGGGATATGAATATTTGCTTCATTCACACTCTATTCTGGTTTTAACTGTCTTCTATTGGATATAAACAAGGGCGTGGCTAAGTTGGTGGGCATGGCTTGGTGGTCATGTTTTTGGCTAGGTGTGGCCAACTCAACATCACTCACGTTGAGGCACGCATCTCCTCGCCTGGCCTTTCATGACTGTGGGAGTGCTGCAACAGTCGTAAGTGTGAAAAATGGTCATAAGTCACTTTTTTCAGTGCCATTGTAACTTTGGTCACTCCACACAAGAAAGTACCAGCAAAGGAGGGAAAAAAACTCCAGAGAAGTTCCTAAGACAGGAAGTCGAGTCCTGCCAAGAATGTAATAAGGGTTAACAGAGAGGCAGTTTCTGTAAGCAACACCAGAATGTTTCCTTCTTGCCTTCCTTACAGGATTAGGCTAGTAATTTCTTCTAACAACTGGTTCTCCGAATTGCTTAAAATGTTAACAACTGGTTCTTGCAAATAGGTGCGAACTGGTAGACTCCCACCCCTGGATATAATATTTATAGGGGAGAGAGAGGGAGAGAGAGGGTAGGGGGAAGAAAGAGAATTTTTTTCACAGACACACATAAACAAACTCACAATTTTTTATAGTGAAGAGAAAATAAGTGAAAATGGATGAAGAACTGGAAAGAACAGGTAGTTAAATCACAGTTGTGTGAACAATAATAGATAAAACACATTTTCCAGGACTTGCATTTTTTTATTCTTTTGAAAGGCTCAAAAAATTGAAATTGATTTGTCAATTGGGCTTGATTTGAAAATGAATTAGGTTTTATTTGGTAAGTTGCTTGCAACTGTCATCATAATTGTAAAAATCAATGGCATTCAAATTGAACAAAGTTTTTTAAAAAAAAAATACTTTGGAATTTTATGCCAATCTACTGATTTGGAAACAACAAATTTGAGATACAAACTGTCCAAAATATGTCTGATGTTATCATTAGATCTGATCTTAATGGCAACAATTTTATTCCTGCAGCAAATCAAATTACTTAGAGGTAAGATACTGAGTCTCCTGCTGTGTAAACACATTTTTGCACTGATATTTTTGCACATTTTTGCCTTGGGAACAACTCAATCAAAATTTCCAAAAGCATACCAAATTGATAGAATCTGGCATGAGAATTTGCCACTTCAAATATTGATTAAAACCCATTTTCTGGAATGGGTTCTTGCTTCAATCAGCCTTTGCCTATTTGTGCCTACTAAGCTGGCAAGAATAGCTAACACCCAAGAAGATAGGCTCAAGATCCAGATGGATCTTGACAGACTAGAACACTGGGCTATATCTAACAAAATTAAATTCAATGTAGAGAAAAGAAAAGTCCTACACTTAGGCAAGAAAAAACAAAAGTACACATATAGACTGGGTGAAACCAGGCTCAATAGCAGTAACTGTGAGACGGATCTTGGAGTCTTAGTGGACAACCAGCTAAATATGAGCCAGCAGTGTGCAGCGAAAGCCAAAAAAGCTAATGCAATCCTAAGTTGTATTAACAGAGGGATACAATCAAGATCAAGGGAAGTACTAATACCACTCTATAAAGCCTTAGTAAGACTACACCTGGAGTACTGCATCCAGTTTTGGACACCACGTTATAAAAAAGATGTTGAGACTCCAGAAAAAGTACAGAGAAGAGCAACCAGGATGATTAGAGAACTGGAGGCTAAAACATACAATGAACGGTTGCAGGAACTGGGCTTGGCTAGTCTAGTAAAGAGAAGGACCAGAGAAGACATGATAGAGGTCTTCCAATATTTGAGGGGCTGCCACAGGGAGGAAGGGGTCAAGCTATTTTCTAAAGCGCCTGTAGGCCAGACAAGGAATAATGGATGGAAACTGAACAAGGAGAGATTTAACCTGGAAATAAGGAGAAACTTTCTGACAGTGAGAACAATCAACCAATGGAACAGCTTGCCCTCAGAAGTTGTGGGAGCGCCATCACTTGAGACTTTCAAGAAGAGATTGGACTGTCATTTGTCAGAATGGTGTAGGGTCTCCCAGAATGGTGTAGGGTCTCACCAGAAATGGTGTAGGGTCTCCCGCTTGGGTGGGGGGTTGGACTAGATGACCTACAAGGTCCCTTCCAACTCTGATTATCTGTTATCTGCTTCTCTTCCTGTAAGAAAAATGTAACCTCAAATTTGTTTCACTATGACTGCAGTCTCTCTCAGCTCTATAAACTATCTTCTAATAATTTGACCAAACAACGCTACAGTAAAAATAAAAAAGATAGTCCTTTATGGCAGAGGTGGAATTCAGCCAATTTGGACTGGTTCTGGCAGACAGGTAGCGAAAATTTTGATTGGATCAGAGAACTGGCAAACACTACCTCTGGCTGGCCCCACCAACTCACCCCTGTTCTTAGCTCTCTTATATTCTGTTGTTGCCACACCTCAGCTGAGCTAAAAAACAGCATAGCTCACCAACGTTGATACAGAAGGCGGTATCTGAGCCTTGCACACATGTGTGAAAAGTGTGTGTTTGGCACATGTGTGTGTTAGGCACACCTATGCACCTCTCCAGCATTGATACAGAGCATGGACTTTGAGCCCCACATACGCATGTGTGAAGCAATCTCTCCGAACCAGTAGGAAATTTTTTTGAAACCCACCACTGCTTTATGGGATTCCAAAGCAAAGCTAAATGGTTCTCCATGGAGAAAAGATACAATGTCCATGGCAAAGAACAAAGAAATGGTGAGTAGACCAGTTCTACAATATCTCTCCAGACAAGGAGAAGATGGGAGATTTCCCACATGTATTCCAAATAGTTGCTTCCCACAAAGATACTGCAGAACAACTATCTCCCCATGGGCTCTGCCCAGCCCGCACGGCTCCAGCATGGCCCTGGCAGGATGAGCGGAGGGTCCAGCAAGGAGGCGCTCACTGCCTTGGTGAGAGCTCTGCCAGTGGGAAGGAGGGCCTACTTGTCAGCTGCGCTGGGCACCCCAAGCAAAGCTCTTCACGCTCTGCCCAGCACCAGGTAGGGATGGCAGCTGGGCGCTTCTCCCGAGGTGGGCCGATCCTGCACTGCGGCCCCAGGAGATTCACCTCCCCACGTGGGGTTGGGCTGCCCTCTCAGGCAGGAGAGGCTTTGTTGTACTAGAGTGTTGTTTTTAAAATAATTCACTTTACCTTCAAAGGCAAAGGGAAGGTAGCGACAGGAGCACCTGAAGCCAAGTGTCTCCTCAGGGCTCTAGTTGCAGGGAGGAGCCTTGACTGGCCACACGTGGCTGCGCCAAGCACTGCGGCGTTGCTTTAAAGCCGCAGCAGCAAGGGAGAAGGGAAAGCAATGGTGACGGAAGGTCTCCCAATATGAAGTGCCCCAGCAATGCAGGCAGCACCATATCCGGGCATGCAACAAAAGTACTTCCTAATGGCAAGCCCCCCCCCCCGCCATTCCACCTCCCATTTCGCATGTTTAATATGGGACTTAATTTGGTGGGAGTGGCTTAATTTGATTTTATGCCAATCAAACACGGTGGGGCTTCCTATTGGTGGAGGCTGTATTGTTGGAGAAACACGGTATATATCATTGTCCTTTATATATTTGGAATGAGAAGGTTGCTCATTAAGCTTATGAATCATTCTGGATGAAAGGAAAATATTTCATTTGGTAGAAACCATTATTTGAGAGACTGCTACAAAATAATAAGTGAACTGATTATAATTCGCCCCCTTACAAGATTCAGATTAGGAAGTACATGGCAGTAATATATTATTTAAAAAAAAAAAAATTTTTTTTTATTAATTTTCTAAAAACAGACAAGACAAACAAAACATCAAAACATACACCTCTCATATTTACATACAGTGTGTCAGTTGGTTCATCATTTTTGTGCATTCATTTTGTAGTCCCAGTTACAATTATGTTACATAAGAACTCATATTATCAATCCAAACTTATATATCCTATAATCACTAAACAAAAAAAAAAAATTTTTGACTATACTTTTAATCATTCATGCTTTATGAGCTAACAATACTTTAACCAAATTATTCAACTAATCATATAATCATACCAGATCAATCCTAAAAAAAAAAAAAACCTTTATAAATATAATATCGATTAACAAAATAATAGCAAAATAACAAGATAAAGATATTTCTTACTATCTAAAATATTCTATTATCGTATTTTATCATCTAGCCATTTATAAAAAAGATCCCAAATTTCATAGAATTGTTTATCCTCTTGCTCTCTGATTTCAAATGTCAATCTACTCATCTCAGCACATTCCAATATTTTCTTAATAATTTCTTCCTGTAATGGTATTTTCTCATTCTTCCAGTTTTTAGCAAATACAATCCTGGCCGCTGTTAATACATTTACAATCAGATATTTCAAATCTTTACTATATATATCAGGTAAAATTCCCAATAAGAAGATCTCTGGTTTCAAGTCTATATGTTTCTTTGTTATTTTTTCCAACCACATGCGAATTATAGTCCAATATTTTCTAGCATCCTCACAAGTCCACCACATATGGTAATACGAGCCGGGTATCTGATGACATTTCCAACATTTTTCAGATTTATTCTTGAACATTCTTGCTATTCTTGTCGGAGGAAAGTGCCACCTGTAAAACATCTTATACAAGTTTTCTTTATATGCTGTTGACATTGTCATTTTATAATTTTGAGACCACAATTTCTGCCATTTCTCTAAATCAATCCCATATCCAAAATTCTTCCCCCAAACAATCATAGTTTCTTTGACTTGTTCTTCCTCTAATTTCATTCCCAGTAAATAACCATATAATTTTTTAATCACTTTCTCATCAGTACCCATCAAGATCTTATCTAAATCAGTCTGCTTATCATAAAATCCCTCTGTTTTAGAATCTTCATCATACCTTGAATGTATTTGTGCATATGAAAACCAATTCATCCTTATACCTTGTTCCTCTAAATTTTGAATCGATTTAAGTTCACCCTTTTCATCCAAAAGTTCCTCATATCTAACTGTTTGTTCCTTCTTGTAGATTATAGGATAGGAAAATGCTTCAATGGTTGATAACCAAACTGGAATTTTCAAATAACATTGTCTTTTTATCTTCTCCCAGTTTAACCACAAAGACTCCCGTACATAATGTCTTCTAAAATAACCCTGTGTTTTAGTTCCCTTATACCATAAAAAAGCATGCCAACCCAACAGCAAGTCATGCCCTTCTAATGTCAACAACCTATGTTTCCTTAATGTTATCCATTCTTTGACCCACATCAAACTTGCAGCTTGATAATACAATTCCCAATTATGTAAGTCAAAACCTCCTCTAATTCTAGCATCTTGCAAAAGCTTTAGCTTTATTCTTGCTTTTTTACCTTGCCATATAAACTTGATTTTATTTAAATCTTCAAAATAGTCTTTTCCAAGCCTAATTGGTATTGTTTGAAACAAAAATAAAATTCTAGGTAAAATATTCATCTTAATTGTTGAAATTCTCCCTATTAATGACAATTGCAAGTTTTCCCACTTCTTCAAATCTGTAGTTATCTGTTGTTTAAGTTTAATATAATTATTCTCCTTTAATGTGCTACATCTTGTTGTCAAATATATCCCCAGATACTTAACCTTATTTGTAACTTGAATTTTCAAAAGATCTGCCAGTTCTTCTCTCTGTCTCAATAGCATATTCTTTGTCAAAATCTTTGTTTTATCTTTATTTATTTTCAAACCAGCCACCTCTCCATAAGTCTCTATCTTTTCCAATAACTTTGGAGCTTTTTCTAGCGGGTCTTCCAAAATAAAAGCTAAATCATCAGCAAAAGCTTGTAGCTTGAATTCTTCCTTCTTAATTTTCATTCCTTTTATGCTTTTATCATCCCTAATATTTCTATTCAACACTTCCAAGGTCAACACAAACAGCAAAGGAGATAGGGGGCATCCTTGTCTTGTACCTTTCCTTATAATAATAAAATCTGTAAGTTCCCCCTCCATCATTACCCTTGCTGTCTGTTTATTATATATGGCTTCTATTGCTTGACTAAATTTTTTAGTAAAACCCATCTGCTCCAATAATAATAACATAAATCTCCAGTTCACGTTGTCAAATGCTTTTTGAGCATCTAGGAATATCAAAGCCATTTGCTTTTCAGGATGAGCCTCATAGTATTCCAAAGTGTCCAAGATTACTCTCATATTGTCTCTAATTTGTCTCTTTGGCAGAAATCCATTTTGATCTGGGTGAATAAAATTATTTAGATATTTTTTAAGTCTTTCTGCTAAAATTGAAGCAAAGATTTTATAGTCTGCGTTCAATAAAGAAATAGGTCTATAATTCTTAATTTGCAGTGGGTCAGTCTCTTCCTTCGGTATAAGTGTAATGTAAGCCTCTGATCATGTTTTAGGTATCATCTTTTTTAACATAACTTCATTCATAACTTCTAACAATTGGATGCTCAATGATTCTTGAAATGTTTTATAAAATTCTACTGGAAGCCCATCTGGACCCGGTGCTTTCCCATTATTTTGTCTCTTAAATGCTTCATTTAATTCCATCATTGTTATATTGCTTTCTAGCATTTCTTTCAGTCTCTTTAGGTATCTTTGGTAAATTAGCTTCCTGTAAATACTGTTTGACTTTTTCTTCATCGATATTCTCTTGTTTATATAATTGCCCATAAAAATCTCGAATAATTTCTTTTTTCTCCTTATTCCCATAACAAACTTGGCCTTGTTCATCTATTAACTTCAATATTTTTCTTGATTCCTTCTCTTTTCTCAATTTATATGCTAGCCATCTACCTGGTTTATTTGCATCTTCAAAATAATTCTGTTTAGAGTTTCTGATTCTCTGTGCCAGTTCTTCTTTCTCTATTAATTCCATTTTATGTTTAATTACATCCAGCTTCAATTTAATATCCTTTTTCTGTGGCATTTTCTGTAATTCTTTTTCAAGAATTTTGTACTCATCTTCCAAGGCCTTAAAAGCTTGCCTTTTCCTAATATTCTTTTTTCTTGTATAATCTATTATCAAACCTCTGGCATATGCCTTCATTGTATCCCACACATTTTGCGTTGAAGTATCTTCTTTTTTATTTTCTCTGAAGAAAAAAGCCAATTCCTTCTCCATCCATTGTATAAAATCTTTCTCCTTTAAAATAGTATTGTTTAATGTCCATCTCGATCTTTTTTTTTGTCCCTTCTATTTAATTGTCATTGGGCTATGATCTGCCCAAGTACTTGTTTCAATATTTGTTTCTTTAATATTGGATATTAATTCTGTTGAGATCCAAATCATATCTAATCTGGACCATGATAAATGTCTATTTGAGTAAAAAGTATATTGTTTAGCTTTAACATTTCTTTCTCTCCAAATATCTTTTAAAGTTAATTCATCTGTCATTTTAAAAAAAGACCTTGGGAGAGCCTTTCTATTTTGCTTTGTTGTTGTTGCTATATAGTCCAATTTATTGTCCACAATTCCATTAAAATCTCCCATCATAATTATATTAACATAGTCCAGTCCAATTATTTTCATATGTAGCTTTTTATAAAACTCTTCTTGTTTATCATTCGGAGCATAAATTGCAATCAAGAGTATTTTTATATTATTGTCCATTATTTCTACTATTAATATTCTTCCATCTTCATCTGTGTAAATCAATTTTGCTGGGATAGCCTCTTTAATGTATAGAACCACTCCTCTTTTCTTACATTGAGTCAAAGAATAAATATTTTCCCCAATTTTGGCTGTACAAACAATTGTTCATGTTGTTTTTTAATATGAACTTTAATATGAACTCGGAGCATAAATTGCAATCAAGAGTATTTTTATATTATTGTCCATTATTTCTACTATTAATATTCTTCCATCTTCATCTGTGTAAATCAATTTTGCTGGGATAGCCTCTTTAATGTATAGAACCACTCCTCTTTTCTTACATTGAGTCAAAGAATAAATATTTTCCCCAATTTTGGCTGTACTAACAATTGTTCATGTTGTTTTTTAATATGAACTTCTTGTATACAAATTATATCAAATTTTAATTTCATTAATTTATGAAAAGTTTTCCTTCTTTTAACAGCTGAATTAAGTCCATTTATATTCATTGTAATCAGTTTTCTTTCTTCCATGATTATGCTTTATATTTAGGTCTAACAGCTCTCGTGGATCTCACTTCACGCTGTTCTTTATTGTCCACCTGTCCACTTACAGCTCCTTTCTCTTTTTCAGTCTCCAGTTGTTCCTCTTGAAACTCAATTACTGAGACCTCTTTCTCTGCCTCCTCTCTTCTTCTTCCAAAAAATTCTGCATGGAAAAGTTCTGCTTTTTCAATTGAATCAATTCTATGTCTCTGCTCTTGCCACGTAAACATTAATCCTTCTGGAATCAGCCATCTATAATTCACTTCGTTTTCCAGTAGCATTTTGGTCAGGAATCGATATTCTCTTCTCATCTCTCTCACTCTTCTGGGTATTTGTTTTAAAACCACAATCTCTTTTCCTTTGTATTTCAATGTTTTCTCTCTTACCACTTGTAATATTTGTGTTTTAATGGATCTTTTGGTAAATCTAATATGGACTTCCTTGGGTAATTTATTCCTCATCGCATATCTTGTATAAACTTGATATACCTCATCTATTCCATCCATCATCTTTTCCTCTGTAATTTCCAAAGCATCTGCCAAAATTTCTATCATTAGCGCTACCAAGTTTTCTCCTTTTTCCTCTTCTATATTTTGAAATCTAAGGTAAAATTCTGACCTTTCCATCTCCCACCTCAGCATCCCACCTTTTTCTTGTTCAACCGCTGTTAATCTACTATCAATATTTCCAATCTTCTTCCTCAATTTTTTGAAATCTCTCCTCATACTTAACCATCATTTGTTTGATGTCTTCCACTTTTTCATCAGTCTTCTCTATTCTTTGTTCAATATTTTCTGTTCTTTGTTCAATGATGTCTGATTTTATCTTGATATCTTGGATTCCTTGCATAATCGTCTGTAAAGTTACTCTTTCTTGTTTCTTATCTTGCTTCAACATTGTCTGGATTAAGCGTTGTTCTCCAGCTGGTGGGGAAGCAGAGGTAGAAGCAGAAATGCCAGTTGATATTGGTTTCCTGCTCATTTCAATGCTTCCAAGGCTTCAAATTCTTCTTAACTTTTAATCCAACTAGTAAAGCAGCCAATTATAATCCAAAATGGAAAACTCCGATAGTCAAAAACACGAAACCAAGGAAGAAACAGCAAAAAAGGAAGAAGAAAGATCTTCAGGTTCTTCTAGACCCTAATCCAATTACGAAATAGTCCACCATAAAAAAAGAAAACAAGTAGAAAGAAGAAAAACAAATCCAAAAATAATAATATTGATTAAGAGCAAAAGAAAAAAGAAAAACAAAAAGTTCCCAGATTCTTCACACCTTAATCCAGTTGAAAAGTCTCAATAATAATAATAATAATAATAAAAAGAAACAACAACAAAGTGGTCCAAGAACATAGATAGGAAAAGCAAAAAAGTCCCAATAAAAAAGAAAAGAAAAATAAAGAAAAAAAAAAAACCCTGAGGCTTTCCCTTTAAAAAAAATAACAAACAAAAATAAAAATATTACTAGAATTGAAATTTTTTTAAAAAAGGCTAGCGTGTGGGGTATAAGAAAGCACACTGCACTTTATTTATTTATCCAAGGCTCTTGTTATGACTCTCTTCTCCAGCAGCTTCAAAGCCAAACCTCAAGTGTTCTTGATAACAGTCCAGGAAAGCACCTGCAATAATATTTTGCTGTGCTCTCCCTCTATCTTATCACGTTAAAATGTCCTTGAGAAGAGGTCTTTTTGCAATTCTCTCCCATTCAAATAAAATACTTTCAAGCCTCTAGTTGGCAGTGTTACAAAGTTTCTTAATGCTCTTCCTCCCCCCCAGCCAGAAAAAAGGAATAATATATACAAAAAAAAAAAAAGAAAAGAAAAAATAGCCAAAGGGAGCCTCTATCCTAAAGAAAGTTAAAAAATCAAAGGGAGTATAAAAATATATATAATAGAAAATTCAATCCGGTTACCTACAAAGTCACAGTAAAATCTTTCCCAAAAAATATAAAGAAAAGAAAAAAAAAACCCAAGCCTCAATTTGACATCACTTTAAAAAACGCCGCTCAAACAATTTCAGTCAAAAAAAAAAAAATCTCACAGCTTTCTTCTTTATTCCGGATGAATTTTCCAACCTCAGCGAATTTACAACACAAAAAAGTTTTTCTCACCCAGCCAACACACTTTCACTCCAATCACTTTCTTTTCGGAGCTGTCCCGACTTCAGCAGCTATGGAGGCTGCCTCTCCGCCGCCAGCGAAAGGGCTTCTTCCGGATCAAACCAGAGATTTTGCGATATCTCTGGGATCCTGGAACAGTGCCCTTCACAATCACCGTCTGTCCGGGACGGTTTAGGTCCGTTAGGACCGACCAGGGGCGAAAATATCAGCTGCGATCTCAGAGCCCCGAGATCGCAGCTGTATCGCCGAAACGAAGCTCCGCCTTCTCCCGGCAGTAATATATTCTTAATTTCCTTCTTCACTGTCTATATTTCATCACGAAGGAATACCACTTAATTGAAGCAAGAACTGTTATGGCATGATGAAGAAAAACATTACCTGCCCCCAGAATCTTTCCAAAACTAAGGAAATTGTTTTCTACCATCTATAGTTAGTGCTATAATTTTTTAAAGTCTTCATTTCATATATCCAGCAGTAATGCTATCTAAAAACTCTTTAGCAATGAAATTTTCATAGACTACACCTGCTTCCACTGAGTTCTATCATGTGAGCAGATTGGAATCGTTTTTGTGGATATTCAAAATCTACTTCCCAAGAAGGACATGATAGATCTTTTTTAGGAAGTCAGCTTCCAAAATCTGGTAAACATTCTGCAAGATTCCAAAATTTGATTCCATTGAAAGCAGCTGGACTGATACCTTTCTAAATTTTCATTAAAATCTACTGAAAGTTTTCTATTAGTGACCTTTACTCCAGGGGGTGGGATACGACAGGGTTAACTACTGGTTCGGGATTTATGAGCTTCCTTGCACGCTGGGAGCCGCACACCTGTAAATCGTCATCAGCACGCTGGATTGAAATCGTCATCAGCACGCCTTTGAAACAGCCCTCTTTTCCTGCTTTTTTAACTGCAGCTGTGGCTCGTTCAGCAGCTGAAGTTGAAAAATCAGGAAATAAAGATCAAGTAAGAGCCCAGGTGAGCGAGTGGGCAAAAACATCAGCAAACATAGAACTGGTTCTATTCTACTGCTCTTCAGAGCTACCGGTTCTACAGAGGTGGACAGAACTGGTAGAAACCCACCCCTGCTTTACTCTATTCCCTTTTCATTGGAGAGACAACTAGGACAGTTAGAATTATGGTGTTTGCTTTAGAGAGGCCCATCTGCATAACAAATTATCAATTTAAATAAATTGGGCTCCCATACTTCTGAGCAACCAGATTTCCCATTTCTTGAAAGCTGTTTGCTGTGGGATTGCCTTTTTATCACTTTTGTTGTCACTTGTCATTCATTTCACTGTGACTTTCTAGACTGTTGTTGTAATGTTGTCTAGTTGATGGCTGATTTTAAGGAACTTCAACAGGTACAAAATGTTAGCAGCTGTGCAATGACAGATACAATTCAGCCTGTATTATGTCTGGTACTGAAATAGTTTTAACACATTTCTGACACTAAGTTTATTCTTACATGCCATTGAAACTCAATGACAGCAATATGCTGTCATATTAATGTTTTAAGGCAATGTGTTCAGGGCTCTTGATAATATTGTGTCTATTATAATTTTAGTAAAAATGAAAAGAAATCTGCAATACAAGTGAATTTGCGTGAATCACCATACTTATTTATGGGACTGAATCATTGCTGTCCTGCCATTCAGTCCCATAAATAAGTATGGTGATTCACACAAATCCATTTAATTTCCACACAGAAAAAGGTTTCCTTACAAAATAAGATGTCCAAAGTATTGCATATTTAGGGATGCTATATATAAAGCTGTATACTAGTTATAGCTGCAATTTACTTATTTTTTTTTAAAAAAAATACAGATTGCCCCTTAGTAAATATACCATCGAGAAAGCTACATACAAAATTGAATAAATTAGAAAAAATGTATTAAATTTATAGAATGCAAAAAAGTTAGTTGTTAGAGACATTTACAAATAACAATAATGTTCAGTTTTGAAACTTAGAAACAAACATAAGTTTAAAAATATTGAAATGTACAATATCAGTACTTCCCCAGATCTTACTTTGTGTTCTATTTTCATGTATTGCTTTGAGTGTTTTGAGATTTGTTTCCTTAAAGAGAATGCATTTTGTATTGAAGTCAATTACATAATCTTTTGGACACTACCCCGATGTTGTAATAGGATGAGTATGCAAAACAAACGAATAAGTAAATATTTTGAATTCCACAGTCTCCATTGAACTATAAAAGCTTTACACAGTCTTTTTTCCACAAGTGATGCTTTGTTTTGCATATTCAGTCTTTAAATTTACAGTAAGTATTTATTTTGCTCAAAATAAAAGAAAATATAGAGAGAATATTCTTCATTCAAGTTAGGTGATGTAGAATTGATGCACACACATACCTATATTTTTACTGTCAAATTCCACTACAACACTGCAATTTATCAATCTATTATAATTTCACTGTAAAAGGTAAAGTCCCTGAACACTCAACCCAATACAGTAAAACCAACGCAAACCCTAAAAAATTGAACTGTCATACATCAAGAATATCTCAAAAACCACCAACGGATTACTACAACCACATGTAATCAGCATAGCGCATAAGCCAACTAAATCCCTTCAAAACATCCTAAGAAAACCAAAAGACCCAGCAACCCCAGAAGAAAAAACAGGAGTCATCTTCAACATACAATGTAAGAACTACAACAACCACTTTGTAGGACAAACAGGCAGATGACTGGCAGAATAAATCCATTGTTGTAACTATGTATCATTGCAACTATGTATCATTCATGTGTTTGCAACTATGTATCATTCATGTGTAATCATTAACTTCTGTCTCTTCAGTGACCTTTGCAAGGCACGTACAAGGGACAAGGAGCTAGACGGTTGATAATAAGCTTATCCACATTGTAAATGATCTGTCTGGTATGCAGCTTTGTAAACATGCACATCCTGATGGAATTATCTTATTTGACTTGAGCTTTGATTAAATCATTTTCTTGTAAAAAAGCACAATAAAAGAGTGTGTGCCAAGACATTTGGGGCGCGCTCATCCCGAGGAAACCTCGCTTCCTGTCATTTCTCTCTCCTTCGCTCCCTTTCATGAGCCGCCCATCAGATGCGGGATAGCAGATACCGCATTCTGGTGACCCCGACGTGATTCCCTAAGGGGGATACATTGTGACGTGCCCATATCTTATCAGCTCGATGGGAGCTGTGCATCGCCAGGCCTGAAGCGAATTGCACATCATCGGATCTGAAACACGGTCTCGACTTTCGTAAGTATGGGTGGAAACTTTTCTCAACAACAGACGCAGCATCTGAAGGAATTGAGGGAGTTAGTCGCTTCTTCTTCTGAATATTCTGCTAATTTAAAGGGCTCGCCTGTAAAAATGAAACCTATTGCTACATTATTGGCTTATGTGTGGCAACATTGTCCTAATTATTCAGAGGAAGGGTCCCTAAAAATTTCCACTTGGTAAAAAATTGGTGAACATCTCCATAATCCTCCTCGTGCACCTATTGGCATTTTGGTCACTTGGAGGAAAATTATGGAGGCTTTAATGGTCCATTATAAAATAGAAGCAGGGAGTGTGTTTGAATCTCCCCCGCCAAGTTATGATAACTTTTCAATTTTCTCTAACTCAGGCAGAAGCTGCTGCCATTATTCAACAATGCCCCACATGTAGTAGTAAGCAAGGACATTCCATTCCCATAGGAGTAAATCCTAGAGGATTAAAAGCTTGTGAAATTTGGCAAATGGATGTAACTCAGTATCCACCTTTTGCCCCTTGGAAATATTTGCACATTTCCATTGATACATATTCAGGGTTTATTCTGGCTACTCCTCAAAGGGGAGAAACTTTAAAATATGTCATCAATCATTCAATTCGTACCTTTGCCTCGCTGGGACGTCCAAAAGAAATCAAAACTGACAATGGACCTGCATATACAAGTTCTGCGTTCCAAGACTTCTGTAACAGATGGGATGTTGTTAGGGATAACATGGGTTTACCCTAACTGGTTTAGGTAAATAATAATATGTAATAATAGTTTGCAAGTTAAAGTGTTTGCAACTTTAACTGTGGGATAGTAATTAAGGGAGTGGTTGTGAAACCACTTTAAAAGAAGCAAAACGGCAGTTTGCTCTCTCTCTGGCTTTGATGATTCCTGATTACTGCAAGGACACAAGACTGCATTCCTCGAACGGGAGAGAAAACAAAGGACAGACTTGTAAGTGAATTGACATGGGATATTTCTGCACGGACTTTGCTAACTGAATATCCCTGAATGGACTGACTAAATGATACATGACTATTGGACTGTTATTTTGACTATGCTATGAACTCATAATGGAATAAACTATATTTTTGATAGCACAAGCATATCTGTTATTTTTACTGTATGTTAATAAACATACAAGCTTAGCTCACTCATTTATCTGTGTGCCTATCTGACTAAGCTGCACATTCTGTTTAGCTTGTCTCCCTAAACCAGGCTTAACACTGGTTATGGGCCCAGAGGCTGCAAAGTCAGTTTAACTAGGATAAAACAGATTTATGTAAAAGTGAGAGTTTGTGTTGTTATACATTACAGTAAACAGACAGCTGTGTTTTATTAATTATATTTTTATATCCATATAAGAAAACATGGCACAAGTCAATCTACAAAGTTTGTCCCTTATATCCAAGCTGGATGGAACAAACTATGTATCATGGTCTATGAAATGTAGTCTGCTTCTACGAAGAGAAGGTTTGTGGAACATAATTGAAAATCCACCAAACGTACAAGAATGGGATCCAGAGGATGAGGAAGACAGATTAAAGATAGAAGAATTTATGCATAAAAATCAACAAGCTATTTGCATTATTGCTTTAACCATAACTGATATGCAACTTGTTTATATCCATGGAGAAAAAACAGCTGTTGGGTGTTGGCAGAAGCTGAAAAGGATTTATGTTCGAGATAATGTTGGTGCTCACATAAATCTAACACGGAAACTTTTCAGTACACATCTCCATAAGAATGGTGATTTGCTGAGTCATTTGAAAACTATGCAAAGCATTTTTCAAGAACTGCACAAGAAAGAGCTTATTTTCTCTGAACTACACCAAGTCTACATAATTCTATCTTCCCTTAACGAAACCTATGATAACTACGTAACTTCCCTTGAAATATTGCCAAAGGAAAGCCTAACTTTAACTGATATAACTGGCAGATTGATTGAAGAGGCCAGAAGAAGGCTTGAAAGAGATGAGTTAAGGAGGCAGCAACCTCAAAAAGAAGATAATGAATCTCCTACTGCATACGCAATTAAAAAGTGCTTTAATTGTGGAGGAAGAGGACATTTGGCAAGATTTTGTAAAAAGGCAAAGCACCAGAACGCTGGCCAGAATACTAAAAGTCATCAAAAGATAAATAAAAATTTAGAGTTAGCCATGTATACTAACGAAGCTGTAAAAAATAATTTATGGGTGGTTGATAGTGGAGCATCACATTGTATAACTAATGATAAGAAACATTTTATTAAAATGTCCAAGAGTACACAGCAGATATCGTTAGCCAATGGCTGGAAACTGAAAGCTAAAGGTCAAGGTATAGCATATTGTTCTTTTATAAAAGAGAATGTAAAAATGTTATATGTACCACAACTTAAGTTTAATTTAATTTCAGTTAGAATTTTGGTGAAACTAGGATATGTAGTTACATTTAGGGGAGATAACTGCATAATTGAGAAAGAAGATAAGAAAATTACTGCATCTTTAAGAGGTGAATTATATGTGTTAAATGATGGTTTAAAGGTGGCTAACACAATTTATGAAAATAAGAAACCTCATGATGAATGTATTCACTTGTTACATCGAAGGCTAGGGCATTTAAATTTTAAAATACTTAAGAAAACTGTTGAATTATCTAAGGGAATAAGTTTGAAACCTTGTAATAAGTATTTGCAATGTTCTATTTGCAATCAAAGCAAGGCCAGGGTCACACCAGCTAATAGAGTTGATGGATTTATTACTAAAGAGCCTTTAGAGGTAGTATTTGCAGATTTAATAGGTCCGAAAAAACCAAGTGTAGGAGGAGCTCGTTACATATTAAGTATAATGGACCACTATTCTAGATATGGGTTTTGCTATTTAATGAAGAGCAAAACTGAAACATATCAAAATCTCTTTAATTGGATAAAATTTGCAGAAAGGAAAACTAAAAAGAAATTAGTAACTCTTATAACAGATAATGGTACGGAATTTACAAATAATAAATTCCAGAACAGACTAAGAATGTTAGGTATTCAACATAAAATGTCTGCACCATATAGGCCACAATATAATGCCTTTATAGAGAGAAGAGTCCAAACATTACAATCAATGGCACGAACTATGATGTCTGATTCAGGATTACCTGACAATTTGTGGGGAGAAGCAATAATGTGTGGTAATCATATATTAAATAATGTTGTTAATTCAACAACAGGTGAATTACCATTCACATTGTGGCATGGTACAAAACCTGATTTAAGTTACATGCACACATTTGGAGCACCAGCATGGGTGCATATCCCTTCACAACTTAGACACAAAGGACAACATAGAGCTAAAAGATTATATTTTGTAGGATATACATCTAATCATAGATCTTATAGATTCTGGGAACCAGGTACATCTAGAGTTTACACCAGTGCTAGTGCAAAATTCCTAGAACATGTAGGATGGAATAGATTAGAGCAAGATTTAAATAATGAAGTAATTATTGAACCCTACAAAAGGCAGAAAGATCAGATTAGTCCAATTAAAGAAGAAGTCCAAGAAGAGCAAATAGGACCAGAACAAGAGGAAACAATTGATCAGGAAGAGTTAGATAATCAAGAAGAGTTAATAAATGAAAGTCCACCTGTAAGTCCTGTAATACCTAGACGTACTACACGTATAACTAGACCACCTGATAGGTATCAAGCAAGTATAGTTTGCCAAGTAACTAAAGTTCCAACTAGTGTAGATGAACTTAGGATGTATCCTGCTAAGGATCAGGAGAATTGGCAAAAGGCAATGGAAAAGGAACTAAATTCATTAAAGGTAATGAAAGTTTATGAAGATGCTAAATTACCTCCAGGAGAAAAATCCATTGGGTGCAAATGGATATTTAAAGTAAAAACTGGAAATGATGGGACTGTTACCCATAAGGCTAGGTTAGTAGCTCAAGGATTTAATCAAACTGCATCTGATTACGATGAAGTTTTTGCACCAAGTCTTAAAGCAACATCTTTAAGAGCAGCTTTAGTGTGGGCAGCTAAGAAAAACTATGTCATTAACCATTTAGATGTAGAAACTGCTTATCTACATGCACCATTGCAGCACACTATATATTTAAGAAAACCAGTAGGTATAAAAGACAACAAAGTAAATAGTAATGATTGTTGGAAACTCAAAAAGAGTCTTTACGGGTTGAAACAATCTGGGTTTGAGTGGAACCAATATATTGTGAAAGAGTTAAACAATATAGGTTTTAAATCTGGTTTAGCAGATACATGTGTGTTTAAAAGAGAAAATAATGGAACGGTGTCATTATTGTTATTATTTACAGATGATATTGCTTTGATAACTAAGACTAATAATGAAGCTAATGAGATTATATCATTATTAGCCAAAAAGATAAAATTAAAGCATTTAGGTGAAATTAAAAAGTATCTAGGATTGACAATTAACAAAACAAAAAATGGATTTAAGATATCTCAAGAAGATAAAATTTGCCAATTAATTAAAACGTTTAAAATGGAACTTTGTAAACCGGCAAAGACTCCAATGAGTCAGGAAGTTTGCCAAACTGATGATCAAAGTCCCAAATTTGATAAGTCCATATATCAATCTTTGATTGGCAGCTTATCATATATAAGCAATTGGTCAAGGCCAGATATAGCTTATAGTGTAAATCAGCTGGCACGTTTTAATTCAGATCCACAAAAATGTCATTGGCAATCATTAAAGAGAATTTTAAGATATCTTAAAGGAACAATGAACCATGCATTGTATATAGAACCAAAGGGTGATTTGAGTCTTAGTGCCTATGCAGATGCAAGTTTTGCAACTGATATAAACACTAAAAAATTCAACATCTGGGATGGCTATATTATTTGGTAAAACACTAATAGGGTGGAGGTCAATCAGACAACAGCATATTAGCTTGTCCACGATGGAAGCGGAATTTTCATGTCTGTCATTACTATGCACTGATTTGATTTTGTACAAACAGTTATTATTAGACATGGGTATAACTGTAAAAGATTCCATTATTGTGTTCGAGGATAACCAAGCAGCTATAAAATTAGCTACTAGTATTGCTGTAAAAACTAGATCAAAGCATACTGATTTAAGATACTTAAATGTTAGAGAATCTGTAAAGAATGGGCTAATTAAATTGGAATACTGCATGATGGAAGAAAACATTGCAGACCAATTTACAAAAGCTCAAGGAGTAATTAAGTTTAAAGAGAGTTGTAACAAATATGATTTAAAGATGTAAATAGTTATATATATTATTATTTCCTAAAAGGGGAGAATGTTAGGGATAACATTGGTTTACCCTAACTGGTTTAGGTAAATAATAATATGTAATCATAGTTTGCAAGTTAAAGTGTCTGCAACTTTAACTGTGGGATAGTAATTAAGGGAGTGGTTGTGAAACCACTTTAAAAGAAGCAAGACGGCAGCTTGCTCTCTCTCTGGCTTTGATGATTCCTGATTACTGCAAGGACACAAGACTGCATTCCTCGAACGGGAGAGAAAACAAAAGAAAGACTTGTAAGTGAATTGACATGGGATATTTCTGCACGGACTTTGCTAACTGAATATCCCTGAATGGACTGACTAAATGATACATGACTATTGGACTGTTATTTTGACTATGCTATGAACTCATAATGGAATAAACTATATTTTTGATAGCACAAGCATATCTGTTATTTTTACTGTATGTTAATAAACATACAAGCTTAGCTCACTCATTTATCTGTGTGCCTATCTGACTAAGCTGCACATTCTGTTTAGCTTGTCTCCCTAACCCTGGTTGGGGAAACCAGGCTTAACAGATGTAACCCACAAGTTTGGGATTCCCTACAACAGCCAGGGGCAGGCTATTGTAGAACTAGCGAACTTATCTCTGAAACGTGCTCTTGATCGATATTCGTTGCTGGAAAAAACCCCGAACCTCCCAGCATTGCAAAATTCTCTTAACATTTGTCTTTACACTTTAAACTTTCTTAATCTGACTGGCATTTCTCCCACTTCTGCTGCTTCGCGTCATTTTTCCTCCCCCTCACCCCCGCCTAACAGACCTCTAGTATATTATCACAGATTGCCAGATCCCGCCTGGCAGGGTCCCGCTGAGCTTCTCACCTGGGGACGAGGCTACGCTGCGATTCTATTACCAGACAAAACCACTTGCTGGGTCCCTGGTCAGGCAGTAAGACCCTATCATGGGAATTCCTCCGCTACATCTGCATCTTAAACTCTTCCTGATATTCTTGCCTATATCCTCTTTGCAATTTCTACCTTATTCGTATCCTACTTACAGAACACTCTACCATTCGCTCTTTTGTTCCTTCTTTACTCTTCCTATGGAAAGGAACCTTAAAATCTTTTCCTCTATTCAATCTAGATTGTCCTTCTATTGTATTATGGGTTCCCCCACCCCAACTAACATCCTTGATGAATTACCAAATTAATCTTTATTGTCATTATTGTAATTATTATCCTTTTTCTACTAATTGCATTCCCTCCTCATTTTGCAAATGTTCTACAACTAACTTGTCCATAGCCCTCTCTCCTGCTTGTGATGTTTTTATATACCCGAACTCTGATCCTGTCAACAAACGACGCTTCAAAAGAACTGTCCATGACGATCCGCAGAAGCCTCATAGAAGATATAATATTGCTTGGACTATAACTGATTTTCAAGGAGTTCGTTTAAGTTCTACAACCAATTTTTCTCGCATAGAAGACTTTTACCCACCACTTCAATTCGATTTGGCAGACGCACCCACACAACCAGGGGATATTCTGCAGTCTACACCACTTCAGGAGGAAATTTAACATCACGCCTGAAAGGAATGTATTTTATCCCTGGCAATAATTCTGTTTGGACTTGTTCCACTGGTCTCACGGCATGTGTCCACGGGGATGAAATTGTTAAATCCAAATCATTTTGCATTCAAGTATGGCTTGTGTGTATAACTCTGATGATTTTATATCTCTACAGGTACCCATGGAATACCCCCTTTTGCAAAATCGTAAAGATTTAGATCTGTTATTTTTTAAAACAAGGGGGATTGTGTGCTACGCTTAAAGAAGAATGTTGTTTTTATGCCGATAGCAGGGGAGCTTGTTTTCTATTTCGCCATGGTTTACAACCTTTTTAACTGCATTGGCAGGATCATTAATAATCATTATATTGATATGTATTATAGGACCTTGTTGTTTTTATAGAATATTGCAATTTTTGAAAAATCAATTGTCCTCCATAACTGCTGATGTTAATGTGCTATTGCAAGCTCATGTTATGTTCTCAACACCGGACGAAAAAATGTCATTGCTGAGTTACCTCTCCTTGGACAACCCTGACGCTGACGGGTCGCACTCTTGCCCAGATGACGGGGACGGCGAACATTCCATAAAAATGGTTCCTGTCTTCTCGGACGAGGAAGAAGACTCGTCATAAATAATAAAAACAAAGGAGATGTTGTAACTATGTATCATTGCAACTATGTATCATTCATGTGTTTGCAACTATGTATCATTCATGTGTAATCATTAACTTCTGTCTCTTCAGTGACCTTTGCAAGGCACGTACAAGGGACAAGGAGCTAGACGGTTTTTAATAAGCTTATCCACATTGTAAATGATCTGTCTGGTATGCAGCTTTGTAAACATGCACATCCTGATGGAATTATCTTATTTGACTTGAGCTTTGATTAAATCATTTTCTTGTAAAAAAGCACAATAAAAGAGTGTGTGCCAAGACATTTGGGGCGTGCTCATCCCGAGGAAACCTCGCTTCCTATCGTTTCTCTCTCCTTCGCTCCCTTTCATGAGCCGCCCATCAGATGCGGGATAGCAGATACCGCAATCCATGAACACCAACTGGCAGTCAGAAGACATGATGAAAATTCTTTAATTTCACAACATATAGACAGATTTAAGCATAATTTCAATTGGGAAAATGTGGCAATTCTAGACCAGGTCAAGTTCAAAAAATGCCAGAGAATTTCTAGAGGCCTGTCACTCTGACAAATCAGCCATCAATAGATACATAGACATTAACAACATCTATAGACTATGCAAAAGAGACAACCAATCAGCCCAAAAGAGAAAAAGACTCCAGGATCTCTCTACCAGTATCAGAACTCATATCAGCATAGATTAACTTCAAGGTCAACTTCTGACCAACAATCAAATAAGCAATATTCTCATGAAAAAACTGCCAAAGAGCCATTAGTAAGCAGTTCAAACAAAGAATCTCTAAGACCTCCCCCTCCCACCCAGACAGGCAAGATGCCAGAATATAAACTGACAGCAAACAGCACTCCTTACTAGCACTGATGATGTTACCTAGTTAGGTAATGAAACGTCTGCAAGAAAACAAGGAAGCTCAGAGAGCACCAAGGATGAAAGGTGAAATTGTAACAGATAAATTGCTGTTACTTACATATGCTATATCATTTAACTTTGTATTCCACTTATTTTCTATGATGTTATGGTAGCATTTTCTGCCCTTAAAAAAAAGGAAAGAGAAATAGGCTGCATGGGAAGACAGTAGTAGCTTACAACTGGCAAGTTGAATTTTTGGCCAAGCATTTCAACTCGGATCTTCACACCATAAATCCCAACAGCTAATTATAGATCATACCAGATATTAAACAATTATTAACTGTGTTTCTTTTGACATCAAAGCTAATGCTAAGTGTCAGTTATTCAACTTGGCTTTTGAGATAGCTATTTGGAATGTATGCACCTCAGCTGTTGCTGAACCATAGCTCCCATTTACAATTAATAAAAAGATATAACAAATCTAATTTAGAAAAAGAAACCCTCGTATATATGAGTGAAACACTCATATATATGAGTATAGTGGGGAGGGACAGTTTGGATGCCATATCCATGTCTTTTATCAAGTCAAATATTGGGGGAGGGGTTGAGGAGTGCCAGTCTTATCTGTGATCTACAGTGCATGGTAGCTTGCATGCGACATCTCTTTCTAAATCTGCATGAGTGACATGAGGATGAAATAGCTTTGAATCTGACTTGAAGAAGAAAGAAATCCAATTTAGTTTCCAGAAAACCTTTATCTTTGCTATTAAGAGTCACAGGTAGCCAGATAAGTAGAAAGGCAGGAAATTTGATAGATAGCAAATCTTCATTGATTTGTTAGATTCACTGCTGTTTCTCTCTGTCATAAACTATTTGTGATGTTTTGGAGCTATACCTTTTGCAATCTTTTCTAAAAAATATATATTTCTGGACCTTAATGAAAAGGGAGGGGGATGAAATCCTTTTATTCTTCTGCTTTTGTTCAGTGTCAGTTCCTTCAATGGACCTGCTTGAATGAGTTCTCCATCTGAAAGATGTCAATGTTGCGTTGACAGGCAGCTTTTCAGAGGGTGGCCGACAGCCAATAAATCACTTGGCAACACTTGCGTGTCCTCCCAGGCATGTCTTACAGAATCTACCATTTCTGTCTTCAAACAACATGATTCAATGTCAAAGAGTTTATGTGCTGTTTAAACTTCTGTAGTTACTTCAGAGAAACATTGTCTTTCTCATAACCCTGACAACAGAAACTTTTCTTTTAATTTGCATGCTTCAAATCTAACTGATTCCCCTGCTCTTTTCTTAGAAAGCCCAAATAAAGTTGCTGATTTATAAGATGATATAGGCTGCCTCCTTGGTGGTTCATGAACTTTCTAGATACAGGTTTAAGAGTTTACAACATGATATGGTTAAGTAATTACACCAAAAGTCATTACAAAAGTCTTTCATGCCTCTTTATGAAAAAAAAAAAAGGGAGCCATACCAGAACTGTCAGGCTAGCAGCTAAAGTGCTGAACCGGAGTTTAAGCAGATAGACACCTGTCAAAGGTGAAAGGTAAAAAGAATGAGAAATGGTGACAAATTTTAAAACGAGGGGGAAGAGAATAGAGGATGAAGAGTGAAAACTCTATCTTCAAATGTATTGACTGAAAAAGATCTCTAAACTTGCTTGATACTGATTTGTTATGATGATGGAAGAGAAAAAAATTGATAAACTTTCTGGAACTAAAGAAAAGCTGCTATACTATATTATACTATGCTGATAGGGAAGGGAAAGGAGAGAAAGAAAAGAAAGAAATTTAAGCATTAGCAAAGGGAACATATATTCACACATATTTTGCTTTTCAGTCTCTCACATGAAGTTTCTTTCAGTCTCTTTATTTTTAAAACAAATTCAGATAAGATATTATAGAAACTAACTTATTTTGGAAAATCCTATTCTTCAAAGAGAATAAGTAACAATGATAACCTTAAGCAGATACTGTTAACCATATTTAGTGCTACTAGGAAACAAGCTTCAACTGTAATTGATTTCTAAAATATCATATGCAATAGCTTCCTAACAATCATGCAATTCTTGAATGGGAGACAGTGGCTCATTTTACTTCAGAAACATTTCAACATTTGGCATAAACTCCCACCAAGTCCTTAGCATTATTTTTAATATGCCACCATTCAAGATGAAATATTCCCAGAAAAATGCTTATATTTCCAATTTCCATGTGAGCACTGAAATGTTTCTCCAATCAAATGTTTAAAACTTACTGTAGATTTAGCAAATTGAAGTAAAATTCACTGGCAAAGGAAACAGTCTAAGATTCACTGTAAGCAATTTATGTAACAATTGAGTTAGATCACCTTCTCTCCCTCTCCCTCCTCCTCTCCCTCTCTCCCCCCCCCCCCTCTCTTCTTCTCCCTGTCTCTATTTCAATCAGCCTATCTGACCTGGTCATTGGATTTCTCATTGTGAAGGCAGAAACATGGAAAAGTGTTCCAAATATTATTGGAGTGGGGTGTGAAGATAGCTGATCCTATTTCTAAAATACTGAGGTTCATTCTTTATATCTCTGGAACAATCCACAAACTTGGTGAAATTTCCCCAGACAAAATGCCAATTATAGAGAGATAAATTCAACATTGGAAGCTTCCTGTTTCTTTTCATATTGGTTATAGAAAACTGAGAGAAGCTTGCATGATAGGAAGTGTTTGAAACAAAGGATTCCAGCCTTTGGCCATAATCCTTTTGGGGATAATCTTGATGAGGGAATGAAATGTCACTGAAAATTGGCAGGATAAATGTGAGGTTGGACTTTATAGAGTGCTCTGTGATCACTTTGTGCTTAGGACACATGTCCAATAAAAACAAAGTAAAATTAAGATAATTTAAAGTAACTAGAGACACTGTTGCTGGGCAGATCATTTCAAAATTATTTGCCATTTATTTTTAATATTCACTTTTAAATTGAAGCTCCTGAGAATTTCCTCTGTGGGGGATGAATGACTGATTTCTGACTTTTTTCAACACAAATACAAATATATAATAAAATAACCTCTCACTCTTATATTAAGAAAAAAAACATACAAATATGAAAACCTACAAAATACATACTTTAAATAACATTATATACATATACATATACATATACATATACATATACATATACATATACATATACATATACATATACATATACATATACATATACATATACATATACATATATAGGTCTAGGTGTGTTTGGGTCTTTTCCGTGTAAGATTAAGAGTATCTTGGTGACGTTTGGCGAGGTCTCACTCACCATCCTCAGGCTGGTGCTTTTGGCTTCGTGCCAGTGCAAGCAGTGTGTGATCGGAGCTGCTGTCTCTCTATAAATACTGGTGGTGGGGGCTGGTGTGCTGGGCTGGTTGGCTGCGCTGCTGCCTCTTGATTGGTTGATGGAGTTGATGTTGGTATAATGGGCTGTGTGATGGCCTTGTGAGTTTTGTTGTGGAGATATCCTGGATCTTGTGCTGTAATCTCCCGGGTCGTTTGTTTTGTAGTGATCTTTTTTCCATTAGCCTCTCGTATTTTAACAGCTTGGGTAATGGGTTGTGTGATGGGCTTGTGAGTTATTTTTTTGTGGTATGCTGGGTCCTGCATTATAATCTCCTGGGTCATTTGTGTTTTGATCTCTTTTCTATTAGCCTCCTGTGTAGTAACAGCTTGGGAAATGGATTGTGTGATGACCTTGTGAGATTTATTGCTGTGGTATCCTTGGTCTTGTGCTGTGATATCCTGGGTCATTTGCTATGTTGCAACTTCTTGAGTTCTTGTGGTATAATTTCCTGAGTTTTCTGATGTGATATCCTGAGAAGGTGGCTGTGATGTAACATTCTGCGTTTTAGTCTGGCTTCGAGTTTGGAGTCTGGGTCTGTGTTCTTGGCATGTGTCAGCTTGTTTGGTTTTGGGGTCGGGGGTGTGACACCTGGTGAGGCAGTTGCGGTCTGTTTTCTGGATGTGGTTGTCCTTCATTGAAAGGATGGGCTTGGGCCTGGGTCTGATGAGGGGGATTGGCGGTGGTGTCCCATATTGTTTCAGGGCTAGTGTTGGTTTTTGTGGCTGAGACTCATTTGTTGGTGAGGGCTAGTCTCCAGATGTCTGGTAGGCAGGAGGTATCGTCCCATCTATTCATGTTGTGGGGGTGTTTCTCTATCTCGATGGCTTCCCTGATTATTCTCTTGCTGGAGTGTTCAGTGTTGGATATTAATTTGGTTCCTTCAAAATTAATTTCATGTCCTGTGGCTTTAAGGTGCTGGAAGAGGGAGCAAGTATTTTCTTCTCTTCTGAATGTGTTTTTGTGTTCTGCGATGCATGCATTTATTCTCCTGTTGGTTTGTCCAATGTATGTGGCTGGGCAATTGTTGCATGGCATTTCATAAACTCCTTGGTTTTCTAGCTGGATCTTGGATTCTTAGGATGTTGGCTATTTTTTTGGTTAGTGCCGAAGGCTGTCCTGATATTGTGTTTGTGGAGAACTTTGCTGATTCTGTCTGTGGTGCCTTTGATGTAGGGGAGCCATGCGATACCATTGTCTTGCTCTGTGTCTTGGTTTTTGGGGGTTATCTCTTTTTGGATTAGATTGGTGATAGTATTTCTTTGGAATCCATTGGAAATTATTACTTCAGTGAGGGTATATAGTTCTATTCTCAGAGGTACTACAGACAAAATTAGTAAGATACTATACAGACATCACATCAAGACTGCCTTCAAAACAGACAGAAAAATAGAAGCCATCCTTAGAAACCCCACAGATAAAATATACCTGGAAAACCAAGGCATATACAAAGTCCCCTGTGCATCATGCCCAGCCACATACATTGGACAGACCAATAGAAGAATAAGTACCTGCTTGGAGGAACACAAAAATGCAGTCAAAAAGCTGGAACACACTTCCTCACTCGTCCAACACATGGAAGCCAAAGGTCATAGCATCAACTTCAATGGCACCAAAACCCTAGCCACTATAGAAAACCCCAGCCACAGAATTATCAGAGAAGCCATAGAGATTGAAAAAAGACCAGAAAGCATGAATAGAAGAGATGATTCCACCAGGCTGTCAATCATTTGGAAGCCTGAACTCACAAACAAAAAAATCTCCACACCACAAGCCAGGCAAACACCTGGGCACAAACAGATCCCCCCTGATACCTCCAGCTCAAACATATCCCAACTAGGCACCCAGATGAAACCCAGCTTCCTAACTAATGATAGCCATCCATTTACCCAGAGCCAAGCTGCACTAAAGGCCTCCAATAAAGTAACACAATGCTGCCAGCCAATCAAGAAACAAAAAGAGCCAAAAAAACAGACAGAAGATTGGTGTTAGAAACACCAATCAAGCAGAACACAGCAAACTCCAAGACCAATAAACAAAGACCAAGACTCCCAACCAATCAGGATGAAGAAAAAACCATTCTGCAACAGCAATAGGCTGCCCCAAATTTAAATCTGAAACCACTGTAAAAGCCTGACTCACAGATGAACACTATACAGAAGCCTGATGATGGCAGATGAGATTCTGCTGAAACATTGCTACAACTTTAAAAGAACAACTACAATGACGTGGGAAAATACCCGAACAAAGCTGAATGCCATATATCAAAGCTGAATGCTCCCCCTTCAAAGTTCCAATAAACAAAACCAAAGGCAGCCGCCCCAAAACTCAAATCCAACAAAAAGGAGTCTTAAAAGATTATATTCCACACGCCCTGTTTATCACAACAGTTCTGGCACAAATTCTCAAAGCTCCGAGCATCTGCTGAAAACCTCTGCACGTAATCAATCACTTTGTTCCTGACAAACTTCCCCCACACACCTGTGTCCTTTTATAATCCTTGAGGCAATGTGCTAATTACTAATTATTGGCTCGCCCTCCCTTCTAACTGAGTTTGTCTCAGTGAACCACCTAGATGGGAGTGTCAATCTCCCTAAATCATCGTCTGGCCTGATGCCTCCACACAGCTTGACGTTTCAGCCTCCTTCTTGTTCTGGCATCTAGCCACGATCTGTCAGCTTCCTCGCTCGACTCCTCTGATTCATCTTGTGGCTCAACTGCAGGCATGAATGAGGTCGAGGGTTCAGGCGAAGAATGTCTGAGTGATTACCTCTCATCCCCCTGGCTCACATCTGTGTCTTCTAACAATTCAGACTCCAAATTCTCAGCAGGTTCCAGCCTTTCATCCTCAGAGTCATCAGAAGCAAAACTCACAGCAGGATCGATCCTTTCAGTCACAACACTATCCCTCACCGCAGGGCCCTTCCCCCGAGTCTGATGATCAGGATGTGATTTTGATGGAAATTGTGCGTGATATTTGCGAATAAGATCTGGGGCATGCACCTTGGATACATCCTGCCAAGAGTGAATTTCAGTTTCATTGTCCAGTTTTCCTACAAAGTACTGGAATCGTCCCTTTAACCATCTGGAATCATAAATTCCGATCACTGTAGAATCCGTAATAGGTTCAATGTTGAGCCTGGATGGAGAACCGGTATCTTCTGGAAAACGAAGATTACACGATGGAGTGTCAGGTATTAACAGAGAGCGATGAAAAACAGGGTGAATGCACATGGAGCGCGGTAAAGTAAGTCGATAAGCTACCGGATTAATAACTGGCTCGATAGGGAAGGGACCAATAAAACGATGATCCAATTTCCTGATCGGACGATCGACCTGAAGATGTTTCGTTGACAACCACACCTTTTCTCCCAAAGCCAATGGAGGCGTCGCCCAATGCGAACAATCGGCGAAATGCTTATAATCAGCTTTTGCTCGTTCTAATTGTCTAGAAATCAATTGATGCACCGCATATAATTCCGACAAAAAATCTCGTGCCTCAAGAACTGGAGAATCTGTGATGGATAGCGGAAAAAACCTCGAATGATAACCCACATTGGCATAAAAAGGTGTCATGTGGGTGGAGATGTGCCAAGAGTTATTAAAAGCAAACTCTGCCAATGGAAGATAGGTCACCCAGTCATTCTGTCTTTGATTGACAAAACATCTGAGGTATTGGACGAGGATGCCAATGACTTTCTCAGTTCCGCCATTGGTTTCTGGATGATGTACTGACGCTAAACACACTTGCACTCGTAGAGCATTCATTAGGCTTTTCCAGAATTGAGTGGTGAACTGAACACCGCGATCTGAAACAACTCTATCTGGTAAGCCATGTAAATGGAATACGTGTTGTATGAAAAGTCGGGCAGTAACATGAGCCGAGGGTAATTTTTTACACGGGATGAAATGGGCCATCTTAGTGAGCATGTCAACCACTACTAGCACTGTCGTACAACCTGACGAAAGGGGTAAGTGCGTTAGAAAGTCCATGGAGATCGCTCCCCATGGTCTACTTGGAGTTGGCAGTGGTTGAAGAAGTCCAGGAGGCGCACCCGATGCCGCTTTCGCTTGTCAACACTGTATACAAGAAGCGACATAAGAAGACACATCATGTCGAACCCGAGGCCACCAAAAAGTCCGGGTGACCATGTGCAGGGTTTTGTGAAAACCAAAATGACCAGCAGATTGTCATGACATTGTGTCATGATGAGGGCTCTAAGTGTCCTGTTGGGTACATACAGCAAGTCTCGATGTCGTAACAAGCCCTCTTCAAAGGACCATGGGGAATCAGGTCCAACTTCTTCCTTTTTCTGCTGCATCCATGGGTCTTATCATTGCGCCTCTCGTATACGAGCTCGCAAATCTACAGGATCTTGCAGTATGGCTAAGGATGCTGTTGGTAACACAGTTCATAGAGGAAGAGGATCCTCAGGACCTTTATACTCGGGCTTCTGAGACAACGTGTCGGCTCTCCGATTCTGTCCACTTGGAACATAAGTAACGGAGAAATTGAACCTGGCAAAAAACAACGACCACCGAATCTGGTGTTGGTTCAATTTCTTAGCTGTAGTCAAATGTTCCGAGTTTCGATGATCTGTACGAATTTCTACCTTGTGCCGAGCCCCCTTTAAATGATGTCTCCAGGTCTCAAAAGCAGCCTTAATGACCAACAACTCCTTTTCCCAGATGGTGTAGTTGCGCTCTGAAGCTGTGAGCTTCCTAGAATAGTATGCGCATGTGAAAAAGGGCATGCCATCTTTCGAAGCTTGTAACAGTACCGCTCCGATAGTGACATTAGAGGCATTGGTCTCGACCAATGGATGATTCAGATCTGGATGCCTCAATATCGGCTCAGCTACAAACGCTTTCTTTAAAATATCAAAAGCCTGTTGTTGAGGGGGCCCCCACACAAACGGGACCTTCTTACGGAGGAGCTGAGTTATGGGGTCCATTACTTTAGCAAAGTCCGGGATAAAAGTCTGATAGTAGTTGGTGAATCCCAACAGATGTTGTACGTCCTTGACTCGACGAGGGGCTTCCCAACTACACAATGCTTCAACCTTTTTAGGGTCCATAGCAATGCCCTCGGGAGAAACGATGTGCCCTAAAAACTCTATCGACGACTGAAAAAAGAAACACTTTTCCAGTTTCACGTAAAGTTTATGCTCCCTAAGACGCTGAAGCACTTGACGAACCTGCTGAAGGTGGTGATCTCTGGACCGAGAGTAAATTAAAGTGTCGTCCAAATACACCATGACAAACCTATCCAGCATGTCCCGAAAAATATCATTCATTAGGTGCTGGAATACAGCAGGAGCATTGGTCAGACCAAATGGCATGACGGTGTACTCGAAATGACCATAACTAGTGCCAAACACCGTCTTTCACTCTTCCCCTTTGCGTATCTGAACTAAGTTGTAAGCCCCACGCAGATCTAATTTAGTGAAGATCGTAGCCTCCTGCAACCACTTCATCAATTCCGGAATAAGTGGCAAGGGATAGCTATTCCTCACTGTGATAGAGTTCAGGCATCTATAATCACAACATAGATGAAGTTCTCCCAATTTCTTCTTAATGAAAAGAACGGGCGCCGAAAGAGGGGATGAGGAGGGGCGAATAAATCCCCGAGCTAAGTTTTTATCTAAAACTCTCGGAGTGCAACCAACTCAGGCTCCGACATAGAATATAACCTCCCCTTGGGCAATGGGGTGCCCGGTATCAGGTCCACAGGACAATCATAGGTACAATGTGGCGGTAATCGGTCTGCCTCCTGTTCGCTGAAAACATCGGAAAAATCCGACAACTCCAAAGGAATGGAGACAGCAGGAGCGATGATATCTTGTCCAGCGCAGACATGCCTCAGATGGTCCACACATTGTAGGCTTGGAAACAAAATGGCGTTCTGTGCCCAAGCCACCAACGGATTGTGCAAACGTAACCAGGATACTCCAAGCACCAAAGGGAGATGAAGGTTCGAGGTGACATAAAAACTGATCGCCTCCTCATGATCCCCAATGACCATACGCACTGGCTGAGTTGCTAAGCGAATGGGTCCCGACTTGAGTTCTTGCCCATCTACAGTTTCCACCTTAATGGGTGGATTTACAGGAATTAAAGGAATTCCAAAATGTTCAACAAAAACAGAGTCCATAAAGCTGGTTGTAGCCCCTGAATCCACCAGCGCAATGGCAGCAATTCCCTCTTTCTGGGACTGCAGAAATATTCGAGTGTCCAAAAGTAAATGCCGAGGAGGACCAGGATTTACTTCGGCAATTTGGGGTGGGGGTGTAGAATGTGTCCGACCTAGGGTTTCTCCAAGGTCGGGCCTACCCCGTTTCCCGACTGGCCAGGAGTGGTTTCGGGCACAGGTCTGCAAGTCCCTCTCCAAGTGCAGGAATTTGCAAAATGTCCTGGACCCCTGCAGTAAAGGCACAAGCATTCCTGGAACCTTCTTGAACATTCTCGTGCCGTTAAGCAAGGGCGGAGTGTGCCTATCTCCATCGGCTCCTCAACCTGAACCGTGGGTTGGAAAACTCTCGGTGGCAGAAGGCATGTGCAAGCAAACACAGGTGGTTCCACAACGGGCCGTTTGCTCCCACGTTGCTGTAAATGAGCTTCAATACATAAGCATTGAACTATCAATGCATCCAAAGTTGAAGCCCGTTCTGTATGGACTAGCTCATCCTTGATGGCATCAGACAAGCCTTCCTGGAATGCAGCCATATGAGCCGGTTCGTTCCAGTAAGAGTCCATGCACAACAAACAGAATTCTGCCACGTATTCCTGTAGTAAACGTTTTCCCTGCTTAATATCCATTAGCCGTCTGTCCACAGTTTGTCCTTTAATAGGATCCTCAAAAATTATCCTCATCTGTTGGAGGAAACCGTGGAAATTGTTCAACAACGGGCTATCTTGAAATAACAAGGGAGTAGCCCAATTGGCAGCCTGCCCAGTTAATAAACTAATAATAAAGCCTACTTTATCCCGGTCGGTTGGAAAGTCTTCAGGTCTCAGAGAAATAAACATTTGGCATTGGCCCATAAATTCCGGGAACTTGTCCATTTGCCCAGAAAATTTCTCTGGCATGGATACCGGGCTTTTCCTCACAGGAGGGGCAGGGGAAGCAGCAGCGGTGCTTGGTAAGCTGGAAACATAATTCAGCAATTGTGTTACCTGATTTTGCAGTGTCACGTTACTTTGCAAAAGCTGAGTTATTTGTTCTTGTTGTTGCTCTACCAGACACTGCAGTTGATTAGAATCCATCTTGCTTCGAAGATGGTTTGTTGTGTGGTCAGGAACAAAAATGTTATGGATCCCCCTTCAAAGTTCCAACTAAACAAAACCAAAGGCAGCCGCCCTAAAACTCAAATCCAACAGAAAGGAGTCTTACAAGATTATATTCCACACGCCCTGTTTATCACAACAGTTCTGGCACAAATTCTCAAAGCTCCGAGCATCTGCCGAAAACCTCTGCACGTAATCAATCACTTTGTTCCTGACAAACTTCCCCCACACAGCTGTGTCCTTTTATAATCCTCGAGGCAACGTGCTAATTACTAATTATTGGCTCGCCCTCCCTTCTAACTGAGTTTGTCTCCGTGAACCACCTAGATGGGAGTGTCAATCTCCCTAAATCATCGTCTGGCCTGATGCCTCCACACAGCTTGACGTTTCAGCCTCCTTCTTGTTCTGGCATCTAGCCACGATCTGTCAGCTTCCTCGCTCGACTCCTCTGATTCATCTTGTGGCTCAACTGCAGGCATGAATGAGGTCGAGGGTTCAGGCGAAGAATGTCTGAGTGATTACCTCTCATCCCCCTGGCTCACATCTGTGTCTTCTAACAATTCAGACTCCAAATTCTCAGCAGGTTCCAGCCTTTCATCCTCAGAGTCATGTATATATATATATATATTTTCTTAAGGTTTCACGGGTACTTACATGTATGGCATTCAGCTTTGTTCGGGTATTTTCCCACATCATTGTAGTTGTGCTTTTAAAGTTGTAGCAACGTTTCGGCAGAATCTCATCTGCCATCATCAGGCTTCTGTGTAGTGTTCGTCTGTGAGTCAGACTTTTACAGTGGTTTCAGATTTAAATTTGGGGAAGCCTATTGCTGTGCCAGAATGGTTTTTTCTTCATCCTGATTGGTTGGGAGTCTTGGTCTGTATTTATTGGTCTTGGAGTTTGCTGTGTTCTGCTTGATTGGTGTTTCTAATATCTTCTGTCTGTTTTTTTGATTCTTTTTGTTTCTTGATTGGCTGGCAGCATTGTGTTACTTTATTGGAGGCCTTTAGTGCAGCTTGGCTTTGGGTAAATGGATGGCTATAATTGGTTAGGAAGCTGGGTTTCATCTGAGTGCCTAGTTGGGGTGTGTTTGAGCTGGAGGTATCAGGGGGGATCTATTTGTGCCCAGGTGTTTGCCTGGCTTGTGGTGTGGAGATTTTTTTTGTTTGTGAGTGCAGGCTTCCAAATGATTGACAGCCTGGTGGAATCATCTCTTCTATTCATACTTTCTGGTCTTTTTTCAATCTCTTTGGCTTCTCTGATGATTCTGTGGCTAGGATTTTTTATAGTAGCTAGGGTTTTGGTGCCATTGAAGTTGATGCTATGACCTGTGGCTTCCATGTGTTGGACTAGTGAGGAAGTGTGTTCCAGCTTTTTGACTGCATTTTTGTGTTCATCCAGGCAGGTGCTTATTCTTCTATTGGTCTGTCCAATGTATGTGGCCGGGCATGATGCACAGGGGGCTTTATATATGCCTTGGTTTTCCAGGTCAATTTTGTCTTTGGGGTTCCTGAGGATGACTGCTATTTTTCTGTCTGTTTTGAAGGCAGTCTTGATGTGGTGTCTGTATAGAATCTTACTAATTTTGTCTGTAGTGCCTCTTATGTAGGGCAGGACAGCTGTTCCATAGGTCTGTTCATCTTCTGGGTCTCTATTATGTCTCAGTGTGTTTTTGTGGATCAAGTTGGTGATTTTGCTTTTGTGGAAGCCGTTTGCTGTCAATATTTTAGTCAGGGTGCATAGTTCAGTCTTAATGTGTGTATTGTCTGCCAGGCGTTTGGTTCTAGTAATTAGTGTTTTAGCCACGGAGTTTATCTGTGCTGGGTGGTGGTGGGATTGGGCGTTGAGGTAGCGGTTGGTGTGTGTTTTCTTCTGGTATATGGTGTGTCCTAGTGTGCCATCTGTTTTCTTGTAGATTAGTACATCTAGGAATGGTAGTTGTTTGTTTGTTTCTGTTTCCATGGTGAACTTGATTTTGGGGTGTGCTCTGTTTAGGTGTGTTAGGAAGTTGTTTAGGTTTTCTTGTCCATGGGGCCAAATCATGAATGTGTCATCGATATATCTTAACCAAAGCGGCCAATGGCACCGCTTTGAATCTCCCGCGATTCGAATGGACCAATCGCGGGAGATTCTTAGCGAGCCAATCGGCGTGGCTCGCCTGACCAATCAGAGTGCCCCGCGCTTTGGCCAATCAAAGCGTGGGGATCTCAAGAATGCTAATTAGGGAGAGAACAATGTGCTCAGACAAATTCATGAAATATTTTGACCTTACCTAATGGTACATCGTCAACAGGTGGATTAAATAGGAAACTAAGCTTATATTTATTGAAGTCTTAAAAATAGATATTTAGGACACAGCATATTACCCCATCTACCTTCTCAATAGGTAGATGAGAAGAGAACCTATTCAATGTCTGAGAAGTATCATTATTTTAAATGCACAGAGTGCAGTAGAAAAGAGTCAAAACAGGGATGATGTCCAGTTTTTAGCAGTTGCTCACAATAAAAAAAGGAGCAGATTATTAACCACTGAAGCATGGGGGTTATAGAAAATTTGACAGCTGAATAAATTTACATTTAGTGTCTCATGTATCTCAAAGTTTATTAGCATGCTTTAATCTTTCTGTTGATGTGAGAACAAGCTATCTGATTTTCTGAAAAATGAGGGACATGAAGGTATGCAAACCCTGTAAGATTTTTTTTTTTTAAAAAACATTGTCCTATGTCTTAGAATTTAAGAGGTTCATTTGCACACTCTACTCCACTTGTTCATGCAAAAACAATATGAGCTTTCGAAATTATTGAATATTTTCCCTGCTAGAAGGATGTTTTAGATAAAGAGCCTTGCAAAGATTCTCAGCAAGCCACAATTTCCACAATTTTTTTTAGAAAGTCATGAACATTAGCTTGATTTAAATACAAGAAAAATATTTCTGTGCTGTTAGAGTAGTAAAGCAGAAAAATTACCATCTGTTGTATATCAAGTCAGGAGAGACAGTTAAATACCACACATCTAGTGATGAGAAAGAGAGACAGACACAGAAATTAAAGAGATAACGGGATAATGATTCCAACCTAGCCCTAAGATTCTATACTGAAAATCTAATTGAAAATATCTGAGAAAGACCATAAGAAAAACTTAGAACCAGCCCATAAACGTCAAACCAACAAACATTGCATAACTTGACAATATGTTTAAGAAAGAGTTTCCCAAGATGTACCTATGCCTAGTTAGACATGATCTCAGTCATTAGGAAAACATAAACTAATTTTATATAATCCTTTTTTGTAAGTTTGCCATAGAGTACAAGATCTCAATTACCTAACACAAAATGGTGCCCACAACTGCACAATCAAAGCCCAACCCCTTTCAACACACATCATAATGCATATAAAACAGGGGTGAAACTTGAACCACATAGTTACAACTCCCCTTGTAACTTCTTAAAAAAAATCCCTCCTGCCTGGATGCTTCAGATATTACTTTACTTGCTTGTGCAAATTCAGTTTAGCATAGTCTTTACTCAGTGTAATGAAAAAGCATCAATATTTGCATATTTTTTTACCACACTTTTATTTCAAGTAACAATTCCTGGAGATGATGGCAACAAGGGAGAACTGCTATCTCTGTATGTTGAAGTGGTGAATGTGTTGAGTAGTGAACAAAAAAGATACAGTTTCAGCTAAAAGCAAAAATCACATTTCACAAGAGAGCTTTAAAAATGCATTCAGCCATACATAATAAAGTTGCCTTTAACTTTAACTTCTAGCTATCTCATTAAGATGCTTTGAAGCAAGCAAGGTCAACTGCTAGGAAGAACAATCCAGGCCAAATCAAATGGACAATATAATTTCCAAAGGGTGTTGAATCATTTCAGAAAAGAGAGGAGATGCCTTTTTTTGCACACTCTGAAAATGTTTGCAGGAAATGTTGAATAGTTTTATTTACTTCCATCTTGATAACACCATAAATCCATGTATTATAAATGAGAATGTGCTAATTTTACCATGCTTGATAGTCATCAGTGAAAATTCCACATGAAAAATAACTTTTGTTCACAATAAAGCAATCAATAATTATACAATTTCAGCAGTGGTTCCTTAATTGAAACAAATATTGAAAAATCTTATGGGTAGTGATGAAATTCACAAAGAAATATTGACCACCTGTGAATTATTGACTTATGGTACAGAGTAAACAAGTACAAAGCTAGAAGAAATATATGATTATAATCATGTTTCCAGCTTTTCTTGCTTGGTTAAGTCTGAATAGTGTACAATTGATGGAAACAGAACAGGATTTAAACAATTTCTACAAAGACGTATTTGTGCAATATGTTGTACTTCACCAAGTCAGGAAAACCCTAACAGTTGTGTTTGTACAACATACCAAATTTGATTTATTTTATCTAAATCTGACTATGACATAGGTGATGAATTAATGATTCTCTATATTCTGTGTATCCAAAAATTTGGGTTAATTTAGTGATCAAGCCAGTTGTCATTTAGAAGAATAACAAAAACTTCTCAATGGAGGAATAGATTGTGAAAATGTCAGAATTTGCAGAAATGGCAAAGCTAATTTATTTGATCAAGGAACTTTGTGTGTGTGTGTGTAAGACTAGAAACCTTATATGGACTTTTTGTTGAAAGCAAGAAATGAATTGATGTTTTATGAATTTGAAAATTAAGAAAGATGCAGACTAAATGCGAAAGTGAGGGGAGTTGTAAAACAGGAGAAGGGACAGAAAAATTTTACTGTAATTATCTTTTGAAAAGAAGGTCAGAAGTTATGTATATATATTTCTTAAGCTTTATTGTCTTTTTTTTTCTTACAGTTTTTGTTTTTCTTTCTGCTTTTACCCTTTTTTCTTTTGATGTTTCTTTTATTATATGAAACTTCTGAATAAATATATTTCTTAAAAAGGCAATTATCATGTGAACCTTCCCCATAACTAATTAAAACCCTAACTAATGAAATGAATATGGCCATTTCTTTTTATACATAAATCAGAAAGAAAGAAAGAAAGAAAGAAAGAAAGAAAGAAAGAAAGAAAGAAAGAAAGAAAGAAAGAAAGAAAGAAAGAAAGAAAGAAAGAAAGAAAAAATCAGCATAATATTATCTTTCAGTTCTTCTCCAATTTCTAGCATAATTTATATTAGGTTTCACAGAAACTTGCTTTTGAATTTGGAAGCCATATTGAGAAGGCCTATCTAAATGTAGAGAAAGAGAAATGAGACACATTATGTCTACAAGCAACAGACAAGAGGATTTCCAAGAACATTGTGACTGAATATATTTAGATTTACTTTGGGGAGAAAATCTCAAACAGAAAGAAAATATGACAAAATTGAAGATTATCACAGCTATCTAATGATTTGTTTTATACATTTATTTTTTTTACATTAACCAGATGATTTTACCAACAATGTTTTGGTTGCTTTTCTTCTATTAATGCATGTATTAGATAGTATATGCTCAGTTAGCTAGCCAGCCTTTTCAACTTTTCCATCCGATATACACACAAACACACCCTGAAGTATTCTAATTTATTTCTCCCAGTGGTCTTTTATAGATACTGTTACAGTTTATCTAATGAGTAAAATCCTTATTGGATGTTTTTAGGGTATCCTCTTAATTTGGTAGTTCTGCATAGCTTTGGATTTTTGCCAAGTCTGGGGATTATTTTTCTTCTTCTTCTTTCTTTCTCAGTCTTATCCTCCAGCAGAGGTAGGCTTTAAAAATTTTAGCAAGGGGTTGTCTGCCCAATTGCTGGGTGGGCATGACCATGGTAGGTGTGGCCTAGTCAGACTCCTGACCATGGTGGGGGGCAGTGTTTTTGCCCTCCCTGGGCTCTGGAGGTTTTCATTAAGTCTGCAGGAGGGCAAAAATGGCCGCATCAGGCTTCAGAGGCCCTCCGGAGGCCCTTCTTGAACTTCCAGTATACCCATTTTTTGCCCTCCCTGGGCCTCCACAAGCACCCTGTACTTACCTGCATCCAAAATGGGCCGTGTGGGGACTCCTGGGAGAGAAAGGGTGGGATGAGAGGGGCCAGCCAGGAGTGGGATTTGGGGGTTCTCTGAACTGCACAGAATCTTAGCTAAGGGTTCTGCTGCGGGTTTGAAACCCTGCAAACCTCCAGCAGCCCACTCCTGTCCTCCAGTCTGGCTTGCTCAGGAATTCTGGGAATTAAAATTCAAAGGTAGCCATAGTTACCCACCCCTGCTCCAGTCCTTTAGTTACCTGGGAGTTAATTTTGTTATTAGGAAGAAAGTGATTTTACTCTCCTATGAGATAACATGTAAACACTCCACTTCATTTCATGAGTTTCCCCCCCAGTGGTTTGCATATAGCAAAATGTGTCCCCTCACCCCAAAGAAAAGATTTGATCTGTTATTTTCAGCTATGTGAGACAGTCTATAATGCTTTTCCTGGGATGAGAAAAGTCAATACAGGGAAATGAAATTGAAAATGATTTTAGAAGTCATAATGTGGAGGATTAACTTGGTATAACCTGGAACAATTAACCTGTTCTATTATACTTCTATGACTGACATTTTTGAAAGAGGGAAAACTTTGAGAGGTTGAGTTAAGATGACCTACAGAATGTCAGAGAAACCCACTCTAAAGAACCCATTCCTGTAGAGGTGTACATTTAATGAGATAGATCAACCTTCCTTCATCTGGAACCCTGCAGATGTGTTAGGAGTGCAGTTCCTAGAATTCTTATGAAATTGGATGGAAATTCTAGTTCTAAAACATTTGAAGAGCACTACAATGGGAAAGGCAAATGTAGAGGAAGAAATTAGGTTTCTATTAGAATATGGTACTACTATCTGGGATGTTGGAAACAGAGTTAACAGCACCTTCAGATCTGGAAGTGTCTCTCGTATAGAAGGAAAAAAACAAAACAAAGTGTTATGGACTAAGCCAGGGGTCTCCAACCTTGGCTCCTGGAAGCCTGGCGGACTTCAACTCCCAGAGTTCCACAGCCTGGCTGTGGAATTCTGGGAGTTGAAGTCCACCAGGCTTCCAGGAGCCAAGGTTGGAGACCCCTGGACTAAGCCAATGCACTGATACAACCCTAAACAGTTTTACTTTACAGCAGGCTTGTAATCCTGAACTTCTCATTGGCCCATAAATAGTGAGTCGTGATTGGTCATTTTTGGCCAGTCTGAATGGCTATTAATGGGGCCCCCTGATTGGACGCTTGTGAAAGTGGTAAACTCAATTCATTGGTTGTTTTGATAGCAGCCAGCTCCATAAAAGAGCTGCTGCTGCCCAAGTATTTTGCTCTGTTCTTTCTTGAAAATAAAGAGTTGAAGTCACCGTTCGATGTCTCGTCTCCGTTCCTAGCGCCCATGCCCAGGACTTAACACTGGCGACGAAGGTGGGATGCGGAGACGATAGAGCTGACTAAGTACGCATCAAACAAGACAGAGCACGTGGCGAAGAGCGCATGCAACAAATGGCAAGTTGACCAGTGGCGCCATACCACCCGCTCCATTCGACCCAGCAACCGAAGACTGGGACTCGTATATAGATCGCTTCCAGATGTTCCTGGAGACCAACAATTTAAAAGATGCTATGCCTGGCAAGAAACAACTAATTGCGGCCCCGCCATTTTCAAAATGGCTAAAGCACTGGCAAAACAAGCAGAAGTGAAGACCATGGATTGGGATTCGCTCACCCCAATCCTCCAAGCCCATTATGCACCTGCAGTACCTACACTGATACGAAGACATGAATTTTACCAGAGGGACCAACGGAAGGATGAGAGCGTTGGAAATTTCGTAGCCAACCTCTGGAACCTAGGAGGCCTTTGTGGTTTTGCAAACTTAGAGGAAGCCCTAAGAGACCGCATAGTTCTGGAACTAAATGCACCACACGTGCAGAGTAAACTGATGGCGAAAGGCGACATCAGCCTTACAGATGTCATCGCCGACACTACTGCTGCAGAAGTGACCAGGAAGTCAGCTGCTCGAATGCGCCGAGTGAACGCCCGCTTCGCCAACTCGCTGACGATATCCCACTTGGCGCTGAGAAGCACGCTACCACCACCCACCACGAAGACCTCGAGTCATCCTCAGACAGTGAGGAAGAAGAGGTCAACCAACTCCGCTCGGAATGAGAGCAAAGGAACCAGAGATGTCTACGCCAATGCGCTGGTTGAGGGGCAAACCACCCGCGATTGGACTGCAAATTCCTCGACACACTCTGCCGTACTTGCGGAAAAAGAGGCCACATCGCAAAAGTCTGCAGAAGCAAGCAAGAATCCAGTCCAAGCCAAAGGGAGAACAACCTCCACCGGGAGACAGGCAAACCTCCTGAGAACTGGAACCGCCTGAACCACCAATGGAACAACCACTACTACTACAGAAATCAAGCACCTGCCTTTTCAATGAGATGAGAAGAGGTCCACCAAACCATTACTATCGGCCACGCTTCATCGTTCAATGCAAAAAAGATCCGCGTAAGGGTTACTATTGAGAATCGACTGTGCGTGATGGAAGTTGATTCAGGATCATCCCTATCGATGGTATCCTGGAAAACCCTCAAACAGCTGATCCCTGCCATCTGCCGCCAGGACTTCAGCATGCAACAAATCATCCTGAAAGACTACCAGGGAAACAGAATTCCAGTTATCAGTTCCAGCCACGTCCAAGTATCCTTCAAGGACCACACAAAGAAACTTCCCCTGACTGTCGTCGATCGTGACCACCCCAGCTTGTTAGGGTTATAGTGGTTCGCCCCACTCGGGATTGAACTAGCCGGCATACACCAAACCAGAAACAACAATTGGGAAGAGGCTCTCATCCAGGAATTCCAGGACATGTTCACAGGAACATTAGGCAAGTACAAGGGGACCCCTACATCATTTAATCTCAGCCCCGATGTAGCTCCCATTCGGCTTAAGCCTCGTCGGGTACCCTTTTCCTTAAAACCGAAGATCGACGAGCAGCTAGATAAACTGATAGCCCAGGGCGTATTGGAACCGATTGACCATGCCTGCTGGGAAACCCCGATAGTAACACCCATGAAGCCAGATGGTTCGTTAAGAATTTGTGGGGATTACCGGGCCACCCTAAATCATGCTCTTCAACAGAGCACTTACCCAGTACTAGTGGTTCAACACCTTCTTCATTCCCTGGGTGGCGGAAAAATATTTGCGAAATTGGACTTAGCTCAGGCATACCAGCAACTACCTGTAGACGCGACAACTGCAGAAGCCCAGACAATAGTTACACATAGAGGCGCTTTCAAGTGCAAGAGACTCCAATTCGGAGTAAGCGTGGCACCTGGTATTTTTCAGAGTTTAATGGAGAGACAATTACAAGGCATAAAAGGCATTGTGCCTTATTTTGACGATGTCCTAATAGCTGCCCCCACTAAAGAGTTATTAGTACAACGACTCAGAAAAGTTCTTCAGAAATTTAAAGACGCTGGTCTGAAGGTAAAAAGGGACAAGTGCCAACTTTGTATGGAGAGAGCGGAGTTCCTGGGATACCTACTCGACAGACAGGGAATCCACCCCACCGAAAAAAAACTAACTGCAATCCAAAATGCCTCGAGACCTAGGAATAAGACAGACCTCCAAGCCTTCCTGGGACTCATTAACTTTTATAACATCTTCTTGCCCCAGAAAGCCACCGTAGCCGAGCCCCTACATAGACTTCTCGATAAAAAGGCTTCCTGGGTCTGGGGACGGCGTGAAGAGAAAGTGTTCCAAGAGGTAAAAGACCTCTTAACCTCTGATGCTATATTAATGCAATACAACGAGACTCTCCCTTTGATGGTTACCTGTGACGCCTCACCATTCAGAGTGGGAGCCATTTTAAGCCATGTCCTACCAAATGGGAATGAGGCACCTATTGCGTTCTTTTTGAGAACTTTGTCTAAAACCGAAAGGAACTATAGTCAACTTGATAAAGAAGCTCTTGCTATTGTATCCGCAATTAAACGTTTCCATGGATATGTGTATGGGAGACCCTTTACCATAATTACAGACCACAAGCCGCTACTTGGTATTTTGGCGGGAAACAAACCAACTCCCCATATCTTATCACCAAGAATGACACGTTGGTCAGAATTTTTAGCCGCCTACGATTACCGATTGCAACACCACCCAGGGAAAACCATTCCCCATGCTGACGCTTTGAGCCGCTCTCCACTACCAGACATCATAGAGGACCCTGCTCCAACCTTAGCTGTATTGCAAATCGAAACCCTCAAATCGCTGCCACTGACTGCTCAAGACATCGCCTTGGATACAAAAAAGGACCCTGTTTTGGCACAAGTCCTCAGCTGGGTAGAACGGGGTTGGCCGGTCAGCGCAACCAATGACATGTTCAAGCCATTTAGGAATAGTCAAACAGAGCTATTCTCCCAGAAAGGCTATATAGTGTGGGGAGACAGAGTCATAGTCCCGGAGAAATTGCAATATAGGGTTTTGAAAATGTTGCACGATGGACATCCAGGCATCATGCGGATGAAGGCATTGGCCAGGAGTTACACATGGTGGCCTGGCTTAGACAAATAGATAGAGACCTGGGTAGCAAAATGCAGCAAATGCCAGGAGACTCACTCCACTCCTCCAAAAACTCTCCCAAATCAGTGGGAAACGCCTCGAGGTCCTTGGTCCCGTATCCACATCGATTTTGCAGGACCCACAAAAGGACACACTTTCCTCCTAACAGTGGATGCCTATTCAAACTGGCTCGAAGTCCACAAGATGAAAAGCACCACCACAGAGGCAGTCACTAAAAAACTGAATAAACTATTCGCTACCCACGGACTTCCGGATGTCCTGGTCTCCGATAATGGCCCCCAATTCACTGCCCTGCCATTCGAACAGTACCTGGCAGATCGGGGCATCTGCCATGCCTTAACATTGCCAGCTCACTCTGTGGCCAATGGTAGGGCTGAGTGAATGGTTCAATTTGTAAAACAGACCTTGCACAAAATGGACCACGGCAACATTGACGACAAAATAAACCGGATGCTTCTCTTCCAGCACATAACCCCAAACAATACATGAACAAAACCCCAGTTGAATTCCTGATGGGCCGGAAACTTCACTCGCATCTCAATCGCCTCCACCCAAACTACACGCTGGAACAACTCTCGGGATCCAGCAGCAAGTGTCGGGCATTCCAGGAGGGTGACCTCGTGTTTGTGAAAAACTTCTCGGGTGACTCATTGTGGGTCCCCACGACAATAACACAAATTACGGGACCCCGATCCTATTGCCTACAAACTGCAGATGGTAAGGTGTGGAAATGCCACATAGACCAATTCCATTCCGGATTAGCCCCGGAACCTCTAGCTGGGGGGGGGGAGGAACATTGAGGAGGCCGAAGAAGAAATGACAATCGAAACCCAACAGCCTACACAACCAACCAGGGGATACTCACCATCCGAAGGAGAACTGAGCCAGGGAGTGGCCTCTCTGCGTGACAGCACTGCGATGGGAACGGATCCAGGGAACCCAGAAGAAAGCACTGGCATAAGCAGGGAAAGCAGCCCAGGGCCACAATCTTCACCATCCAACCCAGCTAGCAGCCCACTGGAACCAGAACCAGGATAGAAACCGGTAGAACAGCGCAGGTCAAGCAGACAGGTGAAGCGACCTGCCTATTTATGAGAATACGTCACCCCACCCCTCAGATGGAACCAAGGGGGGAGGGGTGTTATGGACTAAGCCAATGCAGCGGCACAACCCTAAACAGCTTTACTTTACAGCAGGCTTGTAATCCTGCACTTCTCATTGGCCCGTAAATAGCGAGTTGTGATTGGTCGTTTTTGGCCAGTCTGATTGGCTGTTAATGGGGCCCCCTGATTGGATGCTTGTGAAAGCGGTAAACTCAATTCATTGGTTGTTTTGACAGCAGCCAGCTCTATAAAAGAGCTGCTGCTGCCCAAGTATTTGCTCTGTTCTTTCTTGAAAATAAAGAGTTGAAGTCACCGTTCGATGTCTCGTCTCCGTTCCTTGCGCCCATGCCCAGGACTTAACACAAAGAAAGTCCAGTTCCTTTTGAAAAAGTACCTTTGTGTGTCCCATAAAATTTTGATTGGAAAAAATCAAATGATTTCACACATTTTTGTCACAAAATTATAAAACTACAGAAGAGGTACAATTTTTTTCAAAAATACGCTCTTTCAAACTATTCATGTTTTCAGATAACGGATAATTGTATTCCACAGACTGGAAAAAAACACAGTCGCTCTAATTATTCAAGAACCAAGTGCACATTCCCACATATTGTGAAACACCTCTCTTTGATGACTTAGATTTGGATGATTGGCACTTAATTTTACATCAAAAATATTTTATGAGGATGAGTTTACTTCTACTGCCACAATTTACCACTTTGGGACAATTACAAATACTGATAAAAGTTCCCTATATCTGGACTGGAAACTATTATATGTGCCTGGTGGCATTTAGCAACTTTTTTTTAAGGGGAGATGCCTGCAATTAATGAATATTACTGATAGGTTTGAACTGGTGTATTAATCATACACACAAACACACTGTTTATTTACTGTCATTGAAACTGGTGGCTATTGTTATGTTGAGAATATTAAAGTGAAACCTGAGTCAATTCAGCTATAATGCACTGGAAAAACTATATAGTGATTGATTTTCATTGTTCAATAACATCCATATAAATTGAGTGCCAACGATTTCATGGATGACACATTTTGGAAGGAAGAAAGATTGTTATGGGTTAAAGTGATATTCCTGTTTATTTCATGGTAAAGTTCATTGGATTTAGTATGGCTGACCTGAATACAAGTAAACTTAAGATGGTAGTCTGAAGCAATATTTATATTAGATTCATGTTAATGCAAAACATCTCAAGATTTATTAAATCCTTGACCAGAGTTGTGGGTAAAATAGAAGCTTCTCATGCATATATTGTGTATTCATGGCATTCAAGATGATTTGAACAACATCTGGCCCAAAATAAATTAGATGCTGAAAAAATGTGTTCCATAGCAATTTTGTTTCCAAGTTTTCTGTTGTAAAGATATGAGCTCAAATTTGCTCTACTGTGTGATAGTAGAGCAAATTTAGAGTGTACTTACCTCTCCTGGCAGTGATCCTATGCATTAGGCTTGCAATGTAATTTGAAAGTCAATGTGTTTACGGTTTTTTTTTTTTAAAAAAAGGCCTTGAATTAGTACTGTAAATAGGAATTGCTGCTGGGAATAAAATATGCTAGTTTGTCTTTCAATTCCCAGGAGTTTCTATAAAAGTATAGCATTTCTAAAGGTTGTACTAATTATTGTAGAGTTTTGGAACAAAAGTAATAAAAAGATTTTCATCAACATAAAATAATATTGAAAATGTAAAATGACAATTTCATTCTTATCTTGAATGAAATTAAGACTATGTTAAAACTTTAGCTAAAGCAACCTAATGCTTATACCTTTTTAAAATGCTGTCCTGGACTATACATTATGAAACATTAGAATAGTAGCAACCTAATGCTTACACCTTTTTAAAATTCTGTTCTGGACTATACATTATGAAACATTAGAATAGTTTGATAGAAATAGAATATTGCAGCTTTCAACAAACAGAAGTAAGAATTATTGATTGAACCATTAAACTGAAATATATTGCATTTGTGCCCCTGTTTACTAACTTTCATTTTAAAAGCTCTTTTCATTGTCTGGTGGTAATGATTAGGCATACTTATGTTAAGGTCAAACAGTTCATTTAAATCAGACTTAAATTAAGATCTTGGTTGGTTGATTTTAATGGGTGATTATATATTTTATGTTTATTTTCCTCTCCCTTAATATTAAACTCTCTCAAGGGTAAAATTCACCAACCTAGCCTCTTCTGCAATTTGTTCTTTAAACTCTGCTTTGAACTATACATAAAAGTGATTTGAGTCCACATTCAAAACTGAGAACTAAAGTGCTTGTGGCTGATACTCTACCAATTCACCTTGATTTCACATTTTATGAAGTACAACAGTGCATCAAAGTCAACTAATTGTTATTTCTAATATTTCTTATACTACCTAATCAATCAGAATAGAGCTGGAAGGGACCTTGGAGGTTTTGACCCTATACCATTTCAGATAGATAGCTGTCCAGTCTTTTCTTAAAAACCTCCAGGGATGAAGCACCTACAATTTCTGAAGGTAAGCTGTTGAAGTTTCTCCTTAAGTCCAGGTTGCTTCTCTCCTTGATTAGTTTCCATCCATTGTTTCTTGTCTTGTCTTCTGATACTTTGGAAAATAAGTTGACACCTGCCTCTTTGTGGCAGCCTCTCAAATACTGGAACACTGCTATCATGTCCCCTTCAGTCTTTTTATTTTTCTAGACTAGCCATATTCAATTCTTGCAACCATTCTTCATGTTTTTGTCTCCAGGCCCTTAATAGAATAGAATAGAACAGAATAAAATTTGTCTCGGTGCAAATGCTTTCAGTATACATAAAAGAATACATTCATCAAGAGTCAAGAATCATAAAGTACAACACTTAATAATAATCAGAGTACAATAAGCAATCAAATCATACTAGGAAACAGTCCATATAGATCATAAGGATACAAGCAACAAAGTTATAGTCATACAGTCACAAGTGGGAGGGGATGGGTGATAAGGAGTGATGAGAACGTTAATAGTAATAGTAGTGCAGACTTTGTAAATAGTTGGACAGTGTTGAAGGAATTATTGGCTTAGCAAAGTGATGGTGTTTGGGGAAAACCTGTTCTTGTGTCTAGTTGTTCTAGTGTGCAGTGCTCTATAGCATCATTTTGATCACATGATTACATCCTCCATCTTGACTTCTTTAACCACCTACCAGTTGCTCTGCAGTATCTCTCTTCCCTGTATTGTTATTTATAGCAATTCATTATGGGTACATGCTAAGAATCCTCTGAATGGCTTTCAGTACCCAGAAGAAACCTGAAACACTTATACACTTTGGGGACCTATTGTATTAAGCATTGCTTAATTATAAAGTATAATCTGTCCAAAGTCCCAATGTTTATTAAATATTGTAAAAATAAGAATAGATGATGAATCAGGAGGGGGAAAATGCTCACATAAAAACAAAAAAAAAGAAGGTTAATTCAAATGCAAGATATGCCTGCAAGGCTGAACAATGACAGTAGGCAATTGATTCAGCTAATTGCAGTCAACATACTGTCTCAAGAGACTTTACACACAAACACACACAGATACACAGGCACGTTTTCCATTTTCAGCTACTCAGGTTTATAAATCCAAGTCTTTTACTGTTAATACCTCTGAAATTTCTACAATTATTTCTGTTTTCAGCTCTCTATTGGAAGCTTTCAGTATAGTTTATTTAAATGAATTTAATGTTATTACCTCATGAAGAAATGAGTTCTGTATCTGGAGATATGCATGTCATTCAGGGTACTTTCTCACCTTCTGAAAGAATAATCCATGCCTCCACAGTTCAAATATTCTCAATGTTTTTCCTTCCTCTGTTAAGAGGATTAGATATTTATGTATGTATTTTATTTATCAAATTTATGTGACCAAATTTCTCATGGGAAGTGACTCTGAACAAAAACAAAATATGTACAAAACAAAACAAAAAAATTTAAAATCAAAACTAAAGATGGAATATTATTAAAATTAAAACAGAGAAAGTGAGTGTATCCACTTAGCAGTGGAAACATCTGAACATTTTTTCAGTCTTCCTAGGAGCCCCAGGCCCAGTGACCTAAGCAGGTCTCGAGGAACTTCTGGAGGATCAAGAAAGATGAAATCCTAAATTAATTCTCTCTCTCTCTCTCCCTCCCTCCCTCCCTCCCCCTCTCTCTTTCTCTCTGTACTGTGGTACAGAAGATCCATTGCCTGGTAACCCCAAGTGGAACCCACAACATGCATTCACTGCCAGATCTAATGGGTCAGGCTGATGTAATCAGGGAGAGGTGGTCCTTCAGTCCCCCAGTCCCATGTCATCAATGCCTTTAAAGATTAAAACCAGCACCTTGAATTGAATCAGAAAGCACACCCGTAGCCAATGCAGCTCAGAGCAGAAGCTGTTCCAGGGGCACATATGTTTTCCCATACTGCTGATTTCTGTACCAGTTAAAGCTTCTGGATACTCTTCAAGGGCAGTTTCATGTAGAGGGCTTCTACCTGATGTTTCTGTCACTAGGCACCACTACTTCTATTGCTGCTGCTGTCTTCTGGTGTTTGTCTATTACCACAATGTCTGGTTGATTGACCAATACCTGCTTGTCTGTATGGATCTGGCTTTTGTCAGATCATATATATGTTTGACTCTCTCTGAGGCCTCTCTGCACTGTCTGCACCTCAGTGTAGTGTGGTAGACACCTACTCCTATAGATTTGGTGCTTAGTGCCAGATATTATGCTCCCATGACTAGTACCTCACTGCTGATACTATATCCCATGCAGGATTTTGTCTTGCCATGGCAATTTCCCTGCTTGATTTTCCTTCCATGTCTTCCTCTGTGCAGGCATTTTTACAGCAGTGTGTAGCTGGTCTGAATGTCTGCTATGTGGCCCTTTGGTAGTTCCACCAGATCAGTCTTAACTACTTTTTCTCTCTTGACTATCATCTGGCCATACATCGCCAATCCACATGATAACCCAATGTCCTCATTGTAGATCCAGGTCAGATAGCTCAGTGAATTAATCTCTCAGTCACTCTTAGTATACTGTACAGCATAGTGTCATCCATGTAGCAGAGGGGGTGATGGTAATTCTACTCTTCAACTTGTATCCATATCCAGTCCTTGAGATGATCTGGACAGGCATTTCAAGCTTATACAGAACAACAGTGGGACAGTGCATCACCTTCGCATATATTGCATTTGATGGCCACTTATGTTAGCTATCTTGAGTTGACTTCCAGTGTTTTTATTTTATTTATTTTTTACATATTTCTGAACTGCCCCTCTTCATCAAAGAGGGATTATGTGGTCTTTCCCAGTCCTATTAAGTTATTGAGGAAGGAAGGTCCTTAGTGTCCTGTTGACTTTAGGTAGGACCGGACATCACATATCTGGTCGCACTGAATTGTAGGTTTAAATTGATTTCTCTAGACCTTGAATCTTGGATGACTGCTCTGTCTTTGAATTTATGATGTTGTTTCTAATGCCTTTCTGAGTTGTGCTTATTTAATGGCCCATATGTTCATGTAGCTTGGTGGCTATGAAGCCTGATAGGACTTTCAATGTTTTGGGGAGACAAGTTATTAATCAGTAATTGGCCAGTGCTATTCACTTCTGTGATCTTTAATGATCTGTCCTTCCTTATTTTAGCCAGTCTGGACAGAAGTCTGTTTCTAGCAGCTGATCTGTACTACTAAGTGTTGATGCACTGATGTTAGTTCCTTTAGCCCAGAGGTCTTGAAACTTGGCAATGTCCAGGCTAGGTGCTGAACAGGTTTCTTTATAACTTAAAGCATTATGATGGTGACTGGCTCCTGTTCTGGAGATTGCTGTGGTCTGCTTTCAGCTTTTGTAGCCACTTTGCAATGTTGCTATATTTCTTTTCTTTCTTCTATATGTTCTACCAGCACTGTTCAGTTTCTTCTATTGATGGCTATGTAATTTAGAAACTTGTTAGTTACTTACAGCTAACCAGTATTTCGGAAAGCACTTTGATATAATATAGTAGCAAGTTGCATTAATGGAGTGAGAAGGTGAATCAACTTCTTTATGAAATTCTTCTCAGCAGTCTCCAACAATTGGCTCCCATTTTCTCCCAGTTGTAATATTAGCCCAGAAGCAGTCTGGAAAAAACACTGTCTTTCTTAGCAATAAACAGGAGTAGAGAAGAACAGCCAAGAAACAATTATCTCTGAGCTCAGGTTAATAAGATTTATTAGCATAAAGGTGAAGTGAGAAAACTTCCAGCAAGTATTGCACTCAAATGTAGAATTGGACTCAGAAAAGGCAAACAAAAGCTGTTCATTATGGCTTTTTTTCTCCCATACTTTTCTTTTAATGGGAATGCTGAGAAGGTGAGCCAATATGCACCTGGATTTTGTTTATACAGTTATTAGCCTTATTAGCAGAGCGAAGAACTTCTCTTACTCAGTGGGAAATGTAAAAATGGTATTCATTTTTAATTATGTGTATGATTAACCAAATTTATAATCTAGTCCAAGTCCAATCCAATAACATTACTCAAATCCCAGCAACCACAATCAATTGTAATCAATCAGAATTCAAAAAAACAAACAAAAAACCCTGAATCAGGGCAGAGCTGGTGTCACGACCATATGGCAAGCGATCCCGGAGGTCTGAGATCGCTGCCGATATCTTTGCTCCTGGACGGTCCAAGTGGATCTAAACTGTCCCCAAGAGATGGTGAATGTAAAGAGTGCATCCTGTCAATCCCAGGGATATTGCAAAGTCCCTGGTAGACACAGGAGAAGCTTTTTTTGCCAGCAGCAAAGGGGAAGCCATGAAAGCTGCTGAAGTTGGGACAGCTCCGAAACGAAAGAGAATGGAAAGAGAGAGTGTGCTGGTTTGGTGAGAACTTTTCTTTATTTTAAGACTTGAAAGGACCCCTAAGGGAAAGAAAGAATCTGTAAAAGTTTTGACAGAAGTGATTAAGTGGCGATTTTAAACAGAAATGTCAAAGTAATATTTTTATTTTTTTTCTCATTGCTGGATTTTCTACACATGATTTTATATTTTGAAATTGGACTGGTTTTTTTCTCTTCTTTTTATCTGTTCTTTTCTCCTTTTTGACTTTATAATATTCTAAAACCAGAGACTCCCTTTTAGTTATTTTTTTTAAATATTTTTTTTCTTTTTTTAATTAATTCTTATTATATTTTGCTTGGAAAAGGAGGGGGAAACTTTGTAACACTGCCAACTAAGCTTGAAAATATTCTATTTCTCTTTTGACCAGACAAAGCTGAGAAAGAACTGAGACTTTTTTTCAAGGGCATTGCCTGTTTGATAAGATAGAGGGGAAGAGCATGGGACAGTATAATTGCAGGTGTTCTTCTGGGTTTCGAACAACAGCTGGAGTCTGGTGTTGAAGTTTAGGAAAAGAAAAGGCAATAAGTCTTTGGAGAAGAGAGTTATGGTTTTTATCTTAGAAAACCCACTAGAAACAGCATCAAAATTGATAGAGAAGATAGAGACATATGGAAAGGTGGCTGGTTTGAAAATAAATAAAGATAAGACAAAGATCTTGACAAAGAATATGCTATCAAGACAAAAGGAAGAACTGGCAGACCTATTGTAAATTCAGGTCACAAATAAGATCAAGTATTTGGGGATATACTTGACAGCAAGATGCAGTACACTAAAAGAGAATAATTATATCAAACTTAAACAGCAGATAGCGCTAGATTTGGCGAAATGGGAAAATTCACAACTGTCATTAATAGGGAGAATATCAACAATCAAGATGAATATATTACCCAGAATTTTTTATATTTGTTTCAAACAATTCCAATTAGGCTTGGGAAAGACTACTTTGAAGATTTAAATAAAATTGTGTTGAAATATATATGGCAAGGTAAGAAAGTGAGAATAAAGTTAAAACTTTTGCAAAATGCTAGAATAAGAAGAGGATTTGGTTTGCCTAATTGGGAGTTGTATTACCAAGCTACAAATTTGGTGTGGGTTATGGAATGGATAATATTAAGAAATACTAGATTATTGACAATAGAAGGACATGACCTGTTGTTGGGGTGGCATGCTTTTTATGTTATAAAGGAACTAAAACACAGGGGTACTTCAGAAGACATTATATTTGGGAGTCTCTGTGCTTAAACTGGGAGAAGATTAAAAGACAATGTTATTTGAAAATTCCAGTCTGGCTATCGACTATTGAAGCATTTTCTTATCCTATAATATACAAAAAGGAACAAACAGTTAGATATGGTGAAATATTGAATGAAAAGGGTGAACTCAAATCTATACAAAAACTAGAGGAACAAGGTATAAAGATGAATTGGTTTTCATATGCGCAAATATATTCAAGGTATGATAAAGATTCTAAAACAGAAGGTTTCTATGATAAACTGACTGACTTAGATAAGATTTTGACAGGTACTGATGAAAAGGTGATTAAAAAATTGTATGGATATTTATTAGAAATTAAACTAGAAGAAGAACAAGTTAAAGAATCTATGATTGCTTGGGGGAAGAATTTTGGATATGGGATTGATCTAGAGAAATGGCAAAAACTGTGGTCTCAAAATTATAAAATGACAATGTCAACAGCATATAAAGAAAATTTGTATAAGATGTTTTACAGGTGGCATTTTCCCCTGACAAGAATAGCAAGAATGTTCAAGAATAAATCCAAAAAATGTTGGAAATGTCATCAGACACCTGGCTCATATTACCATACATGGTGGACTTGTGCGGATGCTAAAAAATACTGGACTAAAATCCACAAGTGGTTGGAAAAAATGACAAAAAAAATATAGATTTGAAACCAGAGATATTTTTATTGGGAATTTTACCTGAAATATATAGTAAAGACTTGAAAGACCTGATTGTAAATGTATTAACAGCGGCTAGGATTGTATTTGCTAAAAACTGGAAAAATGACAAAATACTATCACAGGAGGAAATCATTAAGAAAATATTGGAATGTGCTGACATTTGAAATTAGGGAACAAGATGATAAACAATTTTATAAAATTTGGGATCTATTCTATCAATGGTTAGACAATAAAATATAGTAATGAAATATGTAGATTTTTAGAAAATAATAAATATATAAAGATGTACTTTTTTCTTATCATATCTACAAAATGATTTTAGGATAGATTTGGGAGGATAATATGAACTGTCATAAAATAAACTAAATTATGATTATCTTCTAAAACATGAATGAATAAAAGCATAGTCGAATGATTGATTAATAATGATATTAATGTATTTAATATTTGATTGAAAATACGAGATTATATACAATGTAATTATAATTGAAGACTATGAAATAGAAGCACAAAACAATTTGTAAACCAACCAGCACACTGTATGTACGTATATGGAAGATGACTTGATGTTTTTATGTTTTGTTTATTTATGTTTGTTTTAAAAACCAATAAAAATTAAAAAAAAAAAAAACCTGAATCAACAGTATAAAACATGAAATGGAGAATGTTAAGCCAGCAACTTGGTGAAATAGAAAACTAAATAGCCCAGTCAAAAAATTCTCCTTATTATGGTGACTGACTTTCTTGAAAGCAAGCAAGTTAAACATGCTCTTAATCTCAGGGAGAGAAAAATGCTCTTCAGTGTTGAGGCTACAATTGATAGAGTTTGTTCCTCAATATTTGTTGTATACAGAAATGGCATGAACACCTGGTAAATGACAAAGAAAATGACGGAGGCACAGAGAGACAGATGTTACCCAACAGTTGGGCACACCATTTGTATTGTGTATTCATGGTGGGATCTCACATGAACATAGTTTTGGCAGCATTTCTTGACTTCAAAATAAATTCCTTCCTCTTAGCTGTTATCTCCTGCTGCGACAGATGCTCTTTTGCCAAGCAGTCACTTAAAATGGGCTTTGCAATGTTATCTCTTTGTGAGGAAAAAGAAGGAGATTTTATTCTACTTTTGCACTTGATTAGAAATCAAGGAAAATAGACATTCATAACTGTTGTCAAGGAAATCAACAAACTGGTTGTTTGGTGTCATGGTGACACCATGCTTGCTTGGTGTCATTTTATTGATTGATTGATTGATTGATTGATTGATTGATTGATTGATTTTTGTCAATTGCTTACACAATAATAAGTAAAAACATAGTTATGAATCCATGGATACATATAAGAAAAATGATGATGTCATGCTGATGGTTTCATCAGATATCCCAGATTAGCTATAATACAGGTATACAGTGTAACGATTGTTTGGTTTTAAGAATGTGGCCAGAAAGGTAGATTCAATATTCAAAATGATTTGTAAAAAAACATTCAGGAATTTTAAATGTATCAGAAATCTAAAAAAGCTAATGAATGCTGCTAGTAATGGTTTCATTTTGACATTTTATTGTTTATGTACCCCTCTTTCTCTTTCCACATATGTACATAGATATGTGTTTAATGGCAATGTGTCATACAGAATCAAGCTTTGGGTTTCCAACACTAAATTTAGCTGAACAAACTACTGTACTTTCTGATTTCGCTCATTAAATGGACTTTCTTCCCGCAATACCTTGGCTGTTAATATGAAAGGAGAATTTCACTGCTGACCTACATTCTGAACTTATTAGTTGTAAGCAATTAAAGTACTAATTGACAATTAGGTAGGTATGTCAATACTCTTGACTCATATTTTAGAAAGTCATTTACCAAGGCACTATCTCAATCTCACTAATAAAGAGAACAGAAAGAACTAGTTATAAGCATAGAACAGCATAATCGTCTTGACATATTGGCTGTTGGTTCAAACAATATATGATCAGACCATTTCAGATAATCAGCTCAAAATCCTTAGCAGTTTTTTTAAAACCTATATTTCTATGTTATTTGTCTAGCTTTTTTATACACAGTAGCAACAAACAACTAAAATGGAGAACATGTACAACCCCCACCCCCATGAGAATAATAAGTATCATTAAATGGGTACTTTAGTGGTATAGACAAAGAAGAGGAAAACCTATCATTTTCAATATTTAATTTGTATTTAGCCTCTCAGCATCCATTCTAAAATGGAACTCATAATGATCAACAGCTGATGGTCTTTCTCCCTCCTTCTTATTTTTTAAAATAACTTGTACAACTGCTCTCTCCTAATTTCTTTCTTCTTTTTACAGGTAATTATTTGATCATGCAGTATGACAGCACAAAAAAATGAAGCAGAAAGAAGATGGAGACAAGGGCTCACACCACTCAGAATATCTGCAGAAGCTTTCCAAAAGTACAAATGGAAAAAGAAACATCAGCCACTGACTAAAGTAAAAACAACCTTCACTTTTATATCTATTTTTTTTTTCTATTCACTCTACTTTAAATCCATTCCTTGCCCAATATATACTAATTTCCATAAACAAGATGTACTCAAAGAAGTTTAAATCATTTGACACAACCTTAACTATTTAAACAAACATAATAATTAAATTAATAAATAAGGTTGTTTTAATGGAATGTGGGAATGGCCTTGGGAGGCAGGAGGAAGAGCTACAGACTTGGCAATGGTCAAATAAGAGGCAGATGAACTAAAAAAGGAATGGGGGAATGGCAAGCATCTCAGAAGGGATTTTCCATACTTTCTTGGACTATAAAGGCAATGGAGGACAATATACTTTCAGACTTAGAAGAGTTTGTTAGTATACCTTGTGATGAAGGTAGATCTAGCATTCTTGAGTGTGTTTCTTGTCTGGACTGCCTTGCAAAGTTGACAGTTGTTTTGGAATGGTAACCTTTCTACTTGTTCTTCTTGCCTACTAAATAGATTGGCCCTCCAAATAGCAATATTACAATTTCAAAGTTAGATTAGCAGAAAAAGTAACAGTTCTAATTTTATTCTATATGATTTGCAGCTCAGCTTTTATTAATATTATTCCTCTGAGTATCTGAAACAAGTCTAAGTTTAATAATGTTGGCAACTTCACAATAAACTTACAGCAATAAAACCACAAGCCAAACCCATAGTTATAAATATAACTATTGAAACATAATGATGTTGTAGTTAAACTATACTGTCGCATTCAACATATAAAATACAGGGACACTAAAATTATATAAATCCATATTTTAAAGAAGCAATAAAAATATTCAAAAATATATCACATGAAAACAAGAAAAAAACCTTCTACGCACCAATTCCCCCACACTTTCTACAATTTTGTAAACAACAAACTAAAAGACTCAAGGTCCATCCCACCCCTGAAAGGAGCTAATGGTAAAGACTGCAACAACGACACTATTAAAGCCAACCTCTTTAACACATTCTTTGGCTCAGTATTTGTAAACAGCATTGGATCATGCCCAGTATTTCCTAGTTGAACCACAGACAACTACAATGATCTAATACATATCGATTTTACAGAAGACAATGTTGAAAAAGCACTGCACAATCTAAAACCATGCCTATCTATTGGACCGGATGAAATATGTGCCAATTTCTTTAAAAAGCTACCCACTGCCATAGCAGAACCTCTAAGCATAATCTTTGAAAAATCATTCAGGACCAGCTCCTTGCCAAAACTGTGGTCACAAGCCATGGTCATCCCCATCTTCAAAAAGGGAGACCCCAGCCTAGTTGAAAATTACAGACCAATCTCTTTATGCTATATCACCTGTAAAGTCATGGAATCAATTATTAACCAATCCATCATCCTCCACTTAAAAACAAACAAACAACTCTCTAATAAACAATTTGGTTTCAGGAAAAAAAACTATCAAGTAATCTGCAAAAAACATATGGACTACATAACTAAATCAGGGCAAAGCAATAGACACGATCTACATAATCTTCTGTAAAGCCTTTGATTCAATGGTACATGACAAACTACTCCAAAAATTAAAATCTTTTTTTTTTTTGAAAACAATTTTATTGATTTTCTACAAACAAACAAAACAAACAAGACATAAAAACATCAACTCTCTTATGTACATACAGTGTGTCGGTTGGTTCATCAGTTTTGTGCATTCATTTTGTAGTTTCAATTACAGTTATATTACATAACAACTCATATTGTCAGTCCAAACTTATATATCCTAATATCGCTATTAAAAATAATTTGACTATACTTTTAATCATTCATGCTTTATGAGATAACAATACTTTAAACAGTTTATTCTATGACAAATCATATAATCATACCAGATCTGTCCTACTAACCCTTTATAGATATAATGTCAAATAACAAAAGAAAAAGAAAAAATAAAGATATTCCTGGCTGTCTAACATTCTAAATATTCTATTATTGTATTTTGTCATCTAACCATTGATAGAAAAGTTCCCAAAATTTCATAAAATTGTTTATCCTCTTGCTCTCTAATTTCAAATGTCAATCAACTCATCTCAGCACATTCCAATATTTTCTTAATAATTTCTTCCTGTGATGGTATTTTCTCATTCTTCCAATTTTTAGCAAATACAATCCTAGCCACTGTTAATACATTTACAATCAAATATTTCAAGTCTTTATTGTATGTATCTGGTAAGATTCCCAATAAAAAGAATTCCGGTTTCAAATCTATATGTTTCTTTATCATTTTTTCCAACCACATGCGAATTTTAGTCCAATATTTTCTAGCATCCTCACAACTCCAACACATATGGTAATATGAGCCAGGTATCTGATGACATTTCCAGCATTTTTCAGATTTATTCTTGAACATTCTTGCTATTCTCGTCAGGGGAAAGTGACACCTGTAAAACATCTTATACAAATTTTCTTTATATGCTGTTGACATTGTCATTTTATAATTTTGAGACCACAGTTTTGCCATTTCTCTAGATCAATCCCATATCCAAAATTCTTCCCCCAAACAATCCTAGTTTCTTCAACTTGTTCTTCCTCTAACTTAATTCCCAGTAAATAACCATATAATTTTTTAATCACCTTCTTATCAGTACACGTCAAGATCTTATCTAGATCTTTCTGTTTGTCATAAAATCCCTCTGTTTTAGAATCTTCATCACACCTTGAATGTATTTGCGCATATGAAAACCAATTCATCTTTATACCTTGTTCCTCTAATTTTTGTATCAATTTAAGTCCACCCTTTTCATCCAATAGTTCTCCATATCTAACTGTTTGTTCCTTCTTATAAATTATAGGATAGGAAAATGCTTCAATAGTCGGTAACCAAACTGGAATTTTCAAATAACATTGTCTTTTTATCTTCTCCCAATTTAACCACAAAGACCCCCGTATATAATGTCTTCTAAAATAACCCTGTGTTTTAGTTCCCTGATACCATAAAAAAGTGTGCCAAGCCAACAGCAAATCATGACCTTCTAGTGTCAACAATCTAGTCTTTCTTAATGTTATCCATTCGTTGACCCACATCAAATTTGCAGCTTGGTAGTACAATTCCCAATTGGGTAGGCCAAAACCTCCTCTAATTCTAGCATCTTGCAAAAGCTTTAGCTTTATTCTCACTTTCTTACCTTGCCATATATACTTCAGCATAATTTTATTTAAATCTTCAAAATAGTCTTTTCCAAGCCTAATTGGTATTGTTTGAAACAGAAATAGAATTCTGGGTAAAATATTCATCTTGATTGTTGAAATTCTCCCCATTAATGACAGTTGTAAGTTTTCCCATTTCTTCAAATCTAAAGCTATCTGTTGTTTAAGTTTAATATAATTATTCTCTTTTAATGTGCTACATCTTGCTGTCAAGTATATCCCCAGATACTTGACCTTATTCGTAACTTGAATTTTCAACAAATCTGCCAGTTCTTCTCTCTGTTTCAGTAGCATGTTCTTTGTCAAAATCTTTGTTTTGTATTTATTTATTTTCAAACCAGCCACCTCACCATATATCTCTATCTTTTCCAATAACTTTGGAGCTGTTTCTAACGGATCTTCCAAAATAAAGGCTAAGTCATCAGCAAAGGCTTGCAGTTTAAATTCTTCCTTTTTAATTTTCATTCCTTTTATGCTTTTACCATCTCTAATATTTCTATTCAACACTTCCAAAGTTAATACAAATAGCAAAGGAGATAGGGGACATCCTTGTCTTGGGCGTTTTCTTATATTAATAAAGTCTGTAAGTTCTCCCTCCATCATTACCTTTGCTGTCTGTTTATTGTATATGGCTTCTATTGTTTGGATAAATTTTCTGGCAAAACCCATCTGTTCTAATAGTAAAAACATAAATCTCCAGTTCACATTGTCGAATGCCTTTTGAGCATCTTGGAATATCAAAGCCATTTGCTTTTCAAGGTGTGCCTCATAATATTCCAAAGTGTCCAAGATTACTCTCATATTGTCTCTCATTTGTCTCTTTGGCAGAAATCCATTTTGATCTGGCTGAATGAAATTATTTAAGTATTTTTTAAGTCTTTCTGCTAAAATTGAAGCAAAGATTTTATAGTCTGCATTTAATAAAGAAATAGGTCTATGGTTCTTAATTTGCAGTGGATCAGCCCCTTCTTTTGGTATAAGTGTAATATAAGCCTCTGACCATGTTTTGGGAATCATCTTCTTTAACATAACTTCATTCATAACTTCTAGCAATGGAATACTCAATGATTCTTGTAATATTTTATAAAATTCTGCCGGAAGCCCATCTGGACCTGGTGCTTTCCCATTATTTTGTTTCTTCACTGCTTCAGTTAATTCCATCATTGTTATATTGCTTTCTAGCATTTCTTCAGTCTCTTTAGATATCTTCGGTAGGTTAGCATTCTGTAGATACTGTTTGACTTTTTCCTCATCAATATTCTCTTGTTTATATAATTGCCCATAGAAGTCTCAAATAATTTCTTTTTTCTCCTTATTACCATAACAAACTTGGCCTTGGTCATCTATTAACTTCAATATTTTTCTTGATTCTTTCTCCTTTCTCAATTTATATGCTAGCCATCTACCTGGTTTATTTGCATCTTCAAAATAATTCTGTTTAGCATTTCTAATTTTCTGTGCCAATTCTTCTTTCTCTATTAATTCCATTTTATGTTTAGTTATATCCAACTTCAATTTAATATCCTTTTTCTGTGGCGTTTTCTGTAATTCTTTTTCAAGTCTTTTATACTCATCTTCCAAGGCCTTATTGGCTTGCCTTTTCCTAATATTCTTTTTTCTTATGTATTCTATTATCAAACCTCTAGCATATGCCTTCATTGTATCCCAAACATTCTGTGTTGAAGTATCTTCTTTTTTATTTTCTCTAAAGAAGAAAGCCAATTCTTTCTCCATCCATTGTGTAAAATCTTTTTCCTTTAAAATAGTATTATTTAATGTCCATCTCAATCTTTTTTTTTGTCCCTTCCATTTAATTGTCATTGGGCTATGATCTGCCCAAGTACTTATTTCAATATTTGTTTCTTGAATATTATATATTAATTCTGTTGAGATCCAAATCATATCCAATCTGGACCATGCTAAATGTCTATTTGAGTAGAAAGTGTATTGTTTAGTTTTCACATTTCTTTCTCTCCAAATGTCTTTTAAAGTTAATTCGTCTGTCATTTAAAAAAAAGATTTAGGGAGAGTCTTTCTGTTTTGTTGATGCTATATAGTCTAGTTTATTGTCCACAATTCCATTGAAGTCTCCCATCATAATTATATTAACATAGTCCAGTCCAGTTATTTTCATGTGTAATTTTTTATAGAATTCTTCTTGTTTTTCATTGCAATCAAAAGTATTTTTATATTGTTGTCTTGTCCATTATTTCCATCATTAATACTCTTCCATCTTCATCAGTATAAATTATTTTGCTGGGATGGCCTCTTTAATGTATAGAACCACTCCTCTTTTCTTACATTGAGTCAAAGAAGTAAACATTTTTCCTAATTTTGGCTATATTAACAATTGTTCATGTTGTTTTTTAATATGTACTTCTTGCAGACAAATTATATCAAATTTTAATTTCTCTAATTTATGAAAGGTTTTCCTTCTTTTAACAGCTGAATTGAGTCCATTTATATTCATTGTAATCAACCTTTTTTCTTCCATAATTATGCTTTATATTTAGGTCTAACAGCTCTCGTAGATCTTATTTCACGCTGTTCTTTACTATCCACCTGTCTACCTACTATGCCTTCCTCTTTTTCAATCTCCAGTTGTTCCTCTTGAAACTCAATTAATGAAAACTCTTTCTCTGCCTCTTCTTCTCTCCTTCCAAAAAATTTTGCGTGGAAAAGTTCTGCTTTCTCAATTGAATCAATTCTATGCCTCTGCTCTTGCCACGTAAACATTAATCCTTCTGGGATCAGCCATCTATAATTCACTTCCTTTTTCAATAGCATTTTGGTCAGAAATCGATATTCTCTTCTCATCTCTTTCACTCTTCTGGGTATTTGTTTTAAAACCACAATCTCTTTGCCTTTGTAGTTCAACATCTTCTCTCTTACAGCTTGTAATATTTGTGTTTTAATGGATTTTTTGGTAAATCTGATATGGACTTCCCTTGGTAAGTTATTTCTCATCGTATATCTTGTATAAACTCGGTGTACCTCGTCTACTCCATCCATCATCTTTTCCTCTGTGATTTCCAAAGCATCCACCAACAATTCTATCATTATTGCAGCCAAGTTTTGTCCTTTTTCTTCTTCTTTATTTTGAAATCTGAGATAGAATTCTGACCTCTCCATCTCCCACCTCAACATTGCACTTTTATCTTGTTCAACCACTGTTAATCTGCTGTCAATATTTCCAATCTTCTCCTCTCTTTGTTTACCTTCTTCCTCAATTTTTTGGAATCTCTCATCATACTTCACCATCATTTGTTGAATATTTTCTACTTTTTCATCAGTCTTCTCTGTTCTTTGTTCAATAGTATCTGTTTTTATCTTGAGATCTTGGATTCCTTGCATAATCATCTGTAAAGTCACTTTTTCTTGTTCTTTGTCTTGCTTCAACATTGTCTGAATTAAACGTTGTCCTCCTGCTGGTGGGGAGGCAGAAGTAGAGATAGAAACGTCAGAAGATATGGGTTTCCTGTCATTTTAAATGCTTCAAGATCTTCAATTTTTTTTTAACTTTTAATCCAACTGGTAGAATAGCCAATTATAATCCAAAATGGGAAAATCCAATAGTAAAAGGCCCGATGGCAAGAAAGAAAAAGAAGAAAGAGAAGAAGAAAAATCTTCAGATTCTTCTAAACCCTAATCCAATTATGAAGTAATCCACAATAAAAAATGAAAAATAAAAAGAATAAAAAAGCCCAATGATAATAATAATAATTAAGAAGAAGAGGAACAAAAATAAGAAAAAAAAAAGAAAAAATTCCTTCAGGTTCTTCATACCTTAATCCAATTGGGAAATCTCAATAATAAAAAGGAAAAGGCAGAATGGTCCAAAAACATGGATGGAAAAAGCAAAAAATCCCAGTAAAAAGAAGAAGAAAAGAAAAATAAAGAAAAAATTCTGAGGCTTTCCCTTTAAAATAAAAAACAAAAATAAGAATGTTGCTAAGATTAAAATTTACAGAGAGACTGGTAAGGAGGGATACCACTGTTAAGCCTGGGTTCCCCAACCAGGGTTAAGGAGACAAGCTAAACAGAATGTGCAGTGTTAGTCAGATAGGCATGCAGATAAATGTGTGAGATAAATTTGTATGTTAGTTAACATACAGTAAAAATAACAGATACGCTTGTGTTATCAAAAATATAGTTTATTCCATTTAGAGTTATAGCATAGTCAAAATCACAGTCCATTAGTCATGTATCGTTTTAGTCAGTCCATTCAAAGATATTCAATTAGCAAAGTCCATGTAGAATATCCAATGTCAGTTCACTTACAATAAATCAGTCCTCTCACAGTTGATAAATCAACAGTCATTTCTCTCTCCCGTTCCAGTAGGGGGAAAACACAGTCTTCAATTTATGCAGTAATTAGGGATCATCAAGACAGAGAGAGCAAGCTGCCGTGCCTTGCTTCTTTTGTGGTGCTTTTACAACCACTCCCCTAATTACATTCTTCCAGTTAAAGTTACAGACACTTTAACTAACAAACCATGATAACATATTTATTATTTTACCTAAACCAGTTAGGGTAAATAATGTTATCCCTAACACATCCCTCCCAATTTACAAAGCTGCCAAAACTTCATTTGGACAGTATTCCTGTTTCACAGTGAGGAACTATAGATAAGCCCCCTGGAATTTATTTGAACAGGCATGATAGGATTACATTGTGTCGTTGTGTTCGATATCTGTGATGAAACAAATCGGTTCACTTTGTGAGTTAAAGGAAAGTGTGAATTCACTTCTTCAATCCCGAGCATCAATTGTTTATGCTTCAAAATGGAAAAGATTTTTGTGAATTTCTTGACTACAGAGACCTTATAAGGTATTGTTTATTGGAGAAAAGGATTATCCTGTATAATTCATGCAAATTTGAAAACCAGCAAATCTTTTCTTCACCATGGACCTTCTTTGAATACCCTTTGTGACCATGGACCATAGCCACAGACCCCCAAAACTTAACTTCAAATTTAAACTATAATACTTCTTCAAGCCTTCACAGAGCCCCTGTGATGAGATCGTGGATTTTTGACCTCCAAGGTTGCATGGACCACAGGTTGAGAACCACTGAAGTAAGTTATTTCTCAGTCCACATTATAATATGAAGATAAGAATTATGATTCCAATATTATTGCTAGTCATATATTTAGCCATAAATATAGAAACAAGCTTAGTCCTTCTGACTATGGTGAAATTGCATAGCGTGAGTTGAGAACAGTCATGTTTGGCAAATGCTTTCACTGGGAATCTTTAGTATTTGTTCTTAACTGCCAGCCTCAGTCTTTGCAAAATTTGTATCAAGTTTGAACTGCTTCTGAGCCATCTGACATTTATCACTATTCAACTTGCCAGTGAACTGGGGAGGGAGGAAAGAGTTTCAAGGAATGCAGATGATCCAAGAATAGACCATGTGAGCAATATTGCTCAACTTATAATTCAAAGGACATAATTATATTGGCTTCTTATTCTCTTTGTCAGTAAGAACATGAGAAAAACCCTGCTAGATCAGGTTATAATTTTACATTTGTTTTTTCTTAAATCAATATTTCAATGTCATAAGTCAAGGACTTATTGTATGCATTTTTATGCATGTCGGTAATGTAATGTATGCATCTGCATTTTTTACTTATTTGAACAACAAACAAGTTGTTGTTCATGATATTGTTTTAATTTCCAAACAAAATGTTTCATATTTGTTGAGGTGAAAGAAAAGTCTGCTGATATGTCTTCACTGAGCTGCCTTCGAGGCAAATATCCCACAAAGTAAGCTAGAGCTTTTGTTATTCAATCTGTAGATAACTGACAGGGGTGGGCTGCTGGGGGTTCACAGAGGAGAGCCCCTAGCTAAGATTCTGTGCAGTTTGGAGAACCCCCCAAATCCTACTCCTGGCTGGCCCCATCCACCCCTCCCTCCCCTCCCAGGAGTCTCCACGTGGACTGTTTAGGATGTGGGTAAGTGCAGGGCATTCATGGAAGGTTGGGAAGGGTGAAAAACGGGCTTCCTGGAAGTTCGGGAAGGCAAGAAATGGGTCTTTTTCTTGCTTCCAGAGAGTCTCCAGAGCCTGGGGAGGGCAAAAATGCCCCCCTGCCATGGTGCAGAAGGCTGACTACCAGCAATCAGGTAGAGAATTCTTTGCTAAAATTTTTTGAAGACCATTCCTGATAACAGGATATATCCTATTTTGAGGTCTTCTTATTTTAATGTTGTATTTATCAATTGGGTACCATAAGGAACTATCACAGGTAGAAAAGCTGTCGTGGCAATCGAAGTGTCAACTGTCTGATCAGTGGACCCAAGAAAAGTAGGCACTCTCAGGAACTTTGAAATCCCAAAAGTTAAACTTTATTGGATACACCATTTTGGCAGCAAAAAATAAAATCAGCTCTGAGGTTTTCTCGTGCAAAGTTACATAGTTAAATGTTAGTTTCCACTCCTTCCCACCCATAGTGGCCATGCTACCCAATTATGAATCAGTCTTTTGTTTTGAGAACAATTCATTTCTTTGTTGGACATCTTCAGCAGTGACCTTGGTGGGTTCTTGGCTCACATGGTCTATTCTTGGATCATCTGCATTCCTTCAAACTCTTTCCTCCCTCCCCAGTTCACTGGCAAGTTGAATAGTGATAAATGTCAGATGGCTCAGAAGCAGTTCAAACTTGACACAAAGTTTGCAAAGACTGAGGCTGGCAGTTAAGAACAAATACTAAAGATTCCCAGTGAAAGCATCTGCCAAACCATGACTGTTCTCAACTCACGCTATGCAATTCCACCATAGTCAGAAGGACTAAGCTTGTTTTTATATTTATGGCTAAATATATGGTGTGGTCAGCCTAATGAATAAGCAGGAAAAGCTAGGCAGTTTCAAATGTGTGGCTCCTTTTGACAAAGAAAGTTGTTTATGTTGACTTCTCATAAGGGAAGTTAGGCATCAGTATTTGCCATCTGTGTATTTTAAATTTTATTTCTAAAGTCTATTATCTAATCAATTCATGAAGGAAAAGCTTCCCTTTTTATATAATTTTAGCATCAACATGTCCCATGATTAAAGCAATTAGTTATCCACAAAGATCAAAAAAGTCAGGATGGAAGGCATAACTGCACAGTTAACCTTACCCTTTTTGACTTACCGTATATACTCAAGTATAAGCCGAGTTTTTCAGCACATTTTTTGTGCTGAAAAAAAAACCCCTCGGCTTATACTCGAGTCAGATTCCCCTCTGAAAAAAAAAATGGTGTGGAGCTCCGAAGCTGGGCAGCCGCTTCCCTGCTTCCGTGTTTCCTTTGCAACTTTTAAGCATGGGGGTAATCGGAAGCAGAAAAATTCTTGCTTGAGGATATATTGTTTTTTCTTTTTTTAACTGTTTTTAGGGGGGGGAAGACCCATCGCCATGTGAGAATGCTCAGACACGAAATCTATCCAACCAAAAATAACTGTGTATGGGGGGGGGATTTTAACAGAGGGAAGATGTAGGGAGAAGGCAAAAGCGACGGAAGATCCTTCAGGGGAAACTGAGGGGGAGACTCACCCTTGGTCCAGATGAGCCCCCTTCCCCTTTCTCTAGGCTGAGAAAACAACGCGAGCCGAGGTTGCTTCGGCTCCACTCAGCTTCATTTCCTCAGCTCCAGCTGATTTCAGTCCACTCGGGAGGAGGGGGAAGAGGCGGTGGTGGCAGCTCGCATTGTTTTCTGAGCTCTAGGCTGAGAAAACAACGCGAGCCGAGGTCGCTCCACTCAGCTTCATTTCCTCAGCTCCAGCTGCTTTCAGTCCACTCGTGAGGAGGGGGAGGAGGGGGAGGAGGTGGTGGTGGCAGCTCGCGTTGTTTTCTGAGCTCTAGGCTGAGAAAACAACGCGAGCCGAGGTCACTCCACTCAGCTTCATTTCCTCAGCTCCAGCTGCTTTCAGTCCACTCGGGAGGAGAGAGAGGAGGTGGTGGTGGTGGCAGCTCGCGTTATTTTCTGATAGTGAGATCATTTCCCAAATTAATTGATTCACTAACCCAAAAGAAGAAGATGTTGATGACAGTGGGAGGCAGGAGTCACTCTCTCCCTTGCAAGAAAAAAGCAAGAGCCATTCTTATGATCTCTCCCTCTCTCTCTTTCTCCCCGTAATACAGTAAAGCCCTTTCCAGCACGCGCGCGCGATCTGCCCCCGCCATTTTGCACCTTGCAAATGCAAAAACCCTGGGGTTTTGCATTTGCAAGGTGCAAAAGGGCGGGGGCGGATCACGCGTACGTGCTGGAAAGGGCTTTACTTTATTGGGGGGGAGGAGAAAGAGAGACAGAGAGATATCATAAGAACGGCTCTTGGTTTTTTCTTGCAAGGGAGAGAGTGACTCCTGCCTACCACTGTCATCATCATCATCTTTTGGGTTAGTGAATCAATCAAACCTTTCATGATAGTGAGATCGTTTCCCAAATTTCCCTTAAATCAGGGAAGAAATCAGAAACAAACCTTTGGGCTGAGAATAAGCCTGTTCCTATGATGCCATTTTTGTTCACTGCAGTGTGAAAAGTGTGAAAAAACACACTTCTTTTTCTTCATCTTCTTGTTCCCTATTTACTGGTCTCTTTCAAAGAGGAAATTGTGAACATCAAACTTATTCTCAATTGTCCTAGTGAAAGTTTTTATTGGTATCTATTTTTATTTTTGAAATTTACCAGTAGCTGCTGCATTTCCCACCCTCGGTTTATACTCGAGTCAATAAGTTTTCCCAGTTTTTTGTGGTTAAATTAGGTGCCTCAGCTTATATTCGGGTCAACTTATACTCGAGTATATACGGTATGTATAATATGATGCACACAGGCTTATACCAGTTTGAAAACATCATTCTTCCTGGAAGGGCATCTTTAGCCTTATGTTTCCTCAAAATCTCAATCCTGACTATCTGTATATTGACCAAGAAACTGTTCCAAAGCAAGTTCCATGTCACAAGAATCCTTCTAGTGAAAATAGTAACAGTATAACAGAGTTGAAAAGGATGTTGGAGGTCTTCTATTCCAACCCTCTGCTCAAACAAAAGACCCTATACCATTCCAAACAAATAGTTATCCAGTCTCTTCTTAAAAACTTCCAGGAATGGAGTAATCACAACTTCTGGAGGCAAGTCATCCACAAATTAATTGTTCCCACTGTTAGATAATTTATCTTTATTTCTAGTTGGATCTCTCTTTGATAAGTTTCAATCTGTTACTTCTAGTCCTGCCCTCAAGTGATTTTGAAGAATAAGTCAACCCCCAGTCTGAAAATATGAGGGCTTATAGGAAAGATGTCAGAAATGAGCAGTGCAGTGGCCTAGAGGTGGAGTTGTGAAGTGAGAGCTGTGAGTTTGATCCTAGGTAGTGGCAGATATTTCTCTCTCTGGGCACAGTGAGTTATTGTCTACTGTGAACACCACATCAGGAAAGGCATCTGGCCAGTAAATGCTTGAGCTTCATTCAATTGCCCCAACTCCACCATGATGCAGGGTCACTAAAAAGAATTGAAAAATAGGATGTAAGAAATAACGCACTTCTGCTTCCAATGATGATTACAATTGTTATCAAAATTGGCTTGCTATGTTTTCTATATTTGGCTTACTATTTTGCTCAAGGTGCTTGAAATGTTATTTTATACTTAGAAAGCCTTAATTGCAACTTTTAAAAGGCCTGCTTACTTTTTTCCTTCCTTTTTTAGGCAATTGGGATAAGATCAAATTACCTCTATTTAGACCATTTAATTGTATAGCTTATGTAATGGAACTACAGCTTTGTTATTATTCCTTTCATGTGAAAACTTTCTTCCCCTTCCTATCTGAAGGAGAAAAGCATACATTTTGCTACCTCCCATTGACCCCTTTCTTTATTTATCTGCTTTGAAGCAATTACTTTGAAAAACCAAAACTCTTCTCAGTAATAAACTTGCAACTCTCAATTGCTAATACATAGCGTATGACAACATTTATAAGAAATATCTAGGGCATATATCTCAAAAAGCCTTAAAGGTTGAAATCCTGAGTTACAGAAAGGAAATCTCATTGGACTCACAGGGATTTGGAGTAAGTTTCATTGAATTCTACACTCTGAAAACACAGCCTTTGATCGCATTGTTAAGATTTAGGGGAGGAGAATCAAATGGAAAAGCTCCAAAACATATACAATTGTGTTACCTTATTTACTATCTCAAAAGTGGTTATATATTTGAGAGTATATATGTTTACCTATGGAAACTTTTACAGAAAAATGAGAAACTTCCTTAGATCAGATTAGATAATTGATGCCTTATTGTAATTTACGAATTGGCTAGTAAAGGTCTTCACTCCCTGATGTTTTTAGATAAGGACTAAAAATATTTAAATTCACTAGACCAAAATCTAATTGAAATTAATTAATCCAATATCTACCTTCTTACCCACTTATATATTTATCTGCAGAGACAGCCAGAAAGAAAGAGAACTGACTCCAGTTCTCTAAGAAAGCCTTCTTAATTTGTTCCCTCCAGAATATTAAGATTGCAATTTTCAAAATTCCAAAGCAACAGTTATATGAGAGAGCCAGGAAATTTCAGAAGATTATGCTAGATTTAAAGCCTCAGATTACTAGAAGATCTTTCTATCAGCCACACTGTAATGGAAATAACAGTCACAGTAATTGAGAAAGAAGATGAAGGATTGGATGGATTGGATGATGGAATCTATTGGAAACTACTTGAAAAAAAAAGTGAAGATGCAACCATAATCTGAAAGAGAACAGTAAATAATAATGTCTACTGTTGTATGACAATTTGCCCCCTCATCCTAAGGGAAAAACTACCCATTGCTTTCAAGTGTATGGAATGACTATTGTTACTACTACTGTGATGCTGAACTATACCGGTTGAATTGCACCCCTGGATAAGTGCACAGCTCTAACAAAAAAAAAAGGCTATCTGGTTCTCCTCCATCTCCCTGGACGTGCAAAAGGTCATAAAGACTTGATTGTTTTGGACTCCAGTTTGAGCTTCTTCTGTGACAGACTGAAACCACATCTTCTTCATTCCCTTTCCTCATAATAGAAAACATCATTCTTTTGACAGCTATTTAAAACAAGGAAGGAAAACTTCATAAATCCTCTTGAGAAATGTTTTCCAAGTAAACAAGAATTCCTTGGGCACACATATCAGCGCTTGTGTTTCTTGGCAGAGATATCATCTACAAGGGATAGCACAACACTAATAGAAGAAAAGTACAAGATAGAAAGTCACGTGACACATGAAATCTCAAGAATCGGACAAGAGCAATTCATCCCATCAAACATCTCAGCATCCAAACTGTGTGCTCAAAGAGCTTAATGTTGAATAAAGGTTTCCTTTCCATTTTCAAAAGCTTACTTTGACAAACAGTATAATGGTTACATTTTATTGTATCCTATATATACTTGCACTGAGTTATACCATATTAGGTGGACATTTACAAAATGAGATCCTTCATTACAAGGAATTCTTATGATAGCCATTTAATTTCCATATGCTTGGTTTTAGGTTACTATTAAAAATACAGTCAGTTTCCTGGAGAAGGGCAATTGCCATTTCCTCACTTTTGATTGTTTCCCAGTACAGTGTTACACTGTATTGTAATGTAATTCTAACTAATACTGGTGTTTCTACTACCAGGATATTTTTATCCCTTCTAAGATACCAAACAACTGTCAGTTTTTCCCTTCACTAAATACTCCTTCAACCTCTTGCTCTAAAAATTGGATTTAATTTGAATCAACTTTCCACTTACATATTTTCATTTTGCCCAATTCTAACTTCAGATCATCAAATGACATACATTTTAATATGATACATATTTTCCAAGGAGTCAAGCAACAATGTTTTGGTCATTACTTTCTGAAATCTTCCTATAAAATGAGGTGAAGGATGTATTACCAATAGTTACTCCATTCCATCATCTTTGCTGCTCTGTCAAGCAGTAGGTGTGTGAATGATATATTGGTAAAAGACCAAATTTATTTTAAGTGCTAAACTTAATGTATATATAAAAGTATTAAAAGCACAACTACTATGACATGGGAAAATACCCGAACTAAGCTGAATGCCATAAAAGTATTAAAGTATAATTCCAGTAATGCATCTCCTAGGATAGAAATAATTCTAATAGTTGGAAAAAAGTGTTATTGCTTTATCACCTTGGTCCATGATAATCCTATTAGATAAATCCATATTGAATTAAATAAACCAATTTCAGCTAACCAAGTCTGCTCAAATATTTGTGGTTAAAAATAGGTACATTAGAGTTAAATTTAATAAGGTTACAGGAAATTGCTGCTGCTCAGGGTTTAACTTTATTTAATTAATGACCATGGTTAGTTCCTAAAAATTTTCTTAGCTAAGAAAAGTATAGTCCCAATGTTATGACAATATTAATTAAGAATATGCCTTCTGAATGCTTCTTCTTTGCTAGATGCTAATTACAATTCTTAATAAGCTTATAGGCTTTCTATCTACTATATTACACATATAGTACACGATGTAAAAAAAAGATTATAATAGAAAAAAGTTAGAGTTTGATGTAAGGAAGGACATTCTTAAGAAGGAAAGATATACGGATGTAGAAAAAAAGGGGATAGTTGATAATTTGTGAACCATCCACAGTTGAATTCTTTTCTACTGATTTTAGACACCTCCATGCAAAAATTGGGAAGATTGTAGTAAGTGGAGTAAACTCACTTGACCAGGTTCAGAACAGGTCTGGAAAATTAAATTCTCCCACCTCAAAAAAACAAACTCATAAAACAATTTGGCTTATTATTAATTATTTCTCAGCTAAATCAGATTCCATATCTCTGATATCACTGAAGTTCCTAGTAAAATCTGTTTTCTCTACCTCTGCTTTCGCAATGAGCTTTAGAAAATCTTCCCTCTCCCCTTCAATCTTATTTAATCCAATCCAATCTATCTTTCTCAAATCATTGTTCTCTTCTCTTTTATTTATCCAGTAATCTTGCCATACAGGAAGAATGATATTTCTTTATTCAATCATTGTCTCTCCATTTTCTTCTACAGTTAAATTCAAGAGCTACAGATCTGGATTCAAAATGCTTTAAAAAGTAGCTCAGCTGATTCAGGGACATTTGCTTTTTTTTCTTAGACAGATTAGATAAGAAGCATTGAAGAAAGTTATAATCCCCATCCTGTGTCTGAGATGAAGGTTTGGGACTGCAGATATTTTCAGAATATGAAACAGCTATTTGTCAGTGGCATTTTGATAAATGATTATTCCCAACTTTATCATTCCAGACACTCTTTTAAATAAAATAGTTTGGTTCCTCTTTTGAAGGTCAAGTATTAATTAAAAAAAGCCTAATACAAATGAGTAACCAAACTTACCTTTATACCTAAATATAGTATCAACTAAATTATTATAGCTTGGTTGCAAATATATCTGGTTGACTATTAGAATGATAGCAAAGGGACAGAATTTCCCTTGGATTACCATGGTCTCATAGCGGTCTGCAGTTTTTTAGGTCAGACATAGTAATGTATTTTAAGAACAGAGGAAATGGCTGTACACTCAAAAACTAGGGACATTTCATGCAGGCTGTCAGCATCTATATGATCTATTATGACTTATCACAGTCTTAATTCTAAGACTGTGTTATGATCAGTTCTGCCAGAGTTTTTGTTTGAATGCAGGTTGATCATTAAATCTTGACAGTATATTGTTGATTGTGCCACAATAGAGATACACCAATCAGAGAGCCAGTTTGCTGTAATGGTTAAGGAACCAGGCTAGAAAGTGGGAGATTGTGAATTCTAGTCTTGCCCTAGCCATGAAAGTCAACTGGGTGACCTTGGGCCGGTCACTCTCTCTCAGCTCACCTCACTTCACAGGTTCTTGTTGTGGGAAAAATAGGAGGAGGAATGTGTGTTGGATATGTGTGTTGCCTCATTTGTAAAAATAATAAAGGCAGAAAACAAATACATAAATAAAAATAAAGTATTCTTAAACTGATTTATTTCAACCTAGTCTTATCAATTCATATATACTTTATCAAGATTGATTCTCCAGTGGTAATAGACACACATTATGGTAAAAAATATCTTCATGGTCTGTAAACATATTCTTGTGCTGTAAAAGAAGACACATGTACAGTAACTAGCTACGCACTGATACTATGTATGTGACTTCTCTTTTCTCTCTCTCTCTACATGAACATAGCTGATAGTGTATCTATTTATAATCTAAAGAGACCCCCAATGGAGTCTAACTAGGCCATTTGGTTCAATATGGGAATAACATCTAGACCTCTGGAAAATATTCTGACTGGAGCTTTCTATGGAAGTAGACTTTTGAGAATAAAAGTTGGAGGGCAATGAAGCAGAATTATGGCATGGATACTTAATCAAACTAAGGAATGCCCCCTGATCAAATGCTGCAACTAGAGCTATCAGGAGGGAATGGCTTGATTTCAAAAATTAATCTGAGACATATTGGTCCCTGAGATCTAGTAATCCAAACTACTGTTACTGTTGATGCTGCCTATTAAGTTGGGGATGGGTGGGTCATCAAACAATATAACTTCAAGGAAATTGTTTGGAAACCAAGTTTTGTAGCATCTAGGATGAGAGTAAAGGGCATTGGGACAAGTCTGCTAGACTACTGTAAAAATGCTACTGAGAATTATCTTGTTTTATTTAGGAGCTGGAATTTGGTTGGATTTAATATCCATTTCTATTGTAAGCTTGAGTTAAACCCTAGTTGCTAGAAACGGTAATAATATATGCTGTATATGAATGCATTTATCAGGGTTGGTAGAACAGTATTTACTCTTTAGCCTACAAGCAATGTACTATATAATTACAATAATGAATTATAGCAAATAGATTTATACTGCCTAACCCTGCAAATCATATATCATCTTATTTAATTCCATGAACCAGTTTTCTTTTAAAAGCGCCAACAATTATTGAATGATATTACCTGGAAAAAAGATCAACAGTGGCCACACATTTGCAACTTATGAAAATGAAATCATGTTCCTAAAAAGTGGAGTGATAATTTACTAATAGATGATGTAAGCTTTAATTGAGGAAAATCCCTTAAGAGAACTCAGAAAGTGTCTTTTTTGCCACATACCATTGAAACAATGTCACTCAGTGAAGAGAATTCTAAGCTAGACAATATAATGATCCAATAATGATTATTGCTAAGTTTTATCTAACTACTTTCATTCACTAATGAAAACGCTTCAGTTTGCTGCAGTGTTTATGACTTCCCTTTCCCAGAAGGTTGGAGAACCCTAATTTGAAGCTGCAGAGAGGTGGAGACAAAGTGAAAGTTTCATTATAAGCATGGATGTCAACAACTACGATATCCCTAGTGTAGCCTATTTTTCATCTAATATGTTATTCTTAATAGATGCAGCTCCTGCAAATGTTTGCTTTTCTCGATACTTCAGTATGTGTTCAAGATCTGGTATTATTTTTATCCTTAATAATAAAAAAGAATGGAATTGTGACATTTTAATGATTTTGAATTAATTGTATACCACCAGGCTCCTTTAATATCCTTCCACCTGCAAATAGATAGATAAAAAGTGATCAAATTCTTGTAATAAGAAAGATGAACCAAAAAAAAAAAAAACAATTCTGGCTTGTATCTTGCCACTGTTAATCAGAATTGATCCATCAAATTCTATATTTCCAGTGCCAAGAAAATAAAGTTTTGATGATCAACAGCTTGAGGCAGTTCATTTTAAATTGGAAAATAGATAACTTGTTAGTATGCTGCACACAAGTCTAAGTATTTTAATCTGACTTTTGTTTCTCAACTTCAGACAATGATTACATTGCTTATGATTCCCGATAGGACAACCTCAAAGACACATTTGATGAAATGTTACCCAAAATATCTTTTCTCCAAACCTTGTGAAGACCCTGAAAAAAACTATTTGAAGACTTCCAATTCTAGGGCAGAGTACCATCTTCAGAGTTGGCAGCTATTGGATGGGACTAACATAACTTAAGTTATGGTGGATCTTATGCATAATATCTTATTGAATTAGAGATGGGCAGCTCACACATTTTCCCATTACCTTTGGTCTCTGAAGACTGAAGAATGATATCAACAGAATGAAGTTGAAACAACTGGTCTATTTTAATTTTAAGGGATTGTGTTGGATCTATTTAGTAATTGGAATTCAGATACCAGGAGTTTCCAGGTTTGTAGGCTACCTAGAATTAAAAGAAACCTCTATACTGGTCCCAAAAATATTTCTGTCTTCAAAAATGGGAATGGGGAATATGGATTTACAACCTCTGCTTTAAATAATCAGATTAATGGGGTAAGGGCAATTTTAACTGTCACTCAAACTGTCTTAAGGATAGTTCTCCCTCAAACCATGGCTGCATTTTAAAGGATTAGATCTCTACAGAGAATCTATTCAGTTCTTCTTTCATGTATCCACCAGCTCTCAGGTGAAGGATCCAAATCTGATAACTGAGCTAGTCAGTTACCTGCTGTTAATCATCCTGGAGCTCTCTACCTATCAGCATCTATAGTATATTTGTGGAAAGAAATTACTGTATCTCAAGTTCTACTGAAGTAATCAAGGAAAGTCTCCTTTATCTTTTGTCCATAGTTTTCTCTGATAAAAAAAATGCTGAAAATACTTTCCCCCAGTATTTCCTTAGTATCAGACTCATCAAGTACTTAATCTTTCATAGTAAGATTTTTTTAAAGCAAGGAACAAATTGGCATTGCACTGGTAGTACAAACATACAGATTGATTATCATTGAGGAATGGCTGAGGTGCAGAAACCATTTGCAAAGACTTGGATATCTGTCTTGTTTGCTAAATGATAGGTTCAGTTCACATTGGCAAACAATGAACTTTACTTCCAATGTTTTGTATTGTGATGAATTTAAGGGAGAAAAGTGATTATATTTGATGGTTTCATTTCCTGAAATAGAGTAATTTTCTGCATGACTGGTAATAATGTAATGGGAAGATATTTTAATAAGTGACAATTATTTTTAAAGTTTAAGTTTAAGTGGAGCACAGATGATAATAGTGTGGCAGTGGCGTGTCCAAAGAGATTAAGACAAACTTTTCAGATTGAAGATTAAGGACCATGCCAACACAATCATCGCATGTGTACGCCTGCAAAGAAACATTGAATAAATGTGCCAGTGGCATACATATGCATATATATATAAACCCCAATCCATTGTATACCCACACATAGCAAGCAATGGCAGTATGAGGATTTAAGACACTATTCTTGAAAGAAGGGAAAGTTTTTTCAAGGCTTCTTCTCTTCATCAACACAAAGACAAGATAGTGTCTACCTGATTACTGACATTGAACACAGCAGTCTAGCAATTCCAAGACTCGATTGGTTTTAGATGATGTTGAGCTTTATATTCCTCCCACCATGTCTCCTTTTGTAGGTCTTATGAATTCCATGCAGTCACAACTTTCTTTATCTTCTTTCTCAGCTTGTTCACTTTTTCTTCATATGTTTGTTGTCTGAATTGTTTTTCATTCCTTCACTCTATATGATCAAACCATCTCAACACACTTCTTTCATGCTTGTCATTCATTTTTGTATTCAATTTATGTTCATTCACCATCCATCCATTCTTCACCAAATCATCTCATGTTTTATCACATACATTTAACTATTCCTTCCCTACTTCATTCATTGTAACACCAATACATTTGCATCTTAAAACTATGTAACCCCTTTCTCCAATTTTAATAAATGTTTTGCAAAGATTATTCCAACTACCTTGATTGTTGAGACATTAATTGTTAGAACTATAGTTTTTGTTGCATCTATTACAATCTATCTAACATGCCTTTAAAATCATTTAAGTTCTTAGTTAAAAAAATGATGTGATATGAATGTACAAACACTTTCACATGTCCAACTGATATCTCTAGCATTACCACAAGAATCTTATACCAAGAAAATGTGTACTTCTCCAGAAAGTGTGTGTGTGTGTGTGTGTGTGTGTGTGTGTTTTCTTAAGTTTTCGCGGGTACTTACATGTCTGGCATTCAGCTTTGTTCGGGTATTTTCCGACGTCATAGTAGTGGTGCTTTTAAAGTTGTAGCAACGTTTCAGCAGAATCTCATCTGCCATCATCAGGCTTCTGTATAGTGTTTGTCTGTGAGTCAGACTTTTACAGTGGTTTCAGATTTAAATTTGGGGCAGCCTATTGCTGTGTCAGAATGGTTTTTTCTTCCTCCTGATTGGTTGAGAGTCTTGGTCTGTGTTTATTGGTCTTGGAGTTTGCTGTGTTCTGCTTCTAATATCTTCTGTATGTTTTTTTTTGGGGGGGGGATCTTTTTGTATCTTGATTGGCTGGCAACATTGTGTTACTTTATTGGAGGCCTTTAGTGCAGCTTGGCTGCCATCATCAGGCTTCTGTATTGTGTTCATCTGTATTGTGTTCGTACCTGAACAAAGCTGAATACCATACATGTAAGTACCCACGAAAACTTAAGAAAACATACACACACACACACACAAACACACACACACACACACATATATATATTACATATATATATCACACATATATATATCACACACATATATATCACATATATATATATATCACCATACAGAAGCCTGATGATGGCAGATGAGATTCTGCTGAAACGTTGCTACAACTTTAAAAGCACCACGTGGGAAAATACCCGAACAAAGCTGAATGCCAGACATGTAAGTACCCGCGAAAACTTAAGAAAACAAATATCAAACCTCTACGGGAAGGGAATAAACAACTAGATCAAAACCTACGAGAAACTGGAAATTAAAAGAGCAGTAATACTATGTGACCTCCAATTCCTACGCAGCTGCAGAGACAACAATACTACACCAACCTGCTTCAAATTAACATTTCATCAAAGCACAGCAGCCACTAAACGTATCCTGAAAAGAACTGAAATGGCTCTACTAAGGAATGAGCTCCACAGTAAGAGATTCCAATTAGATCAGTTAAACAAAGATTTGCTAGCACTACACCTGGAATTGAGCAGCAAAATCCACCCTCTACTTTGGGACAAGATAAAACAACTTACAACTTGGAGAGCTGAATCTGCAAACATTTACAAACAGGAAAAGCTCTTGAACAAATTAAAGAAATCAGAACATGACAAGAAAACCCCCAACAACTCACAACAACACCTGAAACAATTAGTGTACAATGTTTCCAACAGAGAACTCACCAAAACAGAAACAGAAGTCCTAACCAAAGGATTCAATTATGCTATAGCACCCCAAAAAATCCCCACAGAATCCATCATATGTGCAGTAGAATCCAGCCTAACTAAATTAAATACAGATGAAGCTGATAAAATAAGACACCAAGTTACCAACATTCTATGCACAAGCAAACCACCCAAAAGCAACTTACAGCAAAATGAAATTAAAGCGCTACAAACCCTGAAAAGAGACAGCAGCATAATCATCCTCCCAGCAGATAAAGGGAATGCCACTGTAGTAATGGACAGAAAAGACTATGAAACTAAATTGACAGACCTACTCCAAGACTCCACATACAAACCCATAAACACAGACCCAATCACATATCTGGAAAAATTAACCAAGAAGAAAATTATAACCAGCCACATAAGCAAAGAGATCCAACACACGATCATACCCAGAGAGAAATCTTCCAGATGCCCCAAACTATACGGCCTCCCAAAAATACACAAAGAAGGCATACCTCTCAGACCCATAGTCAGCTCCAGAGGAGCACCACTACAAAACCTGGCTAAACACCTAGCAAAAGAGTTACAGCCCCATGCTGAAACAGCAGCTTCTCATGTACAAAACTCATACCGCTTCTTGGAAATGATCAAAGATCTACACGTGGAGCAAGAAGATCTGCTTGTAAGTTTTGACGTGGTTTCACTATTCACTCAAGTCCGGATAAAAGAGACCCTCGAAATCATCAAAAATAAATACCAACCAGCTAAACACCTCATGGAACTAACAGAACACTGCTTAACCAACACATATTTCATATACAAAGGACAAAGATACAAACAAATTGAAGGAGCCCCCATGGGATCACCACTGTCACCTGTCATTGCAAACCTGTTCATGGAAGAATTCGAATCCAGAGCCCTGGCTAATGCCATACTCAAACCCAAACTATGGTTAAGATATATCGATGACACATTCGTGATTTGGCCCCATGGACAAGAAAACCTAAACAACTTCCTAACACACCTTAACAGCGCACACCCCAAAATCAAGTTCACCATGGAAACAGAAACAAACAAACAACTACCATTCCTAGATGTACTAATCTACAAGAAAACAGATGGCACACTAGGACACACTATATACCAGAAGAAAACACACACCAACCGCTACCTCAACGCCCAATCCCACCACCACCCAGCACAGATAAACTCCGTGGCTAAAACACTAATTACTAGAACCAAACGCCTGGCAGACAAGACACACATTAAGACTGAACTATGCACCCTGACTAAAATATTGACAGCCAACGGCTTCCACAAAAGCAAAATCACCAACTTGATCCACAAAAGCACACTGAGACATAATAGAGACCCAGAAGATGAACAGACCCATGGAACAGCTGTCCTGCCCTACATAAGAGGCACTACAGACAAAATTAGTAAGATTCTATACAGACACCACATCAAGACTGCCTTCAAAACAGACAGAAAAATAGCAGCCATCCTCAAGAACCCCAAAGACAAAATTGACCTGGAAAACCAAGGCATATATGAAGTCCCCTGTGCATCATGCCCGGCCACATACATTGGACAGACCAATAGAAGAATAAGCACCCGCCTGGATGAACACAAAAATGCAGTCAAAAAGCTAGAACACACTTCCTCACTCGTCCAACACATGGAAGCCACAGGTCATAACATCAACTTCAATGGCACCAAAACCCTAGCCACCATAGAAAATCCCAGCCACAGAATCATCAGAGAAGCCATAGAGATTGAAAAAAGACCAGAAAGCATGAACAGAAGAGATGATTCCACCAGGCTGTCAATCATTTGGAAGCCTGCACTCACAAACAAAAAAATCTCCACACCACAAGCCAGGCAAACACCTGGGCACAAACAGATCCCCCCTGATACCTCCAGCTCAAACACACCCCAACCAGGCACCCAGATGAAACCCAGCTTCCTAACTTATGATAGCCGTCCATTTACCCGAAGCCAAGCTACACTAAAGGCCTCCAATAAAGTAACACAATGTTGCCAGCCAATCAAGATACAAAAAGAGCCCCCCCCAAAAAAAACAGACAGAAGATACTAGTAGCAGAACACAGCAAACTCCAAGACCAATAAACACAGACCAAGACTCTCAACCAATCAGGAGGAAGAAAAAACCATTCTGACACAGCAATAGGCTGCCCCAAATTTAAATCTGAAACCACTGTAAAAGTCTGACTCAAGACAAACACCATACAGAAGCCTGATGATGGCAGATGAGATTCTGCTGAAACGTTGCTACAACTTTAAAAGCACCACGTGGGAAAATACCCGAACAAAGCTGAATGCCAGACATATACATATACATATACATATACATATACATATACATATACATATACATATACATATACATATACATATACATACACACACACACACACACACACACACACACACACACACACACACACACACACATATATATATATATATATATATATATATATATATATATATATATATTGTTTTCGTAGATTTTCACGGGTACAGGTATGTAGGTCTAGGCATGTTCAGGTCCCGTAATCTTACCCGGGAAAAGACCCAAACACACACACACACACAGACACACACACACACACATAGTGTTCATATAACCTGACAAATGCTAAAATATTTGAATTTATGTTGATACATTTACAAAAGTGATACATATAACCAATAGTCCAATTTGTCCTACTGTATAAATGTTAGATGATCTCATATCAAAATTGATATACTTTAAGCCTCCTGATTTAGGCACAAACATATTCCAGGAAACAGATTCCACAAAACTCAAGTATTATTTTTTAATTGAGAGGTGGTGCTCATTCTATAGAATATAACTTCTCCAACCTTTCAATATCTCAGAAACATGCCTTCCATACATTTAGAATTTAGGATAACAGAGTTGGAAGAGACTTTGGAGGTGTTCTGGTCCAATCCCCTGCCTAGGCAAGAAAATCTATACTACTATCTAGACAAATTGTTATCAAACATCTTTTTAAAAACTTCCATTGTTGGAGCATTCTGGAGGCAAGTTGTTCCATTGATTAATTGTTCTAACTGTTAGGAAATTTCCCCTTAGTTCTAAGTTGCTTTTCTCCTTGATTAATTTCCACCCATTGCTTTTTGTTCTACCCTCAGGTGCTTTGGAGAATAATTTGACTCTTTCTTATTTGTGGCAGCCTCTGAGATATCGGAACAGTGCTATTGTGTCATCCCTAGTTCTTCTTTTCATAAGACTACACATATCCAGTTCCAGCAACTGTTCTTTATATATAGCTTATTTATTTAATAAGTTAATTGTTTAAAAGGTAAATAATTCCATCCCCAAATTTGTTGACAATTTTCACCATGTTTATCAATTGTTGTCATGAGGATTTGTCCAAGTTATTGTATAAGTATAAACAATTTTATCATTTTCCTCCAGTAAAAATTATTACATCAATAGTAACTTATTGAGTTGGGCCAATATTATGCGATAATGTGTTTAGAATGAAAAATGAGGTTTGCACTGTTTGAATCTTTTTTGTTTTGCATTATCTACTCAAGTGCTTTTGTTTTGCATTATCTGCTCAAGTGCTTCATTGATAAGCCCATTTCAAAGTACAAAGTATTATTGCCTAAGTGATAACTAGCATTAGCCCTACATAAACAGGAAATAAGGAAAACATTTAATAAATATCAAAATATAATTTGTTCCTTTTCTTGTGCATATTTTATCTACTACTGATCTTATGTATCACACAGAACAATTTTCAGGTTGGTGCCAAATAGATGAGATATTTGACACTATATAAATGAGCATGTCAATGATTTTCATTGCCATTAGGCACAAGACATATTAATATAATTTTCTTCTACTACTATAAATTCAATTTATCAGGGTTTCCAGAAGAAAAATATTATTAGGCTCATGCTTTAGTAAAACTTTGTATTATGTTTGCATTAGATCTGGATTACTGGAGGCATTTAATGTAACACCTTTTCATGCAATATAGTATTAGCTAAATAACATTTAGGTTTAGATGTCTGGACAATGAAGGTACTTAACCAGCATTGGTCAGATTATGCAGTACTGACTCATTATTTTAGTTTAGTGTAACTGAGTAGAGATTTCCACTATTCTAAATTCAGGGAGATTACTCCAAAGCAAGATTTATACTATAAAATTGAGGCTCCTAATAATGTTTAACTAGAATAAAGGCAGACAGCATCTAAGACACTGTTCTTTGGGAAAGGGATAGAGAATGTATTTATTTATTTATTTATTCATGAGATTTATGAGATTTATATTGCTGCCTATTTGCACATGGAAACTCAAGGCAGTTTATAAAAGTATAAAAGCATCTTATAAAAAACAATAAAAATAATAAAGGAATTACACATAATAAAATAAAAAATAAAATAACCTTCCCTCCACCCCGGCAACAACACATAATATGAGCCATTTCATGGGCTCCATCCCGCTCTCCCCAGGCCCACTGACAGAACCAGGTCTTCGGCACCTTCCAGAATAATAGAGACACTTCAGATTCTTACTAGAATAATGGGGCTCTGTTGGTTTTTAGTATAGATACAGTGTCTATGCTGAAAGCATCTCACATGTAAACCCTTTCTCTGTGGGATACCTCAAGCAGATAAACTTCACCTTTCCATTCCTTACAAACCTTAATTCCTCCTTCCATCACAGTAGAGGGAATTGAAATCCTACATATCTTGAAATATCAAATATCAAAAGATGCTGATCTAGAGGACCATCTGAAATGCAAACTCAAATAAGAAAGCAACCTGACCAAATAAAATTCTACGTCCTCTTCTTGATCAGTCAATCTCAAAATCAGCATGAGCCAATTTAAAAATTAAATGTTAATTAGAAGAAATTATCTTGCAAAGAATTAAGCGTCATTGAGCAAATGGAATGTTTCCCAATTAAAATTGTTTAGACTAATGCTGGTCACTAAATGTTTAAATTAAATTAAATTAAAATTCCATCAGGACTGTCTGTATTAAACAAACAAATAAAGCATGCTATTTTGGTCATTTCCATCACCAATTTCTAAAAAAAGACAAACTTTGCTACCCTGGATCATCTAAGACCCATATTAACAGAATTATTGTTATGTTTATAATAGATTACACAGTGGGACTAGAGGATAATATGATCATAGTAATTTATCTTTGAAGATTATATTCTCCTTTGAAGAACACAACCAAGAAAGATATGGGGTTTCCAAAGTTACTAAAGTACAAGTACCAGCATGTCTAATTTCTATCCAAGCTGGCAGAAGGTGTCAAGAATATAATTGTTCCACATTAGGAAGGCTGGACGTTCTTTGCTCCTTAATTCAATGGTGAAGATATCTTTGCCTAGTGCATGCTGCTTCCTCCAGCGCCATATCAGCGTGGCAGAGATCTGGTGACACAATTAGAGTGGGAAGTGTTATGAACTAATAAAGGCGTTTAACAAAGTTTTAACAACCTTAAGAAAAAGCAGGGTTCTATCCTGCACTTCTGATTGGCCGATAATAGCGATATCGGATTGGTCCTTTCTGGGACATCTGATTGACTGTTAACGGGCCAACTCTCATTGGTTCAACACTTCCATGTTTCTCATTGGCTAATAGGTCAGCAGCCAACCCTATATAAGGGCTGCTGCTGCCCTAGGGTTTTGCTCTGTTCAGTATGCCTAATAAAGAGTTGAAGTTCACTGTCACTGTCTCATCTCTGCTCCTTGCACCCATGCACAGAACTTAACACTGGCAACGAAGGTGGAATGCGGAGACATCAGAGCTGACTGAGCACCAAACAGAGCACGTGGCTGAAGGTGCATTGACAACGGAAACCATGTCCGGCGGCGCCATACCACCCGCTCCATTTGACCCGGCACAAGAAGACTGGGACTTGTACATAGACTGGTTCCAGATGATTCTGGAGACCAACAACTTGAAGGACGCCACTATGGGAAAAAAGCGAGCAGTGTTCCTGACCCATTGCGGGCCTGCCGTCTTTAAGATGGCCAAGGCACTAGCGAAACTGGATGAGGTGAAATCCATGGACTGGGACATCCTCGCACCCCTTCTAGGGCCCATTATGCACCCGCCATACCAACGCTTGTCCGAAGACATGAGTTTTACCAGAGGGACCAACGGAAAGGAGAGAGCGTTGCGGATTTCATCGCAGACCTCCAGAACCTGGGAGGCCTCTGTGGATTTGCAGACCTCGAAGAAGCTCTGAGAGACCGAATAGTTCTGGGATTAGATGACCCAGCGGTACAGAGCAAGATCATGGCCAAAGGGGACATCGATCTTGCCGATGCCATCAAAGACGCTACTGCAGCAGAAGCAACCAGGAATTCGGCCGCCCGAATGAGCCGCACCAATGCACCACTCCATCAACTCGCCAGCAATACCTCACCTCGCTTAGAGAGGCACACAATAGCGACCCACCACGAGGAGTTTTATAAAAAGCTACACATGAAAATAATTGGACTGGACTATGTTAATATAATTATGATGGGAGATTTTAATGGAATTGTGGACAATAAATTGGACTATATAGCAACAACAACAAAGCAAAATAGAAAGGCTCTCTCTAAATCTTTTTTTAAAATGACAGACGAACTAACTTTAAAAGATATTTGGAGAGAAAGAAATGTTAAAGCTAAACAATATACTTTTTATTCAAATAGACATTTATCATGGTCCAGATTAGATATGATTTGGATCTCAACAGGATTAATATCCAATATTCAAGAAACAAATATCGAAATAAGTACTTGGGCAGATCATAGCCCAATGACAATTAAATGGAAGGGACAAAAAAAAAAAAGATCGAGATGGACATTAAATAATACTATCTTAAAGGAGAAAGATTTTATACAATGGATGGAGAAGGAACTGGCTTTTTTCTTCAGAGAAAATAAAAAAGAAGATACTTCAATGCAGAATGTTTGGGATACAATGAAGGCATATGCTAGAGGTATGATAATAGATTATACAAGAAAAAAGAATATTAGGAAAAGGCAAGCTTCTAAGGCCTTGGAAGATGAGTATAAAAGACTTGAAAAAGAATTACAGAAAATGCCACAGAAAAAAGATATTAAATTGAAGCTGGATGTAATTAAACATAAAATTGAATTAATAGAGAAAGAAGAATTGGCACAGAAAATCAGAAATTCTAAACAGAATTACTTTGAAGATGCAAATAAACCAGGTAGATGGCTAGCATATAAATTGAGAAAGGAGAAGGAATCAAGAAAAATATTGAAGCTAATAGATGACCAAGGCCAAGTTTGTTATGGTAATAAGGAGAAAAAGGAAATTATTCGAGATTTTTATGGGCAACTATATAAGCAAGAGAATATTGATGAGGAAAAAGTTAAACAGTATCCACAGAATGCTAATTTACCGAAGATACCTAAAGAGACTGAAGAAATGCTAGAAAGCAATATAACAATGATGGAATTAAATGAAGCATTTAAGAAACAAAATAATGGGAAAGCACCAGGTCCAGATGGGTTTCCGGCAGAATTCTATAAAACATTTCAAGAATCATTGAGCATCCCATTGTTAGAAGTTATGAATGAAGTTATGTTAAACAAGATGATACCCAAGACATGGTCAGAGGCTTATATCACACTTATTCCAAAAGAAGAGGCTGACCCACTGCAAATTAAGAACTATAGACCTATTTCCTTATTGAATTCAAACTATAAAATCTTTGCTTCAATTTTAGCAGAAAGACTTAAAAAATATTTAAATAATTTTATTCACCCAGATCAAAATGGATTTCTGCCAAAGAGACAAATCAGAGACAATTTGAGACTAATCCTGGATATTTTGGAATACTATGAGGCTCATCCTGAAAAGCAAATGGCTTTGATATTCCTAGATGTTCAAAAGGCATTTGACAACGTGAACTGGAGATTTATGTTATTACTACTGGAACAGATGGGTTTTGCAAAAAAATGTATTCAAGCAATAGAAGCCATATACAATAAACAGACAGCAAAGGTAATGATGGAGGGGGAACTTACAGATTTTATTAATATAAGAAAAGGCACAAGACAAGGGTGTTCCCTATCTCCTTTGCTAATTGTGTTGACTTTGGAAGTGTTGAATAGAAATATTAGGGATGATAAAAGCATAAAAGGAATGAAAATTAAGAAGGAAGAATTTAAACTACAAGCTTTTGTTGACAATTTAGCTTTTATTTTGGAAGACCCATTAGAAACAGCTCCAAGGTTATTGGAAAAGATAGAGACATATGGTGAGATGGCTGGTTTGAAAATAAAGATAAAACAAAGATTTTGACAAAGAACATGCTATTGAGACAGATAAAAGAACTGGCAGATCTTTTGAAAATCCAAGTTATAAATAAGGTTAAGTATCTGGGGATATATTTGACAGCAAGATGTAGCACATTAAAAGAGAATAATTATATTAAACTCAAACAACAGATAGCTTTAGATTTGAAGAAATGGGAAAACTTACAACTGTCATTAATAGGGAGAATTTCAACAATCAAGATGAATATTTTACCCAGAATTCTATTTTTGTTCCAAACAATACCAATTAGGCTTGGAAAAGACTATTTTGAAGATTTAAATAAAATCTTGTTGAAGTTTATATGGCAAGGTAGAAAAGCAAGAATAAAGCTAAAGATTTTGCAAGACGCTAGAATTATAGGAGGTTTTGGCCTGCCTAATTGGAATTGTATTATCAAGCTGCAAGTTTGATGTGGGCCAAAGAATGGATAACATTAAGAAAGCATAGATTGTTGACATTAGAAGGGCATGAATTGCTGTTGGGCTGGCATGCTTTTTTATGGTATAAGGGAACTAAAACACAGGGTTATTTTAGAAGACATTATGTACGGGAGTCTTTGTGGTTAAACTGGGAGAAGATAAAAAGACAATGTTATTTGAAAATTCCAGTTTGGTTATTGACTATTGAAGCATTTTCCTATCCTATAATCTATAAGAAGGAACAAACAGTTAGATATGGGGAACTCTTGGATGAAAAGGGTGAACTTAAATCGATCCAAAACTTAGAGAAACAAGGTATAAGGATGAATTGGTTTTCATATGCACAAATACATTCAAGGTATGATGAAGATTCTAAAACAGAGGGATTCTATGATAAACAGACTGATTTAGATAAGATCTTGATGGGTACTGATGAGAAGGTGATTAAAAAAATTATATGGTTATTTACTGGGAACTAAATTAGAGGAAGAACAAGTTAAAGAAATTATGATTGTTTGGGGGAAGAATTTTGGATATGGGATTGATCTAGAGAAATGGCAAAAATTGTAGTTTCAAAATTATAAAATGACAATGTCAACAGCATATAAAGAAAACTTGTATGTTTTTCAGGTGGCACTTTCCCCCGACAAGAATAGCAAGAATATTTAAGAACAAATCTGAAAAATGCTGGAAATGTCATCAGATACCCAGCTCGTATTACCATATGTGGTGGACTTGTGAGGACGCTAGAAAATATTGGACTAAAAATCACATGTGGTTGGAAAAAATGACAAAGAAACACATAGACTTGAAACCAGAGATCTTCTTATTAGGAATTTTACCTGATACATATAGTAAAGATTTGAAATACCTGATTGTAAATGTATTAACAGCGGCTAGGATTGTATTTGCTAAAAATTGGAAGAATGAGAAAATACCATTACAGGAAGAAATTATTAAGAAAATATTGGAATGTGCTGAGATGAGTAGATTGACATTTGAAATTAGAGAGCAAGAGGAGAAACAATTTTATGAAATTTGGGATCTTTTTTATCAATGGCTAGATGATAAAATACGATAAGAGAATATTCAGAATGCTAGACAGTAAGGAATATCTTTATTTTATTTTACTTGCCTTTGTTATTTGACACTATATTTATAAAGGGTTTTTTAGGATTAATTTGGTATGATTATATGATTTGTTACAGAATAAACTGATTAAAGTATTGTTATCTCATAAAGCATGAATGATTAAAAGTATAGTCAAAAATTTCTTTTTTTTTAGTGATATTAGGATACATAAGTTTGGATTGACAATATGAGTTGTTATGTAACATAATTGTAATTGAGACTACAAAATGAATGCACAAAACTGATGAACCAACCGACACACTGGATGTACATATGAGAGTTGATCTTTTAATGTTTTGTTTGTCTTGTTTGTTTGTAGAAAATTAATAAAATTCTTTTCAAAAAAAAAAGAAAGTGATGAGGAGGAGGTCAACCGGCTCCGGTCTGAATGCAACCAACGCAACCAGCTGAATCGAAGACTACCACACCAATGCATGGGTTGTGGGGCAAACCACCCATGATCAGACTGCAAATTCCTCGACGCGCTCTGCCATTCTTGTAGAAAAAGAGGCCATATCGGGAAGGTCTGTAGAAGCAAGCAAGGATCAAGCCAAATTCAGAGGGAAAACAACTACCGCCAGACCACAGGGAATCGTCCTGTGAGTTGGGAACACTTGAACCACCAATGGAACAACCACTCCTACAGAAATAAAACACTGGCCACTTCAACGAGACGGGAAGAGGGACACCAAACCATTACAATTGGTCACGCTTCATCATTAGATGCGAAGAAGATCCGAGTGAGGGTCGCCATCGAAAACCAACCTTGCATGATGGAAGTCGACTCAGGGTCATCCCTCTCAATGGTTTCCTGGAAGACCCTTAAACAATTGATCCCTGTCGTCTGGCGTCAAGACCTCAGAGCCCAAAGAATCATACTCAAAGATTACCAGGGGAACTGAATACCAGTCGTCGGCTCCAGCAAAGTCAAAGTATCATTCAAAAATTGTACTGCTTCATTACCGCTGACCGTCGTCGACCGCGACCAGCCTAGTTTGTTAGGCTTTCAATGATTCGCCCCACTCGGGATTGAGATAGCCGGCATTCACCAAGCCAGAGGCGATGACTGGGAGGAGACCCTCGTCCAGAAATTCCAGGATGTCTTTGCAGACAAACTAGGCGAGTATCGAGGGGACTCCGATATCATTTAACCTTAACCCTGAAGTAGCCCCCATCTGCCTTAAGCCTCGTTGGGTACTTTTTGCCCTAAAACCAAAGATCGACGAGCAGCTCGATAAATTAATAGCCCAGGGTGTTTTAGAACCAACTGACCACGCCTGTTGGGAAACCCCAATCGTAACACCCATCAAACCTGATGGATCGTTAAGGATTTGTGGGGACTACCGGACCACCCTTAATCACACCCTTCAACAGAACGCTTACCTGGTGCCGGTCGTGCAACACCTTCTCCATTCCCTGGGGGGCGGAAAAGTCTTCGCTAAATTGGATTTAGCACAGGCATACCAACAACTGCCTGTAGATAAAAAAACCGCGGAAGCACAGACGATCGTTACGCACCGAGGCGCCTTTAAATGCAACCGACTCCAATTCGGAGTGAGCGTAGCCCCAGGGATTTTTCAAAATCTGATGGAAAGACTCTTGCAAGGGATCAAGGGGGTCGTGCCATAGTTTGATGATGTTTTAATTGCGGCCCCGAATAGAGAAATACTAGAAAGTTATCTTAAAATGGTTCTCCAGAAATTTAAAGATTCTGGCCTAAAGGTTAAAAAAAATAAATGTCAACTGTGTACAGATAAAGTAGAGTTCCTGGGGTACCTAATTGATAAGCAAGGCATTCACCCCACTAATAGCAAACTAAAAGCGATCAAAAACGCCCCAAGACCCAGGAATAGGACAGACCTCCAAGCTTTCCTGGGGCTCATTAACTTTTACAACATCTTCTTGCCCCAGAAAGCAACCATAGCTGAGCCCCTACATAGACTTCTCGGCAAAAAAGCCACCTGGGTCTGGGGACACCGAGAGGAGCATGCATTCCGACAAGTGAAAAACTTACTAACCTCAGATGCTGTTTTAATGCAGTATAACGAGACTTTGCCTTTAACAATTACATGTAACGCGTCACCGTTTGGAGTAGGAGCCATTTTGAGTCATGTGTTACCAAATGGTAGTGAGGCCCCTATTGCCTATTTTTCAAGGACCTTATTGAAGGCGAAACGTAACTATAGCCAAATTGACAAAGAGGCTCTTGCTGTTGTATTTGCTGTGAAACGGTTTCATGAATATGTGTATGGACGAGTTTTTACTATTATTACCGATCACAAACCTTTGCTGGGGATTATAACGGGAGACAAGCCAACCCCCTATATATTGTCATCTAGAATGACTCGCTGGTCGGAGTTTTTAGCTGCGTTCAACTATAAATTACAACACCGCCTGGGGAAAGCCATTCCCCACGCTGATACATTGAGCCATGCCCCACTTCCGGAAACCGTCAATGACCCAGCTCCAACCCTTATGACACTACAGATTGAAACACTACATTCACCACCACTAACAGCCAGAGACATCGCTATCAAAACAAAACGAGATCCTGTCCTAGCGCGAGTCCTCAGCTGGGTCAAACGAGGATCGCCAGTAGAATAAACCCCTGACGACTTCACCCCTTTCAGAAACCGGCAAACAGAACTTTTCTCGCAAAAAGGCTGCATCCTATGGGGAGACAGAGTCGTCATCCCAGAGCAGCTACAACAAGCATTTTGAAAATATTGCATAACGGTCACCCTGGCATCGTGCGTATGAAAGCACTCGCACAAAGCTACACGTGGTGGCCAGGCATCGATAAGCAGATCAAAGCCTGGGTAAAGACTTGTCTAACGTGCCAAGAAGTCAGCAGTGCCCCACCGAGAGCAACTCCAACGGAGTGGGAAACCCCCCAGGAGCCATGGTCCTGCATCCACATTTACTTTGCAGGACCTACTAAAGGACATATGTTCCTCCTAACAGTAGATGCCTATTCCAACTGGCTTGAGATCCACAGGATGAAGAATACTACAACCGATTCAGTCATCCGCAAATTGAATAGGCTATTCGCAATGCATGAGTTGCCAGACATTCTGGTCTCCGACAACGGACCCCAGTTCACCGCCCTGGCATTTGAGCAATACTTAGCGGACCGGGGTATCCACCATGCACTAACCTCGCCAGTGCACCCTGCGGCCAATGGCAGGGCCGAGTGCATGGTCCAATTTGTTAAAAAAACTCTCCACAAAATGGACTATGGGGACATTGACGACAAACTAAACAGAATATTCCTACTCCAACACATCACCCCGCACAGCATCACCAACAAGACTCCAGCTGAACTGTTGATGGGACGTAAGCTCCATTCCCACCTCGACTGGCTCCACCCATCCTACGCACCAGAGAAACCCTGTGGATCTAGCGGTAAATGCCACGAGTTTATTTACCGTTTATCTAGCGGTAAATGCCGCAAGGTAAGCAACTTAGTCTTGGCTAAAAACCTTTCCAGCGAACCATTATGGGTCAAAGCAACCGTAACTCAAACCACCAGGCCCAGATCATACCATGTGCAAACCTGGGATGGAAAAATATGGAAACGCCCTATAGATCAGCTTCGCTCTAAACTACAACCCAGTTCCCGTGACTCCTGTAACTCTCAAACTGAGGCAGGAGGGGATATCAAAGAAGCTGAATTTGAGATGGTGGAAAGTGGAAGCAAAGGAAGCATCTTGATCTATAACTTGGAGGCCACTCAGTCTGATGTGTCACTCTCAAAATTTTTGGAGCAAATATTATGGTGGGGATACACAGCTATCGGGACAACCCTGCTCTACCCCTTGTCCTGCTAAATTCTCAGAATGGACAGCCACTGACAGAACATCAGCTGCCATAATGAGATGTTCTAGAGATTACTCAGGATGAGGAATTGGGGTGGATGCACAGCCATAAAGCAGCTATAAACCCCAATGCTCTCAGTATATTAAATTTGGCATGTAGTCCAGAATGAGGTATTAGCCAAAAAGGAAGCAGAGATCAAGAAGAAGGGATGGATTGAGCCAGTGGCGGGATTCTTTTTTTTTTTTACTACCGGCTCTATGGGCGTGGCTTGGTGGACGTGGCATGATTTAGTGGGTGTGGCTTGATGGCCATGGCAGTGGAAGGATATTGTAAAATCTTCATTCCCACCCCACTCCAGGGGAAGGATACTGTAAAATCCTATTCCCTCCCCACACCTGGGGGCAGATTACCACCGGTTCTCCGAACTATTCAAAATTTCTGCTACCAGTTTTCCAAAACTGGTCAGAACCTACTGAATACCACCTCTGGATTGAAAGGAGGAGGAGTTCTCCAAATAGGATGGTACTCTTCTCATCTCAGATAGGTGGTTCTTCTTAGACTATCATTGGACAGATGGATTATGTTTTATACCTTCAACACTTGCACCACTGCCAAGAAAGATCCAAAATTAGTGTACATTGAATATTATAAATCTCTCAGTTGCAATTCTGGAATGTTAGTTGGTCAGACCACTGATCTCTTTCTATATTAATTGGCAAAACTCACAACATATTCTATACATTATTGCAAGATATTGAATGCCTTAAATAATGAAGGGTTTTAGAAACAACAACTCTGTCTAGATCACTCTTCCTTTCAATCTGTCTGTCTTTCTCTGAACATTTAAGTATGACTTGCCATGAAAATGCACTTATACAGCTCAACTTTTTAAAAAGGTGGGAAGTTCACATGGAAAGATATAGTTGTTATAATGAATAAACTCCAAAATCCATCTAATTAGGACTCACATTTCCAAAATCACGGTCATTTTTTTAAAAGCATTACTGTTGGGATATTCAATAGATCAATACATCAGTCATCCCCTTCTTATATACAATGATGTACTTTCCAATCTATCACATTAAACTTTTCACCAAATAATGCTTTGAAACTTCAATTGAATATTTACTGCTTCTACTTTCATCCCATTGGGAGTCTATTTCAAATGCCTACAATTGCTATCTCGCAAACTAAAGTCCAAAATAATGTTGTCCTCTCTTTTGTAAATCAAGCCATAGATAGTGTGTATATAACACAATAATAGAGTTATTGTGGGACCTTGGATGTCTTCTAGTCCAGTCCCCCACTCAAGGATGAAACCCTATACAATTTCAGACAAATGATTTGTCCAATCTCTTCTTAAAATCTTTCAGTATTGGAGCATTCATAACTTCTAGAGGCAAGCTGTTCCACTTATTAACTGTTCTCCACTTCTTGATTAATTCCCATCCATTGCTTCTTGTCCTGCCTTCAGGTGCTTTGGAGAATAGATTGACCCTCTCTTATTTGGGACAACCCCTTAGAACATTATTATCATGTCACCCCCTAGTCCTTTGTTATATGTTGAAATAATGTAGTACCCTATAACGCACAAAAAAGATGCTGTTTTGGATGCTTCATTCTTCAGTAAATGCTTGGCAAGCACAAACTAGTATATGGAAAGGTGTACATACATATATTACACTGGCCTATTTTTTTGTTTGGAATCAGGCAAATACTAGGCCATATAAATGGCTGATAAATTGTTTCAATACTCCTCTCTACATGAGGGGATGGTATCAATTTTAAGTTAATGATAGCCCTTGGGAGGCTGAACCAATTTATTTTTATCTTAACTTCCACAGGAAATGCTACGAAAGCAGTTTTATAATATACTGTATAAAGTGCATGCAAAAGAACTTCTCAATGGTGACAACTCCCATCTTGTTCCACACATGTATCCTAGGATATCCCTCTTTTCATTTCAAGCCAAGACAATATAACTTCATGCTCAGTATGCAGGCACATGCATGCACACACACACACACACACACACACAAATCTCTTCCAAGAGAAACAACTTTTTTTTCTTTTCTCAACATAGTGATATCTATTTTCCTCATTGTGAGAAAACTCAGAAAGGAAATTAGCAAGATATGTTAATTTTCCCATTCTTTTATTGACCACTCTGATTGTCCTTTCTTTTTTCTCCTGCACTTTTCCACCATACCCTAAAAAAGTAGACATTAAGATGGCTGGGCCATGGTATTCAATTCAATTCCAGCCCTAAGACCAGATACAAACAAAATCTTAAATAAAAGAAATATTGCACCTTTCTGTATATATGTTTAAGCGAAGAACAATTAAATATAATGGAGTCATAGTAGAGCATAAAACTGGTGCAGAAGAGGGGCAGGCCCAGTGATCAGCTGGAAGTATGCAAATATAATTTTCAGTTCTGCCTCAACTTGAATCTTTAAGCAAGAACAATCCTTGACTCCATTTATTGAGAAAGGTATAGCTTACTAAAGGTAAAGTGAAGTACAGTAAAGCAAAGCCAGAACTGAAATTTGTGCAGCAAATCACCAAGTGAAAACTTGTCCCTGCTCAGGCACATCCACTTGCTTCAATTTCTAGGAAGGTGTTTCTGAAATGGTCATTCTGATGATAGGTTTGCTGGCAGCTGCATTCTTCTCATAGAGGAGCAACTTTAAAATGCCAACTCAAAGAGGCAACTTCAATTTCTTAAATATTACTTTTTCCCTCAAGCATTCCTTCTCCCTCTCACCCTGCCCCCCAGGGTTCATGGCAGACTGGCACTGGACGATTGCTGATTGCAGGCATGGGGTGGCATTTCTGACATTAATATCCAATGGATAAAATCTAGGAATGAACTGCCAGCAAAATTCTATTAATATTGATTGGTGTATCATAAAATATAGAACAACTGGATCCCAGAAGCAGCAATAACACCAACAATAAGAAATCGCAAATTATAAGGTACGGTTTATTGAGTATCCATCTCCGTTATAGTCACACATTAATCAGTTTTACAAAATTTGCACATGGTTTCCTAATTTACTTTTTAAAAATGTATTGGAATATAGCTTGGGTTTTTGTTTTGTTTTTACAAGAACAGCAACATTTATATTTTTTCTGTCTGTATTTTTATCTAACACAGACATTTTCTACATGCATTTCCTAAACATCTGATTTTTCGTCACATAAAATATATGCATATGTCAGGTTTACAAGTGATGAAATCCATTCAAAAAGAAAACAGCAAAGTCTATCTTCCATAATAATTTCTTTTATTTAGAATAGCATCAAAATTGTAATTCCGGATCTGACACAATCCAGAATTATACCACATAATATTTGAAGTTAGAAACAACCTCTAAAAGTCACATTCCCCAATAGATGTAAATCAATGTTGTCTGGTATCCTGAAAGTCCAGGTCTCAGCAAGGGCAGCTTTCGTTTCCATGGGAAGAAACACCACCTAGCCTAAACAACTCTCTCTATTTCCACTCCTCCCACCTTAGGAATGTGGCAAACCCAAAACCCTTCCCCCAATACCATCAAAGAGAAAGAAAGAAAAAGAATATATAAAAAGGCTAAATAAAATGGCTACACATATGTCAATTTCAGGCTTGACAGCATGCTTTTCTTTTGATATTCAGTATTTCTATTTAGCTATCTGTTGCAAAGAAAGTTCAATCCTGTATGTGTTCAATTATTGCAAAATTGATTATGAAGATATATTGTTTAAATAGTTTTATTTTTTTTATAAAAGTTTTATTTCAGTTTTCACAAAACATACAAATACAAATAAAATATCTTTTTTTGAGAACAGCGTGATCCCAGGTTATCACTTCTCCATACAGACATAAACTCAATACATATTTATCTTTTACATTCTAATCCATATCTTATAACTATTTTCACAATTTTTTTCAATAGCTTTTCCCTTTCTTTACTTCCTATGGCCTTATTTTAAATTATCTCATTCCTTTCTTAAGAAGAAATCTCCTTTTGTTTTTTTCCACCCTTATTACATTCTTGGCAGTATGCCTAGACTTATTGTCTCCGAAAGAGGGTGGGGATTTTTTTTTTTGATACTTTCTTAAAGAAGAAGGGTTGTTTTAAGCTTTTTACATTGCTGTTGGGAGGAAATACTCCCCTGGAAATACTTCTTTTTGGCTAGCTAGAAAGATTGACATTCAAACATAAGTTTACATACCTTTTCTGAGTTTTGATCTAAAACTGGTTTTGGGTTAAATTTAATTCTGTCCTTGGTGATATTTAATCCTGTGTTTATTGATGGGAAGATTTTTCCCTAATCATCATTTTTCGAAGGAAAAAAAAAAATCTCTGTTCCTGAAAAGAAACTGGGTTGAGAAATCTGGTTAGTTCCTGTGTCTATTTGTTCTGGTAATAGGTTTAACAAGCAACAGCTACTGTTGTGATTTAATTATTTGTATTGTGTTTGAATCTTTTTCCTGCCTCATGGTTTCTTTTTCTATCTGAGGAGTGGGTCTTCCTTCACTGCTTTAGTGATATCTGGCACTGTCCTTTTGGGATGTACTTCCAAGAAGCAGAACATAAGCTTTGCACTGATTTTTTTACTTCCTTTCTGGGGGCATGTGACCTTTCCTTAAATCTGGATGATTTCCTTAGGATATCTTGTGAGATGAGTGAGACCAGCTGGTATCTTTAATTGGTGCAAATGGATCTAAGGATTGCTTTTCCTTGTGCTCTTTCTGGAGAGCTTAAATGACCTCTCTGCTAAAGGGTTTCACTTTTTATGAGCAAGAGTTGGCTGCTTGATAGTTATCATTGAATTTTAACTATTTTAATTCCTCAAGGTGCTCTGGCACCCTGCATGAGTTGTAACTTTGGCTTGAAGGTATTTTTAATCTAATGATTGGTATTTAGGGAAGCTTTTTGCAAGCAAAGAAGCTTTTTGTATTTTTGTACAGGTAATCCTTGACTTACAACAGTTCATTTAGTGACATTCAAAGTTACAATGGCACTGAAAAAAAGTGACTTATGACCATTTTTCACACTTATAACCGTTGCAGCATCCCCACTGTCATGAGAGGCCAGGCAAGAAGAAGCATTCCTTGACATGAGTGACATCGAGTTGGCCATGCCCACCCAGTCACATGACTATCAAGCCACACCCACTAACTAAGCCATGCCCACAGAACTGGTTGTTAAAAAAATTGAATCCCATCCCTGGTCCTCAGCCTGAATAAGAGAAAAACAGTAAGTAATGGGCCATTGATCATGTAAATTATCAGTCTACAACTAGACACAAGGACAGTTTTTTTCCTAAATGTCATCACTCTGCTAAATAAATAATTCCCTCAACACTGTCCAACTATTTACAAAGTCTACAATACTATTATTATTAATCTTCTCATCACTCCTTATCACCCATCCCCTCCCACTTGTGAATGTATGACTGCAACTTTGTTGCTTGTATCCTTACTATTTATATTGACTGTTTCCTAGTATGATTTGATTGCTTATTGTACCCTATGACAATTGTTAAGTGTTTTACCTTATGATTCTTGACTCTTGATGAATATCTTTTCTTTTATGTACACTGAGAGCATATGCACTAAGACAAATTCCTTGTGTGTCCAATCACACTTGGCCAATAAAGAATTCTATTCTATCTATCTATCTATCTATCCATCCATCCATCCATCCATCCATCCATCCATCTATCTATCTATCTATCTATCTATCTATCTATCTATCTATCTATCTATTCTATTCTATTCTATTCTATTCTATTCTATTCTATTCTATTCTATTCTATCCTATAAACCAAATAGGTTTCTACTGAACGTGGTGTTATTCTGCCACCTGCCTTCTTATATTAAAACATCTTTATGAAGCACTTCAGTAAACTGGAATCAATTGAAATGATGTTTGTTATGTTGCCTTATTTATCAAATAGAAAGTTTGTTTCATGGTCAACTTTTTAATCCCATTAGTCAATCGTAGAACAAAAGCTCTAATAACTTATCTCTGAAATCAATAGAAAATTAATGCCAGTTATGAAATGTGAAATTAAATGATAGAGCATATTTTGTGGGTGTCATTCCTCCCCCCCCCCCCAAATGCCTCTTTGCTCTAACATAATCTCAGTCTCAGGCATAGAAAGCAAAATGCTAGTTTACAATGATATAGCAGAGCTCTGAAGTGACACTATATATATGGACAGAATGGCAAAAAACTGTCCAAAGGAAATAATGCTTAAGAAAAGCTCTGGCTGTTGTTTACAACAGAAGCTCTTCTATAGAGGACATGCCATTTTATTCTTATTCTTGGAAAATAGTTTTTAAAATTTGTTATTGAAAGTCGGGATTAACAGAAATCATGTTTTGGAACTGCTTACTTCCCCGCCCCCTTCACTTTTGGATTAATTTTAAAATAGCAACATCTGCATCTGAAATTTTACAAAGCCAACAGCATTCTGAGTGAAGATCATTTTACAATGCAGTTATTAACATAATATTTTCACTCAAGAATGCATATCTAAAGTAAAAATGTGTATAATATATATAAAATGTATATAAGAAGGAAAAAGTGTACATTCAATTTTAAATGCATATTTTTACAAATTGTTAGAAAAAATGGACAAATCAGACAGGATGAATTTATGACTAAAACAGGGAAATATATCACAGGTGATATCAGAGGTGAAATTAATTGATTTAACCAGCTGAATTTCTCCTTCTCCTTTTTTTTCTCTCTCTCTCATGTGCAAATCAAACCACTGTTGATTTGGCAATTTACGTATGATGTTCCATTAAATAAAATTTCAGTAATTATTTTCTTTTTCAAAGACACAACTTGGTCAGCCAAAAGCAAACAACAATGCACAATGAACTACGCAACATTGGACACTGGGAATGAAGAAGAACAGACTAACATGCTAGGGAGAGATTATTAAAAAATCTATGATTAAAGATGGATAATGCTCACTCATATACTGCATCAATAAGATATGATGCTAAGGAACCAACTCTGAAGTAGCAATTTTCTTCAGAATCAGTCCTTACCCAAGTATATATACAGTAAAAGGACAGATACACTGCCAAAAAGAAAAAAAAATCAATCATCTGCTTTACAGAAAAGTGTGCAGCAATCTAATTGATATCCTGAAGAGAAATCTGAACTGATGCTGAGCTAGATGCTTGCTATTTTAACCTCCCTCCCATACCAATGTCTGATAAGATTTATTCCATTGATGCATTCCTCCATGAAAGGAAAAGAATGTACATTGAAGAATGTAGCTGTTTCTTGCGTGATGTATCAAATACATTCAAGGTCCATTGATATAGCTATGATTTTATCATGCTCAAACATGAGTTACTTTCAGCTGCAGAACTTTAGAAAGTTTTTTGAATGGGAAAAGAATTTTGATAACATGCTGTTTATCAATTTGCTCTCTTTCCTTATACAATACAGGTAGTCTTCGACTTATGACCACAATCGAGCCCAAAATGTATGTTGTTATGTAGAAATTTGTTGTGTGAGTTTTGCCACATCACATGGCCTTTCTTGTCACATTTGTTAAGTGAATCACTGCAGTTGTTAAATTAGTTACATGGTTGTTAAATGATCTGGTTTCCCCATTGACTTTTCTTGTTGGAAAGTTGCAAAAGGGGATCAAAAGACTCCCGGACATTGCAACCATCATAAATGTGAGTCAGTTGTCAATCATTTAAATGCAAAACACGTGACCATGGGGATGATAAAAGGGTCAAAAAAGTGTGAAAAATGATTATGTCACTTTTTTCAGTGCTGTTGTAATTTCAAATGGTAACTGAATGAAATGTTGTAAGTTGAAGGATGTAATCTGGAGACACTAGTTTGGGATATATGGAAGGCTCTATTTGATCCTCATCATTTGAAGGTGAAGGATTTATTGGTTAACTAAGAAAGCAACTCTACTTTCAAATAACCGTATGAGTATAAATATTCAAAATCTCAATACTCAGTTCAAGGCCACTATGGCAATTGTGAACTTCTCTCGTGTTACCTACATTCACGTAAATAGTCTTCACCTCTGAGCTGTTGGTAGGTGAACTGAAATTAGAGGGTGTTAGAGTCTGTCAAGCTCTGAGTGGTACAGTGACCTAGAGATGAAGACACTCGTCTCATATTCAGGAGGCTGAAAGTTCAATCCTAGGCAATGACTGATGTTTGTCTATCAGGGCACAAAGTGAAAAAAAATATTCTGCAGACTTCATGTAGGCATCAGGAAGGGCAACTGGCCACTAAACATCTAACACCATTCAGTTGCTTTGACTCCACCTGATACAAGAGATTACAGAGTCACAAAAAAGAGTATTTCAAGTCATCTGCTCTTCTGGTCTGTTTGGAATTTATTCAACCACCATTCTTTGCAGGGTAGAGAATTATTGTCTACCTGGGTCAACTAATGGAATGGTATGGATTCCTACTATGAAATCTGTTTTTCTTGCATGCTGGAAGATGGATTTATGAAGACAATTCAAATTGCTACTTTTACCAGTAAATCCATTTATGTCTTGTCACCTGTGCACCTTCATGTAGAAGAGAACCACCTGGTTCACTTGTCTCAAGTTGAGATGTTGAGAGACAATCCCAAGTGTTAAGTACTTGGACATGGGTCAGAGTAAATGGAGACGGCCTCTGAATGTGAACTTTCAGCTCTTTATTGCATAGTGACTTCTCAAAACAATAACAGTGAACTCTGCCTTATATAGGCAACCCTTGTGAGAATTGTCCAATAGCGAGCTATGAACGCTAGCTCTTTAAACCAATAATAATCCTCTGTTAAGGGCCAATCAGATTCCTAAGAACTAACCAATCTGATCTGGCCGCCAAACAGCCAATCAGAAGTGCAGGGCCAGAACCCTGCACTTTACCTCAAGCTCATACTTTATTAACTATGGTACATACACACAACACCCCTTCCCCCTGGCTTCTTAAATTACGGTGTAGTTATAAAGTCCTTTAAATAGGATGGTTGTCTTTTAAGTCTTTCGGATTTTCGTTGGACTGGTTGATTGCAATCCTGTTGAGGTAGATTGTTGTTTGGCAGTGGCTCTGCTTCTTGCTCAGGTGCAATTTCTTGCGGTGCAAACAATTCTCCTTCCTGCTCCATTTCCTGAGTCTCACTTGATTCGTCGCTCCCTTCGAGCAGGTTCCCTGGAACGCCATCTTCTTCTGTACCTCCCCCCCCCTCAGTTTGGTCATGGGGGAGTTGTTGACTGGCCATTGTGAGTCGTGACTGTAATTGGTCGATATGTCATTTCCACAGTCTATTGTCACAGCATTTCACTATGTAGGATTTGGGGCCGGTCACTCGCACTACCGCTGCCTCTATCCATAACGGCTCACCCGATAAGTTTCGTGCGTAAACGTGGTCTCCTACCTGGAAGGTACGATAGTGACCGCTGGATCCTATTGGCTTTTCCAGTTCGTAAGCAGGGTGCAACCGGTCGAGGTGGGAACGGAGTCTTCGTCCCATCAGTAGTTCCGCGGGAGTTCTGCCGGTGACGCTATGTGGAGTTATGTGTTGCAAAAAGAGAATTTGGTTGACCTTGTCATCGATATTGTCATAGTGCATTTTTTTGAAAAGTCTTTTTAACAAATTGGACCATGCATTCCGCTCGTCCATTGGTCACAGGGTGCGCAGGCGAGGTAAGTGCATGGCGGATGCCGCGGTCAGCGAGGTACTGCTCAAACATTAGTGCCGTAAACTGCGGCCCGTTATCGGACACCAGGACGTCAGGCAACCCGTGGGTTGCAAAGAGTCTATTTAGGATCTTGATCACTGCTTCGGATGTTGTGGCTGTCATACGATGAATTTCTAACCAATTGGAGTATGCGTCGACTGTCAGCAGGAAGGTATATCCCTTGGTTGGCCCCGTGAAATCCAGGTGGATTCTGGACCAGGGTCCACGTGGGGTCTCCCATTCAGTAGGCATGGCTTTTGGTGGGGCGTTGCTGGCTTGTTGGCAATTGGCACATGCTTTGACCCACTGCTCGATTTGCTGATCCATGCCCGGCCACCATGCATAGCTTCATGCAAGTGCTTTCATCCGCACGATGCCGGGGTGGCCCTCGTGCAGAAGTTGTAGCAGCATCTTCCGGAGTCGTTCTGGGACAACGACTCTATTGCCCCAGATGACACAGCCTTTTTGGGAAAAAAGTTCAGTTTGTCTTGCTTTAAACAGCGCGAAGTCATCTGGGAGTTGGTCCAATGGCCATCCGCGTTCCACCCCAGCCTAGGACTCGAGCTAGGGTGTGGTCTCGTTTGGTTTCTCTCGCGATGTCTCAGGCGGTCATAGGTGGCGAGTTCAGTGTTTCGATCTGCAACGTGGTTGCCGTTGGTGCCGGATCGTCGAGAGTCTCTGGAAGCGGTGCTTGGCTTAATGCGTTGGCGTGGGGAATGGCTTTCCCTGGGTGATATTGCAGGCGATAATTATAAGCATCTAGGAATTCTGACCATCGGGTCATTCTAGGGGATAATATGTAGGGGGTTGGCTTGTCCCCAGCTATTATCCCTAGCAAAGGTTTGTGGTCAGTTATAATGGTAAATGTCTTTCCATACACATATTCATGAAATTTCTTTACGGCTGAAACAATTGCGAGAGCTTCTTTGTCAATTTGTCCATAGTTCCACTCTGCTTGTGAAAGAGTCTTTGAAAAGTATGTAACAGGGGCTTCGTTCCCATTAGGCAGTACATGACTCAAAATGGCGCCCACCCCAAAGGGCGAGGCATCGCAGGTTATAACTAATGGTAAAGTCTCGTTATACTGCATAAGTACAGAGTCAGATGTGAGCAATTTTTTAACATTCTGGAACGCTTGTTCTTCCCGGTAACCCCATACCCACAATGCTTTTTTATATAATAACCGGTGTAATGGTTCAGCAACAGTCGCCTTGTGTGGTAAAAATACATTATAGAAATTAATGAGGACTAAGAATGCCTGGAGATCGGCCTTGTTACGTGGCCTGGGAGCATTTTTTATCGCCCTTAATTTACTTTTGGTAGGATGAATGCCCTGGCTATCAATCCGATATCCTAGAAACTCAACACTGTCAGTATATAAGTGACATTTATTTTTTTTCACCTTAAGTCCTGCCTCTTGGAATTTTTTAAGAACACATTTCAAACAATCCTGCAAGATTTTTTTGGTAGGGGCTGCAATTAATACGTCATCAAAATACGGAACCACGCCCTTGATTTTCTGTAACAACTTTTCCATGAGGCTTTGGAATATCCCCGGGGCTACACTAACCCCAAATTGCAATCGAGTACATTTAAAAGCAACTCTGTGCGTTACAATTGTTTGGGCTTGGGCCGACTTATCATCCACTGGTAGTTGTTGATATGCTTGAGCTAAATCTAATTTAGTGAAAACCTTTCCGCCCCCCAAGGAATGGAGGAGGTGCTGCACCCCTGGAACTTGATACGCATTCTGCTGTAGGGCGTGGTTTAAAGTGGCCCGGTAGTCCCCACAAATTCGGATTGACCCGTCTGGCTTAATGGGTGTTACAATAGGGATTTCCCATGGAGAGTGATCGATGGGCTTTAATACCCCTTGAGCAATTAGCTTGTTGAGTTGTTCATTGATCTTAGCTTTAAGAGTGAATGGAACTCGACGGGGCTTCAAGCGAATTGGGACTACTTTTGGATCTAGACTAAATGAGATTGGGGTCCCTTTATACTCACCTAAACGGTCCGCAAAGACGTCGCTGAACTCAGAAATAAGGTCTTCCTCCCACTCACAACCACCGACTCGGTTCACGCCAGCCACTTCGATGCCGAGTGGCGCAAACCATTGGAAGCCTAATAGATTAGGCCTATCTCTATTGATGATCGTTAGAGGTAAGTACGCTGTATGCTTTTTGAAGGAGACTTGGACTCGGCAGGACCCGACCACGGGGATTCGATTCCCTTGGTAGTCCTTGAGGATGAGGCGTTGAAATTGGAGGTCTTGGCGTTGGATTGTGGGGATAAGTTGCTTGAGTGTCTTCCATGACACCATCGAGAGGGATGATCCCGAGTCGACCTCCATGTGGCAAGGCTGGTTCTCGATGGCTACCATGAGTCGAATTTTCTTAGTGTCCAAAACTGAGGCGTGACCTATAGTGATAGTATGGTGAGCCTCTTCTTTTTGCAAAGCTCGATTTCTGTAGGAGTGGTTTAATGGCTCTCGCCTTACAGGATGGTTTCCTGTCGATTGGCAATAGTTGGCCCCTTTTGAGGCCTGGCTGGGTCCTGGTAATCTGCGGCAGACCCGGCCAATGTGGCCTCATTTCCCGCACTCATGGCAGAGTGCGTCGCGGAATTTGCATTCGGACCTGGCATAGTTGGCTCCACAGCCAGTGCAAAGGCGTAAGGGCTTCAGGCGAGGGTCCCAGTCAGACTTTAGTTGATGGACCCCTTCTTCGTCACTGTCTGACGATGAAGAGAGGTCCTCGTAGTGCATTGTCGCAAGCTGCCCTTCTGAGTTGGGTAAGATTTCGCTGGTCAGTTGTGTTGCCGGAGTGCGGCTTCGCCATAATTGTGCAGCCAACTTTTTTGTCGCCTCTGCAGCCGTGGCTTCGGCGATGGTGTCAGCAAGACTGATGTCGCCTTTCGCCATCAGCTTGCTTTGCACGCCTAGTGCATCTAATCCCAGAATTACTCGATCTCTTAGTGCTTCTTCTAAATCGGCGAACCCGCAGAGGCCCCCTAAATTCCGGAGGTCTGCCACGAAATCGGCTATGCTCTCTCCTTTTCGCTGGTTCCTCTGATAAAACTCATGGCATCTCACGAGTGTAGGCACGGTTGGGGCGTAATGGTCTCTCAGGATGGGTTCGAGGTCGTCCCAGCTCATGGCTTTCACTTCTTGAGGTTTGGCAAGTGCTTTAGCCATTTTAAATACAGCTGGGCCGCAGTGCGTCAGGAACAGTGCCCGCTTCTTTGCTGGCATAGCGTCTTTCAAATTATTCATCTCGAGAAACATTTGGAAGCGATCCATGTAGGATTCCCAATCCTCTTGGTTTGGATCGAATGGAGCGGGTGGTACGATGCCGCCAGACATGGTTCCGTTGTTGGCGTCGTCTTATCACGTGCTCGGTATTGCTTCCTGGCTTCTTAGGTTCAGACGTCTCCAGATCCCACCTTCGTCGCCAGTGTTAAGTACTTGGACATGGGTCAGAGTAAATGGAGACAGCCTCTGAATGTGAACTTTCAGCTCTTTATTGCATAGTGACTTCTCAAAACAATAACAGTGAACTCTGCCTTATATAGGCAACCCTTGTGAGAATTGTCCAATAGCGAGCTATGAACGCTAGCTCTTTAAACCAATAATAATCCTCTGTTAAGGGCCAATCAGATTCCTAAGAACTAACCAATCCGATCTGGCCGCCTAACAGCCAATCAGAAGTGCAGGGCCAGAACCCTGCACTTTACCTCAAGCTCATACTTTATTAACTATGGTACATACACAACACCAAGCATAGGAAAGTCACAAAAAGTGTGGCTTTTCTTAAAATTATGCTTCAACTCTGTGGCATTTCATAGCTGCAGAGATACAGATGGGGCCTTCCCTGATAATGTTCAGGAAGGCAATCCAAACAGAGATTTTTCACGGAGTTTTCAGTGATCAATTTTATGATTAGTATTGAGGATAATAAACATGAGAAATGATAAAGGGAAATGCCAGAATTGGTTGGATTTTGTCTTTTTATGCAGTTTGTGTTTGTAACAATTATCAGATGTATGCCTGCTTTTATGAAACCCATGTGGAGTCAGTGTTATACAAATACTGTAAATATTTAAAATAGTTTGCTATACAAAATGATTTTTCTTTAGCAGTAAAAAGCCTAACAACCACCAAAGAATGTCTGAAACACATTTTTTCCAGTTCCCTCTTATCTCATTTTTCTCACTGCCCCCAGTCAAATTTTGACACGTTTCTTAAGAATGACTATTTGCCTATTCCTGATATTATTGCATGCTGCAAGAGCTGGATATGTTGAGTAGCATTGTATCATCAACTGAAGGCTTTCTCTGTGCCAGATTTGGGTGAAGAAAGTGATTAGAAGGCTGGGAGTGAAAATTCCACTGAATGTGGATGTAGATTATATATTAAACAATTTTACATGAGCACCAGGTAGTTCTCCTTTCCAAACTCAGAGGAGCAGTGAAAGCCAGTAGAGAAATACATGATGCAGCACATGAAAGAATAATGATAATGGAAATCCAGCAAGCAACCATTGGTGAGGCAGCTGCCTGAGAAAATCAGACAAATCTGAATCTGTCAGAGGAAAAACACTCCAAACAAAAACAAAAATAAATGTTTGAAATTCCAGTAGCTTCTTATTTGGCTCTGCACACATGGCATAGGGATAGTTAAATAAGTACACAAACAAATAAATAAATAAAGTTAAGTTGAAAAAAGTTCACTTGGCTTCAGTAAAGATTTGTGTGAAGCACCCCCTTGGAGCAAGACTCTGAAACAAAGCAGCTCTTTTGCTTGTTAGCAGCAAAGCAATCATGGCAGTTCATTTTTGCCTATCAGAATTTCTTCATATATGCAAAAGCCTCTCTGACTGAATAGATGATACTAAGCTAGCAGAATTGGCCCTAACTCAATGTTTTACAAGACAGACTCCAATGAAGAAGTAAAGAGAAGGATACCTACTTTGCTGCTATCATCATCATCATCATCATCATCATCATCATCATCATCATCATCATCTCATCGTCACCATTCTTCTCCTCCCAAAATCTTTTCCAATGCTGGACAGAAGATGATTTATTGTGATAATAAGCTTTTGATTGCAACAATATATTAAAAGACCATACTTATGTAGCCCCTTCAGCACTGAACATTGTATTTGTAACAGCTGATTGTAACCCATCTTTTCTCGCAGAAAAATCTACCTAAACACTTCTCTTTCATTTCCCTCCCAGCACATAGAGACATTCTTTGTGGGATTCAGTGCAAACCGAGCTTCTGAGGTAGAACATTATTTCATAACAATCCCTAAAAACATTTGCTAGGGGTGGGCTGCTAGGGGTTCATAGGGGTTTGGGAGGCCCCCTAGCTAAGATTCTGCACAGTTCGGAGAACCCCCAAATCCCACTCCTGGCTGGCCCCACCCACCCCTCCCAGGAGTCCCCATGCGGTCCCCATTGCAGATAAGTGAAGGGCATGTGCAAAGATAATATGTAGATCACAAATTAAAATTCATTCCTTTGTTAAAAATGTGGTTAATTGGGAAACTTACTCTCCACAAGTTTCTTTACATTAATTACTATGACATATCCAACTGATTTAAAGTTTAAAGGAAAAGATTCTCAGAATATCAGATATAGTGTTTTGTCATTGGAGATCTCCTGGGGATCCAAAACAGCAGAAATCTTCTTCTTTTTTTTTTTTTTTAGTAAAAAGCAAAGGGGTAGTTAAAAGTTTGTTTTTATAAACCTACAAATAGACTAATTATAGAATAATGCTTTCATTTTGATTCTTTTTTAAAACACTGTGATTAGATTTTAAAAATGAGTGCTGGGGGAACTACCCTGTTCCTCCAACAATATGGCCTCCCCCAATAGGAAGTCCCAGCATGTTTTATAGGCATGGAATGAAATTAAGCCACTCCCCCCAAATTAAGGCCTATATTAAAACATGCGAAATGGGGGGGATGGTGGGGGGGCTTGCTCTTAGGAAGTACTTTTGTTGCACACCCGGATATGGTGCTGCCTGCATTGACCTCGATACAAAGTGCCCCACCAATGCCGAGGTCAACATCCAAGCCATTGCTGCCCTCCCAAAGATGCAAGGGGTGGGGAATTAAGTCACCCCTGAAAAGACGGCCTAACCATTTTTTCAGGGCTCAAAAAAAAATAAGACCCAGCCTTATTATGTGAGAAACATGGTAGCAGGAACTAAACATTACAAGTAAAGGATAAGACTTATATGTGACTTACAATTACAAAATGAGGCAAAATATTTTAACATTACTGAAGATATTTTTGAACATTAGACTCAGAAGTTCATCTTAATAATGTCTAAAGAATGTGTCTAAATGATATTATGAAAGAGGATTTTTATCAGACTAAATCAAGATTAATATGCAAAAAGCTATCATACTGAACATGCAAAAAAAACTGGCTAAAGTCTTAAATCAAAAGAAATATATGAACAATAAATTGAGAGAGAGAGTTTGATATTTTTTCTGTGTTTGATGTACAAAAAAAAGACTGGTTAAAGTTCTGAAGAAGTTTGTGAGAAGAAAAAATGAAAACAAGAAATCAAGGTCTATGACATTGTTTGAAGAGATCAAATATTAAGATTGCTAAATGTAAAAGGAAGGAATATTTATTTATTTATTACATTTGTTTGCCACTCATCTCATTTTGTGGCATCTCTGACTTACAGATATTAAAAGCCAATAAAACCATGAACTATAAATATCCCTAATAATGGTAATAAATTATAATTAAAAAGGTGGGGAGGAAAGAAGCAGGATGCACATGGTGGAAGGTGGGGTTGTCTCTTAATCTGCCAATTACCTCCAGTGTGATACACTCCCAACTGGCCCATAAGTAATGTCAGAAGGGTGGGAGTGGATCTCACTTCAGGGGGTTAAGATGTTCCAAAGGGCAGGAGCTATGGCAGAAAAGGCTCTTTTCCTGCACCCCTCCACCCAGAATTCCTTGACCAATGGGGCATGCAGCATGCATCTTCTACTAGAAGAGATGGCACAGGCCAGTCCCATTGTTGTGAGATGATTCCTCAGATAGCCCGTGTTAAGTTCTGCGCATGGGCGCAAGAATTGGAGACGAGATGATGAACAGTGAACTTCAACTCTTTATTTAACATTGTGGAACAGAGCGAAAGCTACGGCAGCAATGGCCCTTTTTATAGGCAAGCTGCTGATCAAATAACCAATAGGAAACGGGAAGCATTAGTTCCCTTAACCAATGAAAGAGGCCAGCTAATAGCCAATCAGATTCTCAGATGTCGCTATTATCGGCCAATCGGAAGTGCAGGGCCAGAACCCTGTACTTTTCTAAAGGTTTTAATAATCTTTATTTAAGCACTTTTATTAATTCACAACACCCCTTCCCCCCGGGTTCCGTTTAAGGGGTGCGGTGATGTAATCTTTGAGGTAGGCAGGTTGTTTAGATTGTCTGTTAGATTTTCGCTGTCCCCCCGGTACTTGTTTATAATCTTGTTTGGGTGGGATGTTTTCTGGTGAGTGGGGTGCCTCCGGTCCTTCATTTAAAAACTCGGTGCCGCTAATGTCCTCGTCCTCTATCCTTTGTGGGCTTGCTTCTGACGAGGTGTCTCTTTGCAGCAAGTCCACCACTCTCTTTGATCCTTCCGAATGCTCACTTCTTCCACTCGTGCTTTCTGCCGTTTCGAACTCGGTCTCCTCGGCATCTCCTCCCCCCTCAGCTTGGAAGTTACGGGAGTCGCAGAAACGAGGTTGCAGCCTTGAACGCAGCTGATCAATATAGCGCTTCCATATTCTTGAAAGGACTGAAGTTGTCAGGGATTTGATCCAATGGCCATCCTCGCTCAACCCAGCTAAGAACTCGCGCCAAAACGGGATCGCATTTGGTTTCAATCACGATACCTTGAGCTGTCAGTGGTGGTGATTGAAGTGTCTCAATCTGGAGCATTGCGACAGTTGGAGCTGGGTCGTCAATGGTTTCCGGAAGTGGTGCACGGCTTAGTGCGTCAGCGTGGGGGATGGCTTTCCCCAGGTGGTGTTGCAGCTTACAATTATATGCAGCCAAGAATTCCGACCAGCGAGTCATTCTGGGAGATAATATATAAGGAGTTGGCTTGTCCCCCGCTATAATCCCCAGCAAAGGTTTGTGGTCAATAACTATAGTAAAAACTCGCCCATAAATATATTCATGAAATCGTTTAACAACAGAAATGACAGCAAGAGCCTCTTTATCGATTTGACTATAGTTACGTTCAGCTTTTGATAGCATTTTTGAAAAGTAGGCAACAGGAGCTTCACTACCGTTTGGTAACACATGGCTCAAAATGGCATCCACTCCAAATGGTGATGCATCACATGTAATCGTTAAAGGCAAAGTCTCATTATACTGCATCAAAACAGTGTCTGAAGTCAATAAGTTTTTTACTTGTTGGAACACGTATTCCTCTCAGTGTCCCCAGACCCAGGCTGCCTTTTTGTCCAACAGACAATGTAAGAGCTTGGCTACGGTCGCTTTGTGGGGCAGGAACACATTGTAAAAATTGATAAGGCCCAGGAAAGCTTGGAGATCAGTCTTATTCTGGGCCTTGGGGTGTTTTTGATTGCCCTTAGCTTGCTATCAGTGGGGTGAATGCCTTGTTTATCGATTAAGTACCCCAAAAATTCTACTTTATCCATACACAGTTGACACTTATTTTTTTTTACTTTAAGGCCAGAGTCTTTAAATTTCTGGAGAACTAACCTCAGGTGCTCCCTTAGTATTTCTCTAGTCGGTGCAGCAATTAAAACGTCATCAAAATAAGGTACAACTCCTTTTATACCCTGTAGTAGTCTCTCCATCAAGCTCTGAAAAATTCTTGGGGCCACGCTAACTCCGAATTGGAGTCAGTTGCACTTAAATGCACCTCGGTACATAACGATCGGTTGTGCCTCTGCCGTTTTTTTATCTACAGGCAGTTGTTGGTATGCCTGTGCTAAATCCAATTTAGCGAAGACTTTTCCGCCCCCCAGAGAATGGAGAAGATGTTGTACCACCGGTGCTGGATAAGCATTCTGCTGAAGGGCGTGATTCAGGGTGGCTCGGTAGTCCCCACAAATTCTTAACGATCCATCTGGCTTGATGGGTGTTACTATTGGGGTTTCCCAGGGAGCGTGGTCGGTTGGTTCTAACACACCCTGGGCTATTAATTTATTAAGCTGCTCATCAATCTTTGGTTTAAGGGCAAATGGAACTCAACGAGGCTTAAGGCGGATGGGAGCTACTTCGGGGTTAAGGTTAAATGATATCGGGGTTCCCTTGTACTAGCCTAATTCATTCATCTGTAAAGATGTCCTGGAACTCCCGTACGATGGCCTCTTCCCAGTTGTCGCTGTTGGTCCGGTGAGTGCCAGCTACTTCAATTCCAAGTGGGGTGAACCATTGGAGGCCTAATAAACTAGGCCGATCCCTGTCGACTACGGTGAGTGGTATGTACTGTTAGTGGTATGATACTGTTAGTGGCAGTATGATTTTTAAATGTGACACGGACTTTGCTGGATCCAACGACTGGAATTCGATTGGCTTGATAGTCCTTAAGTATGATTCTTTGGAATCTGAGGTCTTGCTGCCGGACGGTGGGAATTAATTGTTTAAGGGTCTTCCAGGAAACCATCGAGAGGGACGATCCTGAATCGACTTCCATCATGCAAGACTGGTTTTTGATGGCGACCTTCACCCGGATCTTCTTGGCGTCTAATGATGAGGCATGACCGATCGTAATGGTTTGGTGTGCCTCTTCTCGTTTCGTTGACTGGGCTAGTGGTTTGTTTCTGTAGGAGTGGTTGTTCCATTGGTGGGTTAAGTATTCTCGATTCACAGGATGACTTCCTGTGGGCTGGCGGTAGTTGGTCCCCCTCTGAGATGGGTTGGATCCTTGCTTGCTTCTACAGACTCTTCCGATGTGACCTCTTTTCCCGCACACATGGCAGAGCGCGTCGAGGAATTTGCAGTCTGATCGTGGATGGTTTGCCCCACAACCAGTGCATTGGTACTGCACTCTCTGGTTACGTTGATGGTGTTGGTCTCATCCAGACCGGAGCCGATTGATCTCTTCTTCATCGCTTTCTGATGACGATTCGAGGTCCTCGTGGTAGGCTGTCATTGCCTGTCCTTCCAGGTGAGGTGAGATTTCGCCGGCGAGTTGGCGGAGGGGGGCAGGGGGCGGCGCATTCGTGCAGCTGACTTCCTGGTTGCTTTTGCTGCAGTAGCATCAGCGATGGCATCTGCAAGGCTGATGTCGCCTTTCGCCATCAGCTTACTCTGCACATGCGGTGCATCTAATCCCAGAATTATTCGGTCTCTCAGAGCTTCTTCGAGGTCGGCGAACCCAAAGAGGCCTCCCAAATTCCGGAGATCCGCAATGAAATCTGCAACGCTTTCTCCCTTCCGCTGGTCTCTCTGATAAAATTCATGTCTTCGAACAAGCGTTGGTACGGTTGGTGCATAGTGGGCCCGTAGACGGGGCTCGAGGACGTCCCAGTCCATGGACTTCACCTCAGCTGGTTTGGCTAGTGCCTTGGCCATCTTAAACACGGTCGGCCCACAGTGAGTTAGGAATACCGCTCGCTTCTTTCCGGTAGTGGCATCCTTCAAGTTGTTGGTCTCCAGAAACATCTGGAATCGGTCCATATATGAGTCCCAATCTTCTTGTGCCAGGTTGAATGGAGCGGGTGGTATGACGCTGCTAGACATGGTTCAGCTGTTGGTGCGTCTTCAGCCACGTGCTCTGTTTAGCGCTCTGTAGTGCTCAGTCAGCTCTGACATCTCCAAATCCCACCCTTGTTGCCAATGTTAAGTTCTGCGCATGGGTGCAAGAATTGGAGACGAGATGATGAACAGTGAATTCTTTATTTAACATTGTGAAACAGAGCGAAAACTACGGCAGTAATGGCCCTTTTTATAGGCAAGCTGCTGATCAAATAACCAATAGGAAATGGGAAGCATTAGTTCCCTTAACCAATGAAAGAGGCCCACTAATAGCCAATCAGATTCTCCTGGACGGACCAATCAGATGTCGCTATTATCAGCCAATCAGAAGTGCAGGGCCAGAACCCTGCACTTTTCTAAAGGTTTTAATAATCTTTATTTAAGCACTTTTATTAATTCACAACAGCCTAAACCCATGCCATATAGGCTTTAAAGGTGATAACTACCATCTTGAATTGCATGCTGAAGGATACTGTCACTCTGTGCAGCTTGCAGATCAATGCTGTTACATGGGCCACTCTAGGGCCCCAAGAACTGCACAAGCTGTAGCTTCTGAATTCTTTTTGAGTGTTGTCCCATGTAGAATGCATTGCAACAGTCCAAGCATGAGATAACCAGGGTTTGAGTGACTGAGCACAGGGACTATATAAAGTTAGCTTATTTGATCGAAGTTATAACAGATGTTGTTATTTCTGGTGATCCTTAATGAAGTTTTGTTGCCATCAAAACTGGAATGATGATGATTTATGAATTTGTTTATATATAAGATGAAATATGGGAAGAACTAAAATTGATTATACTTGTGATGAAAGTGGAAACTCTCTTCTTTTTACTATGGTCTTTTTTTCCTCCGATTTCTATTTTTTCATCTTTTCCTTCTTTTCTCCACCTTCTTTCTTTTTATTCTTCTATTTTTTTCTTTTTGTGTTAGTTTGTTCTATTTCTAATTAAAATCTGCAATAAAATTTGTTAGGGATAACATTGTTTTACCCTAACTGGTTTAGGTAAATAATAATATGTAATCATAGTTTGTATGTTAAAGTGTCTGCAACTTTAACTGTGGGACAGTAATTAAGGGAGTGGTTGTGAAAGCACTTTAAAAGAAGCAAGGCTGCAGCTTGCTCTCTCTCTGGCTTTGATGATCCCTGATTACTGCAAGGACTCAAGACTGCATTGCTCGAACGGGAGAGAAAACAAAGGATTGATGTGTAAATGAACTGACATAGGATATTCTAAACGGACTTTGCTAACTGAATATCCCTGAATGGACTGACTAAATGATACATGACTATTGGACTGTTATTTTGACTATGCTATGAACTCATAATGGAATAAACTATATTTTTGATAGCACAAGCGTATCTGTTATTTTTACTGTATGTTAATAAACATACAAGCTTAGCTCACTCATTTATCTGTGTGCCTATCTGACTAACGCTGCACATTCTGTTTAGCTTGTCTCCCTAACCCTGGTTGGGGAAACCAGGCTTAACAAAATTACTAGAAAAACGAAAGCAAAATATTCTCTTATTTTACTGAATTAGACATGAAGATGATTCCTTTTACTACAACTGTTTCCCTCAGTTGATAAGATGTCAAACATCCTATTTTCTTTGTTACTGTACATCACTTTTTTAAAGAATCCAGGGGCATTATATTATAAGGCAGTTACGAAGAGAAAACTAGAGGAGCAGGACTGAAGCTTAAAGATTCACAGAGGCAATTATGAATCATTCTTATCAGCAAGTCAGTTAAGCATAAAGTAATGGCATAATGATTAAGTATATAGATTGAAACTCTACCAGGAGAGTTCTTATCAGTGGTTCCTCATAAAGGTGAAATATAATACCATGTGAACTCTGGTTTGGTCATAGCCTCTCTACCCTTATTTTTTTTACTAATGACTTGGATGAAGAGGAAGACATGTCAAATTTGCATTTGATATACAATTGAAAGTAACTGGTGGGGGATATGATCATATTCTTCAAATGCCTGAAAGAAAGCCAGGCAAAAGAAAATCAAGACTTCTGATTCTGGAATGAAAGGTATAAAATGAGTTGCAGGAATTTAACTTTAGGGAAAAAAGAAAACCTTTGTAACAATACAGGCAGTTTAACAATGGAACCAATTATCCAGAGAATAGGTGAACTTTTGTTGTAGTAAGATGCAGAAACCATGGACAATTATTTGAAGTGGACCCTAATTTAAATTTCTGTGTTGAGCAAAAATGACTGTTTTCAGTTGCAGGACTTCTGGTTCTTAACCTAAAATGGGTAGGAACTCAGGCAAATCATCAAGTTTTGTTCAGATGGAATCCAGAAAGCTCTACTTGTTTTTTATTTTGTTCTGTTGGAATATAGGCAACTCAAAATATTCCAGCAAAACATTTCAAATGAGGCTGTTTTGTTTGAAATATGAAGGAAAAAACCTCTTTCTCTTTTTATTTTATTGGTAGTGAGGAGAATTTATACAGTTCTCTAATTTTTATCATTTAAATCTTTCTTTTATGCCTTCCTTGAATTTGTATAATGAAATAGTCTTCTCACAAAGGCATCTTCATACAAATGATCAATGAGCCATTATTTGTAAATGAATGAACTGGATTGGCTGAGTAATTCTCACTGTTCATACATTGTGTGGCTTAAACAGCACTCGTATATCAGAACCTAAGTCTTTGTATTCCCTTATTACAACTTCAATAAAATATTAAAATGGCTTATAAACATCCATGGAATAAATCTAGCTAGATATAATATGCAGCTGAATCATTGGAAAAATGAAGCTTGTTTCTCACATTTAATGATCTAGAAATTACTTCAATGCGACACAGCCAAGCCAATCAATATGTTTATATAGCATAATGTGGAAGGAATTGAGGAACTCTTTTGGAACACAGTTATTGTGCTTTATTAGTTTATATTGGAAATAAAAGTTCTCTCCCACATGCACACACAATCACTTACCCAATTCTGTTTTTCTTTTCACATAGCCAGTGTTTTCCTTTCACAATTCCTTCATGAAGAAAATAAATGAATATGATTAATCACATAGCATTTCCTTGAAAATGCTCTACTTGGCAACTCTCCCTCTATGTGTACTGGAAGAATGGAAGGAGGACCAAGGAAGAATTGGTCATCTTAGTGCTGCCCTTTATCTCACCATATACCTAAAAATAAATAGAACTTTATCATTTCAATCCTCATTAATACATTATATCAAAATGATAAACATGTAATTGCTAAAATGTATATGTTTTTACTGAAATTTTGGAAGAAGGACTAGTTATTTAAAATGGGACTGAGATGCATTTAGATCTCTAGGTGACAGAGGATAGAGAGAGAGAGAAAGATAAATAGATAGATGAGAAAGAGAGAGAGAGAGAGAGAGAGAGAGAGAGAGAGAGAGAGAGAGAGAGAGAGAGAGAGAGAGAGAGAGAGAGAGAGAGAGAGAGAGAGAGAGGACAATTTATATACCATAGAGATTCCTCTTATAACTTGTTTTTCCTAGTGTTTGAATTCTTGTGATTGCCTAAGTCATATATGATCCCTTTAAAAAGAGATATGCTGAAAATATGGGTAAAATATGCTGTGGTCTTATCTTGAAAACAAAGTTGAACAAGATGCAGGAACTATTTAAATAGAATAGTCCTAAGTGGAAGTGAATCTAGCTAGTGAGGTGATAGCATAGTTATGGATGACACAAGCTGCTACATACCTATTTTTTATGAAGATCAAAAAAAAAAAAAAAAACCCAACCATGAATGAAGTTGAGCATATGTTAATATAAATTTTATTTGGGTTTTCATCAAAAAACCATACACAAATAAAACATCTTTTTTTGAGAGTAGCATGATCACGGGCTGTCACTTCTTCATACAGACACAAACTCAATTTCATGTTCATCTTTGTGTTCTATTCCATGTCTTATTACTGTTTAACATTTTCTACATAGTTTTTCCGCTCCTTTGATTTTCTCAACTTTATTTTTAATTATCACATATCTCAATTCAAATCATTATATTTATACTTTTGTCTGTCCTGTTTCAATTTCATATTATCTTTTCTCATTAAACAAATTTTCCCCTGTAGTATGACACGTTTATATCTTTTGATTTTGTCTATTCAATTCTTATTTAAACTTCAATTTATACCTTTAAGTTTATAACATTCAATATAATACATAACTTCCAATTAAATTCTGCTTGGTACATTCTTAAAATACACACTATATTCCCCCCCCCCTCTATATATATATATGTATGTATGTATGTATGTATGTATGTATGTAAGTAAGTATATCTGTAACAGTCATTCCATTCCAATTCAATTCTATCATTAATATTCATTAAAATCTTAACATCTTTTTCTTTTCAGTAGAATATCATACTTCCTTGTGAACACTTATAAACTTTCCATAATTAATTCATTTTTCCCCATATTTCTCTTCACTTATATTTTTATAAATCATTAATTATAATTAAAATGTTCCCATCCTTTCCTAATTTCATTCTCTCATTCACTTTCTTTCATTTATTTATCAACAAACATTCCACTATATTGCAATAAATATTTTATCCATCATTTTAGTCATCATATTTTCTAAAGTTATTTCTATTTCTAATATAACAATACTATCTTATGCACCTTTGCAGAATCCCTTTTTCAATTAAATTTTCACCCGTTATCTCTGAACAGGTTTATACTTTTAATCCTTATAACTTTTCCCTGTTTCTCTATATCTTGTTTCTGTCTTTTATAACTTCTTTTCCTTTCTTTCTTCCCCCTCTTCTTCTCCCTCCCCCTTTTACTCCCTTGTCTTTCTACTTCTAATTCTCTCTTCTGTAATCCCCTCTTTTGTTGCTTTCTAATATTGTAATGCAATAGCCAAAAATCCAAAAATCACCAAGTAATCCAAATAATCCAAAGCTGTTTCTTCTTGCTTCTTTTTTCACTTTCTCTTCCTGGGGTTCTATTATTTTGTTACAAAGTTTCAGTTGGAATGTATCTTTTAGGAATCTTGTTAAAGTTTCACTGTAAATTCCTTTTAGTTCCAGGCAGTCTCCTCTATTTTTCCAGATCCTGCCCTTTTATTCTTTTCTCGCCTTTCCTGCTTTTAAAAGTTTTTAAATATCCAAAAATCTTTATTATCCCTTTGATATTGTATTTTCAGCTTAAATGCCTATTAATGTCAAAGTGGATTTTTGTCAATTTCTTACTTAAGTCTCTGTCAGTATAAGGAAGGGAGGGGGAAAAAACAAATCCTTTCCCTTTCCTCTCTCCTTCACCACTTGAAAATCTTCTTTGGGAACAATGTTATTTCTATAGTTTAAATTCCAGGATACCATATGTTGTTGCTTTTTTTATTTAACTCAGTCAACCAAAACTTTCTCTTCTTATCTTCCTCCTGCACTTTCTTTTCCGGTTGAATTCTTCTTTGAGGTGGTCATTTCTGGCCACCGCTGCAACTGCCTTCAGGAAAGGGAGTAATGGCCAGCTGGGGAGGAGACATGTGGCTCTCCTCGACTCTGCTGGTGGTCCTTCCCCTCTTCAACACCTCTATGAGGTGGCTTAGCCCTGAAACCAGCCAACTCAGGGAGCTCCGGCAGTAAGCACCGATTGAAACTGTGCACGATCACTTATTTCAGTCCATCGCCAAAGGAGCTCAAACTGGACGTCGAAGTTGAGTGTATGTTAAGGATGATGTCTGTCCTGCACTCAAGAAAAAGTTAGTGGCCTGCATTCATCTTGGGGAACCTGGATTTGTGCATCAGCCCTTAGAGTTTAAAATGCCTGCTTGACTGATTTTGTTGTCAGAGTGAAATTGTGCTTTTCAATTGATTCTGATTTCTTAAATCGGATGAATCTCAATAAAGAAGCCTCATAGACTCATACAATTGCCCTTTAATAGATCTTTATGGGAAACAATCAAAGTATTAAATGAATTTAAATTGTAATGCAAAGAAAGAAAAGTTTGATGGTAATATCTCAATATGGCTGACACAGTTATCCCGTCTTTATTTAAATGTGCTAATTTTACTGCACTGTAAAAAGTCCTAGTGGACTTAAATTTGCACTGATATGTTCTTCAAAATGTATTTTCTCAACTTTTCTATTTGTGCCTAAGTCACTCAGCTCAAAACTGCCAATTCAACTGTAAGCAGCCTTCAAAAACAATTGTAACAGACTTTGCCAATAATAACTTTATGGGAAGAGAAGGAAAAGAAAATCTAGATTTTCTCCTCCTTGTTTTCTGTGAAAATGTATCAACAGATTTACCTGTTTCTCATCAAATTAGCACATGCCATTGAAACATGGTTATATGGATAGCTGAGGAAAAAAATCACAGTTCCTGACCTTTAATTAGTCTTAGCATGTAAGATGTTCTACATTTTTTATTCACAGTAGTTTATATATGTTCATGTATTCTTTGAAACAGGTCTTACATAGTTTTTTCTTATTGTAGTTTATATACATACAGTACACACACACACACACACACACACACTTATTTATTTATTTATTTATAAATTTTGCATCATCAGATGTATTCTGCAATCACAAAACAATCATTACACAGTTACTATTTATAATAATGTGTGTGAGAGAGAGTGTACGTACATACAGCTTGTTAAGCCTGTGTTCCCCAACCAGGGTTAAGGAGACAAGCTAAACAGAATGTGCAGCGTTAGTCAGATAGGCACACAGATAAATGAGTGAGATAAGCTTGTATGTTTGTTCATACAGTAAAAATAACAGATACGCTTGTGTTATCAAAAATATAGTTTATTCCATTTAGAGATTATAGCATAGTCAAAATAACAGTCCATTAGTCATGTATCGTTTTAGTCAGTCCATTCAAGGATATTCAATTAGCAAAGTCTGTGTAGAATATCCAATGTCAGTTCACTTACAAATCAGTCCTTTCTCTCTCCCATTCGAGTAAGGAAAAATGCAGTCTTCATCCAGTAATTAGGGATTATCAAAGCCAGAGAGAGCAAGCTGACGTTCCTTGCTTCTTTCATGGTACTTTCACAACCACTCCCTTAATTACAATTCTATAGTTAAAGTTACAGACACTTTAACTAATAAACTATGATAACATTTATTATTTTACTTAAACCAGTTAGGGTAAACACTGTTATCCCTAATATTCTCCCCTTTTAGGTAACAATAATAATACTATAACTATTTACATCTTTAAATCATATTTGTTACAACTCTCTTTAAAATTAATTACTCCTTGAGCTTTTGTAAACTGGTCTGCAATGTTTTCTTCCGTCATGCAGTATTCCAATTTAATTAGCCCATTCTTTACAGATTCTTTAACATTTAAGTCTCTTAAATAAGTATGCTTTGATCTAGTTTTTACAGCAATACTAGTAGCCAAGTTTATGGCTGCCTGGTTGTCCTCGTACACAATAATGGAATCTTTAAAAGTTACACCCATGTCTGTTTGTACAAAATTAAGTCAGTGCATAGTAATGACAGACATGAAAATTCTGCTTCCATCGTGGACAAGCTGATATGCTGTTGTCTGATTGACCTCCACCCTATTAGTGTCTTACCAATATAGCCATCCCAGATGTTGATTTTCTAGTGTTTATGTCAGTTGCAAAACTTGCATCTGCATATGCACTAATACTCAAATCACCCTTTGGTTCTATATACAATGCATGGTTCATTGTTCCCTTAAGATACCTTAAAATTCTCTTTAATGATTGCCAATGACATTGTTGTGGATCCGAATTAAAACGTGCCAGCTGATTAACACTATAAGCTATATCTGGCCTAGACCAATTGCTTATATATGATAAGCTACCAATCAAAGATTGATATATGGACTTATCAAATTTGGGACTTTGCACATCAGTTTGGCAAACTTCCTGACTCATTGGAGTCTTTGCCGTTTTACAAAGTTCCATTTTATATGTTTTAATTAATTGGCAAATTTTATCTTCTTGAGATATCTTAAATCCATTTTTTGTTTTGTTAATTGTCAATCCTAGATACTTTTTAATTTCACCTAAATGCTTTAATTTTATCTTTTTGGCTAATAATGATATAATCTCATTAGCTTCATTATTAGTCTTAGTTATCAAAGCAATATCATCTGTAAAAAATAACAATAATGACACCATTCCATTATTTTCTCTTTTAAACACACATGGATCTGCTAAACCAGATTTAAATCCTATATTGTTTAACTCTTTCACAATATATATCCACTCAAAACCAGATTGTTTCAACCCGTAAAGACTCTTTTTGAGTTTCCAACAATCATTACTATTTACTTTATTGTCTTCTATAATAACTGGCTTTTTCAAATATATAGTGTGCTGCAATGGTGCATGCAAATAAGCAGTTTCTACATCTAAATGGTTAATGACATAGTTTTTCTTAGCTGCCCACACAAAAGCTGCTCTTAAAGATGTTGCTTTAAGATTTGGTTCTAAAACTTCGTAATCAGATGCAGTTTGATTAAATCCTTGAGCTACCAACCTAGCCTTATGGGTAACAGTCCCATCATTTCCTGTTTTTACTTTAAATATCCATTTGCACCCAATGGATTTTTCTCCTGGAGGTAATTTAGCATCTTCATATACTTTCATTACCTTTAATGAATTTAGTTCTTTTTTCATTGCCTTTTGCCAATTCTCCTGATCCTTAGCAGGATACATCCTAGGTTCATCTACACTAGTTGGAACTTTAGTTACTTGGCAAACTATACTTGCTTGATACCTATCAGGTGGTCTAGTTATACATGTAGTACGTCTAGGTATTACAGGACTTACAGGTGGACTTTCATTTATTAAGTGTTCTTGATTATCTAACTCTTCCTGATCAACTATTTCCTCTTGTTCTGGTCCTATTTGTTCTTCATGGACTTCTTCTTTAATTGGACTCTTCTTATAACTAGTCTGATCTTTCTGCCTTTTGTAGGGTTCAATAATTACTTCATTATTTAAATCTTGCTCTAATCTATTCCATCCTACATGTTCCAGGAATTTAGCACTAGCACTGGTGTAAACTCTAGATGTACCTGGTTCCCAGAATCTATAAGATCTATGATTAGATTCATATCCTACAAAAAATAATCTTTTAGCTCTATGCTGTCCTTTCTGTCTGAGTTGTGAAGGGATATGCACCCATGCTGGTGCTCCAAATGTGTGCATGTAACTTGAATCAGGTTTTTTACCATGCCACAGTGTGAATGGTAATTCACCTGTTGTTGAATTAACAACATTATTTAATATATGATTACCACACATTATTGCTTCTCCCCACAAATTGTCAGGTAATCCTGAATCAGACAACATAGTACATGCCATTGACTGTAGTGTTTGACCTCGTCTCTCTATAAAGGCATTATGTTGTGGCCTATATGGTGCAGACTTTTTATGTTGAATACCTAACATTCTAAGTCTATTCTGGAATTTATTATTTGTAAATTCCGTACTATTATCTGTCATAAGAGTTACTAATTTCTTTTTATTTATTTTTTTCTGCAAATTTTATCCAATTAAAGAGATTTAGATACGTTTCAGTTTTGCTCTTCATTAAATAGCAAAACCCATATCTAGAATAGTGCTCCATTATACTTAGTATGTATCGAGCTCCTCCTACACTTGGTTTTTTCGGACCTATTAAATCTGCAAATACAAATTCTAAAGGCTCTTTGGTAGTAAATCCATCAACTCTATAAGCCGGTTTGATCTTGGCTTTGCTTTGATTACAAATAGAACATTGCAAATACTTATTACAAGGTTTCAAACTTATTACTTTAGATAATTGAACAGTTCTCTTAAGCATTTTAAAATTTAAATGCCCTAGCCTTCGATGTAACAAGTGAATACATTCATCATGAGGTTTCTTATTATCATAAACCGTGTTAGCCACTTCTAAACCATTATCATTTAACACATATAATTCACCTCTTAAAGATGCAGTAATTTTCTTATCTTCTTTTTCAATTATGCAGTTATCTCCTTTAAAGGTAACTACATATCCTAGTTTAACCAAAATTCTAACTGAAATTAAATTAAACTTAAGTTGTGGTACATATAACATTTTTACATTCTCTTTTATGAAAGAACAATATGCTATACCTTGACCTTTAGCTTTCAGTTTCCAGCCATTGGCTAATGATATCTGCTGTGTACTCTTGGACATTTTAATAAAATTTTTGTTATCATTTGTTATACAGTGGGATGCTCCACTGTCAACCACCCATAAATTATTTTTTACAGCTCCATTAGTATACATGGCTAACTCTAATTTTTTTTTTTTATCTTTTGATGACTTTTAGTATTCTGGCCAGCGTTCTGGCACTTTGCTTTTTTACAAAATCTTGCCAAATGTCCTCTTCCTCCACAATTAAAACGCTTTTTAATTGCATATGCAGTAAGAGATTCATTATCTTCTTTTTGAGATTTCTCCCTCCTTAACTCATCTCTTTCAAGTCTTCTTCTTACCTCTTCAATCAACCTGCCAGTTATATCAGTTAAAGTTAAACTTTCCTTAGGCAAAATTTCAAGGGAAGTGATGTAGTTGTCATAACTTTCTTCTAGTGAAGATAGAATTATATAGACTTGGTGTAGTTCAGAGAAAATAAGCTCTTTCTCATGCAGTTCTTGAAAAATGCTTTTTATAGAATTCAAATGACTAAGCATATGACCATTTGTCTGGAGATGCGTTCTGAAAAGCTTCCGTGTTAGATTTATGTGAGCACTGACGTTATCTCGGACATAAATCCTCTTTAGCTTCTGCCAACACCCAACAGCCGTTTGCTCTCCACGGATATGAACAAGTTGCTGGTCAGTTAATGTTAATCCTATTATGCAAATAGCTTGTTCATTCTTTTGTTTAAATTCTTCTATCTTTTGTCTATCTTCCTCAATCTCTGGATCCCATTCCTCTATGTTTGGTGGGTTTTCAATTATGTTCCACAGACCTTCTCTTCGTAGAAGTAGACTACATTTCATAGACCATGATACATAGTTTGTTCCATCCAACTTGGATATAAAGGACAAACTTTGTAGATTGACTTGTGCCATGTTTTCTTATATATGGATATAAAACTATAATTAATAAAACACAGCTGTCTGTTTACTGTAACGTACAACAACACAAACTCTCACTTTTTACATAAATCTGTTTTATCCTAGTTAAACTGACTTTGCAGCCTCTGGGCCCATAACCAGTGTTAAGCCTGTGTTCCCCAACCAGGGTTAAGGAGACAAGCTAAACAGAATGTACAGCATTAGTCAGATAGGCACACAGATAAATGAGTGAGATAAGCTTGTATGTTTGTTAACATACAGTAAAAATAACAGATACGCTTGTGCTATCAAAAATATAGTTTATTCCATTTAGAGATTATAGCATAGTCAAAATAACAGTCCATTAGTCATGTTTTAGTCAGTCCATTCAAGGATATTCAATTAGCAAAGTCCGTGTAGAATATCCAATGTCAGTTCACTTACAAATCAGTCCTTTCTCTCTCCCATTCGAGTAAGGAAAAACGCAGTCTTCATCCAGTAATTAGGGATCATCAAAGCCAGAGAGAGCAAGCTGACGTTCCTTGCTTCTTTCATGGTGCTTTCACAATCACTCCCTTAATTACAATTCTATAGTTAAAGTTACAGACACTTTAACTAATAAACTATGATAACATTTATTATTTTACCTAAACCAGTTAGGGTAAACAATGTTATCCCTAACACAGCTTATAGATACAAACACACACACATATCCTCACACACCCACACACCCACCATTAGCTTTGAACTTTCTTCTTATATTTACCTTGGGAGAAACCAACAAATTCAGCAATGGAAAAGAAAATGTGACTTCTTCTAACTTTATAGATCATGACATTTAGAGCTATAATACATCTATGATGTTTTATTCATTGCTGTTTGCTGTTTACTGCATTTTTAAATGTTAATAGAGTTGTGTGGTGCACTAGGGCACATACATGCATGTTTGATTTTCATTAAAGGTTTCTTGCTTAAAAACAAGAGTTAAAATATTAAAATAAAGAAATGAGTAACATGATAAATACTATAACATAGCTAGAAAAGCTAAGACAGTAATAAAGTCAGTAACGTCTGTGGGAGTGAAGGGATGGGGTTGTGTCAAAACATACAGATAACAATTGAGGCATATTATTTTATTATAATCAAAGCCTTGTCTCTTTTGTTCATGTGTCACTTGAGGTGCCTCAATTACTTTATCCTTTCTCCCACCATAGGCACTACTGAATAGTAGCATTATGCTCGCAAATAGCAAGGGGGAACATAACTTACTGCAAAACTATATATTTATTAAAATTTACTGCATGTGTGGTCTTTCCAGTAATGACACCATAAGTGAGAATGCATCATTCATCACCTAGGTTTTCTCTAAATCTCACTTCATGCAGGATTCTGAAGATAATCATACCCATACTTATATGGGTATTGGATATAATCTAATAAGGTGACTTGCTCGATTTCTTTTCCTGATCTGTGTCTTACCAATTCAATGCATTCAAGGAATATTGATGTTGACATCCTTCAAAGATTAGTAGATCTTAAGAAGGGAAAGGAGGGGAAATGGGTCTCTTTTCGTGTGGCAAATTCTTGCTTTTCTACTTGACATCAAAGGTTTTGAATAAAGGAAAGTTCTATATGGATTATTTAGGCATGGATATCTGAGTTGAATAATTACATTTTATTTTTCGGCTACCTTCAAGGTAAAAGCAGATAGTGGTAGTATCACAAATCGAGTCTGTAACCAGACTGACCTCTTAAATAACTCTGGTTGTTGGTATGTTGGTATAAGGAATGTGCTTTAAATGTATTAGCAGGAATATTGAAATTGTATTTCTTTGTATCAGTTGTATTTACAGGGCTGTAAAAGAACTATGAAGTGGTATATAAGTGCTATTGTTATTACTATTTCTATATATTATTAAAACTCTCAATTGTAACAATGAATTGAGCAGAAGGGTCCAATTAAGAAATTGCCACCCAAAGAGACCATAATTTTTTAATTAATGTACCCCAAATGGGATAACTTAAAAATGCATTCAAAATCTGGAATCCATTACTCTCATGGGATTAAATTTGGCAAAGCTATGGCTGTTCCAAGTTGTATGGCGCAAGGCAAACTGGGTGGTCCATATCCTGCTTTCTTTTCCCATATTTCCCTGGTTCATGCACCCAAATAACTAATTCCCAGTGGGTGAGCAGAAATTGAGTGAATGCAAATCAAGGCCAAAATTTGAAATCTGTTAATATTAGCAAAGAACAAGGGAACAATTAATTTAGCAAGGTAGGACTGGCTGGAAGGCATTGGTAGTTAATGAGAAGGGTCCCTCGGGCTCATTTTTGGATAGGAAGCAGGGTGCCATTTTCCTCGTGGTTTGCAGCTTCCTTTGTTTCGTTTCCCCAGCAGCAAAGTAGCAGACAGTTCCATGGGTCAGCAGAAGAGGATGAGTGATTTTCCTGTGCTCACTGCCAATTTCTTACAAGAAAACTCAGTGGGGAAACCAATAGGAAATCAGAATTTACTCTCTCTTTTACTGACTGTTTTGCCCATCTGTGGTCATCCTGCTTTTCTCTTTAGATAAGGAAATATCTCTGAAAGAATGGCTCAGTAGGTCACAGGTTATCTAGTAGGATATAAATGTTGTGAGAATTTGCCTAAATTATAAATATGTTTATGTCTCATGATTTAAATGATAACCTTGTATCTTGAAATGTGGCAGATTTCAGAATGTTGCAAAAATTCTTTGGTTTGCAACTCTTAAGGAGATGACTCATATTTTGAGTTTGGGCAGAAAATGTAAACCTAATGGAAGGGAAAGGGGAAGGTACTTCTTTGTTCATTATTATGCATTTTCAGTACTATAATTCTAATTTTCTTTCATAATAGTTGCTTTGAACTCAGCTTCTTTTTCTCACCTTTCAGTAATCTATAATTATATTTGGAGGAGAGTGTATATATATGCATATATGTATGTGAGTACGCACACACACACATACACACAGACCAATTCAATACTTTACAGTGATTTATCTCTCTTGAACCAACTTCATTTTGTGTCTGTGTGAGAGAGAAACAGAGAGATAGAATAATTCATTTTTAAAAAGAAAGAAAATAAGCTGGACAATATTTGTCAAGACAAGAGAATGATATTATAGAAATGTATTACCTACACTGCCTTCTAAGGACAAATGGCAATATTCTTCTATCTTTTGATTTTATGGTTCCATTTGCTATGGGATTATTAAATATATCTATCCATCATGCTATGAATGTTATCTGAACCACTCCTTTTGGTTATTCAAAGCAATATTCATATGTTTTCAATGAATAATCAGTGATTTCTTGGAATTTACTTTTATTAATAATAGGAATCTGAAAAATCTGAAAAATCTGTTCAGACTTGGCAATTGTTTTATTCAAGTCAGGAAGAAAATCATTCACCCACCTCTCATCTGGACCAATCTCCCCCACCAATAGATAGATAGATAGATAGATAGATAGATAGATAGATAGATAGATAGATAGATAGATAGATAGATAGATAGATAGACAGACAGACAGACAGACAGAGGTATAGATCTATATATCTTTTTATGTCTTGACTACCTATTTTGGTTCCCTATTTTTCAAAGATAGACCTAATTAGATAATTTTCTTTTGCCTTAGGACAGAAATCTACAACAAAAGGAGAAGGAAGCCCTTTCTTTGGCCTTTCCTTCTTTCCATCAATAACTGAAGTCACTCAGATCTCAGCTTATCCACTAAGATCTGGAAGCTTTCAGACACATAACTTATTGCTTATTCGAGAGAGAGTACTATTTAAGGCACCTGAAATAATACTCTTCATTGACTAGACTTGAAAAGCTGTCAGTGTGATCCTCAAAAGAGTAGGAACCTGTGAAAGTCTTCACTGAATTGGATTTGCAGTTCCAGCCCCAAAGAGACAGCTGGACTTGGCCTCTAAGAGCAGAAATCCTTCTGCCAAGAATGTTGGCTTCCTAGATTGCTACTGAATTGAGTTTTACAGGCTAGAAGAGCCAACTGGCTTCATCAGAGCAGCTCGCTCCAAAACCAGCCACTTACCCCAGCTCCAGTGGAAGCCTTATTTCAGGAAACCAAAGAGAACCCCAAACGGGCCCAGCCAAAGAACACCAGAAAGCACAATTGATAGGGACTTCCATCTTCTTTCACCTCCTTCTGTTAGAAGGTTCATCTCACAGTGATATTTAAAAAGCAAAACTGTGCATTCAAGCTGTTAAAAAAAGTTACTCCCCCCCCCCTTATCTCTGTCTCTGTCCCCCCTTAGAACATTCTAATTATTCTCTATTCTTGAATCAAATAGTTCCTGTGCAGAAAATATTTCCTGCTCAGTATACTATTATTTCTTGCATTTCTTTATTTATGTATATGTAGATTGGCACGATGTGGGAAACTCAATTCATGGAAACAATGAAGGCATCAGCACAGCAGTTTGTATTCGGAAGTAAATTATGAAGGATTTCTAATATGCCTGTTCCACAAACAAATAAATCTCCAAAATGAGCCAAAACTTAAATGAGTGTTACAGGAATATCTAAATTTCTGGACCTATAATTAGTGATGTATTAAGGAACAATGTTAAATAACTTCCTGTGCAAAGGGAAAACAGCTGCAAATGTTGAAATTCCTCCAAAAGAGTTGATATCACAGTGATAGTCTCAGAACAGCAGGTTCCCTAGTATCAAACAGATTTCATTATGAGTTCAGATGCTCCAAAGCACAGTATGGGCATTTCTGCAATTTCTGCTTGATTGAGTCATTGGCACACAAAGTAAATGTTCAAACTTGGGAGCTGGATTTCAATCTTTCTACATGCTGAGGGCTGCTCTTGGGACAAACACAACTTATGATGCCTCTGCTTTAATGTTGAGAGCTTTATTATCTATTTCCAGCATGAGGAGGCATTATGGTTGAATGAGATGCTGGAATCTATTATTATAACAAAACCTTCCCTTGCAATTACCCCCTCATGGATTATTTCTAAAATAATTTTTAATAAAGGCAGGTCTGTCATTCAACCAGGAGATGTCAGCTACTTTGGAAGACACTGTTGGAGGCTTGAGGAAATAGATGGAGGCAGGAGCTGAATGAATGGTACATGCAGCTTTGAAGTCGGCTAGATTGTGGATGAATATCATTGATGCTCCACCCCAACCAGCAAGATATCAGATAAAATCAAATCTTTATTATGTTCATAGACCAACATAAAGCCAGATATCTTCATTTGATACCGGTCGAGTTCAGAGGAGTAATTTCTTAACATTTTCTTACAGATATAGCAGAAACTGTTTTCTAAGTAGAATAATGCAGGCTTGATTTAGATTATCATTCAAGTTAGACACTCAGTTTGGCTTCAAGGTCTTGTGCACCAAATATTGGCATCCCTGCACTCTTTATCTTCCAATGCTTGGAGTTTATGTGAAGGCAGAGCTGGTTTACATCTTCAAACTCAACGAGTGCTGGCTTAATGTCATCTAAGGAACTAGGATAACATTTTGGTTTCTCTACTGATATAGTTCTGTGCCTTATTAACAGGTGGGAGTATAGCTTAAAAGCAGCACATGAGGAAGAAAGAGACTAGGATTGAGTACTTGTTCAATCATTGTTATAAAATTTATAATGTCTGAAATGGCCATTCAAATAAATCTACAGCACTTTCAAGAGAATTAAAACAAACACACTGAATTCTAACAAGCAGGAAATACATATTTTGCATGAAAATCCCTGCTGGATCTGAAAACAAACTATATCTCATTCTTCCTCAGCTGAGGCTTGTTCTTCTTATCTAGTGCTCTTTGACTCCCATGAATCAACAGAGACTTTATTTAGGCCATTTGGATCTGATTAGTTTTCACTTTGTGCGTCTTTCTTAATTTCCTCCTTTTTTAGAAATAGAGTAGAATGAAACAGTAATAAATGAAAATATTTAAAAATATATTTTAACACTTAACTGATTTCTTGCAAAGATACAATTCAAACCTAGATTGTCTCTCATTGCCCCCACTAAGCTCCATAAACCCTAGTTTGAATCAATACAATCTTTGGTGCTGAACACAGGTGCATAAATTTTAGAGCATGCCTTGTAAATATATGCATGTATCTTCCAAATTTGCATTCGATTTACCATCATCATCATCATCATTTTGCTGTTGTACCTGTTCGTTTTTTAATGCTGATTTTTCACTGTCTGCTTGAGTGTTGGTGAGGGAAAACTGAGGGGAGAAGATAATAATGGGATCCAAATAGGTTTTTTTGGGGGGGATATCATGACCAAATCATTTGGTAAGTATAGTGAAGTGGTGTTGTTTGCTAAGATTTGATGGAGAGTTTGAAAAAATGTTAGACAACCTGCTTGAGGATTTGGAATATTTGAAGAGATGGAGTGTTGGCCTGCTTACCAGTTTGGAGTCAAGATTAGAATATTCTAACATAAGAGTACATCAGATCTCCAGAAGACATTCACAGCCTATCAGGGGAGAGACTATCCAAGTCCACCTAGACTTATAAAGTCTGCTCAAGGATCAATGGCAGCTATGTTAGGAGGCCTTTCATACAATTACATGTTGTGCATTAGTTGCAGCCATTCCTATAATGGGTGGCCCTGCTCATAATCACTCACATGCTGATTGGATTATATTATAGATGGGGGCTGCCCATCAAAACATTCAAACATTTTAAAAGCTTCAGTTGGTCAAGAATGTGGTAGTCCTGGTCCTGATGGATATTCAATTTTTCCTGGGTGATCCTTCATCTAAATTTCCATTATGATTCAAGGTGCTGATTGTCACCTTTAAAGCATCACCTGATTATCTAAATATTCTTCATATTTATCTATCTACCACATTAGATTGACTAGCTTCAATTTCATTTAGAAACCTGTGTGATGATTTCCCTGGATGTTTTCTCAAATACCACTCTAGAAGTCATTTCCAGAGAACACGAACCAGTTCCTGTCATGTCAAGAGTGGAGTTGATTGATGGCTCAGAGCAGTTGGTTGAAGTGCAGCTACAACAGAACAACCCTGAGGCTCCAGGTGGGGGAAGCAGGCAGCTGTAGCTGGTCAGTGATGAGTAAAAGGAACTGTACCAATCCAAGAACACATAGGGCAGAGAAAAGGCAGGAGCAGAGAAGGTCATCCAGATCAGGGGTCACCAACCTTTTGGACCTCCGGGACCACCAAACTCATAAATTTAAATCTTGCGGACCACTAATATGAATTTTGACTACCGGTGGTTTGCTGATGTTGGCGGGAGAGAGAAAGATCTGATCTAACCTTGGAGGGTTGGTTGTGATGTTCCCTCTCTCTCTCTCTCTCACACACACACACAAACACACACAGAGAGGTCCCTACATATTCCCACCCCTCTAAGGCAGCCACATTCCTAACCTGCTTTTCAGTTTCATTTTCAGTGTGGAGAGTCTTTGCCAGCACAGCCTCTTGAAACAGGATGCCTTGCAGAATCCCAAAGACTCATTTCTAGCAGAGTTTGGGGAGAGAAAGACTTTTGCTGCTTTCCTTGCATGCAGCCAAAAGCACAAGAAAGAAGTGGAAAGAAATAGCCCAGTGGCCAGGTGCCTTTTCCCCCCTCCCCTCACTACCTCCTGTTGTTCACAATGCAAGCAATGCAAGCCTTGTGTTCCCACAGGCCATGTGGGTGGTGCAGCTTTGTGCAGCCTGGATTGCTTTGGGGGGTGCTTTGTGGGGGTGACATTTCTCTGTGGATCACCAAAAATTTTTCTGGTTAACAACCACTGAGCCAGATTACTCATGAGAAGAAAGATTCTGTCATGCCCCTGGTGGAGACTGACTCTGAGGGAGGAAGAACAGCCAACAGGGAATGGAAGGGTGGCTCCAGAGGTTGTGGAGGAGGCTGGGAAGGGCAGAGGCCGGCTGAGTAGGCAGAGGAGGACCCAGGCCCATCCCCTATCCATCCTAGGGCATGCAGGGAGGAGAGGATAAGGAAAGGCATGGTCTACTAGGAAGAAGGCCTTGATCCTCTTCATGGGATGCAGGTGTGAGAACTGCATAAGAGTTGGACCTGCATACTAGCAAACACTGGAAACAAAGAGTGTTTTATTTCTGGATGAAGTTTATCTTGGTTGGCATTCTTCCAATGGACTATACCTGGTTATCTTCTTGAAGTTTGTAATTAATTATCCTGTTCTGTCATGGAACTTTCTTCAGTGCGGTTTTTTTTTTTTTTATTGCTTCATTATCTGCTTTTTGAATTTGGACTGTATTGCTTTCATTTGGAATATTATTTTGGAAAGAGTTTAATCTTCAACTGTGAACAATTGAACAGTGAAGCCAAGTTGAAGGTATTAAAGAACATTTATTTACATTTTGGTTTTTGTTACATTTGTGGTACACTCCAGGTCATCACAGACTCACCCTTTTTGATGAGCTGCAACAGAAGCTGGCTATTTAGCACAGGAGACAGATAGAGGCAATGTTGGGAACAACCTGTCTGTTTCCTAGCTGCATGTTTTCTGGTCATTGTGATTCCTGCCTCAGTTTGGATTGCCATCATGCCTTGACTTGGAACATGCCATGGAAACTCTGAACTTTTCTTATTCATGAACTCTCTTGTGTTGTGGATTTAAATTTTGATTGAGAAACTTTCAAGTGCCTTTTAGACGCTTTGATCATTGCTCTGTGGACTTGTATTGGTCTACTTGTAACTGGATTTAATTGGAAAAGTTCTGGGTTTTTGATGAAGGAAATTGCTGAGGAATATTAATAAACTCACTAAACCAGGGGTCGCCAACCTTTTGGATCTCAGGGGCTACCAAACTCATACTTTTATATCCCGAGGACCACTAATACAATTTTTTTAAAAAGCTAATATATTTAATATAATTTTTACATACATACATATACATACATATATATGTAGGTCTAGGTGTGTTTGAGTCTTTTCCCATGTAAGATTAAGAGTATCTTGGCGACATTTTGGTGAGGTCCCACTCGCCATCCTCAGGCTGGTGCTTTCGGCTTAGTGCCAGTGCAAGCAATGTGTGATTGGAACTGCTTGCACTGGCACTAAGCCAAAAGCACCAGCCCGAGGATGGTGAGTGGGACCTCGCCAAAACATTGCTAAGATACTCTTAATCTTACATGGGAAAAGACTCAAACACACCTAGACCTACATACCTGTACCTGTGAAAATCTACGAAAATATATATACATACAAAGATACATACATACACACACACACACACACACACACTTATTTAATTATAACAAAAATGTAAATGCTTAATGATAACAAAATAAAACGTTCCGGGCTGGAAGCCTCCCCCCACCTGGCACCTTCCAAAGAGACAGAAAAGCGGGCGGGATGTGTGTGTGTGTCTGAGCTGAGGGGCCTGGGGCAACTGCCGCTGAGAGAAGCAGAGGCAGAAAGGGGGCTTTGCTCTCCTTGGGGGGCAGCACCCCTCAGCTACCACTCCAGGGGCTTCTCAGCAGGCATCTGCCTGCAGAAGGACTGCCACCCTCAGTGATTAATTGGGGGGAGTGGAAGGGGAAAAAGTGGGAGCTCCTTTCAGATCCTGGGTGGAGGATTGAGAGGCTCAGATCTGCAGCTGAGGAAAAGCTGGGGGAGGGGCTCTTCCAGCCTCACCTGAAGGCAGGAAAGGAAAGGTGTCCCTGGGGGCACTTTGTTCTAGTGCTGTTGCCAAACCCAGCCACAGCCAGTGATTATTTGGGGGAGGGGAGGGAGAGAGAGAGAAAGAAAGCATTTCTCGCATTACCCAGGGAGGAAAGGCGACAAAACAAAGCTCACTCTTTCACTGAGACCTACAAAACGCCAATCTACTGTGTTCCAGGAGTTCTTTGAAACCATCAAACACTCCAACTTGTAGTTCCCATACCTCCCGGCTCAGGTCTCTGAGATGCATGCTCCCACACATGGCGGCGGCAACAACAGTCCCCTTCCCCAGCGCCCACTGCCAGCTGTCCCCATTAATTTTCTAGTTTTGAATTGCTCCCGGCTCTCTCGCTTTCCTTTCCCCCGCCCACGTGCAGGCAGGAAAGGAAAGAGACTGAGCCATGCACAGTTCTCCTCTTTTCAAGCCCTTGCTGCCTCTCCCAACATCGAAGCCTTGGAAATGCAGGCAAAGCCGCCACAGCAGTAGCGCCCTGAGTTGCTTGCTTCTCCACTACTGCTCCTCCTCCTCCTCCTCCAGCACCACTTCCTTCTCTGGGTAGGGCGATTAACTAACCGAGCATGCTGAGGCAACTCAGGATGCTACTTCTGCGGTGGCTTTACCTGCATCTCCAAGGCTTCGATGTTGGGAAAGGCAGCGAAGGGTGGGAGAGTGCAGAGCTGCGCATGGCTCCGTCTCCCTTTCCTTTCCTTTCCTGCCTGCACGTGGTCATGAGGCAGGGGGGAGGGAAGAGAGGCGGGAGCAATTCAAAGCTACAGAACTCATGGGGAGAGCTAACAGCGGCGGGTGTAGGAGCTGTTTGGCACGTGCATCTCAGGGACCTGACTCCGGGGTCCCTCGGAGAGCCGGGAGGCGCGAGAACTGCACAGCCCAGGTTAATTGCTTTTGAGGGCCATTTCTTCTGCGGCCCACCAAAAATTTTCCATGGCCCACAGGTTGGCGAGCGCTGCACTAAACCACAGTTACGTGTATGAATGTGTGTATGTGAGTGGGACAACACATTACTAAGCTGCCATCTAATGAGATCTCAAAAGCAGACTTTGGGGATAGCTGCCCCACAGTATGGAACTTCTTTCCTCAGAAGAGTTAGTCATCCATGTCCCCCTTGGGCTTTATGAAATCTGTTAAGACCTAACTCTAGTATAGAGCTTTTACTATGATTAAAGATGAGATTTGTGACTAATGACTGCACACACACACACACACACAGAGAGAGAGAGAGAGAGAATCCTTGATTTACAGCTACAATCGGAACCAGAATTTCCATTGTTAAGGAAGGCTAAATAACTCACAGCTTATTTTATGGGATTTTTTTGCCACAGTTAAATCATTGCAGTTGTTAAGTGAGTTATATGCTTGTTAAGTGAATACAATTTGCCACTCTCCCCTCCTACTCCATTGATTTTGCTTGTTGACAGCCAACTGGGAAGGTCACAAATGACATTTATATTACCCTGGAAGGGTGCAACTATTGAAAATATATGTCATTACCAAGAGCACAAATTTTGATCATGTGACTGGAGATACTGCAATGTTCATAAGTGTGAGGACTGGTTGTAAGTCATTTTTTTTAGTACCATGTATTTATTATATCCTACCTTTATATTTTTTTAATAACTCACAGTGACAAACATACCTACCTGTAATTAATTCAAGATGGCAAACATCTATTTTTCCCCACAACAACCTTATGAAGAGTTGGGCTGAGAAAAAGTGACTGACCAAAGTTATCCAGATAAAGAGAGACATTAGGGAAATTAGGCTTTAAATAAAAAGCAGGACAATATGTTGTTAGGTATTTTTGTTAAATATTACCAGATTTTTCTCTCCCCCTTCTTTTTTTATAAACTACTAAGTGATGGCTTTTGAAAAGCAAGGCTAGCTAGAAATCTTTGGAGAGCTTGGGGACTTTTATACAATGATCTTCTCCAAATAGCCTTAGGAATCTTTATATGTGTTCTGTGCAAGATCACAATGATGTAATCATTGTTTTATAGAATATTAGCTCAATACCCGTGCTTAGCTATGACACTATGTGGTTGGGCTTAGTTTTGGGGGAGGAAAATAAGGGAAAAAATTCTGCCTCTGCCTACCAGCATTCATTGATATTCATCTGGCTAGTGTCCTGTCAGTGTGTGAGTGAGTTGAGGGCTGTTTGGAAACTGAAACAGTATTTGCTGTGAGCAAGAAGGAGACAGCAAGAAGACTGCACAGCTTAGCTCAAGTGTTCTGTACTAAAGCTGTTTGGTGCTGTGAAATTAAAACTGAAACTCCTCTCCTTTTCGTGTGTTTTGCATTTGGAACAGATTTCTTTTCAGGTGGGGAGGGGGAGTAGAACTCCTTAGCATCAGCACATGTAAATAATAATATAGGAAATATAAATGCTCTGATGGTCATTTTGAAAAATCCTTTCTTAGTGAGCACCTAGAAGCCAAGAGGAACATACGTGCAAAATTTCAAGTTTGTAGGCTTTACGGTTCTGGAGATTTCGTGATGATGCATAAGTGGTATTTCGCTTATATATATATATGGATGGATCAGTTTAGGCAATGTGAAATTGTTGGCACATGGAACATTTGTAGGCCTTGGGAACTGTGCTCTTCATGCAATTCCAAGGTAGGCCTGCTGAATTTGTTTGAAGCAAGAGTGACATCCTTGATGATGGCACTTTACCTATGAAATTTTATCTTCAGGCATCAAGTTCTCATAACTAGGATGGTGTATTTGGGATGAATAACTATGATAGTGGAGGGAAAGTGAATATCTGCTTATGCTTTCAAAACATTTCAATTCTATCAGTGGTTTTTTTAATCCTGCTCATATTTGTTCATTTTAAACCTCATGGCACACTTCTATTTCATGTTTTATCAGGATATTTTAAACCAGCATTTGAAAGCAGGAATTAAATAAAAAATCACAGTGGTTTTCTCATTTGTTTGGATTGTTGACCCTTTAAATGTTTTTGTGATTTGGGTCATGCATACAAAGCAATCAGTTGCCTTCAGGTTTCAAATATTCATAAATGCCCATCTTGGTTGTAGAACAAAAACAGATCAGTGGCATTTAAGGAGTATTTTATTTCTTCTCATCAGTGACAAATGAAACAGATTTTCTACCAAGCAGAGCTAATATGCTCCTTGGCAACTTCATTAACAAGAAGTCCCCCACCTCTAGGGACCTTGATCTAAGTAGTACATGTTTTTCTCAGAGGAGACAAGCTCTTGGTAAGGAGAAAAATATAGGTGCCAGCAATTTAAATAGACTCCCGTTACAACACTGAAGATAATATGGGGGTGGCGACAAGCTTGTGAAAGAAGAGCAGGGTAAAGATTCTAGCTTCTGGAATACATTGAATTGAGGAAGATTAACCTAAGACTTTGGGTACATGACCTTTTATGACCATCTAGGTGGTAGCTGTCTGGTAGAACCCATCCATGAATTAGATTCTTTGGTTTAGAGTATCTTTGGAATGGAAATTTTCTAGATGCAGTGAAAAAGGGGGGAAAGTGGAAGAGGAAGGACATGCTCTGGTCAAACCTTTCTGATTGCAAACAACAAGAAAGATTAATTATTTTTTCAGCAAAAGAGCCTGTAGCCAAAATATATTTCTTTTGGATTCACACAACTTTCGAAACCCTAAATCTAGTTTAAATAAAACTATTGTTGGGTTTGCATTACATTTAAAGCTCAAGTAAAATAATTGTAAGATGGCTAACAAGAACAATGGAAATTGACATCTTGGAGGGGGCAAAGAGAATTACTAAGCTCTTTTAAAGTATTCATCATATTAACAATGCAGAAAAGGGGTGAAAATAGAAGATGTCATGCCAAAATGCAGCTCAGTAGTGCCAAGAAAACAAAGCCATTCATTAAAATGGGGGTTGTAATGTATACATAAATAAAGATACAATAAAATATTGATTGTAAATGTCAAGTCTCAACAAATGAACATATGATTTTTTAAAAAAACCACTAAAAAAATTAAATTGGCAGTGTCAAAAAAAAGTATTAAACAATAATGAAAAATTTACACATTCTTTCCCCCAGAGGTTTGTTGTAGAATAAACTTTTTTCTCTTGAAAATCCTGGGCTAACTGGGAAAATCTCTTGGCTAATATTAAGGTAGAATAGTGCTTTACCATGAATGAGACAGAACATTTATAAGAAAAGGTTGAGTTCAGTGCAAAGCAAACAGAATTATGCTAGCACAGTGTCTTTTCAAGAGCATTCTTGAATTTTACTAGACATTTTTGGCTGTCCTTCTCACTGCCTCAAAATATTGTTTCATTCGAGATGAAAAACACAAAGATTGAACTGGCTTAGCAGTACTACATGTGAAAAGAAGCTGGGTTTTCCAGCAGATTACAAGATGAACATGACTCAACAGCGAGACAATAGACAAATGGTATTTTGAGATATATTAACAAGAGCTTACAGTAGAGGCCAGATCATATGTTTTTTTTTTTTTTTTTTTTTTGATCAGATCCCATTTGTAACACAGTGGCCAGTACTTGGCACTGCAATCTAAAAAGGACATTAACAAACTAGAGTCTGAAGAGAAGAGCAGCTGAGATGCTGAGGGAACTGCAATCCAGGTGATATGAAAAATGTTTAAGGAAGCATGTTTAGCCTGCAGAAGAGAAGATGGAGGGAAAGTATGGTAGAAGACTTCAGTTATTTAACACAAGAGGGTGTGAATTTATTTTATGTTGCCCCAGAGGATAGGACCAGAAACAATGAATTTATTTATTCATGTCAGAAGCTTTATTATTAAAATTTTAGGCATAAATATAAGTACAAATGTAAAACATGAAATCTAAAACATATAAAAGCTTAATTTAGGCACCCAGAAGTGTGCCACATTGATTGCATTCTTTTTTTTTTTTTTGTAGTCATAAGGTTCTCAAAAGTACATTGAGTGGGGAACAAGGAACAGGTGTACATGCGTGTGGTAGTCTGCAGGTCTCCACATTCATAGTAGGCAGAAATCTTTAAGTATCCCCATTTATTCAACAACATGTCTCTTGTCTGTTGCTGCACAGTCTATTTAGTGGTTTCTAAACTTCCCAGTTTACTTCATGGCCAGGTGCCCAGTTCCTCTGCAAGTGCTGAACTTTTGTATCTTTCCGTAAGTCCAGGGGTGGGATTCAATTTTTTAAACAACTGGTTCTGTAGGTGTGGCTTAGTTGGTGGGCATGGCTTGGTGGTAGTGTGATTGGCTAGGCATGGCCAACTCAACATCACTCACATCAAGACACGCATCTCCTTGCCTGGCCTCTCGTGGGGATGCTGCAATAGTCATAAGTGTGAAAAACGGTTATAAGTCATTTTTTTCAGTGCCATTGTAACTTTGAATGGTCACTCCACACAAGCAAAGTACCAGCAAGAGGAATAAAATCCAGAGAAGTTCCAGAAACAGGAAATCTAGTCCCGCCAAGAATGTAATAAGGGTTAATGGAGAGACAGTTTCTGTAAGCAACACCAGAGTGTTTCCTTCCTGCCTTCCTTACAGGATTAGGCCAGTAATTTCTTCTAACAACTGGTTCTCTGAACTGCTTAGAATGTTAACAACAGGTTCTAGCGAATAGGTGCGAACTGGTAGAATCCCACCTCTGCCTAAGTCCACTCTACTTCTAAATTTATTAAAGAAAGTGTCATTCTAAGATAGCTTTTCCTTTTTTTTTCAACCAATGAGTTGAAACCATGGATTCACTTAGATATCAGGAGGAATGTCTTGACAGAAAATGAATACATTCACTTCAACAAGTGAAACAGGCTGCCTAATGAAATGTGATGTTCCCCTTCATGGAGCACTTGAAACAGAGCTGAAACCTGGCTTTTAGTAGCTTTAGCAAATACTGCACTAAGTGGAGGATTAGAGGACCTCTGAAGAACTTCCCAATGCTGTGATTCTATAAATGGCCTTCAGAATATTTATCTTAATCTTACAAGAGGATTGAGAAAAGTTCGCAGAACTAGAAGAACAGTGTCCTTCATCAAGAGACAAAATAAATATAGAAACTATTTCCTTCCCTCTCCCTTTAATTGACAGAGTTCTTACTTCACACTAATTGCATTTCTAATTAAAAGCAAATCGTTGCATTTCAATTAACTGGTAATCTTTCATTAAAAATCAATGTGTTTTTGCTAGTAATTAGCAAGTTATAACACTGTGTTCAATAAATCTTCCTTCAAGGTAGTTGCCTGTGGGATTACAATCATGCCCGCTAAATGCATCTGTAAGATTGTGCTAGTTGTTTGTTTCAATCTCTGCATTTTATGGTGCCATTTTAAAGAAAAGCAATGCCAATTCTTTTGAGTCCAAATATTGCAGAAGTATTTTTTTATGTTTAGAGAAAGAGAAATAATGCTGTTTACATTTGGGCCTCAAATATCTTTCTAAGTTAAGCAATCAATTAAACAATATGCACGTATTACATCAGCTAAAGAAAGAAAATCAAAACTTTTGAATATAACTGCCTTCTTCAGGAGTTTTCAAATAAACCCTCAGGCAGTTAAGAAACATTTAGGGTATAATATGCTGATGTTTGGATCAACAATTCTGGATTGCATCATTCTCAACATTGGGGAATGATGGTGTGATTACAATTCTGCAATATCTGTTTAGATTAGGTATCTGTTTAAATTTGATGTTGCAACCAGAATGGTTTTTGAAAGTAAAACGCTAAGGCAGTTAAGAAACATTTAGTAGAGTAGTCAACATTTATCATAAATCCAAAAATAATTGGAAGATCCAATCTGGGTTGACCACCGTGACTAGAAGGCTAGAGAGAAGTTTCCTGAAGATGGGCTCCAGCACAAGTCCTCAAGCTTGGAAAACAAAGCCTCTGGTCCCGGTGACCAACCCATATTGGATCCTGCAACATTATCCTGGGACACATATATTTGCCTTCATTCATAACCAGAAGATTGTATAATAAATAACATGTCATTTAATTATTTAATTTAATTAAAACAAGCAGGTTATTTCCTAGTTTACCAAACCTGCCCAACCAAAAAAAAAATGCTTAAAATGTACTAGGTATTTTAATAACATATAGCATTAAATTGGAGGATAATACTTGATGTTACTCATGATTAACAATGACACACTTTGGAATATTTCGTACCCTACGAATTAACCAGTGCAATATTCAATAATAAAAAATGAGAACTATGTTTCCAGTGCTGTATGAGGCCACCTAAAAGTCCTGAAAGATGTGCTTCTGAATTGTAATTTTTAATATCATAAATTAGGAAAAGTATTACATTCACTTGGAGCAAGCACGTTGATTGTATTCACTGTAATTTCCAGTCAGCTCTCTATTTTTTTAAAAAAAATCCTGTTCCTGTCCATATTTTTGTTCTGCATAAAATACATAACATATACTGGTTTGACACATATTGTCCAAACCCAATTATTTTCAGTTTCAACATTTTAAATAGTTTAGCAAAATATAAAATACAAAGAGAAGTGAAAATAATGGTAAAATAAGGGAGGGAAAGAAAGAAAGTATAGGATAAAGCAGCAAAATCCAAAATCAACACCCCCCCCCCCCAAGCACAAAATACAAAAACAGTAGCCAAATACAAACAAAATAGTGTTTTTCTTTTCTTTTTTTTTTCTAATTATTTAATTCTGATTGTGTGTGTGTGTGTGTGTACTTAATACCTACTTAATATACCAGGATACATCCACCCATTTTGGGCCACCCCATTTTGTACCAATTGTTTTAAATTTTTTGGTAGTGGAGGCACCATTTAAATTGCAATCCAAATATCATTGATTGGGTAACAATCATTTTGAATGAATTATGCTATCCTCCTCGGTCTGCCAATGACATGAAATAGAAACATCATTTTTCAGGTGTCATTTTCAGATGATATATTTGCCATCAGCAAACAGCAAAATTCAATTGGAATCTTGAATGGAAAGAAAAAAATAATGCTTTGCTTCACGTTATCATTATGATCCCTGAAATAAACAAGTTTAATTAATCATATGAACCTGATAATCTCATTTCCTCACAAATGATGCCACCATGTGTTTGCATGTTGAATACTACTAATTGCAAGAGAGAAATCTTCTCATACAGGAGTATACATGCATTCATTTTTGTACCAGCCAGACCTCTGCATTGTTGTTGATCTGTTTCTGCAAAAACTAATATTCATACAGTCCTACATATAGCAATAGCACTTAGACGTGTATACTTCTTTACAGCCATATGCAGAGTGAGCATATTGCCCCCAACAATCTGGGTCCTCCTTTTATCGACCTCCAAAGGATGGAAGGCTGAGTCAACCTTGAGCCTGGTGAGATTTGAACTGCCAAATTGGAGTCATCTGGCAGTCAACAGAACTGACCTGCAGTACTGCACTCTAACCACTGCACCACGATGGCTCAAATACTGTATTTACTTTCTTCCTTCAGAAATGCATGGAAGTCTCCAGGAGAGAGAGAGAGAGAAAGACTATTAAAATGATGTCATTGCCTATGTGCAGGAAGGCAAAGGTGATATCTATACCTCATATATGATGAGCACTTGGATTCAGATCACACTGAATCACAAAGAGCTTTCCTTTCTTTCGATGCAGCAAAACTGTTTGCTTCAAAGCTACTTTTTAAGAATGAGACATCATGCTTGGTTCATTCCACTGGTGAGAAGTAGGTTGCAGTTGTATTTCTTGAGATGCACTTGGAAGGGGCACCAATCAAACCACATTGAACATCACCTTACCTGTAATGGACAAAGCTGAAGGCAAAAATGGATGTAAAATACAATCATATAAACTAGGTATTATTTTCTTTTCAAACACCCAATTTAATTCCAACAACAAAGATCCCAATAACAACACAAGCCACAAATCAATACATACACACAAGTAATTTCCCAAAATATAAGAAGCAAGATTCTGCATATTTCTGCTCTCAACAAACTTTTGGTGCACTCTGAACATTATGTGTCTACAGAGAAGTTATTCATTTTCAATGAATTTTCTTTGACAACTAAAATGCTATGGTACTTGGCTTTTGCATGCTGTGAAACAAACCTCCAGACTGAGTAACGAAGAGCACTGAATTCCAGAGACTGCTGATGAAGAGTTTCTTTACCATCAAAAATGCTTTTAACAGCTGGTGTGGATGCCATGAATGAACATTATCAGGAGCTATGATTGTTCTCAACAACACATCAATATTTTCTGGAGTTTCTACCTGAATTTCAGTTGCTGCATAAGGATTGACACAGCAAAATTGGATTTCCAACATCAACCCTAGTGTTCAACAAGTTTGACATAAGGAGTTTTCATTCCTTCTGGCTGTGGATTTTGTTATGAGAATAGCAATGACTGAGGCAGATGTTGGAATTCCATGGAAAGATACTTCTCTGTTTATAGATCTAGATTTCAGGTATAACAGGACACTATTAGCAAAAGCCAGAAAATGCCTGTAAGACATGACTGATAAGCTGGAAATAAAGACCTCCAAATTTGGGTAGCAATCAGTATCATCAACACAAAAGTGGTATAAACAGGAAATACCATCAAACCACAAGGTTCCTTGTCAAACACAAACATGAGATGGAGCAAATTACCTATCCAGGAAGCACTTTGCAGTGATAGAAATGCCATGGTAAATATAAAATTGAGGATCAGAAGAACATTGGTGATATTTCAATGGTTATGTCAAATCTGATTCATGTCAACTATTAATGTCCCTAGTTTTTCAGAAAGTTCATGGACAAGTTTGGGTCAGTTGCTATATCTTACCCTCATCTATGTCATGGGAATTGTTGCTCTGAAAATAAAAGTTGAAGAAAGCTTCATATATCAGCCTTGATTTCCTAAAACAAACATGGGAGGTTACAGAGAGAATTGTTAAATAATTCATATGGATAAAAAATGATTGGTGGTAATTGGATGAATTAATTTAATTAAAGTGAATAATCCTGGATGGATCATAATTATTAAAAAGTCTATATATTTATTTATAATAATGTATATTATAATTCATAAAATATTTCCCACCAGATGCTGGATTAAAAAAAATCATTATAGGAAGTCAGCTAACACTCAAGATAAATGAAGAAAGTTCAAAGGAGGTGGTTTCTTAATATTAACATATAAAAAAACCAGGATTGTTTTTATTTTAAATTTTATAGGGTTTTATTATCATATACACCATATAAATATCACATTTTCAATTTGCTTAATACATTCTTCTTCTTCTTCTTCTTCTTCTTCTTCTTCTTCTTCTTCTTCTTCTTCTTCTTCTTCTTCTTCTTCTTCTTCTCCTCCTCCTCCTCCTCCTCCTCCTCCTCCTCCTCCTCCTCCTCCTCCTCCTCCTTCCTTCCTTCCTGCCTTCCTCCTCCTCCTCCACCTCCTCCTTCCTTCCTTCCTTCCTTCTTTTTCTTTTTCTGGCGAGAAAAAAGGACTCCTGCAATGGAAATGCCTGGAAATTTCTGGAATAGGACTGATGAATCACAGTAGCCAGAAGACAATACATTACCACAGAAAAAATTAATAACTACAGTCTGAAGGTTAGCTTGTAAATGGGATCAAGACTTCTGTTCTGTACTTATAGATCTTAAAGGGTCTATAATGTTGTTTGTGACCTCTCATCATGGAAAAGACTATTTATTTTGATCACAGATGGGTGATTTTTCTTTCTCCTTTATTACTCAAAATAATTGAATACTCTATTGTTTATTTTCCACAAATTTAAATACTTGGCCCTAGGCTGTTAGTCAAGAAAACACTTGATTTGTCTAGGGTATTAGGATCAGGACAATAAGTTGACTAATGATTTGCTTCAATGTAAGCCACAATCAAACATAAATATTCTTTGAAACTGAAAAGAGCATTTCTAGGGAAAAATGTATTGTTTAGTGCTTTAAATGTGAATTATTTAAATATGAATTATTTAAAGTAATTAGACAGCAACTTTGAAAAAGAAGAACACTAATTAACTGTAATTTGTTAAAAGTGTTTGCTCACAATTATTAATGATGTTATATATGATGTATTACTTTAGAAAACAAGATTAACCCTTGCTCTTACAATCTGATCCATAATCATTATAAACCAGTTCATTAGCTGCTGTCTATAATGCCACAATATTATTCTTTGCTCAAGAAAGTTGCTCACCTATGAATGAATGGCAAGGGAAAGGATTGCAGCAAGGAAAGGAAGTCTTTGAAGCTTTGAAGTGATAAACACCACTAGATCAACTGGCCTACCATTCACTAAGAAACAAGCCTCTGTAATTGATATTAATGTGTTGATTTAATTCAACTGGTTTATTGAATTCATCCCACACACTTAGAGATCTGTGCACCTGGACATCTTTGTGCATCTGGATCTGTACACCTGGAAATTTCTTTGCTGGTTTGATAAAAAGAAATCATATACAGTAGTGTCTACAATTCTTCTTCTTCTTTTTTTTTTTGCAAGTTTTATTTGACTTTTCACAAAATGAAGAAATACAAGTAAAACATCTTTTTTTGAAAGCAGCATAATCCCAGGTTACATTTCTTCATACAGACACAAATTCAGGTTCATGCTCATTTTTATATTCTATTCCATATCTTATTACTATTTTGCATTTTCTACATAACTTCTCCCCTCTTTTAATTATCTTAATTTTATTTTATTTATTTCATCTCAATTCAAATCATTGTACTTATATTTTTTGTCTGTCCTGTTTCAATTGTCTATTATCTTTTCTCATTAAACAAAATTTCTTCTGTAATTACTGATTGGGGTATGACGCCTTTATATCTTTCCCCTAAAATTATAACACTAATATAATACATAACTTCCATTCGGATTCTGTTTGGTACATTCTAAAACTACACACTGTATTCTTAAAAAAGAAAAAAAATTAAATGTATAATATAATTAAAACAGCAATCCCTTCCAATCCAATTCTATCATTTATATTAATATTCATTTAAATCTTAACATTTTACACATTACTTTTCAAATAAATATCATACTTCTATGGGAACACTTATAAACTTTCCATAGTTAATTCCCCCCCTTCACTTATATTTTATAAAACATTGACTGATTAAAATGTTCCCATTCCTTCCTAATTCAATTTTCTCATTTATTTTATTTCATTTATTTTATTCACAAACATTTCACTAAATTACACTAACTATTTTATCCCTCTTTTTAATCATATGTTGTTTCCAATTTTCTAAAATTATTTTTCTAAAATTATTTCTATTACAAATAGCAATACAATCTTATGTACCGTGTTTTTCACATAATAAGGCCGGGCCTTATTTTTTTTTGACCCCCGAAAAAATGGCTAGGACGTCTTTTCGGGGGTGACTTAAATCCCACCCTTGCATCCTCGCCACCAGCTGCTCCTAATGGGTGATCATGGCGAAGCGCGGAGCTCCCTACTCCCACCTTTGCTGCAGACACCTTTGGCACCCGCCACTCTTGCTTTCCCTTCTGCCCATTCTGCCAAGTTTGGAGCTGCCGCTTCTGTGTTTGGAGTGCTGCTGCAATTTGGGGCTCCAAACAGCGGCAGTGCTCCAAACACGGAAGTGGCAGCTTCAAACATGACAGCGGGCAATCTTTTTATTTTGGTCCACATGAAATTCAGAGTGAGCAAGAGAGAGAGACTGCAATGTCTCAATCCGAGATGGCAATCTCACCAGTGGATCACAATGTGGCTGGAAGCCCAAATCGGCAGGAAACGATGGCGATCTTTTTGGAGCTAGAGAAAAGGGAGAGAAGAGTTGCGAGGCATAATTTGCAGGAAGAAGGGGGTGTACCCCACAGCAAGGAGCCCAAGGAAGAAGGGCCAGTAGGCAACGGAGAGCATCCTGTAATTCCGGAAGCAGCCTAGAGACGCGCCTGGGAAGAGGCGCAGATGCTGCCTTGTAGTCCCCAAGCCAACTGCGTGCGCCGCCTTTAGTTATGTGTGCTCCATGCTTTGGCCATCTCCATGTGATCGTGACCCTTCCTTTCCACCTGGCGCCCTTGCCGCTTTCTGGCTCTTTAGCAACTGGCTGTGCCTTTGGAGCACTGCCGCTGTTTGGAGCTCCAAATGGCGGCGGAAGCTCCAAATGCGGAAGCTCCAAACATGACGGTGGGCGATCTTTTTATTTTGGTCTGCGTGAAGTTCAGAGTGAGCATGAGAGGGAGACTGCTATGCCTTGCTAAAGAACCAGAAAGCAGCAAGGGCGCCAGGTGTAAAGGACAGGGTCGCGATCACACGGAGATGCCCAAAGCGCGGAGCGCACATAACTAAAGGCGGCACACACAGTTGGCTTGGGGACTATAAGGCAGCATCTGCGCCTCTTCCCAGGCGCGTCTCTAGGCTGCTTCCAGAGCTACGGGATGCGCTCTGTGGCCCTTCTTCCTTAGGCTCCCTGCCGTGGGGTACACCCACTTCCTCCTGCAAATTACGCCTCGCAACTCTTCTCTCCCTTTCCTCTTGCTCCAAAAAGATCGCCATCGTTTTCCACCGATTCAGACTTCCAGCCATGTTGTGATCCACTAGTGAGGTTACCATCTCAGATGGAGGCATCGCAATCTCCCTCTCTTGCTCGCTCTGAACTTCACGCAGACCAAAATAAAAAGATCACCCACTGTCATGTTTGGAGCTGCCACTTCCACGTTTGGAGCACTGCCACTGTTTGGAGCCCCAAATGGCGGTAGCACTCCAAACACGGAAGCGGCAGCTCCAAACTTGGAGGAATGGGTAGAAGGGAAAGCAACAGCGGCGGGTGCCAAAGGTGTCTGCAGCAAAAATGGGAGTAGGGAGCTCTGTGCTTCACCATGATCACCCATTAGGAGCGGCTGGTGGTGAGGAATTGCTGCCCGTGGGGTGTTCCTAACGGCAAGTCCCCCGCCCTTCCCCCTTATTTTGCATGTTTTAAAATAGGCCTAAATTTGGGGGAAGGGGCTTAATTTGATTTTATGCCAAAGAAACATGGTGGGGCTTCCTATTGGTGGAGGCCGTATTGTTGGAGAAACACGGTACCTTTACAGAATCTCTTTTTCAGTTAGTTTTTCACCCATTATCTCTAAATAGGTCCTGTTTGTTTATATCTTGCTCCAAACCTTTGTAACTTCTTTTCCTTTCCTTCTTTCCTCTCTTCTTCTCTCTCCCCTTTTTACCGCTTTGTCTTTCTACCTCTATTTCCCTCTTCTGTATTCCCCTTTTCTGTTGCTTTCCAACATTATATTTATTTTTCAAATTATTTTTCTTTTCTTTGGTTGTTTTTTTAGGTCTTAATTTCTCCATTCTCTTTTCCCCCTTTCCTTTTTCTTCCCCACAAAGAGTTACTTGTTCATTAAAGATGGCTTCTTTATCCCAGTCTTCTTGCTTTGCAGTCTTTTCTTGTTGTTTCTCGTAGTTGCAGATCTCTATTTCTAAAAATTGAAAAACGAAGCCAAAAGAGCCCTTCCCTTCGTGCATCTTCTTTGTGTTTTTTAAGTTCCATTTTCAATTCATCCAGAAGTGATGCCATTGTAAAAATTTTAAACAACCACCCAATTAGTTTTACTCATTCAAATATAATAACCAAAGATCCAAAAGTCACTCCAAATACACACAAGCTGTTTCTTTTTACACTTTCTTCTTTTTTCACTTTCTCTTCCTAGGGTTACTATTTAGTTGCAAAGTTCCAGTTAAAATGTATCTTTTAGAAATCTTATTGAAATTTTACTTTAAATTCTTTTGAAGTCCAGGCAGTCTCCTCCATCCAGATCCTGCCCTTATTCTTTTCTTCTCCCTTCCTGCTTATGGAAGAAAAAGTTTTTAATGTCCAGAAATCTTTATTGTCCCTTTGGCATTTAATTATATTTTCAGCTTAAGTGCCTATTGATGCCAAAGCAGATTTTTCCAATTTCTTATTCAGATCTCTTAATTGTCAATGTAAGGAAGGAGAGAGAAGAAGAAGAAAACTTTCCCTTTTCACTTTCTTTCGCTGCTTCCGACTCTTTTTTGGGAGCAATGTTATCTTTTATAAAATTTAAATTCCAGGGTACCTTAGTTGTTGCTTTTTAACCCGGTCAGCCAAAACTTTCACTTCTTATCTTCCTCCTGCACTTTCTTTTCCGGTTGAGTGCTTCTTTGAGGTGGCCATTTCTGACCACCGCTCCTACCGCTCCAAGGGAGTTTGGCCAGCTGAGGAGGAGAGATGTGGTTCTCCTCAAGCCTGCTGGCGATCTCCCCACTCTTCACCACCTTTACAGGGTGGCTTAGCCCCCAAACCAGCCACTCGGGGTGCTCCAGTGGCAAGCCTAGGCAGAAACCGTGCACGATCGTGGGTTCCCACCTATTGTCGAAGCCTGTCAAACTGGAAGTCCAGTACTGTCTACAATCCTTGATACTTGTTATTCCAGATATATTAGAAACTCCTGGAATTCTGAGCCAGAATATATCCTGGAAAACAATAGTTCCTGATAAATTTATTAATGTTGTATTGCTCTGAATTGGCAGTATAGATAGTTCTCACTTACTGGTCACAACTGTGACCAACCATTTGATTGTTAAACAACATTTAAAGTAAAGTAAAGTATGTAAAATAAAATATCACATGGCTGCGCTTGACTTAAGACACCAGTTCCTGCTGCAGTTGTGAAGTGGATCATCAGGGGATGCTAAGCACAATGTTACATAACCATGACTTGCAACTTCCTGCCAGCTTTCCCATTGACTATGCTTGTCAAAAGTCAGCTATGAAGATGATGGTGGTTATTATGAACTGTGGGAAACTGCAATGGCTGCAAGTTTGAGGAGTAGCCATAAATCTCCTTTTTCAGCAGCATCATAACTTCAGGCAGTTATTGAACAAGCAGTTGGTTAGCAAGGAATACTTGTATACATCTGATATATGCACTGTTAGCCAAATAGTCTGCAAAGTACCATCTTGCTGAAGTATGGCTGGAGCTGATGAATTTTTAGTTTCTGACTAAACCCTGAAAATATAAGCCACTACGTTAAAGTTCAGCTTCCTATGTTTGTTCATTGCCAGGAATGAAAAAAAACAGATGAAAGAGTTGCCTTTGAAAAGTACAGTTCTTAATTGATAGATCTTCATTTGGTTGGGGCTCAAAACAGGAGCAGTCACATGTCAATGAGAACTACACAATGATTTTTCCCCTTTTGTGGGGGGTACATATTAAATACATTTGGTTGATTGACTGACTTCCATCCAGTTGGTGTTATCTCTTAGCAACCACACAGATTTTTCTTGAGGGGGATCTGTCCTCAACCTGGTTCCTCAGATTTTTTCAAAAACTTACCTATCACTGCTTTAATTGACTCAGTCCACTTTGCTGCTGATCTATTCCCTGGAGCATTTTCCAGAGAGTTAGATCTTTGCATAATGTATGCAAAATATCATAATTTGAACCTGGCCATGTTGCTTTTCACTACTAGAAATTGTGAACCATTTTCATTTTTGATTATCTGACAACTCCGCTGGGTAAACCAGACTACAAAATTAACGAACAAGGAGGGAGGGGAAACTACTTGAAATTGGGGACAATAAAGTTTTGGAAGCCTGATTGTCCTGTATCTCCTCCTCCTTCTTATAGTTCAGGAACTTTCAAGTGTTATTTCACTGTGGACTTTAAAAAAATGCTTCACCCTTTTTCCATATCTCCATCAAGGTCATAATCCTTATCTCTATGCTATTAGAGTGTGTGATCAGCATAAATACATATTATGATGTTGATGGCCTGATTCTTGATTTAACTTCATCTTCTAATGCTAGACATTTTTGTAAGTAGGAATATCTTTTAAGTAATCTTGGATTTTGATGTTTCTACTACACACCAAATTTTAGTACACTCCTTCCTTCTTTCTTTGATCTTTCAATTAGATATTACCATGTTTCTCACAAAATAAGGCTGGGCCTTATTTTTTTTTTTTTTTGAGCCCCGAAAAAAATAGCTAGGCCGGCTTTTCGGGGGTGACTTAATTCGCCCCCCTTTCATCCTCATCTAGAGTGCCCCACGAGCAGCCTTGCCACCAGCCGCTCCTAACGGGTGATCATGGCGAAGCGCAGAGAGTTCCCTACTCCCACCAAAAACCTTTGCTGCAGACCCAAGACCTTTGGCACCTGCCACTGTTGCTTTCCCTTCTGCCCATTCCGCTGCCACGTTTGGGGCTGCTGCTTCCGTGTTTGGAGCTACCACCACCATTTGGAGCTGCTGCCACTGTTTGGAGTGCCGCCGCCACGTTTGGAGCTGCTGCTTCTGTGTTTGGAGCTGCTGCCACCATTTGGAGCTGCTGCTGCCGTTTAGAGTGCCACCGCCACGTTTGAAGCTGCTGCTACCGTGTTTGGAGCTGCCGCCGCCGTTTGGAGTGCTGCCACCATTTGGAGCACCGCCACCATATTTGGAGCTGTGGCGGCGGCACTCCAAATGGCGGTGGTGCTCCAAATAGTGGCAGTGCTCCAAACGCAGAAGTGGCAGCTCCAAATGTGGTGGCGGCGCTCCAAATGGCAGCAGCAGCTTCAAACAGCGGCGGCAGCTCCAAACGTGGCGGTGGAATGGGCAGAAGGGAAAACAACAGCGGCAGGTGTCAAAGGTCTTGGGTCTGTAGCAAAGGTGTTTGGTGGGAGTAGGGAGCTCTCTGCGCTTTGCCATGATCACCCATTAGGAGCAGCTGGTGACGAGGAATTGCTGCCTGCGGGGTGCTCCTAACGGCATGTTCCCCCACCCTTCCCCCCATTTTGTATGTTTTAAACTAGGCCTAAATTTGGGGGAGGGGCTTAATTTGATTTTATGCCTAGAAAACATGCTATTGGTGGAGGCCGTATTGTTGGAGAAACACGGTGTTTGATCAGAGGCATCCTTTTACATACTAATTCAAGGATGGAATCTCCTGATCTTTTGGAAGACTTTCCTTGCTTTTTTCATGTTTTCATGTTTACTGTTTTTTCATGTTTTCATGTTTACTGTTTTAAAAATGATTTCTTCTAATAAGTCTCTTGAAATTCTTTCTTCAGTTCCTTCCTAATCTTCTTGTTTTTCTTGCCTTTTGCTTTTCTTTTAGGTTATTTCCAAAGTTTGCTCTGACATTCAGTTTGCTTTCTTCTGTCTCTTGATCTTTTCACATTTATCCTTCATGCTTTCTTTCAGTCCATTTCATAGTTTTTCTGCTTCCTGATCAATGACATTCAGAAGTTCAAAGTGATTTCTGATATTCTTCTGGAAAAAAAATGTGGTTATCTGCTTAATATATTCTAGAAATGTGATGGCTTATTACTCCAAAAGCTGTTGATGAGGGAAAGGGGGAAAAAAATCACAGATAGTACATTTTTTAAAAAAAGCCTTGTACATTGCTCTAGTGAATTAGTTTACATAAAGAATAAACCTTAAGACACAAGTTAATAGGACATAAAATTTCTCATCTGTGTTTTATTGGGGAAGCTATTGCTATTAATAATACTTTTCACTTTGTGGGCCCTTTTTTACTGTCTCTTCTTCCATTTTATGGAACTCACCAAGCAAATCAATAGCTTTCCCTTTTGCATAGTCATGTTAAAAAAAATACAGAAAATGAATATGTGTATTGTTATAAAAACCAGAAGGACAGCATTTGAAAATGATCCCATCCTTTAATCAATGCTCCCATCCTCAGCCAAGCCTTTGTAAGTTTAAGAAGCAGTTTTTGAAGCAGAACAAACTTTAAATATCATGTTCAAGTAATTGTTCAAATATATTGCCTTACCAAGAATAGCCCCACTTAAAGCACACAGTTCTGGAACTTATTGGCTTCCCTAATATACCTGAAATGCTGACAGAATGAGATATTTCAATCTCATTGTACAGCTATCTCGTTCAACTATCTCAGCTGCAGCTGGTGATGTGAAATGAGTGATGTGGAAGCGAGCCAGCTCATAAGCGATTACTACCCTGTTTCTCCAACAATACGGCCTCTCCCAATAGGAAGTCCCAGCATGTTTTATAGGCATGAAATGAAATTAAGCCCCTCCCCCCATATTAAGGCCTATATTAAAACATGTAAAATGGGGGGAATGGTGGTGGGGGCTTGCTGTTAGGAAGTACTTTTGTTGCACACCCGGATATGGTGCTGCCTGCATTGACCCTGATACGAAGTGCCCCACCAACACCGAGGTCAACATCCAAGCCATCGCTGCCCGCCCACCCTAAGATGCAAGGGAGGGAATTAAATCAGCCCCAAAAAGATGGCCTAGCCATTTTTTCGGGGCTCAAAAAAAAAATAAGACCTGGCCTTATTATATGAGAAACACAGTATGATCTGTTAGGAAGGTTGTTGAATCTATATTGCTTTGAACTGAGACTGGCTGATGGGCACAGTGTCATACTGGATAGCAAGAAGATTTTAGCTTTACTCATCAGAAGTTGTAAGATCAGCTGTTGATATATATGCTTTCATCTCAACTGTAAGCATTTGCACCAGCAGCAACAACAGCAACAAAAACAGATGCAACAATTCCGCATATTCAATTTCTGTTGCTGCATTTCAACCATTACCATGACTTGCACACATACTTATTACAGTATAAAATAATAGTTATGATAAAATTGACTTTTGTTAGGGATTTATAGTTATTATTCATGTTTTGAACAAATTACCAGATTCAACAAGGCCTGGCTTTAACCATGTGTATATGAAGAAAATTCATAAAACATGTTGCTTATGCATCCATGAACTGAATAAATGAAACCAAACATACATTATTTAATTGTGATTCAAGTATCCAGCTGTGGAAGAAAATCTAGAAAACATGGATTCCTTCTATGATTGGAGATATAAACATTGGGGAGTGGGAGGGGTGAAAGGAAGCAAGTGCTGAAATGTACAGTATATTATAACATCACAATGTGAACTCCAGTTCCTGATGTCTTTGGGTGCAACAATGAAAAGGCAAAGTTTGTATCATAATCATCTCAAAATACAAGCTAAACTTAGTGAGAGCTAACTTTGATTAGCTTTGTGGTTTTGTGTGTTAGTCAAACCTAGCCCATTTGTTCTGTTTATGTTTCAGTGTATTGTCCAAACTCAAAGAATGAATTAATTCTATAACCCAGTTAAGCATTTCTGTGCCAATTACTTCATTCACACCAGGAGGAGCTGTGGTGGCACAGTGGCTAGAATGCAATGTTGCAGCCTAACTCTGCCCATAGCCAGGAGTTTGATTCTGACCAGCTCAAGGTCAGCCTTCCATCTTTCTTAGATTGGTAAAATAAAGATCCAGATTGTTGGGGGCAATAAGCTAACATTTGTAAACTGTTCAGAGAGTGCTACAAAACACCATGGAGTCTAAGTGCTATTACTACTTAAATCTATGAGAAGAATAGCTTTTCCTTTCTATGAGAAGAAAGGGTCATGCAATTCAAATAATTCCAGAAAATGAGTGAAACTACAGACAGCTGATCAAATGTCTCACATTATACATTGCATGGTCATGAAACTAAGCACATGGAAAATCTTCCAGAAAGCCCAAGGAGAACCTGTAAGAAATGTTGGAGCATGAAAGAATTCCTCTTCAGTGACCTCTTCTAAGATACTCCATCCCATTTTCCTTCTCTACAATTAATTAGCTTCTTGTGCAGATAGAAGGTAGAGTACAATAGAAGGTAGAATATTAGAAATAGACAACATTTTGGAAAGCTAAATAGATCCAATGATTTATTTAAATATTTAAAAATGCATGTGGTCACTTGTGACATGTTTTGCAGTACTGACTTACATAGTATATGGCTACCTAAGCCTTCGGAAAGCACCCAAACAAAAAGGTAGCTCTATAACCTTTAAAAATTATATGGACTGACTTTGAGTTGAAATTGACAGAAGGTCAAGACTTTAAATATGTAGAATTCTGACAAAACAGAATATTCCAAGAAATTAAAACCAGTCGTCGCTGCACAAAGGACTAGTATATTATTAAACTCCTAAAGTTTTAATTAACTCAGATGCAGAAGAGTTAAAAAATGCACCAATTACAGTTGGTACAAACTTGCAAAAGTTAGCTGGAAAAGTTGGCCTAAGGAACCAGATCTTGAACTGGAAGAAGTCAAAAAAGGGAAATAGTTTTCTAAAAGATTTTAAGGTAAACAGGAGCTCAGAAAAAAATAAGTCTTGACAGACAACTTGAAGATAGTGAAGGAAATCAGAATTAGGAGACCTCAGGCTTGGGATCACTAGGGACTAACAGGCATTGAGTCAAACTCAAATATGTAAAAAAAGTTGTAGAGTTGTGGGTTCATATACAACACACGTATGGAGAGTGTGTTCGTACCTTGAGAAAAGCAGCAATAGTTTAGTCCGCAAAGCAATGATTAGGGGGAAAAACAGTTCAAAAATCATCTGATGATTTCTGATGATAAAGGGAATAAGACTCAGAATATATGCAAGAAAGACAGCAAAACCTTTTCATAAGTAAGCAGGAGTTTGTCCAAATGGAGTTTCACTTCTTATAAATAATAATAGGAAAAGAACAGGGTTTCTTTTGAATGTGTGTGGAAAGAATCCAGGAATATTGATTGGCAGTTCAGCCAATGTGGAGGCAGAGGGCCTGGCCAGTTTCACCACAATAATTTTCCAGAGAATTGATTGGGAGAAGGATCAAGACTTGAAGAACCAATAGAAGAAGTAAACTGGAATCTGATGGACTAAGAAAGGGGAGATCCAGTCTTGGAGAAAGGATCAAACAGTCACAAAAAAGTGTGAAAGTTTTCGTGATACTTGCATACAGTAACTGTTGCTGTTGGGTTTTTTTTTTAATGCAGGGAGAAAGTTGATTTAGTTAAATATGTATTCTAAGGAGACTGCTTAGTGAGCTGTTAGGTCTGAGCAAGTGCCTGTGTAGGACACAAGGAAATCATGTGTTCACTAAATGTGTATTGTTTATTTTTTTGTGCTTAAGTGATACTGTGTGGATGCCAATTTTATAATGCAAGCAGTTGAACTTTTTTGTTCAGAACTAGCGATATGGATATTTCAAGGGAAATTGTCCTTTTGACTCTCTCTCTCTTTCTCCAATGGTTAGAGATTTGGCTGAGATTTTGTTTAAAGCAGAGGTGTTCAACCTTGGCAACTTCAACTTTCAGTTGAAAGTTATGCTGTCTTAGGAATTCTAGGATTTTAAGTCAACAGGTCTTAAAGTTGCCAAAGTTGGACAACCTTGCTGTAAAGTGAGGTGGAAGAAAATAGAGGGATTTTCCTTTAAAGGTCTTTGAAGGAGCCAAGTCTTCAAATTCATATTAAATTATATTATATTTTTATATTAAAAAAATAGGACTAGAAATGGTAGAGGCTTCTAACAAGTTATTATAAATTCCAAGATATTGTATTTGGCAGATCTGCAATGTATGCCTTTCTAAATGCTCATTTTCTGCACTGTTTTATCTATATTTAAAAGAAAAAAAAATGAAATGCTTTGCTGATCTAAGCATTCACCATGATCATAAATTATATGTTGAAAGAAGTAGCACTTTCCCAGTGAAAATCCACTACACCAATAAAGATACCAGAGTTTGAAATATTATTAAGAATTATAAAATTAATTTCCTGCCCCCTCTAGTGCTTCTTTATGATCCAATCAGAAAAGTCATCCCACAAAGAAAAGATGAATGATTAAAATGTTGCTCCTTCCATAGTAAGTGTTAGGGATAACATTGTTTTACCCTAACTGGTTTAGGTAAATAATAATATGTAATCATAGTTTATAAGTAAAAGTGTCTGCAACTTTAACTGTGGGATAGTAATTAAGGGAGTGGTTGTGAAAGCACTTTAAAAGAAGCAAGGCTGCAGCTTGCTCTCTCTCTGACTTTGATGATCCCTGATTACTGCAAGGACTCAAGACTGCATTGCTCGAACGGGAGAGAAAACAAAGGACTGACTTGTAAGTGAACTGACATAGGATATTCTAAATGGACTTTGCTAACTGAATATCCTTGAATGGACTGACTAAATGATACATGACTATTGGACTGTTATTTTGACTATGCTATGAACTCATAATGGAATAAACTATATTTTTGATAGCACAAGCGTATCTGTTATTTTTACTGTATGTTAATAAACATACAAGCTTAGCTCACTCATTTATCTGTGTGCCTATCTGACTAACGCTGCACATTCTGTTTAGCTTGTCTCCCTAACCCTGTTTGGGGAAACCAGGCTTAATACTGGTTATGGGCCCAGAGGCTGCAAAGTCAGTTTAACTAGGATAAAACAGATTTATGTAAAAGTGAGAGTTTGTGTTGTTAAACATTACAGTAAACAGACAGCTGTGTTTTATTAATTATAGTTTTATATCCATATAAGAAAACATGGCACAAGTCAATCTACAAAGTTTGTCCCTTATATCCAAGTTGGATGGAACAAACTATGTATCATGGTCTATGAAATGTAGTCTGCTTCTACGAAGAGAAGGTCTGTGGAATATAATTGAAAATCCACCAAACGTAGAAGAATGGGATCCAGAGGATAAGGAAGATAAACTAAAGATAGAAGAATTTATGCATAAAAATGAACATGCTATTTGCATTATTGCTTTAACCTTAACTGATCAACAGCTTGTTTATATCCATGGAGAGAAAACGGCTATTGGGTGTTGGCAGAAGCTGAAGAGGATTTATGTTCGAGATAATGTTGGTGCTCACATAAATCTAACACGGAAACTTTTCAGTACACATCTCCAAACAAATGGTGATATGCTGAATCATTTGAAAACTATGCAAAGCATTTTTCAAGAACTGCACGAGAAAGAGCTTATTTTCTCTGAACTACACCAAGTCTACATAATTCTATCTTCCCTTGATGAAAGTTATGACAACTACGTAACTTCCCTTGAAATATTGCCAAAGGAAAGCCTAACTTTAACTGATATAACTGGCAGATTGATTGAAGAGGCCAGAAGAAGGCTTGAAAGAGATCAGTTAAGGAGGCAGCAACCTCAAAGAGAAGATAATGAATCTCCTACTGCATATGCAATTAAAAAGTGCTTTAATTGTGGAGGAAGAGGACATTTGGCAAGATTTTGTAAAAAAGCAAAGTGCCAGAACGCTGGCCAGAATACTAAAAGTCATCAAAATAAAAATAAAAATTTAGAGTTAGCCATGTATAGTAACGAAGCTGTAAAAAATAATTTATGGGTGGTTGACAGTGGAGCATCTCATTGTATAACAAATGATAACAAAATTTTTATTAAAATATCCAAGAGTACACAGCAGATATCATTAGCCAATGGCTGGAAACTGAAAGCTAAAGGTCAAGGTATAGCATATTGTTCTTTTATAAAAGAGAATGTAAAAATGTTATATGTACCACAACTTAAGTTTAATTTAATTTCAGTTAGAATTTTGGTTAAACTAGGATATGTAGTTACTTTTAAAGGAGATAACTGCATAATTGAGAAAGAAGATAAGAAAATTACTGCATCTTTAAGAGGTGAATTATATGTATTAAATGAGAATGGTTTAAAGGTGGCTAACACAGTTTATGAAAATAAGAAACCTCATGATGAATGTATTCACTTGTTACATCGAAGGCTAGGGCATTTAAATTTTAAAATGCTTAAGAAAACTGTTGAATTATCTAAGGGAATAAGTTTGAAACCTTGTAATAAGTATTTGCAATGTAATGCCTGTAATCAAAGTAAGAGCAGAGTCACACCGGCTAATAGAGTTGATGGATTTACTGCTAAAGAGCCTTTAGAGGTAGTATTTGCTGATTTAATAGGTCCGAAAAAACCAAGTGTAGGAGGAGCTCGTTACATACTAAGTATAATGGACCACTATTCTAGATATGGGTTTTGCTATTTTATGAAGAGCAAAACTGAAACATATCAAAATCTCTTTAATTGGATTAAGTTTGCAGAAAGGAAAACTAAAAAGAAATTAGTAACTCTTATAACAGATAATGGTACGGAATTTACAAATAATAAATTCCAGAACAGACTAAGAATGTTAGGTATTCAACATAAAATGTCTGCAACATATAGGCCACAACATAATTCCTTTATAGAGAGAAGAGGCCAAACATTACAATCAATGGCACGAACTATGATATCTGATTCAGGATTACCTGACAATTTGTGGGGAGAAGCAATAATGTGTGGTAATCATATATTAAATAATGTTGTTAATTCAACAACAGGTGAATTACCATTCACATTGTGGCATGGTACAAAACCTGATTTAAGTTACATGCACACATTTGGAGCACCAGCATGGGTGCATATCCCTACACAACTTAGACACAAAAGACAGCATAGAGCTAAAAGATTATATTTTGTAGGATATACATCTAATCATAGATCTTATAGATTCTGGGAACTAGGTACATCTAGAGTTTACACCAGTGCCAGTGCTAAATTCCTAGAACATGTAGGATGGAATAGATTAGAGCAAGATTTAAATAATGAAGTAATTATTGAACCCTACAAAAGGCAGAAAGATCAGATTAGTTATAAGAAGATTCCAATTAAAGAAGAAGTCCAGGAAGAGCAAATAGGACCAGAACAAGAAGAGTTAGATAATCAAGAAGAGTTAATAAAGGAAAGTCCACCTCTAAGTCCTATAATACCTAGACGTACTACACGTGTAACTAGACCACCTGAAAGGTATCAAGCAAGTATAGTTTGCCAAGTAACTAAAGTTCCAACTAGTGTAGATGAACTTAGGATGTATCCTGCTAAGGATCAGGAGAATTGCAAAAGGCAATAGAAAAAGAACTAAATTCATTAAAGGTAATGAAAGTTTATGAAGATACTAAATTACCTCCAGGAGAAAAATCCATTGGGTGCAAATGGATATTTAAAGTAAAAACTGGAAATGATGGGACTGTTACCCATAAGGCTAGGTTAGTAGCTCAAGGATTTAATCAAACTGCATCTGATTACGATGAAGTTTTTGCACCAAGTCTTAAAGCAACATCTTTAAGAGCAGCATTAGTGTGGGCAGCTAAGAAAAACTATGTCATTAATCATTTAGATGTAGAAACTGCCTATCTGCATGCACCATTGCAGCACACTATATATTTAAGAAAACCAGTAGGTATAAAAGACAATAAAGTAAATAGTAATGATTGTTGGAAACTCAAAAAGAGTCTTTACAGATTGAAACAATCTGGGTTTGAGTGGAACCAATATATTGTGAAAGAGTTAAACAATATAAGTTTTAAATCTGGTTTAGCAGATCCATGTGTGTTTAAAAGAGAAAATAATGGAACGGTGTCATTATTGTTATTATTTACAGATGATATTGCTTTGATAACTAAGACTAATGAAGCTAATAAGATTATATCATTATTAGCCAAAAAGATAAAATTAAAACATTTAGGTGAAATTAAAAAGTATCTAGGATTGACAATTAAAACAAAAAATGGTTTTAAGATATCTCAAGAAGATAAAATTTGCCAATTAATTAAAACGTTTAAAATGGAACTTTGTAAACCGGCAAAGACTCCAATGAGTCAGGAAGTTTGCCAAACTGATGATCAAAGTCCCAAATTTGATAAGTCTATATATCAATCTTTGATTGGAAGCTTATCATATATAAGCAATTGGTCTAGGCCTGATATAGCTTATAATGTAAATCAGCTGGCACGTTTTAATTCAGATCCACATCAATGTCATTGGCAATCATTAAAGAGAATTTTAAGATATCTTAAGGGAACAATGAACCATGCATTGTATATAGAACCAAAGGGTGATTTGAGTCTTAGTGCCTATGCAGATGCAAGTTTTGCAACTGATATAAACACTAGAAAATCAACATCTGGGATGGCTATATTATTTGGTAAAACACTAATAGGGTGGAGGTCAATCAGACAACAGCATATTAGCTTGTCCACGATGGAAGCGGAATTTTCATGTCTGTCATTATTATGCACTGACTTGATTTTGTACAAACAGTTATTATTAGACATGGGTATAACTGTTAAAGATTCCATTATTGTGTATGAGGACAACCAGGCAGCTATAAAGTTAGCTACTAGTATTGCTGTAAAAACTAGATCAAAGCATACTGATTTAAGATACTTAAATGTTAGAGAATCTGTAAAGAATGGACTCATTAAATTGGAATACTGCATGACGGAAGAAAACATTGCAGACCAATTTACAAAAGCTCAAGGAGTAACTAAGTTTAAAGAGAATTGTAACAAATATGATTGAAAGATGTAAATAGTTATATTTATTATTATTTCCTAAAAGGGGAGAATGTTAGGGATAACATTGTTTTACCCTAACTGGTTTAGGTAAATAATAATATGTAATCATAGTTTATAAGTAAAAGTGTCTGCAACTTTAACTGTGGGATAGTAATTAAGGGAGTGGTTGTGAAAGCACTTTAAAAGAAGCAAGGCTGCAGCTTGCTCTCTCTCTGACTTTGATGATCCCTGATTACTGCAAGGACTCAAGACTGCATTGCTCGAACGGGAGAGAAAACAAAGGACTGACTTGTAAGTGAACTGACATAGAATATTCTAAACGGACTTTGCTAACTGAATATCCTTGAATGGACTGACTAAATGATACATGACTATTGGACTGTTATTTTGACTATGCTATGAACTCATAATGGAATAAACTATATTTTTGATAGCACAAGCGTATCTGTTATTTTTACTGTATGTTAATAAACATACAAGCTTAGCTCACTCATTTATCTGTGTGCCTATCTGACTAACGCTGCACATTCTGTTTAGCTTGTCTCCCTAACCCTGGTTGGGGAAACCAGGCTTAACAGTAAGCTTATAAAAAGAATGGGAATTTCCAAACTGTAATTATTCCTTGATATTGCCATATAGTTTTGTCATGTGACTATAGTGCTTTATTTGGAAGAGCACAGGTTTCAAGAAAGGCACTTTCATGCTCTGTTTTAAGCACCACACAAGGGATGTTCGAATGTTCTACATAAAATAATGCTGGCTTGGGCTTTATATATGCAACCCTTCTATGTAACTCTTTTATGCCGAATGCTGTACATATTTATAATTTCTGTTCCATGTTGAATACTGTTCATATTTCACAGTACACAACATATTTAACAACACAATGATGAAAATACATGCTCAAACACCCTGAGGTATTCTTCATATAAAATCTTAGGTTTACCCACCAGATATTTAACTGTAGATTTTTGAAGTAATGAATGTGATGATATAAGAAAGCTTGGTTAAGAAAATACAGTACCTAAAGGATATGCAACCATTTGAAACCTAGGTTTTATCCCGAGCTCAAACTTCTCTAATAATATTTATTACAGATTTATCTTTTCTTTTTCTCCTTCATTCTTACATTTTATTGTAACTTTTCTTCAAATAGCTCAAGGCATTGTAACCTTTCTTCAAATAGCTCAAGACTTACTCTTGTCTAATCAAGAAAAATTGAGCCAAAATTAATCAGAAAAACTATAAAAGATGGCCATGTTCCAAAAGCTGTTGCAAAGGGTTAGACAACAACTAGCACAAAGCAGCATGTGCCTAATGAGGTCAAAGCAGCACAATCCCAATCACACTGTCCCCAGAAAGTTATCAAATAGTACAAGTCTTTTCAGATCTCTGCAGTAGAAGAGTGGAAAATATACTTGTATAATTGGATTTAATTTGAAGCAATTAAAATTGTTTCACCTACAGGTTATAGCAGTCTATTCACCTGTACTTTTCACCTTTCGTTATAGCAGTGAAAATCATTTTCCATGTTTCTGCATCTTTCCATTTCACTATTCATAAGGGATGTATATAACATCTAATTATACCTCAGTTATTAAATTAAGCTGAGTCAATGAGACTATTATATGCACAAAGATAGAAAAATACTGAAACATCCACAGTGGAGGAATGGATCATGAAGGTGCTAGAACTTGACAAAATGGCAAAGCTGACCTGTCTGATCAGGGATACAATGGCAAATATTTTCATAAAATACTGGAAACTTGTTTCAGATTTTTTGCTGAAAGGGGGACAAATGAATTGGTGTTTTAGGGATTTACTGATTAAAACAGGCTGAATGTGGAAAGAAGACAATCACATTGTAACATTAAAGAGGGAGAAGAGATAATGAATTTGTTTGTAACTGCTGTAAAGAAGTTTGGAAGTTGCTTTGTGTATATCTTTTTTTCTCTGCCTGCAATGTCCTTCTGCTTTTTCTTTTATTTCTCTTTCTAATTCTATATAATTTCCATCTTTTATCTTTTACTTAAGTAAAATGTCTTTAATAACACAGACACACAAATACAGACAGACAGAGACAAGACACACAAATATATATCTTGTCCTGTCCACCTATAAATGTCCTGGTCTCCAAAGAACTATTTTTCAGTGGAATATTACAGTAATATAAGAAATTTAACAGTACTGGAAGGACATATGACAGAAAGAGAATAATAGAGTTGGAAGGGAAGAACTTCTAGTTCAGTCGCCTGCTCAAGCCAGAGACCCTATACCATTTCAGACAAAGTATTGTCCAATCTCTTCTTAAAAGCCTCCAGGAATGTAGTACCCCACAACTTCAGCCATTCCACTGATTAATTGTTCTAACTGTCAGAAATTTATCCTGATTTCTAGGTTGATTCTTTCCTTGATTAATTTCCATCTGTTGCTTCTTGTTCTGCCTTCAGTGCTTTGGACATAAATGGAACCCAAAGTTGTGCTACTGGGAGAATGCCTGAGGTAGCAACAGATGTAGAAGAAAGATCAAGCAGACAAAGTGGCATGGAAAGACAACACCCAGCATGGGATGTACCACTAACAGCTGAAGTGGCAGACGTTGTGAAATTCTATCACTTGATGGAAAGGGCTGGACTGAAAGACAGCACTGAGGTACTGATCATAGCAGCACACAAACAGGCACTAAGCACCAGTTCCAAAGAATCTGGGATCGACAACACTAGAGAGGATCCCAGATGCAGACTATACAAAGAGGCTTCAGAGACAGTCCAACAAATAGTGGCAGTATGTAAGATACAAGCAGGAACAGCATACACTGAACAGAACAACCACGTAGCTAGCACTGTGTACAGGAATATCTGTAGAGAATATGGGCTAGAGTCTCCTAAGTGTAGGTGGGAGATCCCAAAGTAGGTTGTGGAAAATAAGGGGATTAAGATCCTATGAGATTTCCAGATCCAGTCAGACAGGCAAATACTGGCCAATCAACCAGATATCATGATAGTAGACAAAGAGCAGAAGACAACTGTTGTAGCAGTAGATATAGCTGTGCCAAGTGACTACAATATCAGAAAGAAGGAGCATGAGAAATTGGAGAGATAAGAGTAGCAAAGGAGTCCAATGTTCTTCTTGCAGCTGTAGTGGCACAGAGACAGCAAGATTGTCCACATATTACTCTTGTATAAGTGATTCTTTTTGTGGTTATTTATTCTATTTTTAAAGAATGTTTTAATAAACCAGAGGTTAAAAAAGAATAAAATATTAGGACAAATAGATTAATTGAATTTGAACCTTAACAAATGTGCAGAGGAGGGTTCAGAATAAAGGAAGACACCAGAGCAGGTTCTGGTTACTATCTGCTAGATGTAAGAATTATTATGAAGCAGGTCACAGGGGAATAAGATCAGAGAAGGACTGAAGGATACAATCAAACTTAAATTCCAGGCTTCAAATCACCTTTGATTCAGCAATTTAACAGGTCAATAAAAGAGTGATGAAATAGAAAGGAACAAAGAAATGTGATGGACACTGCTGAAGACAAACAAAAGGAAAAGCAGTATACCGTGATTTTTTTTTTTTTTTTGGTAGACTCTCAATTTGTACATGTAATCGCTATCTATAAACCTCTGGTCCTGCCCACTCTCTGTTCTTGGCCAGAGTATAGCAGAGTGTACGAGTATGTGCATTTTCATATGTGGTATTTACAAATAAGACTTATTTAATCGCTAGACTCGGTAGAACACAAGGGAAGCAGGAGACACATATATCTCAGTGAGGTGTTTGGAAGAGGCAAAGACTAAATGTACTCTAAATGAAAGAATTTTTATCAACTCCTTCACATAATCACAATCCTCCTTTATGCCCTCAACTCCTACATTTGCCACACTTTAATAGATGGAATTTAGTTATCAGGGACTTTCCAAACAAGACTTTATAGGAGTCTTTTGCTTATTATCAGTGGGGAAAGTCTAAAAAGGAGAACACTAATCACCAATTCTAATGCAGTGGTTCATTCCAAGTTCCACTGTAGGAAATAACTGCATAATGAAGCCCCCTCATAACCTTCAATTTTACTATCACATCCTTGATTTCCTGGAATCAGGGATTTATTTCTAGGGAATCTAGAGTATTTGGAAATGGTATAGATTAGAAAGCCTAAGCCATGTCCTTCTATGTATTTTATTCCTGCAATTTGATTTATGATTTTATATAATTTCCAAATTTTAAAGGTGTTTTACTTTGTTCTATAGGTTTTTTTATCTGCTAGAAAGGATGCCTAAAGAGTACTTTGGATTGCTTTGGGCATGTAATGAGGCAGACTCTGATTTAAGACTGAAGGAATGTGGGTCCGTGTGCACATCTTACCATTAGTACACATATCTATTATCCATTATCTGGTAGTGTTAAGGATGGCAGGATTTATTTATTTTTGCTGAAGTGTTCATTTGCATAACTTTTTGGTTCATCCTGCCTGGTATCTAAATCAGTTCATGAATTTTTTTTTTTTTTTAAGGCTGCAGGAAAACAACAACACCCTATACATTTCTCTACAAATGTGCCATCATCTCATGTTGACATTTTTTGCAACTTTTCCCTATATACTTGTTATCTGGTATAACATTTTGAATCATGTTGTTTATCTATTTTATAATAAAGGCTTCAGTGATCGAAGCTTAACCCAGCAAATAATACACAATCTGTCCATTTTTTGTACTAATGTGTCAAACAAGGATAACCTCAAGAATATGTATGATTAAGATCATTAAGGCTATCTAATGATGTCAAATTCTGTTAAGCCAAAAATTGAAAAAAATAACTAATACTCATTATTCATATTTCTGAAAAGGGAAGCCATGACTGAAACCTGTTTAGGAATATTGTATCCCTAATTATATTATTTCATTGTTTCTTATGACCAGAACTATTAATGAGCATCACAATAATAAATGGGGGGAAATGAACAAGGTGTTTGTTTCTGCTGTAGGAAACAAATGTGAGATACATTATTTATATGTACAATTTCATCAACTTACTAGATTGATAAAAACATAACAAAAGGACGAACAAAAATATAACCAGCATATCACTTACAGTAAGATGGTCAAATACCTCTATCAAGTGCCACACAACAGCTTTCCTCTGAATAAGAGGAACCTTGTACAATAAGCGCACCAACTAATTAGGCAACACATATGTATGCATACTTCTGTATCTCATTTTTTTAATTCTTGGAAAAAAGAATAACATTTGATAAACATTTTAAATATTCATTATTTCAGTTTGACTGGATCTTACAACTTGAATTGGAATACTAGCTTTTTCAAAAAATTCTCTCTGAAATGTAAGCATAAGAAAGACATTTCCTATCAGACAGTTTGTTTTCTTGGGTTCTTTTTTTTAAAAAAAAAAACAGGAACTAAAACAACCCCTCCCAAAACAAACCTGATATTTTCCTCAACAAGTTGCACCCACTGATTCTACTCTCTGTTCTACACTGTATGTTTTAAAAGAATCAGAAGTTACCAGGTGTCTTTTGTGTCTCCAGATAAAAGTTAATGTCCTTTCCTTTATCCTGTTTTTCCTTAATTCTGTTGCTGCGGTTATTTCCACTTTACTGGTAAGAGTTTCAATAGGCACTTCAGTGGAATTAAGAAAATCTACCACTCTTCCACCACAATGCCGGAAAGCTGTACTTTCTGTTTGTTCTATCGATAAGTTGTAGCTAATAGGCCCAAGAGAGTCTCAGTGTGACTTCAAAGTATTAAAGTTAAAAAAAAATTAAATTAAATTAAACCCAGCCACCACCATCAAAACAACAACACCAACAAAAAAGATAGTCAAAGAACATTCTTCCCCTGAAAAATAGTAAACCACGATCCATGGTATGATAAATAAAGGAACTTGCTGGAAACAGGTCTTGTCTCTTATAATCAATGAAACTTGTTCTATAAAGCTTGGTTTTTGTGTGTGTAAAACTAGTGGGTTTACTTTTCTTTCATGGTCATCTTCCACCTCCAGCTAAGTGACTTTATCTGGATTATAGCTTTCTTCTCCAAACATCTCTGCTAAGACTTTAAAGTGTGGTCCCCAGTCACTCAAATAGTCATAATCCTGATCTGCTTCTGTTGCAAAAGAATCTATAGAGCTGAGAGATTCAGCTACAGATCCATTTCCTTCATAAGCATAAGTTGCTAATGAATCATAAGGGGGAGCTGATGGATCTCCATCATTTTCTCTCAGCCTTTGATTTATGAAATCTCTAATATTTGTGTTGTCCTCGGTGGGTGGTTTTGAGCGAGGTAAGCAGAGAGCATCTGGCTTGATATCCCTGCGTATTTTGTTATCCTCAATTCCTTTGGGATTCCGTAAAGCACCAATGTCAAAAGCCTGAGTGTCTTCTTCACCCCCTCCTTCATCATCATAATGAATGACATTGTCTCGAACATCTTCCTTAGAGGTCATTAGGGTGTCTTTTTTCTTCTGCCGCCTCAAGGCCACATAAAGAACCACAATAACTAAGACAAGAGAGAAAACCAGAAATCAGTTAGGGAAAGAAATTACTTTTGTCAGTCAACTTCACATCATTCACTTCTCTGATCTAATATTGACTTGTCCAGTTCCAAATATTTTTTTAATCTAAGGTACCAGGACAGGGGAACATTCCCACTGCTAATGCTATGCTGAAAAATGCACTTCTCTCTATTTGCATCTCACAGCTCACAGACATAAACCTCACACACAAAATGTGTCAGGGAGGGGGTTACGCCTGTTGTTTTTAATGTGTCAAAAGAAATTCTCATAAGGATTTGAATTATTGTAGTAAAGAGTCACTGCTTTTCTTTGGTTGACAAAAAGATTTACTGCTATTGTGGGTCTCAGAAACCTTGCAATAAACAGTAATAGCCGTGAGACATTTTCTTACGGGCAGAAACCCAAAGGAAATAGGTTTATGTTCAGCAAATAAAATAGAATAAATTAATGAGCTGCTTTCTCTGTTACTTTGGGCAAACCCATTAGAGAAAGAGCAGAATCCACAATGGAGGAACCACTTTGAAGTAAATCCAGTGGATTCCCTCTCCAGAGTGAAATGTTGAAGGAATATTTAAATTTTGAGAGAAGTTTTTTTCTTTTTTCCCATTCATGCCAACTGAGGCCCAATTAATTATGCCGCTTCAAGACAAGAAGTGTTCTTGGTTCTTTTCTGGAACATGTGGTAGGAATGTGTGGAATAGGTATAGAACTTTTTAGCTTTGTTGTATTTCTGACATACATATGGGATATTTCCTTGATGGTCTATCTTCACTGTCAGAGAAGTAATGCTGGAGATTTCTCCATCAAGCACTGAAGGAGACTAACAGACCCTTGTCTAATTTAGTATCAGTCTCTTGTACAGACCAATGTTTTCAATGGCCATTGCAGAATCTTTTAAACTTACTTTAAACATTTGCATTTCCTATATATAAAAGATAGGACGAGAGGTTGGAAAACTGAGGAGGCTTAATAGACCATATCATCTTACAAATTCATGGCAGAGATGTCCCTATGACTTATGGTCTGTTACAGGGCAAGTGCCATGGATTTCAAAGAGGCTTATTTTCAAGCAAGAACTACAACACTTGCCAAAGATATTACCAAATTTTCCATCATCACTTCTATAATATCCACCTTTTCTATATCCTGCACAAAGCTTCAGACTATGTACAAAAGCAATGAATGGAAGGAGAGTGTTTGCATTATCCTCTGCATGAAGATAATTAATGGAAATGATCTCCCTCAGCTTCTCTAAATTTTCCCTATCCTTCTTTGCAAATATTTCACCTCCATGTTTATAATTAAATACGTCTCCTTGGCTCTTTTCTATGTATGAAGGATCGTCATTAGATGGGCTGAGTGAGTGCATCCAAATACTATTCATCAGCATTTATGTGTTTATTGACCACATTTAACTAATGCCATTTTTAGAAATTAAATAAAATATTTTACATTTGAGTATAAACTTCAAAAGAAATTAGTGCTGAACTCAAAAGAAAAGCTCTAACAAAATAAGAAAATGCTAGCCCGACTATTCAAAGGTTGCCCAGTACTATTGTAGTTCACTATTGTAGCCCTATTTCAATGTTATCTTCTATTTTATACAATCTTATATATTATAATAAAAAGGGGGGAAAGGGAAGTTGTTCAGGGTAAATGATGACTATGATCATGATTTATCGCTTATATCTTTTATGTACATTGAGAGCTTATGCACTGAAGACAAATTCCTTGTGGTGTCCAATCACATTTGGCCAATGAAGAATAAAAAGGGGGGAAAGGGAAAGAGAAGTTGTTCAGAGTAAATTTGTGTCTTTTCTTGATGATGGAAGTTTCCTTGATAATGGATGTTTATTTAAATAAAAATTTAGTTAAGGAAGAACTTTCAAGATGAGACTTCATCATTCCAGGTGGTTATCATATGTATAGGATTCACCTTTACAATGAGATTTACATTTACATTTACATTTAGATTTGAGAATGCTCATTAAATTTCCTATTGCAATGTCCCCAAATTTCAAAGTAGAGCTACATTCAAGCCATTTGTTAGGACTTTGCTTGATGGAATTTCTCAACACAACTGTAAATGGGTGGAAAACAGTTGTTTGTATCCAGCTAACCTTTCATTTGGCCCATCTGACTTATTCCATTTTTTAGGGGGGAAGTCTCCGAAAATCTATGGTAACATGAATTACTTTATGCAAATAGGTGAACACCAACCTAGGAGTATAATAATGCACAGTAGGATTGCAATCAATGCTCCCGTACTGAGTCCAACAGGCAAGAATATTGCTTCAGCATTACATGAGAGGATGGAGCCATCAGAATCACATCTGCAAACTCGGATTGTCATTGTGTTTGTACTGCTTTGTTTGGGGTAGCTACTATCTTCAATGACAATTGGAAGGAGATAGAACTCTTGCTGTCGACGGCTGTAACCACTTCTGCCAGCTACAATTCCTGCTGTGTTGTCTGAAAAACAGGATTGAGTTACTGTTCTCATTATCATCATGGCTCAGAAATGGCACTGAGCACACAATATCTTGTGAAAATGCAGGAAATAAATAAAGAAAAGTTCTGGACAATGGCCGAAAACATTATGGCTCATATCTAATTGTCAGCAATGCACTAGCCTTGCTTTTTCTCTATTTTACTAACATCCAGCGTCACACAACAAATAAAGTGATTTATCCTGGGCCAAATTATTCTTGTAGCCTTGTGTTCAGAAAAAAAAGGGTTAGTTGAGTGGTTCCACCTGCCCAGAACTCTTTTTTTTTAATCATAATTTTATTGCAAAGTGCTGAAAGGTACAACTCATGTTATTTTTTTCTAATATTCATCTTCTCATTATTTTGTTGCTTTCCTCAACATCCCAATTTGAAAGGCTCACCATGAAGATTTCTCACATGATGTTTCCTTAGAAATATAAGTGGAGTGTAGGAAACCATGGATGGTGCAGAATAATCTAAAGCAGCACCAACCCCTGATCTGTAGACTGGCACCAGTCCATGGCATGCCAGCAACTCGGCCATGGGATGCAGGTAGCATATAAAATCATGCCCGCTCCAGTCCGTGGGAAAAACTTTCTCTATAGAATTGGTCGCTGGTAACCAAAAAGCTGGGGGTCATTGCCCTAAAGTATTCCTTTGTCTTCTCTTTTCTCTCTTTTTCCCTTTAAAGAAATGTATTTCTTTTCCAGTAAAATGAAGGAGAATGGTTAACAAAAAATAGCAAAGATATTTTTGGCCTAGAACTAGACATCCTGTTAACAGGTTGCAAGTTTCTTTCTCTCTGAGCAGCAACTAAATAAGGTGGAACTTTGCCCTGGGAAGCCTTCATGTATACATTTTACATTATTAAATGTTAAAGGGGAGGGAAATAAGAGGAGGAGATTCAGAGCTGGTGTCAATCTCATCTGTGCTTTAACAGGAGTCCTCCATTGTATTATTACCCCAAGTGTCACACTGAAACAAAACAGAAGATAATGCAACCTTCCTCTTCTTTCCCAGACAGATAATAATTATTGTAACTCTTGCTGTACAAGCCCTCTCAGTTTGACAGTAAGCTTGTCAGAAAAGAAAAGCCAGGCTATCTCAAGAAGGAAGAATGCCATATTTTCCCTGTTTCTTTTTTCCTCACCCCTACCAAGTCTGCTTTTCAAATGATTTCCATTTAGTGCTTTATAGGGAATAAAATAATGGCATTTTATTTATTTGGTTAATTTCTACCAAATGTGAAGGCACATTTTTCAAAAGGTGTAAGATTTTCCTCATCCACCCCATCCATATAAAGATATTTAAGAAAACTCCCACAAGAAACTTGACTTGACATACTTTATACCATTCATGTATTGCGACTTAGGATGTTTCAGTACACAAATACTGTACCTATTTTTTTCAATGAGTAATTTATAAGCTTTTAGTAAATGAATTGTTTCCAATGAGAAAAATAGAAATGAAAAAAACCTTTATTAATTGAGTAAGTATAAATTCAGTAAGCACATACAAAAGGATAAATCAAATTAATTTATCAATAAACATTAAATATCACAAATCTGGTTAAAATTAAGAAAGTTATTTGAGAATTAAAGGTTAGGTTTGTGAGTAATTCATCTATCTCCTCAGATATGTCCTCATATTCCTTGCTGCTATTTCTTCCCTAGGGAACAGAAACACAGAATACTTGGGGTTGCATTGTAGTGGGTTTAGAGATTTCAGTGCTATAATTAAAACCATTAAAAAAATTAAAAGCTTTCTTAGTAATAAAAAATAATAAAAGAATCATAGAGAAGTAAATGGAAATTTTTGTAGCATCCACCACAAAAATTGATGGTTGAGGGTTAAGAGAGAGAAAAGAAAAAGCAGGTTGAAATGTATTAATTTCTATTAAATTCCCTTTCTAATTTTCCATGGCTTTTTCCAGCTAATTCTTCATATTAAATCAAATTGTTTTCTTCCACTTCAGCTATACTCAGAACTCAGAGAAGCTAGAATTGATTGAGGCTTCTGGCAAAGCTTGTTTGCTTTTTCACAGAATTAATAGTGAAGGGGTTAGATAATCAGCAATTGTTCCTGCCTGTAACTTACTGTGCCAAGACTGTTTCCTTTGTATAGTATATTCCCTTTAGGATCCAGCTTGCTATGTCAAGATCCTATCTATCCTTCAATCCAGTGTTTCTCAACATAAGCACTTTTAACATATGTGGATAACTCCCAGAGTTCCACAGCCAACAGGTTGAGAAACAGTACTCTAATCCAATGGATAGTACATATCATCTGTGTTTCCTTTTTCTGATTCTGGATACAAGACCCCTCTCTTTTGTATGTTCATTGTGATGATGCATACACATCCTGAAGAGGTGATGTAATGCTATTTGCATCATTTTGATGGAAGCAGGAAGCTTCTATAGAGACCCATGCTCTGTGAGCAATTTCTGCCATTTTCACTATCCCTCTTTCATGATCAATAAATATGTTATTGTTTTTCTGAAGATATAGAGGAAAACAATACTATAATCCAACTGCTAATTTTACAAATGTTGACTAAAACTGAAATCATCCTACAAAGCATTTCATTTATATAAAACAACTTTTGCTCAGCACCTAAGAAACAATTACACTTTGAAATAATTCACCTTCATATGTATAAATGAAGAACAGTAGCAAGGACTGCCAGAACAAATAGGTCTATAATTGTTTGAAGTATAAACCATCTTACTTGTAAAATCGTGGACTGTGAAATTTGGCTTTGTAGTAACTTCAGGAGACAGTCGAAAAGAGAACTTTTGTCCAGCAGGAGACAAATCCTTGTCTGCCGCACCAATAACCTGAATTACCTAAACCCACAATGGAATAAAGACATGTATGAAAATAAAACAAGATTTTAATGTGATAGTTAGATAATGCAATAGAAGTAGAGAGTGAAATAGTAACCCTAAACTGAAATGTGGTTATCTTAACAAGCTAGGTAAGACCAACTGATGCAGTCTAACATTATAATATTTATTTATCAGATGTACATGTATAACTGCCCATCTCAAAGAACATTACTCTACAAAAAAGTTCATCTCTAGCAATAAGTTGCATGTGACCATTCCCTGGAACTAAGGAGAAATTTCCTGATAGTTAGAACAATTAATCAGTAGAATAACTTGCCTCCACAATTTGTTAGCGCTCCAACACTGGAACTTTGTAACAAGAAATTGGACAACAATTTGTCTGAAATGGTACTGGGTTTCCTGTTTGAGCAAGGGGTTGGACTAGAACAGGGGTATCAAACTCATGTTGTCACAGCGGCATCCCGTGATGTATCAGGACTCCCCCCCCCTTTTGCTAAACCAGGTGTGAGCATGGCCAACATGTGATGCATCCTGTGTCTGCAGGCCAGAAGTTTGACAGCCCTGGACTACAAGATCTCCGCAATCCCTTTTAACTCTTTTATTCTGTTATTCTATTATTCTTCCTCTATTTGGAGATATCACTTAGGAAAAAGAATTCCTGAAGATGCTTGACTGGATGGTAAGATGGCATGGAATTCATCCCCTGAGGTTGAATGTCCATCATCTCTTTAAACCTTTGTGAATACTTTTGTAATAAAACTTGTAGGCTTCCAAGTCATTAGCAATTTGATTAAAGATTATCCTATCCCTTCAATTCTCCAAGAGAAGGGATGGCAAGAATGTCAGTTTTCATTCAGGCCTGGCAATGTTCCATTCTGATGCCACTCTTTTTATTGTTTTGGACATTTGTTGTTGCACATCTACTGTATATTCTACCATATTTCACAGGAACAAATGCTGTTACGTATGGAGCATGGGTGAGAAAGAATGGAGGTGAGCCTCTGGAACGGTGAACCTAAACTCTTTATTTACATAGTGACTGCTCGAACTCAATGGCAGTTATAGCCCTCCTTATATAGGCAACCCAATAACTATTAACCAATAACAATCTAGGAGCGCTAGCTTCCTTAACCAATAAGAACGCTCCGTTAATGGCCAATCGGATTCCCCGGAACGAGCCAATCCGATTCTGCCGTTAACGGGCCAATCCGATTCTGCCGTTAACCCTGCACTTGACTCCAAGCTTAAGATATCTTTATTAAGGCCTATGCATTCACAACACCCCTTCCCTCTGGCTTTTGTTTACAGGGCGCAGTTACATAGTCCTTTAGGTAGGATGGTTGCTTTATTAGTCTTTTTGATTTTCGCTGTGTGTTTTGCATTTGGCTGCAATCTCGCTGAGGTAGATCGTTGTTTGTCGACGGGGTTGCCTCTGGTTCAGAGTTCACGTTTCCGTCATCACCAATATCTTCGGCAACTCCCTGAGGTGAATCTATTCCCTTCTCTAGTTCCAATTCCTGTGTCTCTATTCCGCCATCATTCCCTTCGAATGGGTTTTCTTCTAATTGAAATTCATCTTCTTCCGTATCTCCCCCCCCCTCAGTTTGGTCATAAGGGAGTTCAGAATTGCCCGACCGGAGCCGTGATCGTAATTGATCGATATGGCGTTTCCATAGTCTGTCATCAAGGCATTGTACAAGGTAGGATCTCGGGCCGGTTACACGAACTACTGTCGCCTCTACCCACAGCGGATCGCCCGATAGGTTTTTTGCGTATACCAAATCGCCTACCTGGAAGGCACGACATCGGCCACTGGATCCTAGTGGTTTTTCCGGTTCATAAGCTGGGTGTAACCGGTCGAGGTGGGAGCGGAGTTTTCGTCCCATTAGCAGTTCGGCGGGAGTTTTGTTGATGACGCTATGAGGTGTGATGTGTTGTAGAAAAAGGATTCGGTTGATTTTGTCGTTGATGTTATCATAGTCTAATTTCTGCAAGGTTTTCTAAACAAATTGGACCATGCGCTCAGCCCTGCCATTGGTCGCAGGGTACGCAGGCGAGGTGAGCACATGTCGGATGCCGTGGTCAGCCAGGTACTGCTCGAAGGACAGTGTGGTAAATTGGGGCCCGTTGTCGGATACCAGAACGTCTGGTAATCCGTGGGTTGCAAACAGTCTTTCCAATTTTTTGATAACCGCTTCAGTGGTTGTGTTTGTCATGCGGTGAATCTTGAGCCAATTCGAGCAGGCGTCGACGGTTAGAAGAAAGGTGTGGCCTTTGGTCGGCCCCACAAAATCCAGGTGAATACGGGACCAGGGTCCCCATGGTGTCTCCCATTCGGTAGGGATGGCTTTTGGTGGGGCATTGCTCACTTCCTGGCATCTATGACAAGCTTTAACCCAATTTTCGATTTGCTTGTCGATGCCTGGACACCATGTGTAGCTTCGTGCGAGGGCTTTCATCTGCACGATACCGGGGTGGCCATCGTGCAAGGTTCTCAGTACTGCTTTTTGGAGTCGTTCTGGGATGACGACTCTATCGCCCCAGATGACACAGCCTTTTTGAGAGAACAACTCCGTTTGTCAAGTCTTGAATGGTGTGAAGTCATCTGATAATTGGTCCAATGGCCATCCACGTTCTACCCAGCCTAGGACTCGCCCAAGGTGGGGTCACATCTGGTTTCTCTCACGATATCTCGAGCAGTTAATGGCGGCGAGTGGACTGTTTCAATTTGTAACGTGGTTACCGTTGGTGCGGGATCATCAAGAGTCTCTGGAAGTGGTGCTTGGCTCAATGCATCGGCGTGGGGAATGGCTTTCCCCGGGCGGTATTGCAGCCGATAATTATAAGCAGCCAAGAATTCTGACAAGCGAGTCATCCTGGGGGATAATATGTAGGGAGTCGGCTTATCTCCAGCTATTATCCCCAATAACGGTTTATGGTCAGTCACGATAGTAAAAGCCCGGCCATACACGTACTCGTGAAATCTTTTAATGGCCGATACAATTGCAAGGGCTTCTTTATCGATTTGGCCATAATTTCGCTCAGTTTTTGAAAGTATCTTTGAAAAATATGCAACAGGGGCTTCGTTAACATTAGGCAGTACATGGCTCAGAATGGCACCCATTCTGAAAGGCGAAGCATCACACGTGATATTTAATGGCAAAGTCTCATTGTACTGCATGAGTACAGAGTCAGAAGTCAGTAGTTTTTTTACATTAGGGAACGCCTGTTCTTCTTTATGACCCCATAACCAATTTGCTTTCTTGTCTAGCAAACGATGTAACGGCTCAGCGACAGTTGCTTTATGTGGTAGAAATACATTATAAAAGTTGATGAGGCCTAGGAACACCTGGAGATCGGCCTTGTTCCGAGGCCTGGGAGCGTTTTTTATTGCTCTTAATTTACTGTCGGTAGGGTGAATACCCTGACTGTCAATTAGGTACCCTAAAAACTCAACACTATCTGTACACAATTTACACTTATTCTTTTTTACCTTAAGACCAGCTTCTTGGAATTTTTGTAGGACCAACTTTAAACGATCCCGTAAGATTTTTTTTGTAGGTGCAGCAATTAATACATCGTCAAAGTAGGGGACCACTAAGGCCTTTAATCCCTTGTAGTAGCCTCTCCATAAGGCTCTGAAATATCCCCAGGGCTACACTGACTCCGAATTGGAGCCGGGTACATTTAAAGGCACCTCAGTGCATCACAATCGTTTGTGCCTGTGCCGTCTTTTCATCAACAGGTAATTGCTGATATGCCTGTGCTAAGTCTAATTTGGCGAAGACTTTTCCGCCCCCCAGGGAATGGAGGAGATGCTGCACCACCGGCACCAGATATGCATTTTTCTGTAGGGTGTGGTTCAGGGTGGCACGGTAGTCCCCACAAATTCGGATTGAACCATCCGGCTTAATGGGTGTTACGATTGGGGTTTCCCAGGGAGAGTGATTGGTAGGTTCTAGCACCCCCTGACCTATTAGTTTATCGAGTTGTTCATCAATTTTCGGCTTTAAGGCAAACGGAACTCGACGAGGCTTAAGTTGGATAGGAGCTGTCTTTGGATTAAGGCTGAACGATATTGGGGTCCCCTTGTACTCGCCTAATTTTTCCGCGAATACGTCCTTGAATTCATGGATGAGGTCCTCCTCCCAGTCACTTCTGCTGACTCGGTTTATGCCTGCCACTTCAATGCCAACTGGTGCGAACCATTGGAGACCTAGCAGACTAGGCCGATCTTTGTCGATCACAGTTAGCGGTAAGTACGCTGTGTGCTTCTTGAATGAGACCCGGACTCGGCAGGAACCAACAACAGGGATTCGATTCCCTTGATAGTCCTTAAGAATAAGTTTTTGGAAACGGAGGTCTTGGCGCTGAATCGTGGGGATGAGTTGCTTGAGGGTCTTCCAGGACACCATCGAGAGGGACGATCCCGAGTCGACTTCCATGTGGCAAGGCTGGTTCTTGATGGCCACTGTAATTCGGATTTTCTTGGCATCCAAGGTAGAGGCGTGACCGATAGTGATAGTATGGTGAGCCTCTTCTTGCTGCAAAACTCGGTTTCTGTAAGAGTGGTTTACTGGTTCTCGCCTTACAGGACGGTTTCCTGTTGATTGGCGATAGTTAGCCCCTTTTGAGGCCTGGCCAGGTCCTTGTAAACTTCGGCAGACCCGTCCGATGTGGCCTCTCTTCCCGCACTCATGGCAGAGCGCGTCGTGGAATTTGCATTTGGACCTGGCATGGTTGGCTCCACAGCCAGCGCAAGGGCATAGGGACTTCAGGTGGTGGTCCCGGTAAGACAGCAGTCGATGGACCTCTTCTTCGTCGCTGTCTGATGACGAAGAGAGGTCCTCGTGGTGTGTCGTTGAAAGCTGCCCTTCTGACTTGGGTAACATTTCGCTTGTCAGTTGGTGTACCGGAGCGCGGTTGCGGCGTAATTGTGCAGCCGACTTCCTGGTTGCTTCTGCTGCAGTAGCATCGGCGATGGCATCGGCAAAGCTGATGTCGCCTTTCGCCATCAGCTTGCTCTGCATGCCTGGTGCATCTAATCCCAGAACTATGCGATCTCTCAGTGCCTCTTCCAAATCGGCGAATCTGCAGAGGCCTCCCAGGTTTCGGAGGTCTGCTATGAAGTCGGCAACGCTTTCTCCTTTTCGCTGGTTTCTCTGATAGAACTCGTGCCGTCTCACGAGCGTGGGCACGGTCGGTGCGTAATGAGCTCTTAGTAGGGGTTTGAGGTCATCCCAGTCCATCGTCTTCAGTTCGGTAGGTTTGGCTAGTGCTTTAGCCATATTAAATACAGTTGGACCGCAATGCGTTAGGAATACCGCCCGTTTCTTCCCAGCTGTGGCATCCTTTAAATTGTTCGTTTCCAAAAACATTTGGAAACGATCCATGTAGGACTCCCAGTCCTCTTGCACTGGATTGAACGGAGCGGGTGGTACGACGACGCCGGACATGGTTCCGTCATGTAGCGCTGCCAGCCACGTGCTTGATGTTTCTTCTTAGTTCAGTCAGCTCAGACGTCTCCATATCTCACCTTCGTCACCAGTGTTAAGTATGGAGCATGGGCGAGAAAGAATGGAGACGAGCCTCTGGAACGGTGAACTTCAACTCTTTATTTACATAGTGACTGCTCGAACTCAATGGCAGTTATAGCCCTCCTTATATAGGCAACCCAATAACTATTAATCAATAACAATCTGGGAGCGCTAGCTCCCTTAACCAATAAGAATGCTCCATTAATGGCCAATCGGATTCCCCGGAACGGGCCAATCCGATCCTGCCGTTAACAGCCAATCAGAAGTGCAGGGCCAGAACCCTGCACTTGACTCCAAGCTTAAGATATCTTTATTAAGGCCTATGCATTCACAACAAATGCCATAAAAGGGACAAATCCCATTCAAGCAGTTTCCAGAAACAGATCTTTAAAAATAATGTATGGTCTATACAGAGGAGCATATCCTGTGCCCTTTGGGCAACAATTTTGTCCAAGAAAAACTATTAGAGTCTATGGGTTTTGGAACACTACATTTGATTCTGCGCAACTTGTAAAACAGGACTGAATGATGGACTATAATGGGCTACAATGTGTGTTGTTTTTATCACCATGAGTATAATTCAGCCTGTCATTTTTCCTAACCTGACAAGTATAGTTTTTATAAGTTTGGGTTTAAGGCAAACAGCTTATAATCATACAAACTAGGTTCAGAGGTTGTCTAAAGACTCATTGTATAATAGCTGAATATATCTTTTGAAGAGCACTGTTAATTTGCTGAACAATGAATGCATTTTCCATTAAAGTTCAAAAAATAACCTGATATCACTTAAAAGGATTTTGATTCCCATAAAAAAAAAAAAGTATATTATCCTGTAAAGGTAGTTGATACAACCTATTTTTCTAATGTATTAAGTCTTTGATGGGCTATCATCCATGATAGGGGGTTTCTTTGACATCCATAAATTCTTGGGTTGACTTCCATCACTTGTGACATTCAGCTTTAACTCGCCTTTTCTGTGGAAGCCTGCTGTCTACAGAAGTCTGGATGTAATAATGAATGAGTTCTGAACCAATAAACTGAGGCTCCAAAGCCAAATAAGATTAGTTTCATTTGGAGATAGGCCAGTTTGTGATCTTAAATATAGCCTAACCTGGTTCAGATGTGACTGTTTCTGAATGATAAAGATGGGAGTGCTCTTTGACAAAATATTACTTTTACTTTCATAGGACTAATTGTCTACTATAATCACAGCTGATCAGGTATTGAAACCTCCTCTTGGCAAGAGAGATACATTCACAGATCAGCTGGGTCTTAATTAGCTTTCTTTAGAGCACTTTAACATTTCTATATAGATTTATCAACTACTGCGTATCATAGTGGTTAGAATGATACTGGCGTGTGGTTTATAGATACCAGTGTTGAAATATTTTTATTTGTTTCTAAATTCAATCTAATATCCTATTATTTTATTCACAAGGCCCCAAATATTATTCAGCCAGGATATCTGAATGTCTTTTTCTTCTCTCTAGACTGCCCATAATTTGCAGTCTTCATCAAAGATATTATCTTTAGTCATCTCCATTAAGAGAACCTAATTCGCTATATACACAAAAGACAACTTATTCTGCACTAGCTTCTAGATTATGGATTTCCCTGCAAGGAACATGAGAAACTAAACCTAAAACTGAGTCAAAATAAAAATTGAAGCATTGTTTCACTGGATTTTTGCATTATTGCTTGAACATGGATAAACAATTATACAACTACCCTCTGCTGTCAGAATGCAATATAGGATTAATTAAACTAACCTGTTTTTTAGAGTTGTGGCAAATCAGTATCAGGCCATTTTTTTAGATTGGTGGATGAATCTTGAGAACACATTCTAAATTTTCACATGAAATAGCATAATATCTTTTGCACATGGGCAAACTATCCATTTTGCCAAGAGAAACTAGTCAGACAATATATAAAATCATTTTTTTTAATCACTGGACAATATACTTCCAAACAAATCACTTGGCTGTATCAGTGATTAATAAGCATACAAATAAAACAGTAAATTATAGAATTTCAAGGAGGCTCTTAAGTCAGTTTTTATAGTTTGTTAGCCATTATATTGTACATGATTATATCCACACATAACAGACTGTGCATCTAATATTAAAAAAATAATATACCTGTCCCAGCCGTGCATTTTCACACACATAAGATTCATAAGGTACTGTAATTTCTGGAGGAAATTCATTGACATCCAGGACATTTATGATGACATTAACTTTGCTGGTCAAGAGTGGATTGCCTATTAGGAAAAGAATTTTAAAACAGGCCATGAAATATTGGAACTATCTTAGGCAATATTACATTGCACACAGCAATGAAAAATGGAAGCGCTCATCTTTTTTGATATGTCCTTTTAGACTGATTGGGTAAATCTCTCATACAAAATGGACTGTGCCTGGTAATGATATGACTGCACAGAAAACTTAGCTGTATAATTTGTCATATTTATTATAAAGTACTTGTCATGTTTTTGTTATGCAGGAACTCAGTAAATATTTACAGTACATAATTCATACAGGAATTGTATTCTTCCTTGTATAGAGTACAATAAATAATCAGGGATCTAGGATTAAGCAACCATAAACATATGCACCTAAGGAAACTATCATCACATCATGTAGACAATATACCTATGCATGGTAAATAGTTTTCCACAAAGAGAAAACTCATCATACGCAGGTCATATATTCCGAAGGCAATTAGTTACACATAAGTATTAGTGAGTACCTGGAATATATAACTATAATGTTTATATGATTTTGCTGTAGTTTTTAAAAAGATTGTACCAATCCTGATGACATGACCAAACTCAGAGAACATCAAACTAAGCAAGAAAACAAATGCATTTCTTCTACACAACTGTTCTGTTGAACGGAGACAAGTGAGGTAAATGAGGCAACTTAGTTGCATTTCAACCAGAATTATTTTGAGCTTGTGAAACCTGAGATAGTACAGTGGTTCCTTGGTATTCAACTGCTTTGAAATTCATTGAATTTGATAATCAATGCATTTTGATATGAAAATTTTGTCCATCATTTTTGGTACTTGATGCACAGGCTAGAACTTGTTGGTGTTGGTTTGTGTCTCACTACATTATTCCTTATGGGAAAAATTCATTTTATACTCATTGTTTTTCGTACTCATTGGACCTCCCAGAACCAATTAATAATGAGTATTGAGGGAGCACTACAAATAGTATACTAAGCAGCATAAGGTCTTCCATGAATGAGATAAACCCATCCTGGCTCCTGGCAGGTCTGTAATTTTGGTCTTCAGGAAGTGATACAAATTAAGAACATGGGAGTGTCATCCTTTCACCCAAGTCAGCTTTAGAAATAAACCTAAAGATGTTGTAGATGTTTACATCTACAGAGTCTGGATGCTATTAAGATTTTGATGGAGAAAAACAAACTTAGATCGGCTGGATAGAATTCGTATATGTCTACAAACATCAGAGATAAATAACTGTTCCAGATTTTACTATAGCAGTATTTTCTGACTACAAGTTCAATGTCCCCAGGTGCTTGTACATTGGTTACAATAAGATATAATATGCTGTTAAGGTAAAATGAATTCTGTCAAGGATGCAGAACATTTTTTGGATTGAGTGCTACCGAACATTGCACTGTAATGAGTAAATTGGATCAGGTCAAAAATTAAGTGAAATTTTATATACTTGTATTTAATAATTTGATTTAAATAAATTTATATGATTCCTTATTTAATATTTTTTCCAGTTTTCGCATTTTCTCATTATCAAAAGGCATGCAACTTTGATTTATACAAGTCTTGTATAAAATAAATACAAATATATATATTTGTATGTGTGTGTGTGTGTGTGTGTGTTTTCTGAGGGTTTTGCGGGTATTTGTATGTGGATCTTTGGTTATTCGGATTTTCTCTGAATAACACAGCAAAGCCCCCACCCAGTCAAGTCGCACCTCCACTGGCAGTTAAAAGGAAAAAAAACAG